>OY294046.1:57387629-57865027 GCA_958510825.1 Brachypterus glaber | reverse complement strand
CGACACCCCTTTCCATTTAAAAAAATTTCCCCCCATGCCCCCCTGGCCACATTTTAAGAGATAAAAGTATCTAATATATGCTTAAAGATAGTTTAAGTTGCCTTATTTAAGAGTTCTAAATTTGAAGTCGATAACTCAACTTGGTCAATAAATGATTTGATTTGATTTTGATTTTTGATTTTGAGATGTTGACCATTTTTATTTCATTATTTTCTCCCGGCTGTACAGTTCGAATAAAAAAAAAGTACTACAGCACAAACCTTGAGGACACCAAATTTTTTAAATTTTAGCTGTTTTAAGTGCTTTATTGACAATGAAATTTTAAGGGTTATTTATGTACTACATTGTCAGTGGATTTTAAAACGGTATAAAAACACATTCATTTCTCGAAAAAATATATTCCTATTCCGCTTGTTTTCTAAACTTGTACTCGTGCTCTAAAAACGTATGTTATGAAACTAGTAGATACTTTAAAATACTATTTGAATTTTCGTTGCAAAAAAACGTTGCAAACTTCAGCTTCATTAAAAAATAGATTTTTAGGGTACCTAATTTTCACAGCTTTTTGAGCTTCTAGCGCCCAGAAACCAGAACTTGGCGATTTAAAAAAGGCTTAATTTAAATGTACTTTAAAACATATATAAAATACAGCCAGGAGACAATAATGAAATGAAAATTGTCACCAGTAGGGTGGAGTGAAATTTCCCAACCAAAAGTTGCCTATAACCTGTATTTTTTTCAAGACTTTTTGGAAGTCGTCTTGATTCCCCGCGAGAGCTTTGAAATTAATGGGAATATAAGAAATTTTAAAAAATTGTTGAATAGACCAATAATGCTTTTTATGGTTTAATTATGCAGCAATGCTCTTATAATTGTTATAAAAACACTATAAAATACACTGTACACACTGTGTAAAGTTTTCCCATTTTTCCACCACGCAAAAATAGATTTTATATTATCAAATTCACTTTTAGCAACCTCAAAAACCCCAGTATACCAATTTTTACAAAAATAACCCCCCGCCTCTCAGGGTATGGATTTTTTATTCTAAGATTCAGTTTTAGCAACCTCAAAAACCCCTTTATATCAATTTTCACGAAAATCACCCCCCACCCTCTGGGGGTGGATTTAGAAAAAAATTGTTTCAAGATTCAGTTTTAGCAACCTCAAAAACCCTTATACAGTGCGGTCCAAAAGTCACCCGCCCCCCCTCTTAACTTTTGAACGAGTTTAGATATCGACTTCAAATTTAGAACTCTTAAATAAGACAACTTAAACTATCTTTAAGCATATATTTGATACTTTTAGCTCTTAAAATGTGGACAGGGGGGCTGTGGGACATTTTTTTAAATGGAAAGGTGGGTCGTGTGATATATCATTTTAAAGCTTATAAAATTCTCCATTTAAATGTATATTTTTTATTTTATTTTTTAACATTGTTTTTGGGTTTAAAATAGGGTTGAAAATGGGTATTTTTGTCAAAATTTCTTTAAAAAATCCAAACCATTTTTTTAAAAATGCCTTTCATAATGAAAAAAAGTAAATTATACTTTTAAACTAATTTTAGTTAGCACAAAAAACTGAAAAATCAAAACCTTAAAAAACATGTTTAAAAAATTTAAAAATGTATGGTTATATAGAGAATTTTTAAGGCTTTAAAATGATGTATCACACGACACCCCTTTCCATTTAAAAAAATTTCCCCCCATGCCCCCCTGGCCACATTTTAAGAGATAAAAGTATCTAATATATGCTTAAAGATAGTTTAAGTTGCCTTATTTAAGAGTTCTAAATTTGAAGTCGATAACTCAACTTGGTCAATAAATGATTTGATTTGATTTTGATTTTTGATTTTGAGATGTTGACCATTTTTATTTCATTATTTTCTCCCGGCTGTACAGTTCGAATAAAAAAAAAGTACTACAGCACAAACCTTGAGGACACCAAATTTTTTAAATTTTAGCTGTTTTAAGTGCTTTATTGACAATGAAATTTTAAGGGTTATTTATGTACTACATTGTCAGTGGATTTTAAAACGGTATAAAAACACATTCATTTCTCGAAAAAATATATTCCTATTCCGCTTGTTTTCTAAACTTGTACTCGTGCTCTAAAAACGTATGTTATGAAACTAGTAGATACTTTAAAATACTATTTGAATTTTCGTTGCAAAAAAACGTTGCAAACTTCAGCTTCATTAAAAAATAGATTTTTAGGGTACCTCATTTTCACAGCTTTTTGAGCTTCTAGCGCCCAGAAACCAGAACTTGGCGATTTAAAAAAGGCTTAATTTAAATGTACTTTAAAACATATATAAAATACAGCCAGGAGACAATAATGAAATGAAAATTGTCACCAGTAGGGTGGAGTGAAATTTCCCAACCAAAAGTTGCCTATAACCTGTATTTTTTTCAAGACTTTTTGGAAGTCGTCTTGATTCCCCGCGAGAGCTTTGAAATTAATGGGAATATAAGAAATTTTAAAAAATTGTTGAATAGACCAATAATGCTTTTTATGGTTTAATTATGCAGCAATGCTCTTATAATTGTTATAAAAACACTATAAAATACACTGTACACACTGTGTAAAGTTTTCCCATTTTTCCACCACGCAAAAATAGATGTTATATTATCAAATTCACTTTTAGCAACCTCAAAAACCCCAGTATAACAATTTTTACAAAAATAACCCCCCGCCTCTCAGGGTATGGATTTTTTATTCTAAGATTCAGTTTTAGCAACCTCAAAAACCCCTTTATATCAATTTTCACGAAAATCACCCCCCACCCTCTGGGGGTGGATTTAGAAAAAAATTGTTTCAAGATTCAGTTTTAGCAACCTCAAAAACCCTTATACAGTGCGGTCCAAAAGTCACCCGCCCCCCCTCTTAACTTTTGAACGAGTTTAGATATCGACTTCAAATTTAGAACTCTTAAATAAGACAACTTAAACTATCTTTAAGCATATATTTGATACTTTTAGCTCTTAAAATGTGGACAGGGGGGCTGTGGGACATTTTTTTAAATGGAAAGGTGGGTCGTGTGATATATCATTTTAAAGCTTATAAAATTCTCCATTTAAATGTATATTTTTTATTTTATTTTTTAACATTGTTTTTGGGTTTAAAATAGGGTTGAAAATGGGTATTTTTGTCAAAATTTCTTTAAAAAATCCAAACCATTTTTTTAAAAATGCCTTTCATAATGAAAAAAAGTAAATTATACTTTTAAACTAATTTTAGTTAGCACAAAAAACTGAAAAATCAAAACCTTAAAAAACATGTTTAAAAAATTTAAAAATGTATGGTTATATAGAGAATTTTTAAGGCTTTAAAATGATGTATCACACGACACCCCTTTCCATTTAAAAAAATTTCCCCCCATGCCCCCCTGGCCACATTTTAAGAGATAAAAGTATCTAATATATGCTTAAAGATAGTTTAAGTTGCCTTATTTAAGAGTTCTAAATTTGAAGTCGATAACTCAACTTGGTCAATAAATGATTTGATTTGATTTTGATTTTTGATTTTGAGATGTTGACCATTTTTATTTCATTATTTTCTCCCGGCTGTACAGTTCGAATAAAAAAAAAGTACTACAGCACAAACCTTGAGGACACCAAATTTTTTAAATTTTAGCTGTTTTAAGTGCTTTATTGACAATGAAATTTTAAGGGTTATTTATGTACTACATTGTCAGTGGATTTTAAAACGGTATAAAAACACATTCATTTCTCGAAAAAATATATTCCTATTCCGCTTGTTTTCTAAACTTGTACTCGTGCTCTAAAAACGTATGTTATGAAACTAGTAGATACTTTAAAATACTATTTGAATTTTCGTTGCAAAAAAACGTTGCAAACTTCAGCTTCATTAAAAAATAGATTTTTAGGGTACCTCATTTTCACAGCTTTTTGAGATTCTGGCGCCCAGAAACCAGAACCTGGCGATTTAAAAATAGCTTAATTTAAATATACTTTAAAACATATATAAAATACAGCCAGGAGACAATAATGAAATGAAAATTGTCTTCAGTAGGGTGGAGTGAAATGGCCAACCAAAAGTTGCCTATAACCTCTAATTTTTTCAAGACTTTTTGGAATTCGTCTTGATTCCCCGCGGGAGCTTTGAAATTAATGAGAAATTTTAAAAAATTGTTGAATAGACCCATAATGATTTTTATGGTTTAATTATATATATAATACCTTTATTCTAGCAAAAATGCCATATATAAATTAAATTAAAATAATAATAATAATAATAATAATACATGTTTAAAAAGATACAATCAAGATTATCGCTCTACAGCCAAGGCAAGGGACCAGCTTTTCCAGAGATCAGATGTCCATTTTATATCTGAGCTCGCAAGCGCCTGCGTCAGGGGATTCATTGAGGCACAGATGCGACTTCGGAATCCAAACACCAGGAACCGCCTCGTTGCCGCAAGGTCCGGAATACGCGCACTTGTGAACACTGCACTGCAGTGCCACGGCAAATTATTTAGGAGACGAAAGGCATTGTTAAAACAGACCCAGAGCTTGTTCCACCAGCCCACAGAACACCCACCAGAAGCCCAAGCCCCATGTTAAAGTTAGGCAACACATAATACCACGAATGGTATGTGTCGCCGCCCTATGAATGATATGCGAAAACTAAACATCAGCTGGCACATAATGGCGGCTTATTCAAATTAAAAATAATATTTTTATTTTTTTTTGGACCATTACTTTGATTTAGGCATTCGACAAAATTGCCGAACGCCTAAATCAATATAATGGTTGTGTGGGTAATAAAAAAAACAAGAAATTAATAAGGTATTTTTTTTTAACAAAATTGTAATATAACTATAATACAAACTCTATGTAAATACCTAAAAAAAAATATATAAGTATAAAGAAAAATATTTTATCAAACAGGTGCGTAGATATGGGGGGTTAGAGGGGGTATTTACCCCCCAAGAGTCTTTGTTATATATTTTTTTGTTATTTTAAATAAAAAATTGAAAAATTAAAATAATGGGTGTTTTTTGCTTGGGTCGCCAAATTTTGTAGAAACGCCCAGGGACAAAGCCTTTTTTTTCGGAGGTCGAGGGGTGTTGTTTTTGTTTTGGTAGGGGCGCCAACTTTTGTAGAAACGCTTTTTTTTTGGAGGGTGTTTTTGTTTTGTTTTGGTAGGGGCGCTAAGGGAACGTTCAAGTATTACGTAACGCTCCTATAGGGGGTGGGGTCATTTTTAAGTGTTACGCCCATTTTAATGGTATAGGAAAATAGCGTTACGGGGGGGGTCCAAAATGATTAAAATTTGCGTTACGTAATACTTGCACGTTTCCAAAGGTGGGCGTCAAATTTTGTAGAAACGCTCAGGGACAAAGATTTTTTTTCGGAGAGTGCTTTTTTTGTTTTGGTAGGGGCGTCAAATTTTGTAGAAACGCTCAGGGACAAAGCTTTTTTCTGAGGGTGTTTTTTTTTGTTTTGGTAGGGGCGTCAAATTTTGAATGAAAAATTTTATTTTAGAAAGGAAAAAAAAATACATTTTTAATAGCTGGGCCCCATAGGCTAGAAATCTCACTAGCCTTGGGCTTCCCAGTCCGACACTGGAGGCTGACTACCCCCCCCCTCCCCAAGAAAAAATCCCATCTACGCGCCTATTATCAAATAGGTACTTAATAATTATAAACATAATGTTTACTCTAACATTTTTAGGGGCTATTCAAAAATTACAATTTAGACAACTTTTGACCCCGTGTCAATTTGGCTTCTACCCCCCGAAAAAATATCGCTACTAATACATCAAACCCCCCCCCACCCCACTTTTTGTTTTGTAACTTGACCTCTGACCCCATGGTGACCTAATTGTTGAATAGCCCCTAAAAAAGTAGTTCTCAGTAGTAAAAAATATTATGAAAATAATTCAGCTGATATCCTGGGACAGGTCCGTAACTTGGCGCCCCTGTAAAACAAAATTGGCGCTCCAAAAAAATACCAGGGGATCAGCGAAAAAAAATTGTCGCCCCAAAAATTAAAAAAGCTTTGTCCCTAGCGGTTTCTGCCAAACTTGGAGCCCCTGCAAAAAAAATGCTGCCCCAAAAATTACCTTTACGAAAAAAAAGTTTACCCCTGACGGTATCTACCGAACTTGGCGCCCCCTGCAAAAAAAATGGCGCCCCAAAAATTACCTTCAAGGAAAAAGGCTTTGTCCTTGACGGTTTTTACCAAACTTGGCGCCCTGCAAAAGAAAATTGGGGCCCCAAAAAATACCAGGTGGGCTCAAACCAAGGCCGGGGGGGCTGTCCTGGGATCCCATTAAGTTGAATTGTATCTTCCTTTATCCATCTTGTCTTATCTCCAACTTTTCCTAAAAAAACAAGAGGTGTTTAAATAATTGGACATGTATGACTTTGTTACTAACAAATAGTTATTATTTCAGGGTGAGAATAATTTTTTTTAAAGAAATTATGCGCATATCTAGGGGGGCTAAGCGGGGCCTAAAATAATAAAAAATACTGCTGTTGACAAAAAAAACAGGGATGATATAAGGAGGTCTGTGTGGTTAACAAAGGTCAATAGAGACCAGGTGTTGGGGGCTATGAACCCCGTACTGAACAAACAAAACTAAAAACTAAATAAAAGTGGGGCATTTTAGTATTGTATGTCAATTCTCTTATACACTTGCTAGAGGCTGGCGGGAGAAATATTTTTTATGTCAATGTTCATGTTGAAACCAAATAGGGCCTGTTTGGCATATATAGTAATGATTTTATTTAAAAATACTCGTACTAACAAAAACCAAATACTAAATTGTGACCTTCCAATAAAGAACAAATTTCATGACATAAATTAAAATTGTCAAGGGCATTCTAGTAGTAAATAATAAAACAATATTAAGCGATATTTATTAATGTATTTAAACAAATTCAGGTGTACTTACTTTTAATAGAAAAATCTATGACCCTTGTTTCTTCTAACTTTTTGGTCTTATCAGCTATCAATCCAATCAAACATTCGTTTATTCATTCCATAGTACTGTAATTAGTTAAACATAATTGTTATTTTGCTTTATATTTATAATTATTGCTAGCTTTTTTATTTTACTTACTTTTATTCACATGTTAAAGAATAGGCGCCAAAAGCAACAGTATTTATAGGTTATGTCAAACCACAGAAAAAACGTGACAGCAGCGCTTAAGTGCAGCTCTTTATGCCGCGTTTTGATAAACTGCGCATGCGCCGACCGTTTATCGATATATTATTAAAAAACATTTTTTTTACAAAAAAAACACCAAATAGACGCTAAAACTAACGTTAACGTAAACCAAGGTCCCCTCATTAGAAAAAAGAACACCAAAGAACAAAAAACCAAAACAAGCTCCGGCACGGAGAGCTGAAATTAGGCGCTTGTCTCGTGACGGTCCAAGGTTGGCGAGTAGAAGAGGTTAGCTCAACATACGTAAACTTTATTTTTTAACAGAAAAAACATTATATTATAATAAACTACATGTTTAAAGACGATAAAAATCTAATAAATAATAACAATAAAAAAAAACATATAAATAGTTAAATTCAACGAGGGGATTGAGGGGTGCGAGCCAACCTTGTTTTTTTATATCTCGAACATCACGAATTAAACACCCAGCGCCATCTAAGAATGGTATGCTAAACTATTAATTCCTTGTTGCTAGGTCTGTAATACTAGATGATACCCCCTGCACCAGCCACGAGTAAAATTGCACCAGAGCTCAGCCATATAAAGTCCCGAACAATAAGTTCTAAATAGAACACGTTTTACTTCGGCACTACACATGGAAAATCTGCGAGCTATCATGTTCGCACGAATACACAAGGAGTTGTATTGTCGTTGAATGTCTAGGTTATCCGAAAGGTCACTATTTAAAATATGGCCTAAGTACTTAAATTCAGAAACTAAACGAATGACAGTATTATTTAAAGTTAAAGGGGGAACACTTAAGTTCTTGTAGTTAGACTATCTAAGGAAGTGCTCGTTTGCGAATTTTTCACATATTGATAAAAGTAATTATGCAGCAATGCTCTTATAATTGTTATAAAAACACTATAAAATACACTGTACACAGTGTGTAAAGTTTTCCCATTTTTCCACCACGCAAAAATAGATTTTTTATTATCAAATTCACTTTTAGCAACCTCAAAAACCCCAGTATACCATTTTTTACAAAAATAACCCCCCGCCTCTCAGTGGATGGATTTTTTATTCTAAGATTCAGTTTTAGCATTTAGAAAAAAATTGTTTCAAGATTCAGTTTTAGAAACCTCAAAAACCCCTATATAGAAATTTTCACGAAAATATGGAAAATATTTCAAAATATTTACCCCCTCGCCCCCGCGGGGGTGTAGTTTGATTTTTTTTATTATCAGATTATATTTCAGGAACCTCAAGAACCCCTATAATGCAATTTTCAAATTTTCGTAAAAAAAATATTTCTCAAATTCTGATTAATTTTAAGGCCCCCGCAGGGAATCGAAACGAAAAATTGAAAATAAATACTGGTTATGTTCTATAATAAAGGCAACTTTTGGTACATATTGCTATTTGATTGGGCCAAAAAAAAAATTTTCGCTCCACCCTAGTCAACATTAATTTAAGGGGTCGTACACAGATAACGTAAGACTTTTAGGTGGGGTGGGGTTGTCAAAAATCTTACGATATCTTACAAGGGGAGCAAGGTCCTACTCCCCTGCAGGGGAGGGGCAATTGTTAACAAAACTATCAGTTCTGGGTATGAATGCTACCTTCTCTTGCCGATTGTATTTGATTGCAGCGCCAAATTCTCTCACCTCAAAGCATAAGTATTTTTGTAAATTAGGTTGGTACATACACTCATATTACTTTGATTCAAAAGAAATTGCAATCCCTCCTCCCCAACCACTTTCGAGTTATTGGGGTAATCCACCCATGGAAGAGATATTATGGAGGTGATGACTTTTTTTTATCTTAAACTTTTCGTCTTGTAAAAACTCGTGTAAAAAGTTGGGAAAGTTTCAAACTTCACTTGAAAATTTTTTGTTACTGCTCCAAAAAAAGCTGCATAGCACTAGCTGCAAGAATAAAATCCAGTTTTTTTTAAACTTAAAAGATAAAATTCACTTTTTAAACTTATCCCACAAATCCACTATTTAACAAGAGATTTGCCTACAAAAATTTCTTTTTCTTTTTTTAATTATTCTCTACCATATTCTCGATAAAATAATTTTATAAACACTCTATTTAAAGGCAATCTCCTTAAACGAGTTTAAAATAAAGTTCATGGTTAATTTCAAGTAAAAATTTTATTAAAATTACTTATACATGCTTTATGATTATCGTACTTTGTTATATGGTAGTGGTTTT
Source organism: Brachypterus glaber (assembly GCA_958510825.1). Lineage (NCBI taxonomy): Eukaryota > Metazoa > Arthropoda > Insecta > Coleoptera > Kateretidae > Brachypterus > Brachypterus glaber. Next base: position 57,855,667 of record OY294046.1, on the reverse strand, counting down.
ATTTCTTAGCCATAATTTAAAAGATGTTGTATTAAATAACTAACTATAAAATTTAATACTTATATGTATAATGATTCTATTATACCTTGCGGATAAGTAATCGGAAACATTTTATAACAAGGTTTGTGTTATAACCACGGGTCGGATTGAAGTAGCCATTACCGGGGGCATGCAAAAATTAGAATTTAAAAAAAACTCTTTTTTCAAGTAAACAGACACTTTAAACTATTGTTCACCAAGCGGAATGTCATGTCGACGCTGTTAATACTCAGTGAGTCACTTGGTCATGATCCATGACTCATGGAGTAACACTTAAATTTTTTGTTTTGAAAATAGTTTCCCTTTTCAAAATACGAATAATTAATAAAAAAACAATATTTTTGTATTAACTCTTCGTTTTTTGAAAAGAGAAACAATTTTCAGAAAAAAAAAATATGTTCTTCTCCATGAGTCATAAACCATGACTAGTAATCGGAATAAACTCAGTTATGACTCAGCAACGTTAAAAATAAACACAGAAACATAGGCTTACGGAATAATTTTGCCAAATTATGAGGGAAATTTTTATAAAGGTCACTAAATCGAAACATTTGACGACTAATTTGTTACACACAACAATATTGACTAGAAACCCTGGCTAATTACCCGGAAGGAAAAAGCCACATACAAAGAGAGAGAGAAAATAATATTTACTATAACTATAAATATGTATATATATATATCGGTGTTTTTCGAAGAAAAAACCGATATTCAATTTTTATCTTTTAAAAATACGAAAGTTTTTAATTTTTATTTATCGATAATTTTTTTCTCAACTAACTCCTTTAAATGGAATCATTAAAAGAAATCAAGATAAAAAGAAATAAAAATGTAAATATTTAAAACCTCGCGTTAACGCTAGAAACGACGCGGCGCCTATGAGATATTCGCCGATGACTTACCATGACTAAGTGACTCACTGAGTATTAACAGCGTCGACATGACATTCCGCACTAATGTCTACGTCCCACATTCAACTCGGTCTTTCGCGTTGTTGCCAAATTGTGCAATTGAATATACCTTTGGTTTTTGGTTGGTATGGTGTTTTATTTGCTTTGGTTTTTGGTTGTTTTGCAAAAAAAACACCAAAACAACCAAAAACCAAAGATATATTCTCGAATATATTAAATTGCACAATTTGGCAACAGCGCGAAAGACCGAGTTGAATTTGGGACGTAGACGCTAGTACATTCCGCTTGGTGAACAATAGTTTAAAGTGCCTATTTACTTAAAAAAAGAGTTTATGAAATTCTAATTTTTGCATACCCGCGGTAATGGCTACTTTTATCCAACCCGTGGTTATAACTTATAATTTTTTTAATTCGTGATCACCAACCTCAAAGAGAAAAAAGTGAAAAGTAGCTATTGGGGCGTGTAATCTGATTAAAAGAACAGTTTTTTTTAATATTTGTTTATTGAAAACCATAGATAAACAATTAAAATTTTTGATTCGCATCACTAATTTTCAATTGTGCGTGCGGTGAATGAATAAAGTGAAAAAAATAAGCCATGAAGATATGTAATGCTTCGCATTCCACACTGCTTTATAGTGGATAGTATACTTTCCAACATATGACTTCATATATTTCAGTATTTTTTTTTCTATGAGAGATAATTATTTATTCATTTTTTTACATTAAAGTAGATAAAAAAAGCTATTTCTCTCCTAAGTACATCGTTGAAATTTCCGTTGTTACCCAGAAAAGCTTGAAACCTTTTTGGACTGGACCAAGCATTTAGACTTTCTAATCATTTTTGATGCATTGGCGACCTTTAATTTAGGTCCTCGCGGATGCAGGCACAAAAAGACCGCGGTCGACCGCCTCAAATCTCTTGGCGTAAACCGAACTGATTTTCTTTAACGTGTGGTCGTGACGAGTATTCGACTACTACGGTAAAAAATCAATGCTACAGAAATAGTACAGAGATAGGAGATTTACGCTGTAAAATATGGCGGAGATACCCTTTAAATTTTTTGAATAATCAAAGATACGCTCTTGTTGAACAGACTGCAAATGAATATTGCGATAACTATCAAATTTCCAGGTCGATGCGTTTAAAATTTAGCCAAATATGATGATGACACAATAGGCCCGCAGGTGGCCGCAGTGTTTGAGGTACGAATCCTCATCTTGTTTCTCTTTTTAGCCAAATATGAACTGTTATTTTGACAGGTGGGTCGATTGGTCTTCCTGTACCAAATGTACCAAATTTCTTGTTTCTCGGTCGTTTTTAAAATAAAGCAAACTATGACTGTCAGTTCACCCCTATAACTTTTGTTTATGATATTTTTTTCAAAATTGGTATGAGAAGAGAAGTTTCGCCCCTATAACTATTTTTGAAGCGATGTTAGTGTACTAGACTATAGTCTAAGAGCTGGTGACCATTTTTATTTCATTATTTGCTCCCAGCTGTATTTTATAGATGTCTTAAAGTACATACATATTTGCAAATCGCCAGGTCCTGGATCGGCTTCCTTTGGATGCTAGAAGTCTCGAAAAGGTGATGAAATAGAGTCGCCGAAAAATATATTTTTAACTTACCGAGTCAAACAAATTACATTTATTGCATTTAGATTAGTCTATTTTCACAGTTTTACACAATTATTCACTAGGCTAAGAGTTAAAAAAAGACTTTAAAAACTCTATCTGACATATGTCATTTCTTAAATTCCCATTTCTTTAAAAAATTAGGTATCACATATTTTAAAGGCACTTTTTAAAGACTGTTCTCACCCCTTGGCCCCAGAATTATTGTGTATAACTATGAAAATACCTTAATCTGAATGTATTAAATGAAATGTCTATGACTCGGCAAGTTAAAAATAGATTTTTTGGTAGCTCATTGCCATAGCTTTTGGAGTTTCTATCACCCAAAGGAACCGGATCCGGAGTCTATCAATTTGAAAATAGCTTAATTTAAATGTACTTTAAGACATATATAAAATATAGCCGGGAGCAAATAATGAAATAAAATTGGTCACCAGGTCTCGGACTAGTAGTTCGGATATTTAATTCTCGAGTTATCGTGCTCACAAAAAAACGTGGCACACGTGGATTTTTTAAAAGTTGTGCAGAATTCGAAAAAAAAAACATATCTGTACAATTTTTTTGAGTTTTTTGGAAAACCATCGTACAATACTCTTTAAGCACTGCGTGCTGTGAAGAGTATTAAATAGATCAGATTTAATAGATATGTAAAAAGAAAGAGTTTTTATTAAAAGATTTTTATTCTAAGACGAGATAATTAATATTTGACGTTTTCTACCAAAGATAACACTGGTCGACAAAAAAAAAACATATGCCTCCATTTTGTCTGATATATCATTTTCGATGTACTTTTTGATGCTGAACACGAATTTAACCTCCATTTGTTAAGTTTGGTTCGGGTTTCTGAGATAAATGCTGCTGCTTTTTTGAAAACAAAGTTAAATAGCGTTGTTTTCGGCCCTAATTTTTTTTTTCACAAACATTATACATCTGTAAGATATAGTTTTTTACGTAGATTTTAAAAATATTTTGCTTTTTTAGATATCTTTAACGGTTTTCGAGAAAAGTTCAAAAAACTTAAAAAAAGTTAAAACGTTTTTTAAATGCCTATTTCTCAGTTATTGCTAAAGATTTTAATTTGTTTAATAGCTTAATTTGTTAATTTTTTAATACTCATTAATTATGTGGAAACGGATTTGAGATTGAAAATTTCTGCGTAAAAAACTCCATCTTATAGATGTATGTTTGTTTTTTTAGGGCCGAAAACAACGATATTTAACTTTTTTTTCAAAAAAGCAGTAGCATTTATCTCAGAATACCGTACCAGACTTAAAAAATGGAGGTCAAATTCGTGTTCATCATCAAAAAGTACATCGAAAATTATATATCAGACAAAATTAAGGCATATGTTTTTTTTTCGACCAGTGTAATTGGTTAATTGTAATCAGGAATTTTTGTGAGGGTAGCGGAGAAACAATAATTTACCAGCTTAAGATTTCGATTTTTACTCAAATTTGCGATATTCCCAACTTTTTAGCCAAGGCTGAAAATTTTCCAACTTTTTATATCCCGGCGAAAATTTAACGACCAAAAAAGGTCACCAACTTCATAATTTTCCAACTCGTCCTTGGAGTTACCCAACTCGGGATTGATGGACACCCCAGTATTCATTTGTCGTATCTCCAAAAATCCCTCAGTATAAATCTCAAAATGTCCGAAAATAGAGATATGGCAAACCAATACTGAGGTGACGAATTATTAGTAGTTTGTTTATACTGTCAGATCGCCGTTTGTTTCTTTTCATTTTTCGACAGTGTTTTAATTGTTTTTTTGCTGTATTTGTTTATAACTTTAAACATGACCTGTATTGTTGCATTATGAAGACCAGAGGGTCAATCCATGGTGTACTCAAAGTAGGTGTACAAAATCCCGAAGTTCAAACACACCTCGAAAAATTCTTATAAAATAATTAAAAAAAAACTATTTCGACGTTTCCTCGTAAACTCGGCGCATTATCTATCTGCGTAACAAATTGGATCAAGGAAGCTATGATTAGTGGTTAAAAATGACTTTTAGTGATATTTTTATTACGCATTGTGCTTCTAATAATTTTTGACATTTAGATTAAAATAATAGTCATGTTATGTCTTACAAATAATTATAGAGTTTTTAAAAAGTGGAAATTTGTTAAAAGTTAAAATAAAAGTAAGTTTTTTTATTTATAATATGCTATTAAAATAAAATTTTACCCTACCTAAGCTTAAATTATGTTTTTTAAATAAAATTATGAACAGTATTTTGTTAACTAGCCCAAAAAAAAAAAATCACATCATTTACTGTGAAACCCTTATTGAGCAGTATATTATATTGATTAATTTTTAACAAAACATTTGTAGATTGATACTTTAGTTTCCTTTTCAAAGTATTTCTTGTAATTTCTTCTTGCTTTTTAATAATCACTTTTTTTTTAACGTCAAAATAATGTTTGTATTGACAATGAATTTGAAACTTGATAGCAACCTTACATAGGGAATTACATTTATTCTACCAACCATACAACAAAAAACAAATAAACATCAACTCAGATAGATTCTGCGCGGAGTTTAGATATTTATTGTTTTTTGTTGCATTTTTTACAATTTTTATTTGACACGTAAACCTAAGGTTAAAAAATTCTTGTCAAAAACAACAATAGTAGTGCGCATGTGCAAGTTTATCGCAGATGCGCTAGGCACGTTTATCACACTTTTCCGCAACGGCTTTGGAGGTATTTCCCTGTCTGTGAAAGAAAGGCGAATGAATAATAAAATACAGTTATTCGTATTGATCTTAAACAAAAAATTAAATGGCGTGTTTTAATTTGAAAAGAAGCTGTATACTATTATAGAATTATGATAATAGAAATTATATATCGGTTTTCTTGTACACGCTGTTTGGAATTCTATAGATTTTTTGTTAAGACTTTTTTTACTGAGAAATTCTATCATTTATATTTAATAACTGTTATTAACACTGGTCGGATCGAGGTGTTCATTTAAGGCCTATCCAAAAGCTTGCATAAGGGGCTGTCCATATATTATGTAACGCGCCTAGGGGGGGTCATAGAAATTGTTACAGTTTGTGACAGGGGTCTAGGTTAACGTTACGTAACGGAATTTAATAAATTTAATGTTTATTTTCTAAGCTTGGTAGATGTATTTTTATTTGAACATAAATTACTATTTAGTGGCCCATAATTCCCTTTTTCACACAAAAATTGACGAAACTATGCATATTTAAATAATATTGTAATCAGTAAAAAAAACTGTTGACATTGATATAAAAAAAATCTTACGGCCCTGTTCTTACGTGATCTTGCCGATGAATCATCGGCGATGATACATTTAAGCGCGGAATGTGTACTCACAGAACACCAATGTGTGTACTATTTTGTGTACCTGTGCATAAACAATATACGTGTTATATGTGACACTCAGTGTAAAAAGAGGTACCTAGTATTTTTTCTCTGTGTGATATTGATTATGAATATTTTTTTTAAATTTGAGTGATTTTTTCGTGTAATTTTTTTTTAAGGTTATGTTATAGGTTCTTATGCGAGCCTGTGAATAGGCACTTACCGGAAGCTCGCAAAAATTATAATGTTAAACTAAGTAAATAAACAGATAAATACAGGATGTCCAGTAAATGATGTCATTAATTTTAAGGGGTGATTCTACCTAGCAAAATATGAAAAAAAGTTCCTATAAACATATGTCTAAAAATGCGCTTTGAGGTATAGCAACGTGGTTTTGGATGTAAACTAACCTTAATAAGGTCCATCTTCGTATGCTATCTACATGTACCAATTTTAAACAGGGGTGTGCGAAACTGAATCACCCCTTTAAATTAATGACATCATTTACTGGACATCCTGTATATTCCACTAACCGGCTGTTATTGCAGTGCGAGACAGCATTAAAAAAACAGTTTTTGAAAAAGGAAGTAATATCAAAAATGCGGAACACTAAATAAAAAAAAAACAAATAAAAAAGCCTATACCTTAACTTTTTCAAAAACAAAAATATTGTAATTGTATACAGGTTGTCTCAGAACTAACGCACCTAATTTTCAGGTTCGACTACATAAACAAATATGAAAAAAAATCCTATATATGTATATGTCAAAAAAAAAATGGGTTGTAAAGGAGCTACGCCACTTCAAAAGGTGCCCCAAAAATTTTTATTTAATAACTCTGGAACCCTTTGAGATATAGAAACTAGGTTTTGCATGTGATCTAACCTTAATAAGGACTGTTGTCTTATGTTATTTTCAAGTACTTATATTGAACAGGGGCATGCAAAGCGAGGGGGGGCTTTCCACTTTGTTTTATTAAATAAAAACCTTCCATTTTTGGATTATTTGGATTATTCAGAATCGCCCATAAAATTAGGTGCGTTAGTTCTGAGACACCCTGTATGATATACCAATATTTTTTTTAAGTTTAATTATAGGCTTTAATAATAGTCCAGTCAAATAACGAAAAATTCCTATTTTAAATTGCAATAAATGTACACGGGCTGATATTTTAAAGGGTAGAGTAGATGGTAGCAGAACACTCCTGTTAGTTTTTCACCGGATGATTTGCATAAGGGATGTACGCTATCTTAAATTTTAGGGATGAGTGCAGTTATCTCGCTAAATATGCATCTTACGATAAAAATGCATATAACCAATTTTGTTAAGGAGAAAATTTTCAACAATTTTTGTATGGATCATTTTTTTAATATATTAATTACAATCGAGTTATAAATATTCAAAAATTGCCAAGTTGGGGGGTGAAATTATTTTTTTCGATTTTTCAGCCAAATTATTCTTCGGAGGATAAAAGTGTTTTTTGAAATTCTCTATAAGTTTTATATATTATGCGTTTTCATAAGTTTTCAAGTATTTTCTTACAGTTACAATGGATGGTGAAAATCGAGTTGCGCCCTCTGTAACCTTACCAAAGTACCTATGAAAATTTATAGTATATGAAACTTATAGAAAGAGCTACAAGTTTGCTCATAACCACTTTTATCGTCCGATGAATAATTTGGCTGAAAAATGGAAAAAACCAATTTCACCTCCAACATGACTAATTTTAATTTAACTGCATTGTTATTAATATATTAAAAAATTATCCGAATAAAAATTGTTGGAAATTTCCTCCTTAACATAATTGATGCATATTTAGCAACTCACTCCTAAAATTCAAGATAGTGGACACCCCTTAGACAAATCACCCGGTGAAAAACTAACAGGAGTGTTCTGTTACCATCCACTACTACCCTTTACATTTATTGCAATTTAAATTTATCATTTGACTGGACTATCAAGGAGATTCGATAAACTTTTGGGAAAAAAACAAATAATTATTATAGTGTACGAAATGATAATAATTTTTAGAATTTTATATCAGCGGTTTGTTGAGACAAGAGGAAAGTAATATTTTAGTAGAGTTTAAGCGCAGTGGGTCAGCTATCATCAATTCGCTAAGAAGAAGATCTTTTAGTTGATTATCTGCGAACAAGGTCATGGTCATTTTAGACCCTCTTTATTAACATTGGTGCTGGTTTAATACGAAGGACCAAGAATATGTTATTTAAAAAGAAACCATAATTTTAGGGTTATGGTCTGCATGTCGAGGAGTGGCCACTATCATAAAAATAAGGGACACTTAAAAATTGCATCGTTTGAGCCCTTCCTCTTGTCAGTCAATCTGACAGTTATTTACCTAATTAAGTGCGTAAATACAATTTTACAACAAAACAGTTGAAATTTTAAAAATATGGTGTACCCCAAAGTTTTGTGCTGTCCTGGCCTTTTCTGATTACGAATAGTACAGGGCGTCCAGCATTTTATAAAAGTCAGGCAATTTGGGAATTGTGAAGGAATTTACCAAATTTTCTGAAATTTTATATTTATTCTTACCTTATCGAAAATGACGGGTCTGTGCGGGTATAAATGTTTTTTTTTTTTTTTATAAAAGGTACCAAATTTGAAAAAAATCATTAAAAAAACAAAAAAACGCTGGTTTTCTGCAAATTTTAACTTTTTGTTTCCGACCACTGATTTTTTTTCATAAAATATAAATATAATATGTACATATTACATACTTGAACTTTAGTATATATTTTAGATGTAATTATAAAATCATTATTTATAACCAGTACATTACAAAAATGCTTATCTCCAACGCCAAAGGTCGTATCTTTTTTATGGTATTGTTTTATGGGCGAAGTTGGCCGAAAATCAAATTTTTTTTTTTGCATATTCGGACTTAAAATGCCATGAAACATCGAGAAAATGTGAAAAAAGTGGGTGTTAAAAAAAATCGGTCTGTCTGTCCTGTCTCTAAATCTTATAACTTCTAAACGAAAGGCCCGATTAAAAAAAAATGTTTCACTTTACGGTTTAGGACCTTCGTAGTTTACCTGACGTCAAATATAGTTAACATTGGAGAGCAGAAAGGGGGACAAAGGGGGCAAATACTAATATTTTTTGCGATAACTGGCTTATTATTGATCGGAAGATAACTATTCTTATACTACAATAAAAATAATTGAAATTTTAGTAGAAATAACACTTTTTTATAAAATAAAACAATAGACTTATACCTATAGATACGCATAGATGCGGATTGCAATATAAAAAACAAATCTAAACGTGTTAAAGTGTATACTTAAAACACTGACTTTAGCCGTTTTGGTGTTGATTTATGTTCCGATTTAACGAAACTAATTAATTGTGCTTGCTTAGTGATAAAGGCGCACGGCATGCCGCGGCATTGATAAAGGAAGAAATAAAAAAAAGTTTAATTTATATTAACCAGTCTAGATTTTTCTTACGTAGTTTTGGGTCGCTGAAAACGAGATTGATAATGAAAAATCTCGCTAACCCCCAAAGGACCTTCTTTTGGAAAAGTGCTTTCGGTCGGATTTGGCTGAATTTTGAATATCCTATATACAGTCGGTCAAGTAAGAGCGTGTCGCCTATAACGTGTAGTCGGTAAAAGAGAGCCCTACTTCGGGGATATACTTTACTTCCTGACCGTCAATGCTTTTTACATAGAGACATTTTCTGAACCTTATTTTTAGTAACTCAACACGTTTTAAAACATGAGTGCTGCGTACGCATCACGGTTCGAGGCTCTCTTCCTCTGTTTGCACCTGAAAGGTCCGAAAATGACTACAGCGGCTGCAAAGTATATGGGAAAGTCAAAGACATTCGTCAAGTTGGTGAAACGATACTCGAAAACGAAAAATGTTGACGACTTACCAGATCGTGGCTCAAAAGGGAAAGGTATCGGCTAAGCATAAATAAATAATTTTAAACATGTTTTCGCTGAATCCTCAATTAGCCCTTCGCCAAGGGCCAAAAAACGGATGCAGAAAGGTTTGGATATATCAAATGAAACAATTCGTACTCATCTCCAGGTTCACGACTTAAAGTGACGAAGTACAATAAAGAAACCTTTGTTGAGTAAAACACAGAGAGAAAAGCGTGGGCCAAGGGAAACCTCGATCGAGACTGGAGCAAGGTTATTTTTACCGATGAAGCTTCCTGTTTTATCAACCCCCAGGCCTGGACATCCTTCACCAACCGATTGGTCCAGCGAACCATGAAACACCCTGTAAAGATTCATGTTTGGGGGTGTCTCTCAGAAAAAGGTTTTGGATTTTTATTTCTATTTACGTACGCTGAAAAAATGGTCGGGATTTACAAAAAAGCTCTTATACCGACTGCCAAATGTTGGTATGGCGATAAAAATAAGCAGGTCCACTGCTGTCCAAACTCCAAGAGGACAACGACCCCAAACATCGGAGCAAGTTGTGTAGCCAGTGGAACAGGACATCCGACATCATAACGCTGAATTGGCCGTCCCAATCTCCAGAATGTCCTCAGGGACGAAAACACTATTTTTATCTTTAAAGTTTATTTTTAATTTGAAAACGACTTCACGCGTTAAAATAATTCTGGATCTTAAACTGTCAAACTTGCAATTGTTATTTTGTACATACTGTATTCGCCTACTATTACAGCGGCCATAATGAAATAAAACATTGTGTGTACATAAAAAAACATTTTTAAAAATAGCATTTTCTTATGATTACAAATTTATTGGATAAAATTTTGTATGGCACACGTGGGTAAATAAACATTGTTTACTCAAGAATATTGACCCTCTCGGCCGTCGTCAAACATTATGTCGTGGAAAATATCTTACTTTACCCACTAGTACCATAAATAACTATTATTCGAAAGAACCCTTAATTTGTTATGTTTTTTGTCTGTTTGCATTTGTCCTCGTTTAATTTTTAACAGAACTAAATAAATTATGAACGCATTAGGAAATATCTTGCATATAATTACACTGCTCAACACTCAAAAATTTGCCGACACCATTTTAGTTTTATCTGGCTATATTTGATGGTCTGATTTCGCAACCTTTTTTCGTTTTTCTCGATCAGCTCGTTTTTTTTTTTGCTTATAGTTGTAGTAAAAAAAATAGTTAAGGTTCAATTAATTTTTTTTCTGTGGTTCTCTATTAATAGGGCTCTAAGCCAAAAAATCGGATTTCAAATATCTTTTTTTTTTTTTTATAGTTATTGAGAGCAGAATAACAAAATTTTAAATTATTTAATGTTATTTTAATGTTTTAAAGCCAGGAGATTTTTTTTTAATTTTTCATTTTGTTTTTTTCATAATAAATTCAATTTATTGTGTTGCTCTCCCAAAAATAAATAAAATATTTCGAAATTTTTGTGTTTGGATTAAATCTAAAACCTTTTTTATTTTTATAAACCGCACATTTGTGTTAGTATTGCATATAAAAATTAGTAGTAGTAACTATTAGCAAAAAAGGCTCACCTCCTTATGTTATTTTCAGGTACTTATTTTATAAGGCCTCCCCGCCTTATCAGTTTTTTGCCCCGAACTTTTTTCTGTGCAACTTTTTTGTAATTTTATTATTGAAACTTGATTCCTCAGGTCAAAATACATAAAAAAGTACTCTTGTTGTAATTAACCGTTTTCGAGAAAAATTAAATACTAAAATGTTGAAAACCAAAATTTCAATTATGCTGGGCGCATGTACGTCACGTCGTTGTCACCGTTGACTCGATTGGTCTTGTTCCAAAGGCCACACATATTCAATTTCATGTTTCTGCAAAATTTGACCTTGAACTGTCGTGTAAATAACTATTATAGTTATTTACACGACAGTTCAAGGTCAAATTTTATTTTATTTTATTATTTAATAAGTATTAATTACACTAGGCAACACGGTTTCTTGCCCCGATTGGAGTCATATGTTTTTTAACTAATTTTGGGTCGCTGAAACCGAATCTGGCCTCAGAATATTTCTATTACCTAAGTTTTCTGAGAAAAATAAGATAAAAATGTTAAAAAAATCATTATTTTATCCCTCTTTTGTTCTAAAATCATGAGAGACAAAAATATTCCAAGGACAAATTTGGATTCGGCGACTCAATATTAGCTAAAAAATACCCAACTTAAAACATAGAAACTTTAAATTCATAGGTGAATAAATAGGGATATTATGAAAAAAAAAATATTAAAAAAAAAATGGATAATGTGACAAAACTAAGTAGGGGTGGAGGGTAAGAAGAAGGGTGCATAAGGGGACAAGCTTATTGCCTTTTTTTTGCGTACTTACTCTGACAGTAGGTTCTTGACATATAGATTTTTAAATTCCTCGTATTTTTTTAATATACACTAAAATTTTCAAAATTCTACTCTTTTTTTTAAAGATTTTGAAAAAAAAACGTCATTATTACCTGAACTTATATCTCAAAAATTTTAGGTGCTGGAATTTTTCTAAGGTCAGATTCAGATTCTACGCCCTCGAATTAGTAAGAAAAATTTACTTTCCGATCGGGGCAAAAAAAAAGTTGCGATTTGTTGCCTAGTGTTATTATAATGTTGACTGATTGACTTTTTTCTATTTTTAATAATTTGATTGATTGAATAATCTTGAATCACCCTGTATATATCTTACATTTCTTTACCTTAAATCGTGAATTCGATTTTTTAAATATTAAAAACAACTATTAATTATTTACTATGGAATTCAATATTTTACTGTGTACTTTAGTTATTAATTAACTGCCATTTAAACCACGTAATAGCCAATATAGCGATAATAATAATTTAAACAGTATAAAATTTAGCATATAATTATCTATAGGTTAGATAATGATATACGGTGTATATTATACACCATCTCGAAAATATGTTAAATATTACGTAGTAATTAATAAAATTAAAATTTTAATTTTCAAACTTAAAATAAATTAAATGGGTATTTAAAAATTGAGATTTAAATTTTAACGAAAGTAAAAATTTATTAATTTTATAAAAATACTTATACCTACCATCTGGTCATCCGGTTTACCGTAATTTTTTTTAGTATAGTTCGTTTTTTTACGATACGGTATTTTTGCGTATTTAACCAGTTGTACCAACATACATTCATTCATAATACCCTCTGTTTCATTCATTACACAGGTCTACAGAAAAAAAGTTCTGCTCCAAGGACCAAACCTGTCATGCCTTAAGTATTTTTGTGTGCTGAAATTAAATTTTCAATTCAAAAAACTTTCTACCGCGTAGATTTCGAGTAAATCATGGATTTTATTGTCAAAATACGGTTTTTTTTTGCCAATTTTGACATTGAGATAAATTTCTAAAAAATAAAATTAATATTTTTATTTTAGAAAAGTCCAACCAACCTTATTTTAAACGAAATACTAAAGAAAATCTTTTTAAACTTTAAGCGTTAGGTAATAATCAAATAACGCCTTATGGTAAAATTACAAATTTTATAATTTTCTCTTGGTATTTTAATATTACAGGAGGCATAGCGTAGTGGCATAGCAAGTCTACTATCGTGAGTTCGATTCTCACTGGCGCCGATTTGCCTTTTTCAGTTAATTAATAATTGAAATTTGTCGAAGGCGATAAGTGAAACGGACACTCCCTAGAAACTGGTTCGAAAGTCAGTATAGGCCGGTGGTTCCCTCTACTACTAGCCCACACAAGTCCTGGACTTAGGGGATGCTTAATTAAGTAGAATAGTACGAGGTTAAACAAACAAACAGGTCCAAAGAATCAAGTTTAGCGGCATGTAAAAGATTTTCAGTGTGCCGCAATATTTGAGTGACCCCTTAATCAAGTTATCCGGCTTATCCGATATTTCTCTAAAAATTTGGTTGGTAGTAGAACCAAATTAATTATCTGGCTTACCCGACTTTAGGTCGAAATTTGGTAATAAATTATAGTAGACCTACCACGCTTTACTAGGTATTTAAATGTTTATAAAATATTTAAACAAAAATGAAACACATGAATTTTTATAAATTTGGCGAAGGCGCGTGTACGTATATTACAATTATTTCGAAACGTAAGTTTTTAAGTTCTTTCGTAGACTGAATATACGCACTTTACGGTTTTATCTATGTATTATTAAATAAGCAAATTTATGAAAATTGGAAACCAAGGGGAAATGCCTAAATGGTATACATGCAAAACCTCGTCGCTCTAGCTCAAAGGGTACCAGAGTTATTAATTTAAAACCTTATTTTTAGTTTCTGGTTCTTTTCTGGATTTATTTTCCTATGCTGATTTTTCATGTTTTGTTTATTTTCCACCAGAAGACTAATAACACAGAGTATGATAATTTCAAAACACAAGTTTTACTTACGTATTTTAAAATAATTTAATATTTTTTAATGAATTATGTAGGAGATTATATATAGCCCTAGAAACTTAAGATAACACTTTTATTTCAAGTTTTCAACGGTCTCGCTTTTTATTATGTTTTTCTAATCTTCGTGATTCTAGAAGAGTACACTCAGAAAAATCCCATCTTGTAAAATCAATAAGAAATTATTTTAATTTAAAAAAATTGTTTTTAAAATATTAAAAGTAAAAACTTTACTATTCCATCAATCTATTTTCTAATAATGATGGAATAATAGATTAATATTTTTATAATTTTGTTTAAAATTAAAAATTTCTGTCCTTAAAAACTTTACGTTTTAGTTATGAACAATATTAATTTAAAAACATAATTTTTACACCAAACCGTTTTTCACTTTACAGTAAAAGTATTGTCCCTTACTTTCTTAATTAAATGTTTTCTTAATAAAATTATAATATTTCCCTTTATATATTATAAATATCAATATATTAAAAGAATTCTTACATATTGGTTTTCTTTTAAATCATATGACTTTAGTTTGATTTTACAACGATTTTTCTCTGAGTGTACCTACTTCATTCTTTATATTTTGTCCAAAATGCTTATTTATAATAGTGACTGGAAGCCTACGAGCCCGGGAAACAAATTAACTTCTCTCTTGTAGTAAGAAACCAAAAGTATTGAATACGTCGTATTCCTATGACAATTTGTTACATTACTGCAATGGACAGCAGTCCAATACATTGGGCAATATAAATTTAGGTATTTAATACCAAACCAAAATTATTAAAGAATACATAAAACAGCTTATTAAACACAAAAACAAGTACAAAATCTTCACATTTTATCAATGACTGTCAAATTAAGGAGTATGTCATACGTTTCCTAGGAAACTTTAGACCTACTGTACACATAGCTGTGTTATAAAAATAAAAAAAATAGTTTTTTACTTAAAAAAAATGTAATTTAAAATAATATTTTAGATTAATTATAATCTAAAAAGTTATTTTTACCTAAAATGTGCATAATTTTATTTTAAAACAATAATAATTATACTGTTATCTCTTTCTGTAGAACTTCTCTCTTTATCCAATCTAAATAGGCAGCAGTCCATTCTTAATACCTAGTGTAAAAAAGCCACTTAGCGCCATATGCTCAATTAAGCCACAGTTGCGCGCCTATGCTTAGCGCGCAGGAGTAAACTAACCAGTTTTGAACAAATTTAATTTTTATTTTTTTGAAAAGATTATAATCCTTGATTTTGAAATGTTTTTTTTTAGATCTTTTTTCAAAAAAATCGCATTAAACAATAATATAATAATTAATATTTAAGTAAACTATATTGACACACTAAAGCTATCGAAAGAATGCGACAAAAATGAGACAGCAATATACTTGGATATAAAATCTAACTAAAAACACGTTCACGTTGAATTCAATTTAATCGGAGCGGTTTTGGCTCCTACCTCCCCCTTTTGTCGTAGGTTTCTTATCGTGTGTCAGACTATATCTAAGAGTATACTGTGGAGTGCAAAGCGTTAGCCATTATTATGACTCGTTTTTCACTTCACATCATTTTGATGTAACTTAATATAATCTACGTCATATGAAAGACTTTTAATTTTAACTTGACTTCACATCCGTGGTCTTAATAATATCCTGTTACAAAAAAAAACTACAAAAGAAGTATCTACAAAAGATAAAAAAGAACCGAAACATAAGAAATTAAAACTGTTTGCAAGCTTTGTGTATTATTTTGAATTTATATAAAGATATGCAAAAACAAGCTTTTGTTGAAAAAACAATGGCAGAAAAAGAAATGATACCTTTGTTTTAACCATAATAGTATATTAAACTACTAGTTTCATAACATACGTTTTTAGCACACAAGTAAAGTTTAGAAAACGAGCCGCTTGCGGCGAGTTTTCTAAAGTACTAGTGCTCTAAAAACGTGTTATGAAACGAGTGCTTTATACAATTTTTTCTATTGTGCTCTAAAATTTAAAAACTTACATTTAAATTGATGACTTATTTAGGGATTTTTGTTTTGGGTTGGCATTACAGTTTACACTATGTTTAAAATTCTAAGGACAAATGATATTTTTATATATTTTACAGTCATCTGTTCTTTTTTCACTGCAATTAACCAGTCCACAATTTTAACACGGTAAAAAATAACCCAAACACAAAATGTTGTAAAAAAATTAAACTTTAAATCGACATTGACATTTGCACGCAAAACGTCAAGAGATAGGGTTTTGTCTGCTACCAACCCAAAAGAAAAAAAAGTAGAGACCTCTTATGGGCCTATAAGAACACTCAAAATGCGTGATTATGAGCTTATAACAGCCGCAAAATAGAAAAAGTATACAAAAATGTAAAAATTATAATTATATATAGGTATAGCTTTATTAGGCTAATATGAAATAAAAGTAAAAAGATCCCTTGCTGAAATGAACATTTTCTGTAGTAAAAGTCCATCTGATTTAATTTAAAATAGCTAGGTATTAAGGAACAAACAAAAAAATTGACATTTTATTTATTCATAAATCATATTTTGGATATTAAATTTTGATAGGTAGGTATATTTGATAAATATAACATTTATAATATTTGATGTGTTATACCAATATTATTTCTGCACTAAAAAATACATAAAATTTTTATTACCTTGTACAGAATATATATTTAAAAACACATTACCTAGGTATGTATACCTATACTTACCTAAGTTTTAAAAAATATGATAATAAAAATTTTATTGCAAATAAAATATTTTTTATTATTTAACACAAATAGCACCGGCCCACATAAAAAATGTGAATTACTCCTAACCAGACAATATTTTTCTTATATATTTTCGGGCGCTGAAAACTATTTTTTTTATTTTTTTTTATTATGACAAACAAAATTCCCCAGAAAACCAAAATAGCTTGAAACTAGTGCCCTAAATGCGAGCTATTTTTATGGTCTAGAAACATCCTTAAAATGCCCTACGGCTTTAGCTTTATCGTTTATCGTTTTTTACAAATGTCTTTTTAGGGTTATTAAATTTCGAGGGGAGAATGAAAAGTTTAATATACAGAGCGGTCCAAAAGTCACACCCCCCCCCCTTTTAACTTTTAAACCAGTTGAGATATCTTTTAGCATATATATTTAATACTTTCAGCTCTTAAAATGTGGGCAGGGGGGCATGGGGGCACATTTTTTTAAATGTTAAGGGGGGTCGTGTAATACATAATTTTAAAGCTTATAAAATTCTCCATTTAACTTTAAATAAAAAAAATGGGTTTAAAATGGGGTATTAATGTCAAAAAAAAACAAATAATTTTTTAAAAATGCCTAATTTCATCATAAAAAAATGTTAATTATACTTTTAAACTATTTTTAGTTGACATAAATAAAAATTTGTAAAAAAAAAACTTAAAAAATCGTATGTTTTAGCACAAAAATTGAAAAATCAAAACCTTAAAAAACATTTTTAAAAAATTTAAAAATATTAGTTTGAATAGAGAATTTTATAAGCTTTAAAATGATGTGTCACACGACCCCCCTTTCGATTTAAAAAAATGTCCCCCCATGCCCCCCTTCCCACATTTTAAGAGCTGAAAATATCAAATATATTCTAAAAGATAGTTTAAGTTGTCTTATTTAAGAGTTCTAAATTTGAAGTCGATATCTCAACTCGTTCAAAAGTTAAAAGGGGGGGGGGTGACTTTTGGACCGCACTGTATTACACGCTGCGAAAGTCCTTTCAGGTGCTCGCAGTATTTGAATAGCCTCGGCTACGCCTCGGCCATTTAAAAACACTTCGCACCTAAAAGTAAACTTTGTCATCTGGTAATGTAAATAAATATTTTTTTTTTTTGTGAGACTGTAGTCATTGCGACTTTACATTTTCTATGCAGGTTAATCCTATAAATTTGATGAAATCCAATCCAATCCAATTATAGAATTTCCGATATTAAAAATAAAAAGCGGCGTAATATTAAAAAAGTACCGTAAGTGTAATTGTAAAATAGTAAAATTTGACCTAGAGTAGGGAAATGTTTTTTTTATTTGAATACAGAAACATGCCTTAAGCTAATGAACAATTTGTTTACTGAAAAAGGCTTTTATTTTTAATGTGGAACACGTAAAACATATGGAGACTTGGGCTTCCGATCGGTGCGCTTAGAAAAAGATAGGTTTCACAGGAGCCTAAGAGAGAACAACCCTGACTAAAATACAACTGGATTCACAAAATTAAAGGAGGGTATCGCATTTTGGGCTAAATCGCCTGCAACGATTAGACTTTACATGCTTATATATACATAAAACATAAATACTTAGCCAAAATTTCAGCCCTTTTTACATCCCGGAACATACTTTAATTAATTATTTTAATTAAGAATTTTGACATATGTCAATGTACGTTTTGGCAACATTGCACGAAACTTCAAGTGTCAAATGTCATCTCGTCAAAATAAAAATAACTTTGCACATTAACTACTACAGTGGGCCAAAGTGGATCTGTGTTGTGTTCACTGCTCTTGACTATAATATTAAAATATTTGGTTGTGTTTTATTAGTTTTCACGGATTTAATATACTGTAATTCAATGTGTAATTAGGCTGGACTTATGTGACAAGTTTCTTAAGTTTCAGTACGATTATGGAGTTATTTTTAAGGTATTTATACTATAATAACATTGTAAGCAAATCATTAGCTTCAACGATAACCCAAAGCATCTAGTTCCATGGGACAGTGGTACTCAAGACAAGTAATTTAATCTGGCTTTCAACATGTTAAATTAGTTTATTTCCATGATATGATTTAAAACTAGATTATGAAAAAGTTACACATAGACTTTTAACTTATAATATTAATTAAATATATTTATTTAAAAATAAATATATTAATTAATATTGAACAGTGTTTTTATTATACATTCTATCTAAACGTATTTATGTTGGTTTTGTAAATAAACAAAAAATATTGCTTCAGTATGATAGTCACATTTAGCGCAAGAATAATTTATTTATTTATTTATTTATTTATTTATTTATTTAGTTACACCACCCAACAGCTTTCGCCAATTACAGGGTGGGAAGGTATATACAAAATATATACAAAATTAAAAAAAAGAAACATAAAATACAAGTAATGACCTAAACTAATCTTAATCTTTTTACAGCATTTAAAGTACAATTAAATATATCCAAGCTATCTTTATCATTTTATTTGCAATTTTTATAACAGCCTGCTGTTATAAAAATTGCAAATAAAATGAAGTGGGGAGAAACTTAATAAATTTGTTCTAGGTTTTGGTAAATAAAAAGTTGTGTTATCTCGAGCAACTAGGCGAGGTACATGTATAGGTATTTTCTCTAGTATGTCGGGACAGTTTATGCCATAGTGCAGAATTTTATGCAAGAACACTAAACTAAAACGTTTTCTTCTGTTTTTGAGACTGTCAACTGAAAACCTATTAAGTAGTTCGTCATGTGGGTAACCTATTGGCGGATAAGTGCCAGATAATGCGATGTTGTCGGGTTTACGATATCAAATAATTCCTTAGTTTTTATTTTTTTTTTCATTTTGTTCTTTATCAACAAATAACACAGTTTTTTATCATTTCTTTTCATTATTTTGCACTTTTTTAAACAAAACCATATTTTTCTTATTTAGCCCAAAACTCCTATTTAAAACGATACCCTTCTTTCGCTTTCATTATTTTTTCCTCTCCCATTTTAAAAACTATCAAAATTTTAGGAAGGCATTGTATTTGTGAAAAAAACCAACAACATACCTTTTTTGCTTATTTTCCATTCTCTTATGACGTTTCATGTTGATAAAAGTTGATTTCTGCAAAAAAATGTAAATTATAATATCCTCTATAGAGAATCCTAGGTTGGTCAGATTCTCATTCTGTCCGGAAAATCTTGTAAGCACTGTAACAGTAAGGCTCAAAAGTTGAGCCATCAACTTGAAATTTGGTATATAGATTTATTGCTAAAAGTTCTCCTTGGGATTGTTTTTAATTAAAATTGGGAAAATGGAAAAAAATGCAATATTTTTTAATAAAAAAATTGAAAATTTGTATATGGGAGTTTTTGGGGTCGCTGAAACTGAATTTTTATAAAATAATACCCCATCCTCAGGTGCGGTGTGGGTGCAGTCATATTTAAAAATTTACAATATTTATGTAAACATTGGTATATAGGGATTTTGACGACGCTGAAACTGAATCTGTTAATAAAATTTTTCCACCAAACCTAGGAGCTGTTTGCCACATCGACATTTACTCCTCTGCCTCAAGGGCTTGTATATAAATTGTAGGCAAATTTACATCTATTCTCACATGTTTTTCGTGTTTTTCATATTGCTGTCCGGAGATTTTGACTCTTAAAGCCCATAGCTTTAATTTCAGGATTCGGTATTGAAATAATGTCATGACCTAGAAATTCTAAACTATATTTGTCCTCGTTTTCCCTTATTACTTTAACTACGAGACAGTAAAATAAATCGTATTAAAATAGTCATGCTTAAATAATTATTTAATAATCATTACAACTGTATTTTTTCCGTGTATATTCAGGATTGTTGTTTGTTAGAGTAGTCTGGCTTGTATTGTACCGAGGAGGCCTCGATTTTAAACTCACATGGTATAATTATAGCACACAGACTTAATATAGCGCGCTGCGCTCTGCTATACTTCGCGTTGGTCCCTATTCAAATAAAATCCAAAAGTTTTTCATCAAAGTGTGTCAAAATTTCGACAAAACAACTGGAAGTGCACTTTTGTGATTAAAAAAAATGTGAAACAATATAACAAGTGAATATAAAAATAAATAGTGATATATTGATTGTGGATTTAAAATAAAAAGTGTGTATAAAACCACCTACTGTAGTTGTGAAAATAAACCTGGATAAAATATCGATACCTTTTCGAAAAAACCTCTTGACGTTTTAAATGTCATAAAAAAAATCTCTGGAACCTGCATAAAGGAATATTACTTAATTATATTCATATTATGTATAATGATGTCATGTATACAAGGTATATTATACCTACCGGTTTGATTTTATTTATTTATTTTTTTAATTTTGTGTTGGAAAACTACTTTTTATATATTTTTAAAAGGAAATTTGTTTCACGTAATTTGTGAATGTATTCAATAATTGAGTCCATTCATACACAGAAAAAAAGAATTCCTCAAACCAATGAGACGTCTCTTTCGATTTTTTCAAAGCCATATTCTCTTGTTTCAAGGCTAGCATTTTTTTGGACCAAAGTCAATGTCCTTGAATGAAGAGCACGAGTTTTTGAATTAAGATCTGCGCTTTTTACTCAAGGACATTGACTTTTAAATTGTAGCCTTGAAACAAGAGAATATGGCTTTAAACATATCGAAAGAGACGTGTCCTTGGTTCAAGGAATCCATATTTTTCTGTGTAGTCAAGAATCTCCGGTGTTATTTACAATGGCAGATTTAAGGGGACAGGAGGCCCCCCTAGCTTCCCTTACTTAAATTTTAGAAACGATTTATATAAGTAATAGCAGTGCAACATTTTTTTTTAGTAATTTAGTTCTGTAGCCCTCTTGAAAATTTATTGATGCGCTACTGATTATAAATAAATATCTATTTATTCCATTATAAAAACAATTTTATGATGGAGATATTTTTTTTTAATTTGGTTTAATTTTATAATATTTTATAAAATTTTCCAGTTGCCATTAAGGAAATTTAGGAACCCTTTCCCCCCACCCCCCAATTATTTTCCTTCAAAAGGCCCCTTATTACTACTATGTT
Source organism: Brachypterus glaber (assembly GCA_958510825.1). Classification (NCBI taxonomy): domain Eukaryota; kingdom Metazoa; phylum Arthropoda; class Insecta; order Coleoptera; family Kateretidae; genus Brachypterus; species Brachypterus glaber. The sequence continues at coordinate 57,833,600 of OY294046.1, read as the reverse complement.
TATATACTCCATCTGTTGGAAAGGTATTGATATAAAAAAATTTTTTTGATAGTTGCCAAAAATATTTACAAAAAATAGTTAATTTTGTTTATAATTTTATTTTATGGAGTTTATTTTTAAATATGTAGTATTTAGATAATTTTCTAAATTTAGGTTTTCAATGTATGTAGATATAAAAACATAACTGTTGCCTAAAATAATCAAATTTGGGATAAAGGTTATAACTTTAAATAATTCAGTATTATCATTAATTCTAATCATTTTGGGGTAGCTTTATTATAAACCATAAATTATTATAGAACTCAGAGGCATCTTAACAGCACGGGTAGGTCCGGGCCCTGTTCAGGGCGGCTGTTTGTAAGGAGCTACCAAAAAGCTTTTTTTTCAGAGGTCAGGACCTTTTTTTTAGTCATTCAAAATTTTTGTAGTTTAACCATGTCAAAAATCATGTTATCTTTTTTTGATCAAAACCAAATTTTGACACCTTCGAATATTGACACTTTAACCTAAATTTAATGACATTTAATGACAAGTAAACAAATATTTTTCAAATGGAAAAAACAGAATTCACAATGTTACAATTTTTTTATAACCTAACTTTTCCATTATTTTTTAAACCAAGTGTACAAAAAATGGAAGTGGAATAAATCTATTTTATGTTTTGCCCGAATATTAGCAATTTAATTCATTCAAACTTTTTTTGAGTGTTACGCCCATGTTAATGGTATAGGAAAATAGCGTTACAGGGGGGGTCCAAAATGATTTGCGTTACGTAATACTTGAACGATCCCTTAGCTAAAAGTACGTTTAGTACTTTGTTAAAAAACGTAAATGCATTAAGATTTTAAGTCCTCTAACTTCAAGCATTTTGTACAATAATAATGGACTTAGTCCATTACTGCATTTTAATTTCACAAAAACTATTTTTATTGGTAATGCGATTTAACAAAGTAATTATTTAACAATGTATTATCATATGATAACAAAAAGCAACAGTACGTCATAATGACCTTCCAATGTTACCAGATATTACCTGTCTCTATTTAACTTGTGAAAAATTATGTTTTAAACAAACTACCTTTGCAATACGTCAGTAAACATAGGTTTGCGAATCCATGGCCTTCTAAAACGATAGGTTATTAAATAAAACTATGAATTTAGTTTGGACTTTTTGTCAGTAAAAATGTTACGTAACACTTAAAAAAATATAAACTTATAAAATTTTTATTGGATCACGTTTTTAACAATGATCTAGGCCTAAAGAGACGGAAACCTTGCAAATTCTATTGCACAGGGCGTGGTTAACAGTTCACTGATTCCTCTAAACAAAAACAAACTATAGATGAAAAACCATAGCCAATAACCGGTTTTGGGTTAAAACACGGAAGCAATAAGCGGTTAAAAACCCGCTCTAAACCATAAAGCAAAATTTCCTTTCAATTTGTTTACTTAAAAAAAAAAATGCAATTATGGTAATTTTACAGCAAATAAAGTAGGTCATATGTTGCCAGCAAAGAAAGTGCACTCTAAATTTGTCCGTCAATCTTAAAGTAATTTTAACTGTAATAATTAAAGCAAATTTACAATGTGAATTTACAATATTTATCAAATTAACCTCAATATTACTGGGTTTAGTAAAATCTCAGCTCTTTTCCTGTCGGTACAATACCAATACCAATACCAAATGTAATCTATGTATCTATACTTGGTCAATAAATATTATTATTATTATTATTATTATAATTTTGCATTAAAATTCATGGATGTGGTCCAAAAAGCCGGCACTTTTTCCCGAAAATTACAAGACCGTAATACTGCTTGAAATACACATTAAATTCGATGCTTAAATTACTGTGAAATCACAGGTAAAAATTCACATTTTTACAGATAACTGAATTTACAGTACTGATTTAAATTTACCACTTTCTTAGCTGGCAACATATGACCTACTTTATTTGCTGTAAAATTACCATATTTGCATTTACAGTGTAGTAAATTTAAATCAGTTATCTGTAAAAATGTGAATTTTTATTTTGGTAATTTTCGGAACTGTCTGTAAAACTGCTGGGTTTTTGGACCACATGCATGAATTTTAATGCAAAATTATTGTACCGACAGGAAAAGAGCTGAGATTTTACTAAACCCAGTAATATTGAGGTTAATCTAATAAATATTGTCAATTCACATTCTTACATTGTAAATTTGCTTTAATTATTACAGGTAAAACTACTGTAAGATTGACGGACAAATTTAGAGTGTACGTAACATTATCTCGAAAATGTTACGCCGCGTTACATGGGGATCAAAAATGGCCAAATTTTGCGTTACGTAATACTTGAATAAATACGCCGGTGATAACACAAACACTTTTTCATATGTACCCTTAGGAGAGTCATAGCTCGCTTAGGGGGCCCATTTCCGGATCAACCTTTAACGATTTTTTTTCATAGTTCTTGATGTAGAATATCAACTCTTAAAATGTTGTAATTTTTTTCTAAATCGCCCTGTAGATTTACTTATAAATTTTCGATTGAGTTTTTTGAGCATATTTTTTTTTTAATTTATCTTTTTATTTTTTTACTTTTAATTGATTTTTAAATAACAAACTTAGGAAGGCTATTACCTAACAATCATATTGATACAGTAATTAATTAATAATTACGTTTATAGGTACTATCCAAACAATTTTTTTATCTAGCGTTTTAAAGCATTTTAAATTTTATTTTAACATTTATTTATCACAACTATAGTTAGGTTTCTTAAAGATAAGTGTTCAAGCCAAAGACTGAAATAAAAATTTAAAAAGAAATCTATTCGAATTAAAAACATTTTTTTGTCACAACTAAATAAATGTGTTAAAATGAAGAAACTTACCGTCCCACACTTTTAAAATGAAGAAATTTTGCAATAAAATAAGCAAACCAGACTGGAGAATCACAGTGCCAAACATAAACTTTAAAAAATCATCACCCGTACCTAGTGAAAATGATAGCTCCTCCAAAAGGTCTTCTGGTGCCTATGACTTCCAAGACGCTCAAGCCGAATACGACAAATTCAGAAGTCTACCCACTAGCATCTACGTAGACTCGAGTTGTGAAAGTGAGGAAGAACAATTTGAAGATGCCAAAACAATGTCAGACAGGAACCTCAACTCATCACCAAATGCTACTGGTGAAGGTGATATCTATGCAGATGTTATAGTATGCACAAAATATGAATCAAAAAATTTAGATACGAATAACAGTCAATTTGAGTACGATGTGCCAAGAATTAGTTTTAAATTTTTTAAACCACCTGATGACACTTACGAAAACGCCGAAATAGTAAAACAAGAGGAAGAAAAGAACAATGAAGATGATGTATCGCAGAATTATGACTCTGTAAAGCCTTTATTAAAAACAGAACTCTCAAATCGTGTCGTTTCTCCTTCAAAATTTGATTCTATTTTGTCTTTAGCTAAAAGTACGTTTAGTACAGACGATTTAGATGCTTTTAATAATGATTTAGCACAAGATGTGTCACAAGATTATGATACTGTTAAACCTACAGTTAAGAGTTCAGTTAAAATAGTACTTAAACAACCAGAAAATGAAGAAGGAAATAATAAAATAGAGGTTACTGACTCAAAAGAAGATACTCCTGAAAAGTATGTTTCACAATCTGAGATTGTTTTTCAAAAACTGAATGAAAATGATATACCTGTGGCTATAATCAGAGCAGGCAGTGATCCGAACGTAGTTTTACGTAGAAAACATGATGAAACTGATAAGGAGCTACATTCAGATGAGGATGACAGTATTTATAAAATCCCACGTTCCTTAAAAGCTCAACATAGATTATCCCAATCCCTACATGATTTCAATGCCGAAGAAATTCAGCCTGTCACTTCAAATCATACCAGTATTGAGCATATTTCTTGTAGCCAGATTATAATCCAGGGTCCTGAATTATCCAAGGATAAAAAGGATACTAATGCAGAATTGGATTATTGCAAAACAAGATCAAAATTGCCTTCAGTTTTAAGAAGGCCTACTTTAATGAGAAAGCCAAAGAAAGCCATGGATAAATGGAACAATTTTAAAACAAAGTTTTCAAAAGTTATTGAAGAACATGCTTCACAACAACGAGTAGGAGCGTTTAGTGAGAGAGAAAAAGTCACTATTAACTTTGAAGAAATGTATAAAAACTCGAAAGATAAATGTAGGAAAGTATTTGAGAACACCGGAAAAATATTCAGAACTCCAAAGAGGCAAAACAGTTCCAACACAACTTCTGAGGTAGACTCGAATAGCGTTAACTCAACTCCTATGGTGAAAAATGAAGAGTTTTTTAAGAAAGTGGAACTGAAAGCGAGTGATATTGTATATAAATTAAATACTAGTGAAAATAGTGAAGATTCGAAGGACTCTTTTAGTAAATTTAGTAACGGTGATTTAAACAGTAGCGTAAACTCAAAAAGTAATGATGATTTTGCAACTTTAAGGACAGCTTTTAAGAGGAATAAATCTATACCAGAGGTAAGGAATTAGTTAATTATTATTTAAAATTTTTAAGGTGATTAAACTATTATTGGACATTCACGCTCCTTTTAAAACAATAAGAATTACAAAAAAATATGCGCCCTGGTTAACAGACAATTTAAAAGAAATGATGAATGAAAGAGACAGAACTTTAAAACGTTTTAAAAGAACAAGAAGTCACGTTGATTGGGAGTCATACAAAAACATTAGAAACATAGTTTGCGTTGCGGTAAAAAATGAAAAAAAAGCTTATTACAACAGAAAGTTAAACAATACGAACTCAAACAATTTCTGGTCAAATTTAAAGTCACTAAATATTCTGAACAAAAAATCCTCTACTTTACCTGAAAATTTATCGGATGTTAATATTTTAAATAATCATTTTATTAATTCTATACCTCAGCTTGACAAAGATGCTGACACTCTTTCTTTTTATGAAAATAATACAAAAAACTGTATTATTAACAAATTATCCTTTAATGAGGTAACGGAGCAGGATATTTCTAAAATAATATATAATATAAAAAGTAAAGCTTTGGGGTGTGATGGTATTAACATACTCACAATTAAATTGTGCTTGCCCTTTATCTTACCTTTTATAACACACATAATTAATTTTTCTTTAAAAAAATCTGTGTTTCCCTCGCTTTGGAAAAAAGCTTTCGTAGTACCACTTCCTAAAAACTCAGATCCTTCCACTCTTGACCACATACGCCCTATCAGTATACTACCGACATTCTCAAAAATACTAGAAAAGGTAATACAAGCCCAGATTCAAAAACACCTGGACTTGAACAATATTATTCCCGCTACGCAATCAGGATTTCAGCCCGGGCTTAGTTGTACTTCTTCATTATTAAATATCACTGATGATATCTTTTCCGCTACTGATCAAGGATTTTTATCCATTTTAACTATGCTTGATTACACTAAAGCTTTTAATTGTATCAACCATGATATCTTGCTTGCAATATTGCACTATATTGGGTTTTCTGATGATGCGGTTAATCTGCTGGCTGACTATTTAAATGAAAGGTATCAGGCGGTTTTTTACGAAGGCAAAGTTTCATCTTACATTAATCTATTATGCGGCGTTCCTCAAGGGTTTATCTTAGGCCCCTTGTTTTTTATTATTTACATTTTCAATTTTATTACTGCGTGCACCTCTGCAGTGGAACACTTCTACGCCGACGACAGTCAATTATTTATTAAATTTAAGCCAGAAGAGTCCCCTCAAGCTATAACTGCACTTAACTTTGACTTGCACAATATTTTTCAAATGTCAAAAAAGCATTGCCTGCTGCTTAATACCAGCAAATCTGTCTCAATGATTTTCGGTAAAAAAAAGCTCGTATCTAAATTTCTTGCGGACCATAGCAATAGTATAAAGATGAATAATGAAATAATTCAACTACGTGATAATGTTAAAAATTTAGGTTTAACTATAGACTCTGAATTGCGGTTTACAAAACACATCTCCAATTGCTTAAGTAAAGCGTACATGAATTTAAGGTTTTTGTATCAAAGTAAAGACTATTTAAACAAAAGAAATAAAATTATATTGTGTGAGGCAATGGTTTTATCGCAGGTTAGTTTCTGTGATATAATTTATGGTCCATGCTTACTCGAGGCTGACAAGGACAGAGTGCAAAAGTTACAAAATTCATGTTTGCGGTTTATTCATGGAATAAGACGTAATCAGCCTATAACACATACACTTAAACCCACAGGTTGGTTAAATATGGAGGATAGAAGGTTTTTGCACTCTGCTCTTACATATTTTAAAATTTTAGAAAAAAAATCTCCTGCTTATTTGTTTAAACGCATTAAAACAAGGTCTGATGTTCACAGTATAAACATACGCTTTGGGGAGACTCTAACACTTCCCAAACATAATTCTGAAATGTTTAAACGTTCTTTCTCATACCAGGTGGCCAATTTATTAAATAATTTAAGTTTTAATTATAAAAATCTAAGGTTAAGTCAGTTTAAAGCAAGAATTATCGAGTTTTTACAAAGCAAAGTAATTTACAATTAGCTTGAGCTTTTTCTTTCTCTTTTTTTTTTGAGTGTCTCATTTATTTGTGTGTATTTTTATTATCATAATATGTCTGTTTCCAATTAGTAAAATAGATGCATATAGAATTATAGAATTATAAAATCTTAAAATTTAAAATACAGAATTGTAGATCTGGTTGGATGGTTATATGATATTTATTATTATATTATTGTTATTTTTTTATTAATTTTTGTTTTCTCTTTTTTGTTTATATTTGGAGTTAGATGTAAGAATAGACGTTTGTTTGTAGGTCCTTGTAAATTTAAATTTAAAGTCATATGTGTGCCTGCAGGCATACGTACTAAATCTCGCTCTCAATTGTTATATATATATATATATATATATATATATATATATATATATATATATATATATATATATATATATATATATATTGTAATTTCTATTAATTCAATAAAGACCTTTATTATTATTATTATTATTAATTCAAACATTTAACCCTTGCCCTCCAGGGTGTCACAATTGCGACTTTACTTCTTTATTTTTTCTTTAAGGCAATATTAATCCAAAATACGTTTATAGACTTTCTATGTATGCAAACAAATATGCAAAATTAATTCAGTATAATACAACTCTCCTGAAACCCTAAGGAAACAAAAACTCGTGCAAAAAATAAAAAAAAAAGGTTTATTTTTTATTCTTTTTTTCATCTTTTTAGGCATAGCAAACACAAACACAATTAAATCGAAAAATTATCATTAGTTTAGTCTCGGGAGGGTAAGGGTTAATGTAGAGGAAAGTCGCCTAATTTCGGATACCATTTACAATGTATTCAATATTTAATACTCGGTATTACTTTTTGATATTTTTTTTATATAACCAGATACAACTTATTATAGCGAACCATGATTTATTATAAAAGCAATTTTATTACAGTTTATTTTTTCCAAAAAACACGGTTAAAAAAAAATCAGCGCATTTTTGTGCATTTGAAAAAAGGCTCCTAATTTCGGACATATCCGAAAAAATTTTTTCAAGAGTAGATCTGGATCCCATTGCTTATATTTCTTGTTATTCCTTCACATTTAAGACGTAATTTAATCATTAAGCGATTTTCTACGAAATACTATAGGAACTATAATTTTAGATTCCCAATTTCGAATATATTAGTATCTTAGGTAATTTTCGTTTTTTCAAAATTGTTTATCTTAGTTTGTTGTATCATTATAAAAATAATAATTAATGGTTGGTTATCCTGAATAATAATTACCTTGCGGATATCCGAAATTGAGAATCAAATGCACAAAAATGGTCTATCCGAAATTAGGCAACTTTCTGCTTTTTAGATTAGAAATTTATAGAATGTTTACGTTTTCAAATTGCTTAATTATGAATAGTGGATCAACTTAACTAACATCATAACTTACCCAAGACAGAATCACGAACTTTTATAACGATTATTTATAAAATAAACAAGCATAATAATGCAACTGAGCACAAAACTGCCATTTGCAATATAAACGATTTGTGCTGCCATTTAAAGGGGAGAAGCTCTACCGTTATCATATTACAGGACGGATTTAGTTTGACTTTGGGCTTCACATAAAAGTAGGTTTCTGTTTACCTTTGCAGACAGTATCTTAAATACATTACTATACGAAATTTGGAAACCATCCGAAATTAGGCGCATTTCCTCTATACAAATTATCTTGTATTTCATTACTTACTAGGTTCATCTTATTTTGTCATAGCTATACCTAGGCATAGGTTAAATCCCGACACTTGAATAAATTTTGCCGGTTAAATTGCAGGTAGCTTTTTTTTGCAATTTTTTGCATAGAAAAAGTTTGAGATTTAATGATTCACTATTATCTTAAATTTTTAAGTCGAACACATTTGTTTCAAACAAAAATTTTCAAAAAATACAGTAATAGTTAGTGTAAAGATGAAAGTCGCTTGCAAAAATACTTTACACTACTACGATATTTCAAAAGCGCTTTGACATAGAGACTTGGAATTTGAAACAACTTTTTTCTACTACTTTGTTTCAAATTCAAAAGCCTCTAGGTCAAAGCGTTTTTGAAATATCGTAGTGTAAAGTTGTTTTACAAGCGACTTGCATCTCTGGGTCAAAGAGTTTTTGAAATATCGAAGTGCGACTTGCATCTACATGAACTATACCCGAACACGAACTATACCCGATCTCGAGGGCAAGGTTGGTAACCGTAATCACCCTAAAAACAATTTTCGTCCGTGTATCATAGACTATTTTTTAATTTTATTGTAAATAAAGTATTTTTGACAAAAATTTGACGTTTCAGTTTAAATGTCATTAATAAGAATTGACCAGTCAAGATCGACTATTTAACTTTTTAGCCTTGGCCGAAAACTTGAACTTTTCGCTCAGATTTATCATACAAAAAGTGTTGTTTTTATATACAATCGAATAAAAATATATATTCTTGGCATACTAGTCGTTGTTTTATTGATACAAATGAAAATATTTTTATTTGCTATTTTAAGTTTAGTTTTATTTTTATGAATTTTAAAATTTTATTATTTACTGTTGTGGTAAAATAAAAACATGTTCATGTATTTAGTTTAATTTGTTTCAAACCTTTGTACTTAATTTGTTTAATGCAAAATATTAATTAAAAATTGTTATTGAAAAATAGTTATTACCGTACTCTTCGTATTCCATATCTAGAAGAGTATATAAACTTCAAAAAACTTAAGTATTTATTTATTTATTTAAAAACTCACACAGGTTTTCCCAATAAAAGAGTTTGTTATGTTAAGTAAATTTATTTAGTTTAACTAAATTAGTTATGCTGTTTATTGGAAAGATATTTTTTGAGGTTATAGTATCGTTTCAAGAAACCTGAATCAATATATTGTTTGAAGTTTAATAACAAATATATAAATACAGGTAGATAATAGCAGGATTAATTAAAAATTGTAATTCTTTAACCAAAATTTATGAAAAATAAATTGTTTATCTTTAATTCTTGTAAATTTAAAATCCATGGATGATATTATCCGAAATTTAAAATATTCAAAAAATTCTTGAAAATTTTTAAAAATATTTATTTTTTTATAAAATATATAATGCATTTTTCTAAATTTTAATACCTAGCATATTTATATATTTTCTGAATCGTAGGAAAAATAATGTACATAACTTATCGAAAAGTGTATTTACTGCACTCGCGACGTTTCCGCACGCCGCTACGCGGCTAAACTTTCGCTCATGCGAGATATGTCACTTTCCGAACACGTTATGTAATTTCCTACGACCCCCTTTTAAAATGACATTTAGCGCACTCTTTTGTTATTTGGAAAACTATCACACTAGTTTGATATTTTTATATCACCCTAGTTTGATATTTGTGTATGTAGGTTTGCCTAATTTTATATAGATATTTACGTTGTAAATTCTACGAATTTTACTCACCTCGTTTTATATGCCATTTTCCACCTTTCATGACAGCCTTTTTTGATATCTTTTATGTTTTCAATCCAAATATTCCTGTTTTTCATGTCAAAAATAAAAACTATAGTTATAACCTTACTATTTTAATCAATATAACTTGAGATGTTTTATTAATGTCTAGATTTTATAAAAATTACTTAATTTGTAAAACAGTACAATTTCATTGTCTTATATGGCAGCATATCCACATAAATTTAACTGAATTAGCAAACTGTCAAGTTGATTTGCGCTTGTAGGCAACCCATTAAACAGCTAATAATATATTGTAATAATTATAAAACCAAGAAAACTAAAAGTAAATAAAAAGCATATTTCTGGTTTGACATACATAAGGTATGTTCGTTGGTTCCTGCACTTTTGCACTTTACAGTTGAACACATTCTTTGTCATGTTTAAAAATTAAGGAACAAATTCAGTACTTATATGGTTGGATGAAAAGTGTACGTCAGTGCAAGAGAGTGTAGTTCCAACGAACAAACCTATATATAAATTTGTGTGCTATTTTGTGGTTAACTTTTCTTAAAAATTCTCGGAATAAATAATAAAAATTAGAAAATATTTATTAGGAAACTTTATATTTTTTCGGAATTGTAGGAAAAATAGTGTAAACTCGTTGGAAAGTGTATTTCTTACACTCGTGGGGTTTCCTCACTCGCCTGACGGCTCGTTCGCAAACCTTCCCACTAGCGCGAAAATGTCACTTTCCACACTAGTCATAACTATAACTATACTATTTTCTACTAAATATCCGTGTAAAATTTAATAAACTTCTTATACTTTAATAAATAAAATTATAATAGGTACTTAATTTAAAAGGGCACTGTACTTGTTAAGTTGTTAACCTTTTATATTAAATGCCTAATTGAAATTAATAACCTTATAAACCAAGTACAAAAAAAATAATTTAATTAAAATTGATCAAAAATCTTTAAAACTACACCGAAAAAATTATTTTGTAAAATTACTATAATTATCGCGGGTTATTTTTTGCCAAACACTATCAAAGTAAATTTATTAGCGTAATATATTTTTACTATTAGTTATGTAAAAATACGTAGTAAATTATTTTCTAAAATTACAAAACATATCTTAAAATTATCACAATAATATTGATAATATTACAAAAGAATACTTAAAATTCCTAAGAGACGAGTAAAATTAACATAATATATTTCCAATCGTTGCTTATATTTGTTTCATTTATAAAAGCAGTTTTAATTTCTTTTATAGTATATTTACAAAAATATTGTAAATTTATTGCTCAAATAAACAACTTATTTGTATTTTTACACATTATTATTACAAATATTTCACATATTTACGATAACTATTACAGTGATTTTACAAGTTGCAAACAAGAAGTTTACATATTTTTTTTTTAAACGCAGTGTAATTTCACATTATTTTTGAGAAATGTTATCAAAATTTAAAATTATTTTGCAAAATGAATAATGAAATTCAATTCTTTTTTGTAAAATTAAAACTGAATTTCACAATTTTACTGCTATGCTATGTATAGAAAAGAAAATGGAAAAAAATTAGTGTGTGTATTAAGTTAAAACTACAAATAAAACACATTATAAACTGAAAGAGTTTTTATTACATAAATCTTTTAACAAACTATACTACTATAAAACTATTAAACTAGAATAATTGTCTCTGTGTACAGGGTATTTCAAATGTCCCGCCCATGCATTTTATCTCGTAAACGGTTACGCAAAACCGTCTCACTCTGTAGTGATGTTTGTGCAGACGCCAACTTATAAAAAAAATATCTAAAATTTATAAAAAAATTGACTTTACATGTTCAACAGTTCCAAGTTAAAATTTAACATCACACAATAAAAAATTCACGATTCACTTAAAAGTTTACTATTAAAGTAATATTTTCACGAAACAACATAAAATAAATCAAGTCCTGTGCATATCTACGATAGCAGGCTGATGCAGGAATAAATCCGCCGAAGCGGCCACATCTCTTACAAAGAACACGCTGCACGATTTGTCTTAAGGACTGTCCATATATTACGTAACGCAATTTTTCAAAAAAATGCTTGTAAGTTTTACGGGCATTAGTACTAAATTAGTACTAAAATCACTGTTAAAAAATAGTGTACATAATGAAAACTTAAAATAGGTACCTCCTAAAATACTTTTTTATTCGATTGATTCTAAAAGCGGCACTTTTTGTTCATGTTTTACGGGCGAAAAGTTAAACTTTGTGGCCGAAGGGCCAAAAAGTTTTTTTCGCCCGCTAATTAAAACTTGTTATTTTTAAGTTTTTTAAAAGAAGATTACCTTTACTGTAATATTTATAAAGAAATATGATCTTTTGGTCACTTTAAGTCTTGAACTAACTGTTCTTTTTGACCAGATACAGTTATTATAATCATCATTAATAAAAATTTCTTCTATAACATAACCTCAAAATATATGTTAACTGATTAATCTGTATTCATCCTCTAAAATGACATAAAAACACAAAATTTAATTGTAAAATCAATTTCAATATTTATAATATTCATAGAACAGTTTTGGAAGTATTATTATTTTCATAACAGACACATTTTAACAGAAATTAATCACCAAGCTATAGCTCCTTTAGTTTAAAAATGAAACCGCACACAAGAGGATCAATTCAATTGTTTTTTTAGCGATTTGATTGGATAGCAATTTGTCATGGATAACTAGATAAGTAATAAGACAGGAAAAAGAAATATTATTTGCAATTTAAAATTAAGTATATTTTAATAATTTATTATAATTAATAACAATCGAATAAAAAATATCGTATAATACACGGGCAAAAAGTTAAATTTCAATTTCGTAGGTTTATTACTGGGGCCGGCCCTATCGCCGGCCCTCGGCTTCTAAAATTCAATTGAAAAACTTAACTTTTCGCCCTTGTAATATAAATAACTATTTTTTTATTTTGCGACTCTTATAAGCTCATGATCACACGCATTTTGCGTGTTCTTATGTTCTTATAAGAGGTCTCTACTTTTTTCTTTTGGGTTGGCAAAAGCCTATCGCTTGACGTTTTCCGTACAAATGTTAACGTCGCTTAATTTTTAAGTTTAATTATCTAAAAAATTTTGTGTTTAGGTTATTTTTTACCGTGTTAAAATTGTGGCTTGGTTACTTGCAGTGAAAAAGAGAAGACATGACTATAAAATATATCAAAATAATATTTGTTCTTAGAATTTTAAACACGGCGAAAACTGTATTGCCAACCCGAAACAAAAATCCCTAAATCAGTCATCAATTTAAATGTAAATTTTTTAAAATTTTAGAGCAAAATAGAAAAAATTGTATAAAACACTCGTTTCATAACACGTTTTTAGCGCACAAGTATTTTAGAAATCTCGCTGCAAGCGGTACGTTATCTAAACTTGTACTCGTGCGCTAAAAACGTATGTTATGAAACTAGTACTTTAATATACTATAAAAGCGTTCAATGGAGCTCTCTACAACTAGAATTATGAAACAAAAGACGTCTACCCTATCTCTATCTCATTTGTGCTACACTTTCCAGCCAACCAGATAAATACTGTATTTGTTTTTCATACAACAAATACAGTATTTATTTGGTTGGCCGGAAAGTGTAGCACTGAGCGGCACGAACGAACATAGCTAATGTGAATCTGTAGAATAAGATAATTCTACTAAAATTTAGATGGCGCCAGTAATTTCTTTAATAAAAATAATATAGATACACTTTTCGCCCGGCCAAGTAAATATTGTATTTGTTCAACAAAGAACAAATACAGAATTTGTTTGGTTGGGTGGAAGTGGGAGTGTATGTATGTCTTCTATCCTTTTTGGGTAGAACTTTTTTCCCTATCTAATCTAACGAGAGAAATTGCCATTATGGACTATAATTTGATTAAATTGCCAAATACACCATAACTTATGGTGTATTTGGCAATTTAATCAAATTTGCTTAAAAACCGCCCAGCTATATCTAATTTCGGAAGTAGTAAATTACTATTTGCTTATTAAACTAAATTCGTAAATATTATTGTTACAAAATTATGCTTACACTAAGTTTGATGGTTTTATAAACATTTAACCATTCTACTATCTGCTTTAACAGTTAAATTTTAACTCTGTAATAGTGAAATGTTTTTATTTGATAAGAAACCAAAAAAGTTAAAAGTTTTCTCCAAAGAATGTTTTTATTTCCAGGGCCAAAATGGATTTGAAGACCTGCGGAGATATGTCAAACAAGGAGGGGATTTTTGTAAAGAACTAGCTTCAATTCTGCAAGAAAGGTAAGCAAGAAATAGTAGATTACAGGTCGACTCGGAATATAGTACTTTTCCGAGACCTTATTAATGGTTGAGGCACGAAACCATTTATAGGGCGAGGAAAAGTGCCATTTTCCGGGAGACTTGTAGGTATACCTTACTAATTTTTGTGAAACTTAGATGTTTGAATTCAATCGAAGAAAATAATACTATAATACTTTGTTTTTTAGTTCTTTTTATATTTACCACAAATAATTTTTCCTGCATTTTACAAGAAAAGCACAATCATATAAAACTAAAGTTTCATATATTTGTAACCCAAAAAACAACCACAAAAAAGCATTTTTTGATAGCTCACAAGGCACCGTCTATAACACCCAAAAAAAAAACAACGCAAAAAACATTTGTTGATAGCTCAGAAGGAACCGTTTATAACATTTATTATCCTTCTCAGGCTCAAAAGTAAAAAACATTTACTAAAACTGTACAATTTAATGTATTAGATTATATTCGTGTTTATCATGACAATCGCAGTTCAGCCATCTTGCTTAACGATGTTTTAATCGGTTGCGCTATCTAGCGAAAATTATTGAATTATTAAATGCAGGCCAGTATTAATTAGGTTACTGGTCTCTCATTTTGGAGTGTTACGCCCATGTTAATGGTATAGGAAAATAGCGTTACAGGGGGGGGGGGTCCAAAATTATAAAAATTTGCGTTACGTAATACTTGAACGTTCCCTAAGCATGGAAAACAGTGGGACAAGAAATCACGTAATTCCCAAACTTCATTAATACATGTAATGTATTACATATGCATGGGAGGCATAGCGTAGTGGCTAGCGCGTATGTATAGCAAGTCTACTATCGTGAGTTCGATTCTCACTGGCGCCGACTTGCCTTTTTCAGTTAATTAATAATTGAAATTTGGCGAAGGCGCTAAGTGAAACGGACACTCCCTAGAAACTGGTTCGAAAGTCAGTATAAGCCGGTGGTTCCCTCTACTACTAGCCCACACAAGTCCTGGACTTAGGGGATGCTTGATTAAGTAGAATAGTACGAGGTTAAACAAACAAACAAACAAAATATACAGCGAATAAAATATTTTTAAATGAAGAGTACATTGCAAAAACTATGAATTTAAAATTTGGGTCGGAAATAACTGATAACATTGAGAAATGTAGTAAGTCAGGAAAATGTTTCTTACCACAAGCTTTATCTCTCGAAGTATGGTACTCCTAAAGTTTGCTTATGATATTGCAATATATTGTTCTGGATATTTCTTTAATATATCTCTAAAAAACCTGGAAAGGCCTGAATGTTTTTCTCTCTTTTGGAAGTCTATTTTTTCTATTTTTGTACTTGAAATTATTTATTTGTTTTCAAACATAATCAAATTGCTTTAGAAAACATTGTTGAATTAAATTTTGTTATGTATTAATGGACTTCAGGGTCGCCTAAAATATGAAAACATTAAACCAACTCATGGTGTTAAAATTGTGGCTTGGTTAGTTGCAGTGAAAAAGAGAAGATATGACTATAAAATATATCAAAATAATATTTCTTCTTAGAATTTTAAACATGGCGAAAACTGTATTGCCAACCCGAAACCAAAGTCCCTAAATCAGTCATCAATTTAAATGTAAATTTTTTAAAATTTTAGAGAAAAATACAAAAAATTGTATAAAGCACTCGTTTGGACGTTTGGAAATCGAGGTGCAAATTTGTTTAACCAAAAATTGTTTATTTACCTTAAAAGGTAAATTTTTTCATAAAATTATGAAATAATATACAGCACTCGTGAATTTTTAAATTCAGAACATTAAAAATATGTGTGTGGTGCCGCGAAAAGCATAAAAAGTAGATTTCGAGAAAAACGAGTTTGAAGTTGGGACAAATTAAGGATGTAATTTCGTTTACTACACATCACTTATAGCTGCAGTTTATTTTTTTTAAGACTAATTCAACCATCCTGATTACGAAAATAGTAATCACTCTTTGCAGAAATGCACCGTTCTCCCGTGGTCGACACAATATTTTTTATCATTTATAATAAAAATTTTAAACCTAATTTAGTTATTTATGGTTCATTTTGGTCCAAAATCAGCATCGGGGCGTTTTCGGGATCAAAGATTGCAAATTTTTGGTCAAAATAAAAAAAAACAAAATGGCGGCGCCAATATGGCGGACGACTTTTGTAATTTCTGGCCGATTTGAACTAAAATCGGTATCAGGGGGTTTTCGGGGTCGCAGATTACGAATTTTTTGTCAAAATTAAAAAAATCAAAATGGCGGCGCCAATATGGCGGACGACTTTTGTGATTTCTGGCCGATTTGAACCAAAATCGGTATCAGGGGGTTTTCGGGGTCGTAGATTACGATTTTTTTGTTAAAATAAAAAAAATCAAAATGGCGGCGCCAATATGGCGGACGACTTTTGTGATTTCTGGCCGATTCGAACCAAAATCGTTATCAGGGGGTTTTCGGGGTCGTAGATTACGAATTTTTTGTCATAATTACAAAAAATCAAAATGGCGGCGTCAACATGGCGGATGATTTGTGTCATTAATTGCCAATTCCAACCAAAATCGGTATCTGGGGGTTTTCTTAAAAATAACAATTGGAGTGGCTGGTAGCTAAGGGTAGAAGTTGCAACCACCATGAATTAAACTGAAATTATTTATTTTTATATATTGACATATTTTTCTGAATATTTTATACCAATTCTTTTAAATCATCATCCACCCTTAATTTAAGGGATTTAATTTTTATTTCAACCAAAAATATTAATTTTTTAGGCTCTTTTAAATTCGCATCACAAAATGGCGGTTGCTATTCAAGATTCTAAAGTTGGGTTAGCTGGGTCGTTAGGGGGTGAAAATTACAGCCCCCAAAATCATATACTTAAATTTCCCTCTTGAGGACCCAAATTAACCTCTTGTTTAGAATTTTTGTATTGTGTTTAGTTTGCGAGATATTTGGGTTGGATCGTTTTTAAAGGATCACCCTCTATATTCTTGAGTAGAGATATTATGGTGTAGAAATTTTTTGAGTAAAGGTGTGCTGAAGTTAATATATATTGAGTAGAGATGTTATTATGCTCATCTAATAATTTTAATAGTTTTTATTACAGGCGACTTTTTTTATAATTTTGTTTTGTAAGGCTTTACAAAAAAAATCATAATAAAAAAACTATTGGAGATATTAATGTTTTTCTTTCACTAATTAACGTAGAAATATACAATGCATCTGAAACCCCAAAAATCAAAAAATCGTATTTTTTTCGTTAAGGGTACCTTTTAGCGGCACCACTCACATATTCGTAAAATGAGAATAAAATTTACAAAACTACGATTCGAGTGGTTTTTCTCTGCATAACTTGGGCTCATTATTGAATTTTTAGTAAACTCGGTATTCATTAACCGGGGGTACTCAAAAATTAGAAATAAAAAAACAATTTTTTAAAGTAAATAAACACTATATTTTAATAACTGGACTTTCAGGTCGACGCTATTGCATAGTGAGTCACTTGGATTACAATTTTTTTAATGTTTCTTTTCGAAAGGAATATCTTGGAAAACAAAAAAAAAATTAACAATGTTCATTATTTAAGAATATTTATTCCAGGGCTGAAGCAGAAACGCAATATGCAAAATCCCTATCCAAACTCAGCTCAAAACTATCCAGGGCCTGTCGCGATGGAGTGGGCGGCACTAACGAGGCCTGGAAAGCCGTAGCCCTGGAACTGGAATCCAGATCCGAGGGCCACCGAATCATGGGCGCTGCTCTGTTAGAAGAAGCGGCAAAACCGCTGAAAAACATGACTGAAAACCAGCACAGGCTCAGAAAACAATCAGAATCAGCTGTAGATAAAGCTGGTAAATTGTTAAACGACTGGAGGGCAGCTGAAGCTAAAAGCAAGAAACAAAGTCATTGTTGCGCGAGGGAGAACGAAAAGTTGCAAGATGCTGCTGTACTGGATACCTCTAAGTATGGAAAAATGACGTACGTTACTTTTTGCTTGTTTTAAATAGTTTAACCAAAGAATTTTTTCATCCAGAACATTTTGGCTGAATTGTAAAAATCGAGGGTGCTAATTAATTACACTAGGCAACACGGTTTCTTGCTCTGATTGGAATTTTATGTTTTTTAACTAATTTTGGGTCGCTGAAACCGAATCTGGACTCAGAATATTTCTATTACCTAAGTTTTCTGAGAAAAATGAGATAAAAATGTTAAAAAATCATTATTTTATCCCTCTTTTGTTCTAAAATCATGGTAGATAAAAATATTCCAAGGACAAATTTAGATTCGGCGACTCAATATTAGTTAAAAAATACCCAACTTAAAACATGGAAACTTTAAATTCATAGGTAGAATAAATAGGGATATTATGAAAAATTTTTTTTTTTTTAAATGGATAATGTGACAAAACTAAGTAGGGGTGGAGGGTAAGAAGAAGGGTGCATAAGGGGACAAGCTTATCGCCACGTATTCATGCTAAAAATTGTGAAAAATCATTACTAGGGGGTCAAAAATGAACTAAAAAAATGTTACGTAATATGGTTCTTATGTAATAAAGTAACATTTTTATGACGTAGAACCATTAAAAAAAAACAAAAAAAAATACACAATATTTTGTTTTATAAATTATTTTTAAATTGGCATAACTGCCTGCACTAAAATTTGAAAAAAATTAGACGTGCTGGATTTTTTTTAAGGTCAAATTTGGATTTTACGCCTTTAAATTGATAAGAAAAATATATTTTTTGGGCTCGGGAAAAAAGTTTACACTGTGTATTTTAATTTTGTTTCTTTTTTATTTATTTATTTTTTACGAACAAACTAAACAAAATATTTGTATAAATATTTTTGTAGAGAATTTTATAATCTACAAATTAAGTCCTATAAAATTTTTATACAGATTTGATAGTTTTGCCACAAAAGAGCAATTTAGTAAACTCTGCACTTTCATTTTAAGCTTTTTATTTTTTTTTCGCGTACTTACTCTGACAGTAGGTCCTTGGCATGTATATTTTTGAGTTCCTCATATTTTTTTAATATACCCTAAAATTTTCAAAATCCTACTCTTTTTTTAAGATTTAAAAAAAAAACGCCATTATTTCCTGGACTTATATTTCAAAAATTTTGAGTCAGATTCGGTTTCTACGCCCTCGAATTAGTAAGAAAAATTTACTTTCCGATCGGGGCAAAAAAAAAGTGAGATTTGTTGCCTAGTGTTATTACAGTGGAATCGATATTCCTAATAAATTGTATTCTCAAATGTTGGGCTACTCTTTCCGTCGCACTTTCGGGAAAGTTGCCCCACATCTCTCTTAAATTTTGTCCTTATACCGATCTTAGTTTAACTGTTAAGTATTCTAAATATTAAAACAATACAATTGTACAAGATAACATTTGAGAAGACAATAAAAAATTAACAATTATTCATAATTATGATATATAAGTACTAATTAAACATAATATTCTAATAAAAAATTTAAATATTTTATTATAATGTATTTAAATTTTATGCTGACTATTTCACAAACAATATATAGGCCAATCAAAACCTTGCATTTTTAGTTTCTTGACCAATCAGATCAAAATGAATTTGATAATTTTTGCACATGTGCAATTATCACTTGGTTACTATGGAAACAAGAAACTGACAGTTACTAACATCTTAATAAATGTTATATTTTTGCAAAATGTGTTTTTAATTTGTGAAGCTTACCTTTAGTTGATTTATTTTTATTGATAAGCAATATAAAGGCTTATTTTATTACCAAAACATCCTAGGTATAAACCCTAATTAATTTCAGATAATATATTATATTTTATGCACTTTCCATCTTAAAAGCTTTAAATCACTGATATTCATAAATTTTAATTTATTTAATTGAATCTTGGTATTAAAAACAGAAACTCAAAACTAATTTTAACACTTATTTATTAAAAATATATTTACAGTAAAGAAGTAAATATTTTACTTCTTTAAAATGACGGAAATCAAAACATCAAATGATTGCGCTGGTACCAGTACAGCGTTGCCAAACTTTTTTATAAACCGATCGCAAATTGTTTTTTTACGGGTGGAAACAATCGTTATTTTATTTCTTTTCAGTTGAAAACTTAACTTTTTAAACAAAAACAGCAATGATTTTTATTTAAATACCAAATGCTATATGATAACAACTATTTTATTGGAATAATCTCAAGCAAAATATCCCTCAAGCAAAGTTTAGACTTGCCAACATTCGCGAACAAGTGAACATCGTGGTTTTGAAAAGCACGGCAAATTTGAGATTTAAAATTTTATAGTTGTAAAGTAATATTGTTGTTTAATTCTTAAATTTTTAATTTAAATATGAAACAACATTAAACATGATAAAATTATATACTTCCTTATTTTGTTTGTGAAATAGTCTTTCAAAATACCATTCGTGCATGTTGAATTATACATAATTTTTTTACTGTATATAAAAAAACATTTTGCTTAAGGAAATTGTTTTCGTGCATTTTTCATCAAAATTATTATTTTGTAACACTAAAAATGCACTCAAACAATTGCCAAGCAAAATATTTTTTTAATACAGTAAAAAAATTATCGATAATACAACATGCACTTATGATATTATTACTGATAATTTACTAAATACGTAGATCTGGAGAAGATTGCAAGTAAAGCCCAGATCATGTTATTTACAATGTACATTTTATTTTTAAGTAATTATTACTTTTTGCAGATATCTAATGTTTAATAATCTCTTTTGCAGATATGTATTTATTGATTTAGAGTCATTCTGTGACCTTATTTTAACCGTAAATCGGTCACAAGTTGTGAGTCACAACTCAGTTTTAACTACGAAATTATAAACTATGCATTTTAAAATGATCATTTTTAACCCCTTTAGGATTATACATTCTTAACTGTTTACCTTGCAAAATTTTTCTGTTCATTTGTCACAATTGTATTTTTATCACTCTAGAATTTGGAATAATCTAAAATTATTTTTTAATAACTATTACAGAAGGAAAAAACTGAATGAAATCATTTAAATATAGCTATAGCTCCCCCCCGCACTTCCCTCCCCTCCCCTCCCTATTCCATCCCTCCTCATCCCCCTCCCCCCTTCCCGCCACTTTCGCCAATTAATGACAGATGCAACTCCAGCATCAGTGAGCAGAGACTCAATCCCCCCAAATATCCATTCACACTAATCATAGACAAAATACTTGTCTATGAAACTAATCCATATTTTAGGAAAAAAAAACGTACAATACGACACTTTATATCTTTAATGCATTAGTTTTAACAGATATTAACCGAATTAACACTATATATTTTATAACTAATTTTATAATAATTATTTTAATCTGTTATAATATTTAGTAACAATAATGGATTTTTTTGTTGTTCTAGATTATCTAGAAGTACGAGTTTGATCCAATTGGCTCACATGACTTCTAATAAAACCACATCAGATAAAGAAAACGCAAAGGTAAAATTAGATTTACACTAATTAGTAGAAAATAGCACCAATTAGTTCATTTCTTTGATTCAATAAATTTAGCGTTTCGATCTCGATTTTAATCGATTTTTGTTGTTCTAACTGGCAATTAAGGTTTGAATTTTCACGATTTACAATATTGTGTAATCGATTACTAATAAGTACATGTATAATTTATACAGTGTATCTAAAAAGTTTGAAATACATATGTATATTCAGTATTTTAGGATTATTATTATTATTTATTATATCATGGAGAGCCCCAAATAAGCTTTTGGCTTGTGGTAGGGGCTCTCCATTAATTTTGAACTTAAATTAAAAAGTAATTTTGATAAAATGATCTTCGGTTACCATACTCCCATAAAATGGTTAATTTTATCCAGCCTTTTCTTAATGTTGTTAGTATAGTATTCATAATTCTTCTTCAAAATATATTTATTTTTCTAAGCTTCGATGCATTTTTCCAAAAATATCAGTTTTTTAATTTTCCTAAAAATTTTGACTGATTCAAAAGTATAATTTTATCTACACCTACCATAATCTACCATAATACCAAGGCGTCCTCCACTTCTAAAGTTAATTTTTTTAAGGTATAGTTATTTTTAACCTTCCCGCTTGTAAACAACCTCGAAATTACCATAGCAACGTAAGATACGCATGCGTCGTAAGCGAAATGACTAGGCCCTATTTACACAACCGTAAAACGTTGACGTGCCATTAACGAGAACAAAACAATGGTTTATTCCTTTAAATTATTGGAATTAAAGCGATTTTATAAGCAAATTTTGTTTCTACAGGAATACAAAAGTGTTTTTAGCAACAGCTTTATCAATTCTCTTTTTTTACATCAAAACATCATAAAAACAAATTAGGTAAACAAAAATTATAAATTTTGGTTATGTTGACATTTAAAACAAGCCACATGCTTCATTGTAAATCGGACTTTGTGGAGTATTTAGCGGCAAATTTAAAATAACTATACCTTAAAAACTTAAACTTTAGGCCGTGCTACTGGACCATCTAATTGGCTTTGATATGGCCCACTAGGGGCTGGCAACACTGGTACGCCAGTTAGGAAAATTATGAGTTGATGATCTTTTTTTTTGGTCACTAACTTCTTGCCGTCGTGTAAAAAGTTGGGAAATTTTTCATCTGGGGTAAAAAGTTGGGAAAATGGCAGTCTTGGGTAAAAATTTGAGAAAATTCGATTTTTTAGCTGGGAAAGAGTGACCGCAAAGCTGGACTTTTTTTCAAACACCGATCGAAACTGATAAAATGTAGCGTATAAGTGCTCAAAATTGTTGTCTGGTCATGAACTTGTGCAAAAAGCAAGATTTATTGTTCTAGAAGAAAAACATCCCCTTAAACAAGGGGTTAACTATGGGTACTTGAATTTTATACTCTAAACTTTCTCACATTTTATTAAACATAACGGGCTGGATCCCTTTAACTCGATTTTTCTTGAGATACTTTATGATTTACCACTTTTTTTGGTGTTTGGGGGGAGTTTAACCCTCTTTTTGGGGGTGGATTTTCATCAAATCCAAGGGTGATACCCCTTTACGTGTTTTTTATGTTTCATATTACAGAAAAATGTGTTTTTAAAATATTTTGATTTTTTAACTACTTTAAAGGGATTAAAAAATAAAAAATGCAAAAAAATGTTTCTATTAATAATACCCTTGGATTTGATGAAAATCCACTCCCACAAAGCGGGTTAAACTAACCCAATCACCAAAAAAAAGTAGTATAAAATTCAATTCAAGTACCCATAATTATCCCTTTGTTTAAGGGGATGTTTAGCTTCTAGAACAATAAATCTGGCTTTTTGCACAAGTTCATGAGCAGACAAAAATTCTGAGAACTTATACGTTACATTTTATCAATTCCAATAGAAATTACAGGTATTTGAAAAACAGGCTAAAAACTTCTTTTTTGTGCGGTTACTCTTTGTGTTTCTTCTTCTCCTAAAAAAATTCTAACGGCATTACTGATACAAGACCAGTATTACAGGTGGGGAGGTCATAATTGACCTAACAGTTATTATGTCAGTTATGACTGACCTAGCAGTTATTATAAGTTAGTTATATATTTTAAGATTTTTTAGATGTAAAGATCCACCTGTTCTCAGTTAACTAGTTACCTTTGTTTGGATTTCCTTGTTTGACCCTACACTCGATGGTTGAAGATAAAATATTAATATAAAGTGCGAGTAAAAACACGTGTGATTAAAGAATTCGTCGGCCCATTATGAACCTGGCTTCTAAAGTCTCAATTGATCAAAGAGACAAAAAGGCGCTTAAAGTCTAATTTTATTAAAATCTACATCTAGCTGCAGATACAAATTTAAACTTATATAACCTATTTCTGAATTACCCTGTTTATTCCATACTTTTTAGACACCCTGTAGAAAATATTCAACAACAATCACTTTCTGTTTAAACTCGGCTTTTAATTTAAGTGGACCTAATCCCTGTATTTATTTTAAGCCTCGCATTTATTACTAGTAGGTATACCGGTATACTTTTGATTTTATTTTCCTTTCATTATCTTTTTTAGCTGGAAGGTAAAAAGCGAAAAGCTGAGGATGCTGTCAAAAAGGCGGACATCGAATATTACACACTTTGCGTGCGTGCTGAAAGAGCAAGGTAAGATAAATTATTTAAATAAGCTATGTTGTTTAAATTAACACAAAAAAAGTCCAAACGATTTCCTTGAATTTGCGTTAATAAAACTGATTTGCAACTTGCAATGTTAACTTAAGTATAAAGAGCTGAAAAATAATTATTTAACTGTAGGCTAAACTCGCAATGGCGATTTCTCCCGTTAGATTAGGGACAGGGACAAAAGTTCTACCCAAAAAGGATAGAAGACATACATACACTCCCACTTCCACCCAACCAAACAAATTCTGTATTTGTTCTTTGTTGAACAAATACAATATTTACTTGGCCGGGCGAAAAGTGTAACTATATTATTTTTAATAAAGAAATTACTGGCGCTATCTAAATTTAAGTAGAATTATCTTATTCTACAGATTCACTTTAGCTTTGTTCGTTCGTGCCGCTCAGTGCTACACTTTCCGGCCAACCAAATAAATACTGTATTTGTTGTATGAAAAACAAATACAGCATTTATTTGGTTGGCTGGAAAGTGTAGCACAAATGAGATAGAGATAGGGTAGACGTCTTTTGTTTCATAATTCTAGTTGTAGAGAGCTCCATTGAGTTTTTGTTATCCGTTTTGTACATTTCGTTAACTTTCTCAATTCACTGCATGGGGACTTTAATAAAGCCTAAAAACCATAAATTGTTCTGATTAATTAAAAAAAACAATTCTAGCGTTTGGACTTTTTTTTATGTTGCCCACTATTAGCCTGTATAAACTCCGCGCAGAATCTATCTGAGTTGATGTTTTTTTTTTGTTGTATGGTTGGTAGAATAAATTTAATTCCCTATGTAAGGTTGCTATCAAGTTTCAAATTCATTGTCAATACCAACATTATTTTGACGTTTAAAAAAAAATCCAATTATTAAGGCCCGGTTGTACAAACTTGGTTTAACTTTGAGCGAGGCTCCTTTACCATGGAAACGTTTGTTGCAACAATCGTTTCCATGACAGACAGGGTAGGTTCAGACTTGAGCAAGTTTTGTACAACCGGGCCTAAAAAGCAAGAAGAAATTACAAGAAAAATCTTTAAAAAGGAAACTGAAGTATCAATATACAACTGTTTTGTAAAAATTAAGCAATATAATACAGTGCTAAATAAGGGTTTTACAGTAAACGATGTGGAAATATTTTTTTGGTGAGTTAACGTAATACTGTTCATAATTTTATTTAAAAAACATAATTTAAGCTCAGGTAGGGTAAAATTTTATTTTAATAGCATATTATAAATAAAAAAACTTACTTTTATTATAACTTTTAACAAATTTCGACTTTTTAAAAACTTTTTTATGATTTGTAAGACGTAACATGACAGTTAGTTTAATCTAAATGTCAAAAATTATCAAAAGCACAATGCGTAATAAAAATATCACTAAAAGTCATTTTTTAAACCACTAATCATAGCTTCCTTGATCAAATTTGTTACTCAGATAGATAATGCGCCGAGTTTATAATCTGCAATTAAAATATTTGGGATATAACGTCATAGTGATTTAAACTAAAAATCTCTGTTATAGGATCTAAATTGTCAAATCTATGTGATCTAGGATTCCCTTATCCCTGGGAGAAAATTATAACTCGTGTCGTTATGACTTCTTTGCGCGAAAAATGTCGTTATATTAAAAAAATATTTAGTGCAATCGAGTTTATTTTACTTTTGTTTTTAGATTGGAATGGGAATCGGCAGTGTTAAGAGGTGTAAATACCTTCCAAACTTTAGAAGAGGAAAGATTAAATAACTTAAAGTCTGTTTTAAGTTCATATTTACAGCATAGTTTAGAATTAGGACCACGTCTTATTGAGGTAAGAAACAAAATCCTTTTTTAAAAAATATATAGGTGTATATATTATTATTTATTATGGTTTTAGGCAACAGAAAGACTAAACTTCCCTATATCACAAGCGGAACCTGTCAAAGACTTAGCAACTTTAGTAAATCTAAGACAGTCCTCACAACAAGTATCTGAGCAACTTTTACCCGATTTTTATTGCGAACACATCACATTGGCTATGAACAGGGAAAGACGAAAACAGGTAAGAAAAACTTCAATTTTTTTCCGGATAACTCAGGGATGAGGAAGAGAATAGCATAACTCTGTGGCGAGCAAAAAGGACTAAAACAAATAAAGTAACGCGAGCATATAAAAAAGGGCATAACATTTCTAACTGGCCTTAAATTTATCCTTATTACTGATCATATACAATCGCAAATAAACGTCAGAAAATTACAAGAAAAGCAGAATCTAGATTATATTTTTGGTATTTATTTTTAGGCACTAGTAAAATTATTGCACCTGATACGACAAGATATCGAACGAGAACGAAAATCGAAAAACGGACTAGAAAATTTATCGAAAGCAATAAAACAAACGCCAAATTTTGGCGCCGAGGATTCTCAACAGAGCGTTCTGGAAAAACTATATCACGTAAGTATAATAAATTACAAAAACTATTAAAATCGAACATAGATGGCGCTTTGGGCCTTCCTCTTTCTAGTAATTGAACAGCGAATTTTCAATAAATGGAATACACAGTGCTGATGGGGCTTTTAGTAGATTTACTCCATGCTTATGTAATATGTATCAAGAAATAAACTATAACTATAACTAAACTATAACTCTGAATTCAGAGAGTTGTCTAGTTGTGTACAGCAAGCTTATAATAACAATGCTAGTAACCATTTTTGTTTAATTTTAGATGAAATCAATGTTAACATACCTGGAGGGCGCAAGATATAAAGTCCAAAGTGCACTAGCAGAGTTAGACAGTCGTCCTAGAGGAGGCCACCCATTAGCACCACATATTACAGTTACCAGAGACAAGTCGGGCTTGCAGCAAAGTGTTTTAAAGGTAAGTAAAATGTGTATATACTCCTAAATTATTTTGTAAACCGTTTTTCTTATCATTTTCAGGTACCTCAATGGCTTAAAGAAGAATATTTCGAAGCAGAACGAAGTCCTGTCAGTGAAAAAAGTGCGAAATCTGCGCAATCTGACAATTCGGATCCACATATCAACGACGTTGATGATCCTGAGTGGCCTGATCACAGGGGCGCTGCAGATGGGAATTCAAATCAACCGGACTCCGATTTTGGTAAGAAAAAAGGATATTATTTAGTAAACAAACCATGGCAATGCGATTAACATTTGTCTCTCCGCGGTTCCTGTGCTAACTAAAATTTAGCTGTGCTTTTTTCTCCTCTTAAAATAGCTACAGTAATATTCGTTTTTATTTTTTAGATGAATTTTCATCTCAGTGCAGCAGTTTGGACGAAAAACCGCCTCGAACCGAAGAAAATGCAGTAGTACCAATCGCCAAATGTAAAGCACTGTACCCCTACAGCCCGAATCTCACAGACGAATTATCACTAAAGGTTGGTGATATTTTGTCGGTGTATCGGCAACAGGATGACGGATGGTGGCTAGGCGAGTGTAACGGCAACGTTGGAATTTTCCCGGCCACCTACGTGGAAATTTTGAACACCCCTTGAGACTGTTTTTCTTGTATGTAAGTAGGATTTAAGTTTTTAGTTCGTTTTTTGAACACAAAATGTATAATAGATAGCTAATCAGAATTTAGGAATTTTAAAGAGCGCGGTATTTTCAGTAGGAATTTTTTTAATCTTAAAGAAAATATTTGTAACATTTTTTTTGTATTAATTTTCAAGGGGAAACCAATATTATACAGTATAATTTTTTCTGATATTATTTAAATTTTTATTTTGTACAAAACGTATTAAATTTTT
Organism: Brachypterus glaber; assembly: GCA_958510825.1. NCBI lineage: Eukaryota > Metazoa > Arthropoda > Insecta > Coleoptera > Kateretidae > Brachypterus > Brachypterus glaber. Next base: position 57,805,392 of record OY294046.1, on the reverse strand, counting down.
GTTTTATTTCTATTTATTGTATATGGAATCTTTAATATTTTGTAATAATTTACCTAATACAAGTTTTTAACTGTATTAAAAATTATTAATTTGTTATTATTAGCCAAAAATAAATATTTTATTACTAAATTGGTGCATTTTATTATGGTAGAAAACGAACATCATATTTTTCATTAATATAAAAAACGCATTTAAAATAAATACATTGCATGTTGGAGCAAATATTTTACACTGTCTGACCTGTAGGTCGATTTTTATTTTTTATTTTGCAAATTTTGGTTTACACCAAATGTTATCAAAATTTTCACATCCTTGCACCCACCCATTCCATTTTTGTCTCAAGGGGTAGATTGCTATTAAAAAAAAAAGTTTTGATGGGAGGGTGCCAGGGGGTGAAAATTTTAATAACTTCTTTTAATCCAAAATTTGCAAAATTAAAAATAAAAATCGACCTGTCCGAGCGTTTTTTTGTTAAAGACTTATAACTGAAAAGTTAATGAAAAGTTAATCGGGTGATTTCAGACTTAATTAATGTATGCACTGTATTTTAAATTATATACCAGACTATGCTAATAAACAGGTTAAAAAACACTAAAGTTAGATTTAGAGGGTCCCTTTAAATATTTAAATACTAGCATAACGGCATAATCAAAGAAATTTAAAGTCATACAAAGGTTTGCCGTCCAGCTTTATATTATAGTAGTATAAGAGCTGGTGCCCATTTTTATTTCATTATTTGCTCCCAGCTGTATTTGATATATGTCTTAAAGTACATTCAAATTAAGCTACCTCGTAAGCTACTTAAAAATCGCCAGGTCCTGGATCGGGTTCCTTTGGATGCTAGAAGCCTCGAAAAGGTGGTGAAATGGGGTCCCAGAAAAATTAACTTACCGAGTCAAACAAATTACATTTATTACATTTAGATTAGTCTATTTTCACGGTTTTACACAATTATTCACTAGACTAAGAGTTAAAAAAAAGACTTTAAAAACTTTATCTTCTTCTTCTTCAAAAATTTTGGTTTTTGGAACTTTGTTCCTTTTAACCAGTTACATTATTAATATTTATTAATAAATTTATTTATTAATATTTTTGTTATTTTTTTCTTTCTTTAGGTGTCTAGCGTGTGGTTAGGGTTATACTGAAAAAAAAAACAAAGGATTTGACTTTTCTCGACTTTTCTGACATATGTCACCACTAAAAACTCTTTCATGTTTATTTAATCAAAATGTAATTTCTTAATCTCTCATTTCTTTAAAAAATCACCCATTTTAAAGGCACTTTTTAAAGACTGTTCTCACCCCTTAACCCCAGAATTATTGTGTATAACTATGAAACTAGCTTAATCTGAATGTATAAAATGAAACGTATATGACTCGGCAAGTTAAAAATAGATTTTTTGGTAGCTCATTGTCATAGCTTTTGGAGCTTCTAGCACCCAAAGGAACCGGATTCGGAGTCTAGCAGTTTGAAAATAGCTTAATTTGAATGTACTTTAAGACATATATCGACACTCCCAAGCAACAAGGATGTAACTCAAGTTAGACCCATTTTGAGTTATACTCATAGGTAAACGCCTTGAAAAAAGACACACATGGTGGTACTACTCAGGTTTCTCCACAGTCCACTTTAAGCAAAAGTTTACTTAAAATCACTAAAGTAAGAAATTCTAAACTTGAATATTATCAGAAACAAACAGTAAATAAACAATAAATACTTAAACAGTTAAATAGAGAATATTATAAGCTTTCAAATGATGTATCACGTGACTTCCTTTTCCACTTCAATCATTTACCCACCCTTAAATAATAAAAAAAAATATTTTAGAAATTTAGCTGTCGTGAAAAATGACAATATATGAGTTACGGCTTTGTTGCTTGGGGGTATCGATATAAAATATAGCCGGGAGCAAATAATGAAATAAAAATGGTCACCAGTTCTCCGAATATAGTCATAAAACGTGAAAAATACGATAAAATTGTTTCAAATCTTATTAATACAAAGCTTTCCAAACTTAAAGAAAAAATCTCGGCCATGTTTTGACTATGTTAATTCCTCACGAAATAATTACTAACTTCAAACAACACTCTGTACTTATCGAGGCAATTTCATCTTAAAATGACGGTTCTGCTTCTGCCACTCTTTGAAGAGGGTGTGTCCATTTCAAAAACTTTCAAAAGCAAAAACCTGATGATTGAAAAATCGTCTTTACTCTGTGATTTGTGCGCCACGTGACCTGTCCACGTGTGTACCGCGAGAGGCCCCACTTACATGTGTCAAACATAGTTTGGCAGAGCCACCCCAATTTCAGAAAAACTGTTGCAACGACGTTCCTTTGTTGAGTGGACTAGATTCAATTGTTTGGAAAGGATAATATCCCTTTCTGGGGACATTTAAACTAAGGGACGTATCTGATTTTCTAATTACTTTCCCCAAGGAAAGTCTTGCGTAAGTAAAAAAAAATCGAAAATTTTTTATTGCTTTTTTTACGTTTCTGGACGTTTTATATCCAAAAAATATGATTTCCGTAAAAAAAAAATTCTGTCTGTCGGTTGGTCGATCTGTCGGTCTGTGTGTCTGGGAAATTTGTGACCCCGATAACTCAAGAACGCTTCGGGCTAAAGACTTAAAATTTGGACTACAGGTTGATTATCCTAAGTTCTAGGCTGTGGTTGTTTTTCGTAAAAATCGGGTTTGGGTAAGGAGGTAAAATGGGGTAAAAACAATTTTTTTTCAAATTAATTTTCGTTTTACAAAAAAATAATCTTTTTTTGAAAAAAAAATTTTTTTTTTGAAAAACTTTTTTATTTATTTTTTTTTGTTTTTGATTTTAATAAACCTAAGCCTATAGGGGAAAGTATTATTTTGTTGGCAGCAGTATTTTTAATGAGATATCACTCAAAAAATTAAATTATAAACTTCAACGATTAGTCAGCAATTTACCTCGTTTTTCCTCAGATCTAAGTAAAAAGAATGTAAAAAATAAAAAGTGAAAAACTCTGGTCTGATAGAAATTAGAATCTGTTATTTTTTTTTCTTTTTAAATTTGGTCCAGCGAAAATCAAATCTGTAATTTGTGGGATGCCTTATCCAAATTTCGATTAATTTGACTTGGGAATAAAAGAGATGAAAGAGACATTTTAGCGCGTGACGTCATTATGTTGCAAATTTAATTTAATTTCTGGAGATAACTTTTTGTTAAAACACTGTAAAATTCAAAAATAAAACCATTGAAACAGCCAAAGGAGTTTTTGAGTTATTGTGTTGAGTTTTACTTTCCCCGAGTGAAAAAATATATTTTTTTAATTTTTTTTTTTTAATTTTTCTTTTTTCTTTTCTTTTTGTTATTCGAAAAAAAAATTGGAAAAAATATATTTTTTTTTTAATTAACAAGGCCTTAAGGAAAAGTATTCTTTTGTTGGCAACAAATTTTTTTTCAGATAAGGGAACGTTCAAGTATTACGTAACGCAAATTTTGATCATTTTGGATAACCCACCCCCCCCCCGTAACGCTATTTTCCTATACCGTTAACATGGGCGTAACACTCCAAAATGAGCCCCATCCCCCCTAGGAGCGTTACGTAATACTTGAACGTTCCCTAATCGTTTTTATTTAAACCAAATAAATATTTAAAAGAATTTTTTAACGTTATACTTAGGGGAGAGTGAAACGAACGTACAAAGCAATAGGGTTCGGACTGTTACGCCTTTTCGTGTTGCGAGCCTCTTTATAAGCCAACTGGATTTTGGTTTGTGTGAATTGTATTAGCAGATACGTTTGTTTTGTTTGCGGGTATTTGAATTATTTATAGGTTCGGGTTTTTCTGCGTGTGTGTGATCTTTATTTAATATTTGTTGTGTTTTTTAAGCCGGATTTATTTTATTGGGGTTTAGCATTTTTAATGGGGTTATGATTATTTAATTTGCTTTTCTCATAGGGATAATTGAGACGAATTTGTTTGGTTTTACTTTCCCCTAGCAAAATCTCGCGATTAAAAAAAAGTGTAAAAAAATAGTTATTTATGGTATACTAGTACTAGTGGGTAAAGTAAGATATTGCCCATGAGAAAATTAACCTGCGAGGCGTCATCCAAGCAGGTTAATTTTCGAGAGAGCAATATCGGTTTACCCATGAGTGCCATACAAGGTTTTATCCAATAAATAGCTTAGGAATTCATATTTTTATTAAAAATTTGATGACATTTACAAGAAAATAATTTGACAAGTGACAGTTGAGTGGGTAAAATAAATAATTATCCACTCAATAAAGTAAAAGCCACGCGGAGGTTATTATTGATCTATTTAACATAAAGCTGGTAATTGTCTTATTATCTGTATGGGATAAATCCTTTTTTTACGTTTCTCGACGTTCTATAAAATAAACTATACGCAAAAAGTACGATTTTTGTCTGTCACTATTATAGTCTCACTATAATAGTGTATGTCCGTCCGTCTATTCGGGAAAATTTACGATCACGATAACTCGAGAACGCTTTACGATAAAGACTTCAAACTTGGACCATATATTCCTTATCAAAAGGTAAAAGTCGGTGTCAAAGGGGGTTAAACTATTTATACAGGGTGATCAATAACTGGCATGCCAAAATTTAAGAGGTGATTCTACATCCAAAAATATCAAATAAAGTTCCCATAAAGGTTGGTCCGGAAACGAGAGCTACGGCCCTTTAAAATTGTAATAAAAATAAGGTTTTTAATTAATAACTCTGGTACCCTTTAGGCTAGAGCTTTTGCATGTATACTAGTATTAATAAGGGCAATATGTTTATGTTAATTTATTTTTTTTGAATTTATGCAGAGGCGTGCCTAGACGGACAAAATATGTAAGGCTTAACACATGTTTGCCCCAAACTTTTTTATGTGTAGTTTTTTTTGATTTTTTGTAAAAAATGTAGATTTGAGTAGAAATACATAAAAAATGTCATATAGTGTAACACTGTAGGAGCAACCGTTTAAAAAAAAATGCAATTAAGAGGAAGTAAAATTTTTGCCACCAAAACCGTTACTTTTTAAAAGGCTTTTACTCCTTTAATATTAAATTTAGGTGCTTTGGTGAAGAATACTTTTTTGCTCAGTTTTAAATGAAGAATCGCCCTACGGCATTAAATTTTTATTGATACTCTTATTTGTTCCCCATTCAATATGTCATCTTCGAAGGGCCGTAGCTCCTTTAGGGCTCATTTCCGGACCACCCTTTATAGAAACTTTTTTTTCATATTTTTGGATGTAGAATCACCTCTTAAATTTTGGCATGGCAGTTACAGATCACCCTGTATATCTGGACCCCGGAGGTAAGTACACCATGTCCATTTTTTGTGAAATAGAGTTAGCACTATGTCCTTGATGTGCATTTTTCTCTTTATATAGAGGTACAGGGCACTCTGTCCAGTTACTATAAATAACGGAAATAATACAATGATAAACAAAACCATGTCCATTTTCGTTGGAGGTAAAGTCCATGTGGACTTGACTATTCATTCAAAGGAAACAAAATGTTCAGAAGGAAGTTTCTTCTGTTAACCTGTGTTTACATTTAAGTGCGGCATGAAAACATAGGGATGATTTACTTAAAATCATCATTTGATGGCGAGTTTGACGCAGTTGACCTGAACAGAATAAAAAGGATGAGTGGAAGATTGGAAGCTCGATTGCAGGACAGTAGGAGGCCTAGGTTTCCAACACATCTACCAGTATAAAGTCAGCAGTCCCAATATCCCAGCAGTACAAAGACCTATTATTGCCTTATGTACCTAGTGTTTGCCATGCATTTTATAAGAATCTGCCAAAAAGCGATCTGAACAACGGTGACTATCCTGTCGGTGATAATAGTGATTCCTTGGACGACTAATATGCTTTCTTTTACAATACTGTGTTATCAGTACCAAACTAATATTATCAGTTTTTTCAGCACACACTATTGATTATTTTTCATTGAATTCTAAAAAAAACCATTGTGATGTTTAAGTTTGTACTTTTAAGGGTTTGTTCAGTAATAAATTGTATTTTCATTATTTAATGCTTGGACCTATCACAAACTATTACAAATAGTGTAACTAACTTTCAAAACTAATATTATATCCAAAGTGCAACAACTATGTCCACAAAAATAATAAATAAATTAATTATCAAAATATATTATTGAAAACAGTATTTCCATTTAGTGTATAATGTCATTAATAATTTGTTACAGTTTCGTAAAGCAATTCCTTTTAGTTGCGAAGAAACATGCGTTTAAAATCGAAAACCTGCTCTCCTAAAGAATTACGTTTTTGTGACATGGTGTCCTTTACCTCCGGGATCCAGATATATAAAAATGTTTTTTTTTATATATTTTTCCTAGATTTTTGAAAAAATGTTTTTTGAAGAAAAAAATACAAAAAATCCTTTTGTTAGTTTTTTGTATGTTTTGAAATATTACTTTTTACCTTCTTCTAAATTTTATTCTAAAAAACTGATAGTTGGGAAAAAATTGACCATACCTACGGGGTAAAAACTATGATGTTGGCAAAAAGACGCTTAATTTTGGTCGAAAGACAAAAATTAATATTGTAAAAGTTAAAATCTTTTTTTTAATAAGAATAAAATTATTTTTTTCTTTAAGCGTACTAAAATGTTCATATTTTATAACTGAAAACACTACTTAGAAGTAATATATTTTTTTACAGTAAAAAAATGAGTTCATTGTTGTACGCCGTAAAAAAAGTTAGTTAGCAAAACCACCACTGGCGGCAGCACTCTTTGACTTTGATGACAGCCATACTTCAAACTTGTTTGTATTATGTAAACAGGTGGTTGACTCTAGATACTGTGCAAAAACCTTGTGTGAAATTAATTAAAAATGATTGAAGAAGAATATATGGTTTATACACCTACAAATCTATTCAAAATTGCAAATGCTACATTAGACATCGAAATCGCGAAAAGTGTACGATTTAGCCTACGAAAAAAATTTCAAATGAGCTAAGGAAGGTTTAAGTTTTATTGGCCTATTTTAATAAAAAAAAACATACTTTATTACTAAATAAATTAAATTCAAAAATTAACATTTAAAAAAATATATGTAGGATGCTTGAAGAAAAAATAGTATGTTTCACTCAGAGGAAAAGTGCTTTTTTTTACTCGTCTGTAGTTTCCGGACTCCACTTCGCGTCGTACGTAAATTCTACAGACTAGTAAAAAAAAACTTTTCCTCTTAGTAAAACAATATATATCTACTATTGTTAGTTGCAGTATTAAAACAGTCGACTAAGGTATAAAACACCTTTTATAGGTCCCAGAAAGACTATAAATAAATAAATAAATAAATAAATTTTGTATGTTTTTAAATATTACTTTTTTACCTTCTTTTAAATTTTATTCAAAAAAACTGATAGTTGGGAAAAAATTGACCATACGTGGTAAAAACTATTATGTTTTCAAAAAAAAACGTTTAATTTTGGTCGAAAGACAAAAATTAATCTTGTAAAAGTTAAAATCTTTTTTTTTATAAGAATAAAATTATTTTTTTTTAAACGGGAAAAATGAATGTTTATCTTTAAAATTAGTTACGCGCTCTACTTTCCCATCATAAATACCAAATGACATAATAAAAACTGATCCGCAAAATAGCCTCAAATTTTCCACCAAATTAACCCGTAACATATTTATCAAGTCACATTGTGGAGCACACCACACGGGTGGTGGGAAATGTACATACGCCAAAAATAAGATAAATTAATCGAACTAGTGCTATTAACAAATCACAAACAGAAGAGTTCGAGGACCCGTGAAATTTGTGGGTATTTCGCTGTTGACACTTCCAGGGACCCCTCGTTGGAAGCGAGGAACGCCCACATTGGATGGACCCCTTCAGAATTGAATAGTTGATATACGAGGGTGACTTAGAATACTGGTTACGGGTGGCTACATGGACATGTATTAAATACATATATTGCCCTACTAAGCTAAAAAGCCGTAGCTCCAATTTTTTTTGTATTTTTAATTAACCTTGCACTTAGTTGTGCATTTCCATGGGCTATTTATTGAACCAATCAAATTTGAGTAAATAGTTTTATTTATGGAGTTATAAACTTATGAAAATTGCAGTATCTCCAAAATAAGGGACTGTTGCTAAGCTAAAAAGCAGTAACTCCAAATAAGTTTTTTATTATGAAAGAAAATATTAGTGGCATATCGGACAGACAGTTTTTTATTACCCAATATATTAAAATAAAATTAGAAGAATATAAAAATAAAAATGTTTCTTTTTTCAAAAAAAGTTTATTTTTTCGAAAAACTAAAAAAAAAAATAAAAAAATAAATGTTTTTGAAAAAACTTGTTTTTACCCTGTTTAATTCCTTACCCCACACCGAATTTTATCAAAAACAATCCCAGCCCAGAACTTTGGATAATCAACCTATGGTCCACATTTAAAGTCTTTAGCTCAAAGCGTTCTCGAGTTATTGTGGTCACAATTTTTTTTTTTACTATCTGCAGACTTTCCTTGGGGAAAGTAATATTTATTTTTAAAAGGAAATTTAAAAATATATTTTTTTATTTTTGGGTTGTTTTCCCTTTATCTTGCACATACTGCTTTTTAGTTTAGCATTCCTAAAAATTTTGACTACGAGATACTAGAAAAAGCAGTAAGTGCCATTTTTTTTATTTAAATAAATAATTAATGATTGCGTACTTGTGTTATAATAAAGGTACTTTAAGCTTAAAGTTATACAGCCACTTTCTCGATTCTAGCTATAACACAAGGGAGTGGCTAAGACGATTTACTGTTTTTGCCATTATCTCAGTTATATTAAATATGGAGTTACTGCTTTTCAGGGTAGTAGGGCAGTATAATACATTGTATTGAAATCGACCGTTTTTTTTTATTTTCGAATATATTATATGGCATTCTAAATAATAACGTCGAGAAAATGTGGATGTTAAAAAAGTCTGTCTGTCCGTCTATTTGAATGTAAGCATTATTACTTTTGAACGGAGAATCGTATTTAAAAATTTCTTCACCTGAGGTTCAAGACCTTTAAAGGTCTTAAAGGTCTACAATTGTAGTTTGCGTCAAGTAATATATGGATAATATTGGAGTAGGGTAAGGGTGCAGAACTAATATTTTTGGCAATAACTCCTTTGTTATTTATTGAGGAGAAAAATTCTTGCAAAGTATTTTTAAATTCGTTCAAAAACATTTGTTATTATTAACTATGAGATACAGGGATTTAAATATATCGTTAACTACTCATTTTTTAGAACAAAGAATATATTGTAACCAAAAGTAAAACAAAAGACATCTCTATCACAAAAATACACCTTTGGTTTATTTTTTTGGTAGACAACTCAATAGTCCAGATAGGTTGTAAATTGCAATTGTTTTTTTTTTTTCGATTTTTCAGCCAAATTATTCATCGGAGAATTTCGAGCGTGGCGCCATAGGGTGGTCCAAAAAAAAATTGTGTCGTGGTTAGAACGCCCTTAGAGTAAAAATTTATAGACAATCCTAAGGGGGCCCTAAAAACCCTAAAATCAAGCAAATATCGATAAAATTCGTATAAAACCAGCCCTAGTGTTTGTAATTTTATAAAATTTAAAAACTTCGATATCTATATTTTTTCTTTTTGGGTGTCTAGTTTGCAAAATCTTAGCCTGATCAAAAGTTTCAAACCCGTGCCAACAAGGCCCCGAAGTAGCCCCTGAACTCCGAAAAAGTGCATTTTCTATTAATTTGTGCTACTGACAAATTATAAATATTAAATAAAAAAGTTTTTATGTCAATTTTTTTTCTATATTAACATATTTTAGTTATATTAAAATATTATTTAATCTACGCAACGAGTTTGGGTTTTAAGCGCCATTTAACATCAACATTTTAACAAAAAACGTATCAAAATATATGTTGATGTTAAATGGCGCTTGAAAATAAATAATATAAGTTCATGTAGAAAAAAAAAGTGACATATAAAAATTTTTATTTAATGTTTATAATTCGTCAGTAGCACAAATTAATAGAAAGTGCACTTTTTCGGAATTTAGGGGCAATTTCAGGGCCTTGTTGGCACGGGTTAGAAACTTTTTATCAGGCTAAGATTTTGTAAGCTTATTTTTATACTAAAAAAAAAAAATAGATATAAAGGCTTTTAAATTTTATAAAATTACAAATACTAGGGCTGGTTTTATGCGAATTTTATCGATATTTTGGACCACCCTAGTGGCGCAACTGGACTCAGGGCCCTCTGTAACCGCTATATACGCTATTTTTGTCGTGGCCGTCTAAAAAACATTGTATGAGCCATGGCCGAAACTACTTTTGCTGGACATGCCTTTTTACGAACCTCGTATCTTTGCTTACGAATCAGAATCAGAACACTTTTTTATACAAATAAAATAAGTTTTTTTGAGTAATAGGGAGTCAAAAAATCTCGAATTTCGAAATCGATAACGCTCTCTGGCTCAAAAGTTTCTCCTTAGTAAAAAACAGTAGCCACTCAAAAATAAGCCAAATCGATTAATATTTAGAGGTAGCTCAAAGCACTCAAACTTTGAAAAAAAAAATCGGTACCTGTTTTTCGGATAAAAAGTGATTGTATATAAAATTGAGGAAATTTTGGAGGGTTTATTTGGTAATATTTAGAAACAATACTAATTGTGAGAAACTAAAAAAATATATATCCCCCCTCCCCTTAAGCTAGAACTTAAAAAAATACCAATTATTTGAAGATTTCGCGAAAATTTCATCTTTGCAAGTTTTAATAAGTGCATAAAAATAGTTTTAAAGAAAAAACCTGTAAACTTATATATTAGTATAAAAGCATATATACATACTAATCTCCTGCGTATACAGAAGACATTACTTTTTCCGCAAGTGGGGTAAAAAACTTACTCAAAAAGACGTTTTTTATCTGATTTTCTTTCAAATGGAAATTGATTTATTATTTCATCAGTTATGTTTTAGTCCAAAAAATGTAGGGGTACACGTAATTTTCATTTAAAATCGCCCAGGTGAACCATGATTTACTTTTGTGTGCGCCCTCGTAATACAAGTTCTTAACTAAACACCCTTTTAATTGGTAAGCCACACTCCACTAAGTACCCCGTCAATATGTTAAACGTATTGTCGCAGTGGTTATCGGTCTTGTTGTTAAAATATTATAGCCCTAGTTTTAACTAGGGGTGCCTTTACTCTGTAGGCACCCATTCTTAGTTAGCATTTAGTGTGGGAAAATCAGGAAGTGGTTATTGTTATGTATTGTTACGTATTTGTTTGCCAACATATTTAAATGTGGATGATTACTGTCATTTTAAGGACTTTTAAGTAGGGGGAATGTTTTATCAGATTTACGGATTTTTTTACTTCGAGTGTTTTGATACTCTAATTTTATTGCATTAGACAAATCTTTTTTTTATAAAAATGGGGTATTGCTGAGGGTATTGCATTACATTTGATTTTTTCCGAGGTGGTTCCCCAATAGCTTAGGGGCTGTCCATATATTACGTAACGCGCCTAGGGGAGGGAGGGGGTCAGAGAAACTGCTACAGTTTGTGACAGGGGGGAGGGGGGTCTAGGTAAACGTTACGTAACGGAATTTAATAAATTTAATGTTTATTTCCTAAGCTTGGCAAATGTATTTTTATTTCAACATAATTTACTATTTAGTTGCCCATAATTCCCCTTTTCACACAAAAATCGACGAAACTATGCATATTTAAATAATATTGTAATCAGTAAAAAAACTGTTGACATTGATATTAAAAAAAATCTTACGGCCCTGTTCTTGCGTGATCTTGCCGATGAATCATCGGCGATTATACATTTTCGCGCGGAATGTGTACTCACAGAACACCAATGTGTGTACTATTTTGTGTACCTGTGCATAAACAATATACGTGTTATATGTGACACTCAGTGTAAAAAGAGGTACCTAGTATTTTTTCCCTGTGTGATATTGATTATGAATATTTTTTTAGTTTGATTTTTTCGTTTAAGTACATTAAGGGCTATATGTATTATTATAATAAATATGTATCATTTTTACACTGTCTTTTTACTGTCTTGCATTATGCGGAATTCTCTATCAAGATATGTTAGAAAAAAAAATACAAATTTTTATATTGTTACGCGTTACACAGGAGGAGGGGGGGGGGTTTTGGTAAATGTGACAGTTTGTTACACAGGGGAGGAGGGGGTCAATTGTTTTGAAAAATTGCGTTACGTAATATATGGGTAGCCCCTTATAATAAATGAAGGAGCTATTTCCACGTCCGACGTCCACAAAGTTATTTTGACGTCCAGTTTTTTTTTTGGCCCATTTTTAGGGTTTTTAAAGCTTTTAAGGTGTATTTCAATACTTCAAGGCGATTCTATATCAAAAACTATAAGAAAAGTTCCCATATACAAATAACTACAAATCGCTTTTAAGGGAGTCCCTTAAAAAGTGTTATTATTTAAGAGGCAGTATTAGATTTTTTTCATAGTTTTTAATGTAGAATCACCCAGCATTATTAAAATTTTTATTGCTGCATTTTTTAGTTCTGATTGTTGATGCTCAGAACGTGAAACTGCTTCTTTAATTGCAATTTTCTCGAAAACGGTTGGCCCTACGGTGTTATATAAAGTTTAACTTTTTTATGTATTTTTAATCAAAGATTAATATTTTATTAAGAAAATATCAAAAAATCTACAGATAAAAAAGTTTGGGACAAAAAGGTGACATCTCCCCCACATTTTGCACGTCACTGGTTAAAATTACCAAATAAAAATTACTTAAAATGATAACCTTTATTAATTTTAAGGTATGTGCAAAAATTCGTTACTGTGGTTTATAAGGTTCCAGGGGGGGGTCATGTTGGAGTGTTACGCCCATGTTAATAGTATAGGAAAATAGCGTTACAGGGGGGGGCGTGGGGGTCCAAAATAATCAAAATTTGCGTTACGTAATACTTGAACGTTCCCTTAGAAGGGTCGTAGCTTCCTTAGGGCATAATTCCATACCAACCTTTATAAGAACCTTTTTTTATATTTTTGGACCGCTTAAAATGTTGTAACTTATTTCTGAATCACCCTGTAGTATATCAAAATTTAAGCAAAAGTTATGGAGCCCTAGGATTATAGGAAAAGTGTGCCATGTCCTTTTTAGCAGGGCTAAAAAAATAATTTTTGGGGGTGAGGACCTTTTTTATATTTTTATCTTTGGCAGGGGTAAAGAAAAATTGGGGTGAGGACATTTTTTTTAGTCATCAAAATTCCTGACAGGGGTAAAAAAATGAAGACATTTTTTTAGTCGTCAAAATTTCTGGCAGGTATAAAAATTTTTTTTTTGGGGTGATTAGTTTTTTTTTAATTGTTGGGAAGAATAAAAAATTTCAGCCGGCAAATTTTACTTATAAGTATATAAATATTAACTTGTGGGCCCCTAAATCGGGTCACAAATCTCAGTAGCCTTACAACTTTTTTTAGGCTAAAAACACAACTTTTTTCCTTTTTTATATTTTGCATCCACGAAATATGCAAGTTTTTTGAAAATCCCAACTTTTATATTTTTAATACATGAAATTTACCACTTTTTTCCCAAAATTAAAAATGTATCATTTTTTTATGTTTATCCCATGAAAAAATATGCAACTTTTATATTTTTAATCCATGAAATATTCAATTTTTTTTATTCTAAGGTTTTAAATAACCAACTTTTATATTTTTAAGCCATACAATTTAAAACTTTTTTTCCCAAAATTAAAAATTTATTATTTTATTTTTTTTTTTGAAATATGCAACTTTTATGTTTTTAATCCATGAAATTCTTGTTTTGGTTTCAAGATAGGTGGGGAGGCTTCCACCCCATCCCTTCTTATAGCTACGGCCCTGCTTGAAATTATTTTTTTATGTACAATAAGGCAAATTCGGTATTTTTTGTGTGAAAATTTTTGTATAATATAGTGTTTATATTAAATATTATGCCATTACTGCACAAAATATCTGCAAATGATAGCTTTTTAGCCATTATTCCCTTTTCCACAAAGACCTGTCATCCGCAGAGAAAATCTTTATTTGCCAGAACTTGTAAACTTCATCCCACCCTACAATAAAAGTACAATTACACTTTAACCAATGGAAACCCTCTATTTGAAGCACAATCATATGCAGCTTCCCGATTGGTTCTTTTAAGGGTAGATTACACCCCTAAATCAATATCCAAATGGGCATTAAGGCTCTAGGATTTTGAGTTTTATGGTAAGTATAACTAGAGGTTATTTAGTTTAGTATAAAGGAACGTTAGTTGGGATTTTTATCCTTATTTAGTGTATCTGTAAAGGTTATTATGGGGTAAAATGCCCTAAAGTACTTGCAAATCTAGAATTAATTTTGGTATAAATAAGCTCCCATGGGATTAAACCGGATCAGTAATATTTGGTAATTTGATAAGTGATTTATAAAATTCCTATTATTTTGAAGTGCCATTTTTGTTTGTTTCGTGCAATAAAAAATTTGAAAAGTGAATTGTTTTTTTTTAGTAATTTTTAATTTGTTTACATAAATTATGTCTAACAGAGGGCAATTACCCGATTCTTCTTCATCACCACCTATGAAGTAAGTATTTAAGCTAGTTCAAAATATATTATTTTTTAATTTTATTTAAACAACTACACTGCTCTATAAAGAAATGCATGTTTTATTTTCCGGGGAGCTTTTAGTTGCGTCTGGCTATACATTTTTTTAATTTGCTCATATTTTCGAAAAATTTATATTTCCAATTGGCTGCAGTTTCAAAACGAAGCAAAACACATCCAATTTTTGGATATATTCTTAGGAATATATGGGCCTATGTCCTGTGCAAAATTAAAAGAAAAAAATTATCCACAAGTCAATGCAAAATGGCATTGAAAATGTCAATTTTTCATTTTTTTTAAACTTTGTTACTATTTGTCCTAGGGTTTTCTAAGATACTTTTTTTTAATAATACTTATAGTGCAATAGTTACAGGGTTTATAAATTTTAAATAGAAATGAAAAATAATAAAGGAGAAAAAAAATACGGTGGACAAAAAATTAATTTTTTTACGATTTGTATGTACTTTTCAAGAACTTTTCAAAGAACATAGAAACAAATAACATTAAATATGTTTAGGGTTATTTCTGATAAACACTCGGAAATGAAGCAAATAAAAACTTTAATTGTTCTACATTGAGTATTCTCCTGTTGAAATATGTCCAGTGTATTTTGTTTGTTGATATAATGTTTTTGTTTAATTTGTTTGTTTTAATGCATATTTAATAATTTAGCCCTGAAGAAGCCTAAATGCAATAAAGTTTTTATTTTCTTCATTTCCGAGTGTTTATCACAAATAACCCTAAATAAGTTTCAAGAAGCATCCTGTAGGAAATATTATTGTTAAATATGTTATCATTTTTAAAAATAGTGTTTTCTAAAGATTTATGAAAACCTTGACGGTTAAAATCGGTCAAGAACCAAAAAAGTTAGGAAGATGGCCGAAACCCGTATCATTTTCATGCAGCGACCTCCTTGATCAGCTCTTGCTCTGAAAGTATCAGGATTTAAAAACTTTTATATCCTGACTTATTGTCCCAGGGAATGATACTATCTATGATATAACTTACAGCCAAATCTATTTTTCCCCTATTAAATTCTAGAAATTGACCCATAATTTAACCTATATTTTTCAAGATGGCTGCCTAGTGGGTGGTGGGTTGAAGTGGATCCTACTCAAAATTAAAAGCTTACGTTATAGAAAGTTTATAAAAAAAATGGTGCTTTTGTCCGGAGTGTCCACATTTTTTCAGTTAGCTGCCTAACTAAGAGCAACAAAAAATTAAATTTATTATGAAAAAAACAAAACAAAAAATTAAAAAAAAAACTTTTCTTTTTTTAAAACATTAAAATCACATTAAATAATATTGTTGTTCTGCTTTTAATAAATCCCCGTAAAATCTCCGTTACTGGATTCAATCTAATTTTTTTTTTATTTTTACAAATCTCACGTGTGTTAGTGTTTCCTATAAAAATAAGACAAAAATACGAAAATATGTAATTTTTTGAATTTAGAAGCCTATAAAACACTAACGAATAAAGATATTTGAAATCCGCTTTTATTGGCTTAGAGCCCTATTAATAGAGAACCAATCCACCGCAAAAAATTATTGAACCTTTTTTTTTACTACAACTATAAGCAAAAAAACCACTGTGTGTTATATCTCAAAAAAGGAGCTGATCGAGAAAAACGAAAAAAGGTTCCAAAATCAGCGCATCAAATAAATCCAGATTCAACTAAAATTACGTCGGCAAATTTTTGAGTGTTAAACAGTGTTATTCTTTCCCGTCGTGGTTTTAAATTTCATATTTTTTTCATATTTATCATTAAAAAATTATAGTATCTACCTAGATTTCTTTAAAGTCATTCCGCTAAAACACATTTTAAATTGCTCCACAGTATCAAGATTTATTGAATATCTTAATCGTTTTATGACTAAGTAGCTCCCGATAGAACATGATGTCCAAGCTATTAAATTGGGCAGTTGGGAAAATTAAACGTTCGTTGTAGTTAGGAAAATTGGACCTTATACTTCGGAATTTGGATAAGTGACCTTTTTTAAGTCCTTTCCATGTTCCACTCCCATCACCACAATACGATTACCCTCGCAATGTCGCTATGCAGCACATTACTACCAAATTAGGGATTTTAGGGGAGTTAGTTGGTAGGTTAGAAGCAGGGCTGACGCGATTGATTTTTTTATAATAATAAGGAATTTCCCAACTATTTCCCAGCTAGACAGCGGATTTTCCAGACTCGAGCGTTTTACGGGGGTGCCACCCCGTCCCCTAGCCCCCTTCTCGTCATCCCTATTTAGAACAACTTATTTGGGGAACTAAAATAATAAGTTGGGAATTAGAAAAAATAACTCCCCGGAAATTCCCGTACAAGATAATTTCCGAGGAATGCATCTCGCTTTTATGTGTTTAACTTGCATAAAATATCTAAAATGGTCAGTTTTCCTTACAGCATGCAATTCGGGGGGTACAGTGCGGGAGAACTTTCAGAAGAAGATGTTTCGGAACTCCCAAGCTGTGCTTTCGCGTCTCGACCCAACTCCACGATGCAGCACCATTATTTGAACAATATGCACCATAATCCAGGTAAAAAATAATAAACACATCGACAAGATTCTTGTCCACCCCCCCTCCAATTAATTTGAAACGTAAACAAAAATTATTCTAACAAATATGTGGGTTTAACTTTAAATTTCATTTAACGCTTTATCACGTATAAGGTTTTTTTTTTCCATGAAATGAGTACACGGCCAGGAATTAAATTAAAAAAATTGTACCAAATAATTTTTTTTGAAAAAAATGTTAGAAACAAAGATGTCAATAACCAGTATGTCCTTCTCTGTTCTCAAAAAAACATTTACGCCCAAAGCATTATTCAACCAATCGTCCTTCCATTATGAAACGAAATTGGAGATAACTTTATTTTTATGGACGATAACGCCACTCCGGGAGTGGCACTCCCCACCGCACAAGATGGGTTACCAATTTGCTACACCAAGGGAATGTTCAAAGAATGAACTGGCCAGAAAACTTACCTGACATGAATTCTTGTGAGAACGTGTGAGATATGCTAAAAAGGGTCATTTTGAATAGAGATAACCCCCCGTTCACCATTCAGTAGCTAACTGTTGCTGCTCAGGAAGAATGGAACAACATATCGCAGGAAGCCATTAACAACCTTTTTATTGGCGAGCACAGACGCGTTAATGTTTTGCTTAAGAACAGAGGGGGATATCTGGTTATTCACATCTTTGTTTCTGAATTTAGTGACGACTTTGATTTATTTCAATAAAAATTTATTGATACAATTATTTTTTAATTCCTGTCCGTGTCGATTAGATGAAAATAACCTTACATGTGATAAAGCATTTTAATAACATGTAGAATTGAACCCTCGAATAATTCTTGTTTACGTTTCAAATTAATTGGACTTTTTGGCGATGTGTGTAATTAAAAATAATAAGACATTAATTTTTTGGGCTCATTTATGTATAATGAAGAACATGTAAAATTTCTTTTAAAAAATTCCAAAATGATCAAAATTTGCGTTACGTAATACTTGAACGTTCCCTAAGAGCTGGTGGCCATTTTTACTTCATTATTTGCTCCCAGCTGTATTTTATATATGTCTTAAAGTACATTCAAATTAAGCTATTTGTAAATCGCCAGGTCCTGGATCGGGTTCCTCTAAAAGGTGGTGAAATGGGGTCCCGGAAAAATATATTTTTAACTTACAAACAAATTACATTAATTACATTTAGATTAGACTATTTTCACAGTTTTACACAATTATTTAGTAGGCTAAGGGTAAAAAAAAGACTTTAAAAACTTTATCTGACATATGTCAACACTAAAAACTCGAAATTATTTTCATTTAATCAACATTTCATTTTATAAATTCCCATCACTTTAAAAAATTAACTATCGCATAATGCAAAGGCACTTTTTAAAGAATGTTCTTACCCCTTGGCACAGAATTATTGTGTATAACTATGAAAATGGCTTAATCTGAATGTATATGACTTGGCAAGTTGAAAATTGATTTGTTGGTAGCTCATTGCCATAGCTTTTGGAGCTTCTAGCACCCAAAGGAACCGGATTCGGAGTCTAGCAGTTTGAAAATAGCTTAATTTGAATGTACTTTAACACATATATAAAATATGGCCGGGAGCAAATAATGAAATAAAAATGGTCACCAGCTCTCCGACCATTAAGCAAACTTTCACCTATCCAAAAATAACACCAATGTGGGCTCCTAATTACCTTTAAATATTTTTTTTAGATAGTGTACAGTGTGGCGGGGCGAATATAGGATCTGCCGACTATTATGGATCATCTCCATATCGTGTTCAAAGACATGCAGCCAACATCAGAGAGCGAAAAAGGATGCTGAGGTCTGCTATAGGACCCACCGGGTACACTTGTCTTGATATATGTGGCTTGTGTTTTTTGTTTATGATTTTTGTTTTGTTTTGTGAGCAGTTTTTATTGAATAGGTGATTATTAATTTTTATGTTTTTTTTTTAATGACTTTATTTTTTTTTAGATTTCATTTGGTGGTCTGGGACGTCCATAAAGTATGTTAAATTTTTTATGAAAAAAAAAATTAATTTAAATATTTTTATAACATTTTAAACATCACGACCTTTAAGTATTTACCCACCCCACCTCCTGTTACAATGTGCCAACTAACTGCTGGACCCCCCACCCCCATAGTCGTAACATACTTTATGGACATCCCCTATAAAAGTTATATAATTTTATGCGAAAATTACTTCAAGCTGATGGGAAGAAGGGTCAAGCTCTCAATTAGAAAGTTTTTAAGTTTTACATAACAGAAAAGCTTTATTTTTACCCCACCCTTTGCCGGGGGTCCCCACTAGGGGAATAGTCCATTACAATTATTAAATAAAAACTCTTGCCTACCATGTGCAATAAACTATTGAGGTGCTCTAGTAGCCCCAGAAAGAGAGAGATATTTTATTTAGACTTAAAGCATGCCTTTGAGGCAATTGCAAATTGCCTTAAAGGCATTAGACTTAAGGCATGCCTTTAAGGCAATTTGCAATTCCCTTGTTTTCTAAAGCTTTGTATTCTTGCGTTTTAACGTTTTTTGTCGATATAAATCAATATCGAGCGAAAAATAATTGTCAGTCAATCGGTCTGTCTGTCTTGTGTGCACGATAACTTAAGAACGTTAAAGCTAGAGACTTGAAATTTGGCGTACAGGTATGTTACCAAAAGTTCTGGCTCGGGATGGGGATGGGGAGAAATACATTTTTTTTTACAAAAAATTAAAAATTGTTGAAGGGGTTTTTTAAGGTTGCTGAAATTTAATCTGATAATAAAATTTTTCTAACTCGACCCCCTCGGGGATGTGGGTAAATATTTTTAAATATTGTCAATATTTTCGTCACAATTGGTATAAAGGGGTTTTTGGGGTTTACGAATTTGAATCTGTTAATAATTTTTTTCTAATTTCACTCCCTGAGGGTCGGGGGGTAGTTTTCGTAAAAATTGGTGTATTGGCGTTTTTGAGGTTGCTGATCAGCAATCTGATAATAAAAAAAATCTAACTCCACCCCCTGAGGGGCGGGGGGTAGTTTTTATGAAAATTAGTTTATTGGGCTTTTTGAGGTTGCTAAAAGTGAATCTAATAATGAAAAAATCGTAACTTTATTCTCTGAGGGGCGGGAGGTAGTTTTCTTGAAAAATTATATATTGGAATTTTTGATGTCGCTGAAAGTGAATTTAAAATAATTTTTTCCTAAATCACCCCCTGAAGGGCGGGGGTGGTTTTTGTGAAAATTGATATATTGGCGTTTTTAATGTTGAAAGTGAATCTGATAATAAAAAATCCATTTCACGCGCTGAGTCGAAAAATGGGAAAGCTCTTTTACTGGGCAGTGTATTTTTTTGTTTTCATTTCAAGTCAAAAGTACCTTGGATTAATCCATCCCGTGCTAGGCTCTCCTTGCCTAGCTACCATGGGTTTCTAATTTCCCATCAGTGAGAAGTAATTTATGCACGATTTTTAATAATAACTGTAAAATGCTTGGTCTTTTTAGAAAAAGAAATAATTTCAAAATCTGGGTTCATGAGTTAACTCCTTTAAACCCAGCCGGTTTTTTTAAGGTGTAGAGGCTTATTCCAGATTAAAAATTTTATGGAAACGAATATCCAACTGTGGATATGGTGGTAAATTTTACTATACCTAAACATGTCCATATGTGGATACAATGGAGCGGAAAGGGTTAAAGAATCAACTTTGAGTTGAAGTACTTAAATTTAGTTCAACATGGTAAGGGGAGATACCCATGGGACACTTTTTTTAAAAGGCTGCCAACATTTTATTTTTAATCTTTTATACGTAATTTTATTTTAATTATCATATTTGGAAACAAAAGAACACAACCTGAATAATATTAATTTTTACCAAAACTACAAGCATAAAAAAAACTTAACTTATCCCATTCAAGAACACGGTATTATTGAATGGGACAAGAATAAAATTGCTATTCTTTTTTTAACATAGAATTTACATACTTTAAATAATTTTACCAAACTTTGATTCATGTTTTCTTAAATCAATATCAAACATTAGTTTGACGATATCAAACATTAGTTTGATTTGAGTTCTAACCCAACAAATATCGGTTCGTTCGCCGCCCGTTGGCAAACCCACATTGGGCCTACATATTGAGGAGAAATCAGCCGTCCTAAGGCCGCATACGACGGGACAATGTTGGCAAAACTTCATTGGTCCTATATTGGCCGCCAGAAGGTCGCTTTAAAGCCAACGATAATTTCGATCGTAAAATCGTACATTGGCCAATTCAAGGCCGCAGTATTATGAACCAACGTACGTTGGCCAAATTCCCAACTTAAATATTGAAATTTTTTTTGTTGGGCCGTCGTGTGCGGCCATAGGGCGGCTGATGCCTCCTCATTGGCACGCCAATGTTTGGCCAACGGGCTGCCAATGAACCAATGTTTGCTGGGAACTGCTAAAAATTGTTGTATGGGTAACACACTAGACACTTTCTGTCCTTTAAACGAAACGAAATTTGACCCATTCAAGAATACTAACAATATTATCAAAAAAAATTAGGATAAAAATATTTACGTTTATCTGTAATATTCGATTATTTGGTATATGTTTCTTGTTGTTCTTGACTATTACATAAACCAAATTAAAACAATTTCCTTTTGCCTTTCGTCAATAAAATATCTTTCAAAACTATTTAAAAAAATTACTTTTGACTTGGTTAGACTAACTTGTTAAATTTGTTAAAAACCCAGCTGCCTAAACTTTGCCATTTTTTTTAACTGCACATTTAGGGCCATCTAAGCATGGTAACAAAAACTAAAAATTACGAACCATAGTTCAGAAACAGGCACTGTCCCATTCAATAATATGTCCCATTCATGGGTATTTCCCCCTATATTTAAAGACTTACTGGTGCTCAACTTGGGCGTATTTAGCATTTCTTTTTTAAATTTATTCATTATAAATGCGTTTTTTCTACAACTACTTTAGAATAGCATCCTTACATTGTTTGTAAGTTCAAAGTGATACTTATAGTATTTAATAAATAATTCGTAAAAAGAATACAACAAGAATTGACATGACCTTTTTAAATTATTTTTTTTTCGACTATTAAATTTAATTATTGCTGTATCGTTTTTAATTTTTTTATTCTTTTATCGAAAATAATACAATTAAATTGTGGTTTGCAGCAGTATAAACTCCGCTTTTGATGAATTGCGTATGCACGTCCCAACGTTTCCCTATGAAAAGCGTCTTAGTAAAATTGACACATTACGTTTAGCCATTGCCTACATTGCCTTGCTCAGAGAAGTCCTAACTGCTGATTGTGACCCCCTAACTTACGTGGAAAGATGTCTAAGGGGTGAAATTAAGGCAGATAGAGCAAATTGGAATACAAGTGGTAAGTCGATTTTATAAAATTGTCTGGAATGTTTTTAAAGAGTGTATCATTTTAAAATTTACTTTTTCTACGATCTAATAGAAAATTTAACATTTCTACAAAAACAAATGAAGTTTTCTGACCGAAAAGTAACCTTTTTCTTAGCATTTTACTTTTCGGCTCGTTACCAAGCAAGCGCAAAATTGAATTTTGCGCGCTAGAGTGTAGGCAACCGACAAGTCAATCGTAAAACAGCTGTCAATTTGACAGTGTCTAGTATATGCTACGAGATGTTATGTTCTGCCATCCAAAAACTTAACTTTTAAAATCTTAAATTAAGAACCCAGGTAGCAAGGGATGTTATGTTACAAGAAATTAACATCACTTTTGGGTGTATTTTTAAACTAAATCATAACATCACATAATATTGAAAAATAACATCTATTTAACATCACATTTGAAACGTAACACGTGTGACGTGACAAACATGTTATTTAATAACAAATAATTAACAACGCTGTGAATATATCGCATGTCACATATTAACGTGGCTTTCACGTGAATGTCATGTTATTTTGCTTCTAACCGACGTTCGAAGCAAAAAAATCGATATAAGATGATGTTGATAGAGTAAATTATTATAAGGAAATTGTATACACATTATACGATTTCCAATGGATAGGGGGCTCTGCCGGGCTTCTCTCTCTCTTTATTTTTGGCCTTTCCTTTCCGGATAATTAGCCAAGCCGGGCTTCTCAAGACCACGGACACGGATTAAAGGAATATATTCTTCGCTTAATCTGCAATTTCGTATTTAGAATCTATCTGTTTCAATCTGTGATTGTTTCAATTACTGATTGATTTTAAATCCGATTTTTTTATAGGGTTATAGCGTTTTTAATGGTTTTAATTTAGATAAAGCTAATATCCTAGGATATTATTTAAATATTAAAGTAACAGTAACGGCATCCATAAGATATTAGATATAACAGGAATGTGGATTTATGATGTCACAAACACGTTATTTTCGGGATGTCATTGTGTGATGTTATTAGGGGCGGACTTAGGACATCCCCACCATGCTACATTCTTGTTAAATGAGACTACAATCTTAACATCACATGTCACATATTAACGTGACTTTCACGTGAATGTCATGTTATTTTGCTACCTGGGAAATAACGCAAGAAACAAATTCGATGGTCTATTTTAATTTTAAACTGGTCAGTCTTTAAAATTACAATTAAATTTAAAATTTCACAAAAATACAAGAAACTTTACCCGCCACAGGTGAAACTTTTACGAATTTCACTCTTAAGTTCTACAAAAATGTAAAAAACCCTAGTGCCACAGGCAATTTTTTTTTTAATTAAACAGTATTATTATCGAAAATTTTTATGCTTAACTATAATTTCACCGTTCTTTCACGCGATTTTGGGGTATATTTTTGCACGGGTGTTTGGAAATTTCTGATTTTTTTTTGTGCATTCTCACACATACCATTTTTTTCTTCTTCTTGGTCAGGCCCCCTATACTCGCCCCCCATCCACGAAAACATCATACCTGAGAAAAGCCCCAACTTCTTAATTCTTGTTTAAAATTGTTATAAAATATATTGATTTAAAATTTGAATAACATTTGACCCTCATTCATAAGTGACTATAATTTTAAGAAAACAAAAGTTTTAATTTTAACCGATCGGGGGCGCTATGGTCAATTTTCCTTAAAAGAATACCTTTTTTAGAGAGCAAAATTCTTAAGGGGGCAAGGATGTTTAGAAAAACCATGATATATGCGTGAAACTATAGGTATCCAACTTTTTAGTTCTATGGTATTTCCACAGACTAACGATGCCCCGCTTGCTAGATCAATTATAGTGAAGGACTGCACGTATGCCATTTTCCCTGTTTTTTTTTTCATTAAATTATAGTCACTCATGAGGGTCAAATTTAGTCCAAATTTTAAATCAACAATATTTTATATAATAACAATGTTATACAAGAATTAAGAAAATAGGGCCCGATTAAAAAAAAAATTAGCAATAGACTAACTTGCATGTAGGAACGCACAAAAAAAATTCAGGCGATTTAAAAATCTGTTGCAAAAAAAACGTGTTCTCAAATAATAAAAAAACGTAAAGGCCCCAGTGCCACAGGCGAAAATATTTACAAACTTGATGGTTTGGATGTTCAAAAAATACAAATATTACTATTTTGTTTTTCTTTTTCAGATTTAACAGCGCGTTTATCATGGATAAATTGGGAAAATCTTGGCGTTTCTCCTGGAAGGCGAAGTGCCTTAACTTCATTGGCATTAACTTCAGATAACGTAATCTGAGATATTAATATCTCAAAATTTTATATTGTAAATATGTAAAAATTTTAATAGGCAAGACTGTTTTGACAGTTCTTCTTATTTTGTATTTGGCTGTTAATTTATAAGTGCAATATTACACTAATTAAATTTGATTAAAATTGTTTTAATATATTAAGTATACTTACCTATCCAAAATAATTATTGCAAAAAACTAGATGACACGTTGCAAGCACCCTGTCAAAACATCGGCACTATTGTACACTAAAGCCATCTAGTTTGCAAATTTCAAACTAGGTGTTTTGTTTGATTTTAAATTCTGTATCTTTAAAACATTATATTCTAGCAAAAAACTGTATATAAGAGCTTTAATTTAAAATATAATTTTTTGAAATCGGGTTATAAATATGTGAGATATGCTAAAAAAACCTTTTACTGCTTTAAACGCCAATATCTCGAAAACAATGCGTTTTAGGAAAACGTTGTTTATAACATTTTTTGACCAATTTAAAATTATCTTTTATATAAGTGCTTAATGAACCAAATACAATAATAATTGCCTTAATTATAAACAAAAAACAGTAAAAATAGGAGTTTTACCCTATTTTTACCCCCTTACCCCCAATCGTTTACCCCCAAAATCTAATCAGCTCTTCGGAATACGATAAGAAACAATATACAAAAAAACGCAAGTCTCATGTAGAAATAAAGTTAGAGAGTTTACACCCAGACAGACAGACGGACGCAAAAAAATTTTTTACTGATTTCGATCGATGGTCTAAAACGTCGAGAAATGTGAAAAAAACACGTGGTAAAAGATTTTGACTTTAGGCGAAGATTTCAATACATCGGCACTCTTAGTAGCACTAAGTGCCGATGTAATAATCTTGAAAAAACAATATTGTAATAGCTATTTTCCTAACAAGTGCTGAAAGAGGCTCTTTTTCGCACTCGATTGCATTTGCCTGAACGACGCGTAGTGAAGTTCAGACAAGCAGTCGAGTGCGGAAAAGCCTCTTTACGCATGCGTTAGGAGCAATATTTTTCCTACGAGCAGAGTTAAAATATACTTTTATATTTTATTAAATGAATCTGACGATATCCGCGCCGATTTAGGCAAGGCTGAGGGCTTGGGTCATGGATTTGGCTAATTGTTTTTTTATGAGTAGCCCACCGATGTTACAGAAAAACCTCCACGAGATTTTTTTTAAAAACGCCCCGTTTCGAAAATGATTTTTTTTTTAAATTTTAATTTTCTCGAAAATGTGAAATTGACGTGCAATAACTTAAAAACTATTTAATCTAGAGAACTGCGGTTTTCGCCATTAACTTTATTCGCAGTAGGCATGGAAAAAATTCTCGTTTACTGGCTAAAACTACTGTCTGCAAGTCTAATTTTATGCCCGTTTCATAATAGATTTTTAAGATATACAATAATATTGTATAACAATATATTATATTGTGATATCCGCGCCGATCCCAGTAGGGCTGACAGCATGGATCACGGATTTGTCTGATTATATTTTTCTGTGTAGCCCACCATTGTCTAAAAAAACCTACACGGGATTTTGTACAAAAACGTCCCGTTTCGAAAATATGATTTTAATTTTTTTTTTAATTGTCCTTAAATTTTTTTCCGCCATCTTGAAAAAACAAAAAACTATCGAATCTATCGAGTTCGGAAAAGCCTCTTTACGCATGCGTTAGGAACAATACTTTTCCTACGAGCCGGGTTAAAATAAAATATACTTTTATATTGTATCAAATTAATCGAAATAAATCTTATTTTTTTAATTTTTCAATAAGAAAATCAATTAACAGGTAAGAAATTTAAACTTTTTTATAATATTATCGAGTAAATATAACAAGAATAATACTACACAATTAAAGTGTGATCTTTCCGCACGCTCCACACAAGTAAAAAATTCCAAAAAAACGGAAAAAAATCTTGAAGCGTCGAGAGAATATTTATAAACCTTATAGCGTCCTCTAAATGATGTATATACATATTTTTGAAAATCTTTGAGGTCTTGCTTAAAAAAATAAATTTAAGTGGCACACAGCATACCGGGTAGGCCATTTAAACGGCTAATATCTCAGAAACTGTATAAGATAGGTTTTTGAAATTTGGTTTCAATATCAAGGGGGACACCTTTTTATCAAAGCAGATTTTTTTTTCATTAACCCCCTTAGGAGGGAGAGGGGGTAACTTAAAAATTTTAAATAGAATGGGAGTGTTTTTTATTCAGATTCAAATTCAGTATAAAAAATTACATAATTGACCGAAAAAGCTTTTTTTTAACCTCAAATTAGCTAATTAGCCTAATTAGGCTGTTAAAAAAACTAAAATAAAAAAAAACGCTATTTAAAAATTTAATTTAAAAATTTACAAAAGAAATCAAATTGATTTTTTTCCAAAAAAATAAATTTTTTTACCTGATACGTCCGGACATGGAGATAATACCTTTCTATGATGTAATACCCCATATTTGTACTATATTTTAAAATTTAAAAAATACAGCCCTATAAAAAATTAAGTGTAAGATATTGTATATACAATGTGCCCTTAAAATTTAATTTTTTATTACCGCAAACATTTTCAAAAAAATGTATATACATCATTTAGAGGACACTATAAGGTTTATAAATATTTAACATTCGATGCTTCATGAATTTTTTCCGTTTTTTTGGACTTTTTTACCTGTGTGCGCTCGTAGGAAGATATATTTATAAGTTTAAAATATTTATTTAAATTTAAAATTCTTAAATTACACTGGAGTACAAAAGTTTAATGAATTATTACTCATAAGTCTAGTTTTAATGAGCATGAAATTTAGTAACTTCCAGAAAAAAACACATATGTGTACAGCTAAAAATAAATTCAGCAAAATGAAATTCACCAAATTCATTAACGCTCAGTGGCTATAGCTGTTGCCATTTGCTTTGTTCGAGAATTTTATGGGTGATTCTACATTAAAAATATGAAAAAAATCCTATAAAGGTTGGTCCGGAAATTAGCCCTAATGGAGCTAAGAGGCTCCCAAGGGTACATCTAAAAAGTCGTTTTTATTTAATATCTCTAAAACCCAAGAACCACAGTAAGGACTTCTTGTACAGGCCCTAACATTGATAAAGGTTATCATTTTATCTAATTTTTATTTGGCAATTTTAACCAGGGACGTACAGTCGGGTTTGATTTGCCCCAAACTCTTTTGTCTGTAGATTTTTTTACATTTTCCCCATAAAATACACTCAGGCGCAAAATAAACGGGCCACTTGAAAAATTGCCGATTTTGAAACATAAATATTTCTGAAACTAACAAATGGATTTTTATGATTCTCTTTCTACTTTTAAGCATAAAACTTCTAGTTTTTTTACTGCACAAAGGTTAGTCCAAAGGCGATGATTATTTGTTCAGTTGTACAAAATGTATGATCATGTTTTTTACCGTCCTTTTGGAAGCGTCTGTGGTTTGCTTGAGAACTTTTTTTTCGTGCTTGTAAATTTTATTTTATTGTCACACTTCTTGCGAGTAATTTCCTTTTCGAAGCACGGTAATATCTTTTCTGGTTGTGGAGATATAACTTTTTTTAAATAATGTGCCCTTTGTGAATATTAATGATGTTACTGGATCCGGTCCTGTTATGATGTTTAATAGTACCAAATCCAAAATCTTAATCCTGTAAGATACTTATTCTGGTTTTAGTAATTAATAAAATAAAATTTTAAATTTATTTAATAAAGAAAAAGTACGTGTAAACTTAGTATAATTTATTTTAACCAAAATACACTTTAAAAGTAGAAGAAATTAAACATAACACTTAAAATAAACTTTAATATTTTGTGTTGCCTCCTCTAGACCTAACTAACTAACTAACTAACTGCATGCGGCGTGGCATACCACTAATGAGCTGACCAATGGCAATCTGCGGAATATTTCCCCATTCTTCTTAAAGTGCCACACGAAGCTCCTTTTTTCTTGGCTGGTGCTATTGCACGATCTCTAACATGTCCCAAACATGTTCTATAGGATTTGCGTCCGGGGAACATGCTGGCCAGTTGAATTTTTGTATGCCAACTTCTGCCAAGTATTCACTCACGCACCCCGCTGCATGTGGTCTGGCGTTATCCTGCATCAGGACAAAGTCAGCACCAATAAATGGAGCGAAGGGAACCACGTGATGTGCCAAAACTTCCTCAATATATCGGCGTGCAGTCAGTGAGCCACGTCGATGAAAACTAATTCCGTAGAAGCCTCGACTGATATAGCCTGCAAGCTTTCAACCCAACCTCTTGCAATCTTCGGCGAACTCTCCTCTTACTAACATTCGTACCACGAACCTCCCGAAGTAGATTTCTTGTCTGCACTGATGTTAAATGACGATTCCGTAGAGAATTGTGGACAATAAATCTATCATCTCGGGCTTTAGTTGCCCGTTTTCTAACACCACCTGGTCTGCGTGTGTTTCTACCAGTCTCCCCAAAACGTTGTAGTATCCTTTGGATAGTTGAATGGCTAATGTTCAGTAATCGAGCCACATACCGTTGACTTCTACCATCCTCCACGAGAGCTACTGCTTTAGCACAATATTCGGAACTTAAAACCATAATTTTAAACTTAAATAGTCTGTCACGTTAACAATAAATTGACATATGACTTAAACATCATAACAGGACCGGATTCAGTATCAACAATAATATTCGCAAAAATTTTTGAAAAAAAAGGGATATCTCTACAACCAGAAAAGATATTACAGTGCTTTAAAAGGGAAATTACTCGCAAGAAGTGTGGCAATAAAATAAAATTTACCTGCACGAAAAAAAAGTTCTCAAGCAAACCACAGAGGCTTTCAAAAATATGGTAAAAAACATGATCATACATTTTTTCATACTGAACATATAATCATTTCGTTTGGACTAAACTCTGTACAGTAAAATAAACTAGAAGTTTGAGGCTTTAAAATATAAAAAGAATCATACAAATCCATTTGGTAGTTTCCAAGATATTTATGTTTGAAAATCGGTAATTTTTCAAGTGGCCCGTTTATTCTGCGCCCGAGTGTATTAATCTTTAATTTTAAAATAGATAAAAAAGAAAGTCTTTATATAAGGGTCGTATCCCTGCTCATTTCCGGACCAACCTTTAAACGATTTTTTTTTTCATATTTTTTAATGTAAAAGTATAAAGCGTTAAGAAAGTTTCGAAATAAACTAACCGTAAAAAGTTAAGTATAATGTTAAGAATGGTGCTCTCTCAGTTTGAGAAAAAAATTATAAAATATCCAAATTCTCTAATAATTTCTAAAAAACAAATAAATGTAATCAATTCAAAAATATTTATATTCGGGATTCAACAATATGTTTTCTTAATGTAACAAAAGGAAATTATTTTTGAAAACTGAAAATGAATTAATAACGAGTATCTCTACCTTTGCAGAAGAAGAAATTGCTAGTTTCCTTACGTCATGAAAATGTGGTTGACGATTACTGCTGTACCAAGCATGTCCCAGACATGTCCAATAGAGTTAAACAAGATAATGAGACAGCCGAGAGTCATTTTTTATTTTTTTGATTATTTTTCTTCAGAGAAACCAAAATATCCTTATTTCCATCAGCTTATATCCATTTGGGCCTATTAGTCTTATAAAAAAAATACGTAATAGAGAATATCATTATCATTTTAGGATTCACCAGGTCGAAGTTTATTAGGATATTTTTTTGTGGTTCACAGACTACTGGTAGTTTGTATTATGAAACAAAAAAAAATTTTTTCATATAAAAAGTAATTTTTGTTCGTAAACAACTCTGGTGTTCATTGAGAAAGACTTTCCCACTTTTCATTTATTATATGATAGGAAGAAGTAAAATACAAAAATAAAGATTATAGAATACTTTTTATTTTTAAATAAATCCAATATAATCTTCAACTATATTCTATTATTTTTAAATTGTAAGACAAAAAAATCTATATTTTTCAAATATCTCTTGATAATTTACATTTTTTATATACATACTACATAATGAGATATATTTTTTTAATTATTAATATTTTAATACATAATATATTGCTATTTTAATATATTTAAAAAATAAACTTTATAAAAAGCAATCATAAAATAGATATTCTTATTACTCTTGAAGAGTATCATACAAAAAATAAAGAAAAAATTATCCCGCTCAAAAATAATATAACATTTTCTTAAAGTTCTTTTTTTCATTTTATGGTACATGTACTTAAATATACCAAGAAAAATAGTTTTAATGTAGTATTATTTTTTAACGAGATTTTACAATAAAAAAATAACGGGAATGCTACGTGTAATACCAAAACAATGTATTATACATTTATATTCTTTAATAATATCTTCTTATTATTATTATTATTATTATTGGTCCTTCGTGCAAAATATTGCTTGAATATATTAACTTATAGTATTTATTATTTAATTTTTAAACTTTTATAATAGTATATGATAAAGAAATAATTTATATATGTATAACATAAAAAGAAACTTAAAATGATATACTACAATATACTTGAAATATCACTATTTTAATAGATTTTATTAAATTGATGTAACTACATCTATATCTAGAAAAAAAAACGCGCAGAATTTGATTAAAAAATAATAATTTGCTTTAAACGAAAACAAAGTTGTAAATTCAAAATAAAGTTATTAAAATAAACTCAAAAAATACGTGCATTTAAGATCATAACTTACACCTACCAGGTGAGTTTTATTTATGTCCACCCCTAAAATTGAGATTAATCTTCATTGGATAAAAACGAAACTTTGGTGATTTATATAATTTTACAATGGCTTTTAATAAAATGGCGGATTCAGTTTTTTGTTTCACATCCGGTTTCGCCGGAAGTGGCATAAAAATGTTTTTTTTTTAAATGGACCCTGTATTTTTTTATATTTTTGAATTCAATTTATAAAAACAGACAGTTTTTTTTCGTCTTCGTTTTTATAGTATTAAAACAAGATACACATAATTTACCTTCTTTTTACTTAATCTTCAAAGTAAATCATAAATAATAAAATAGCAGAAAAATACAAGGTAAATTAGGTGTAGGTATCTCGTTTTTACACTAAAAAAATGAAAACGAAAAAAAAAGTAAAAAAAATCAGTTTTTTATACATAGAATTATCGGCTGAATTTAAAATGTAAAAAATTACACAGTGTTCCATTAAAAAAAAAACATATTTATGACAGTTATGAAATAAAACAAAAAAAATAAATCCGCCATTTTATAATCAATGTAAAATAATATAAGTCACCCAAGTTTCGTTTTTATCGAATGATGATTAATAAAATTTTGGGAATGAACATAAATAAAACTCACCCGGTATATTAAATTTAGTGATCCGTTTCTCAAAACTAAGAAAATAAACAATTTTTACGATAAATAAATAAATCCTATTAAAAAACAAACAAAAACAAAAAATATAGATAATTTTTAATCAATCACGATATATTTTTAAGCCACTACGTGTTTTATATAAATTTCGTTAAATTCCTTTTTTAAATCTCTTATAAACTGATTTATAATCTATTATAACCTGATAAACTGATTTATAATCTATTATAAACTGATAAACTGATTTATAATCTATTATAAACTGATGAAAAAAAAATGGCGGTTAGGTCATACAATTAAAACAAATGTGTCAATTTTTTTTGTCAAACTATGGCTTGAATCCTTTTTACATTTTGAGATATTATTTGGATGTATGTATTTTGGTTATAAAAAAATCACAGCAAGTTGATATTTGCGTGTATATCAGGTAAAAGAATAAACCAAAAAAGAAACCAATATTAATTTTAAATACATGAAAATCGTTGTAGAATAGTGTTTTTTTTAACTTGGACGGTTAAAATAGTGTAAAGATATGTGTGTATTTTAAAATTGGTCATTATTCAAAATTAACAATTTACCATATAAATAGGATTTTTAAATTAGTAATTATGGTAAATTTTATATAAGACAAAAAAAATGTTTCATGTAGAGTCAATATTTAAAATAAATAGGTATGTATACATAAATATTTTATAATAGTCAAATAGGTATATTTTTCAGCCAAAATAATTAAAAATTAAGATGACGGCAAAATTGGTCAGTTTTGTCAATATTTCTATGAATTATCTTTTGTACTATATCCATATTATAAATAATTTTCTTATAATATAGTATAGTTAATTTGTGTTAGTAGCTATTTACATAAGTATGAACCGATTAAAAAAAAACTAGAACCACTCTAGTTTAATTTTTAAGTAAAATTTTCATTTTCAGACAAAATATTTAATATAAATTGGTTCTTTTTAATTTAAATCGGTTCAAAAATAACAGAAATACTCTAATGTACCAACCCTGAGCTGGGGCTACCCAAATTGTCAATATCCCTTTGTGCCCTGCTGATTTTACTTTTATCCTTAGGGGTACCCTGTTCCCCAGTTTCCATGGCAAACATTTTCATTTTCTCTTTGAAGGATAATTTTTCCGGGATTGCCGAGCTAGCTTGCTGGTTCTTTTTCTGGGCTTCTTCTTGCAATCTGCGGGTTCTAGGGTCCCTATAGAATTCCTGGGCTCCTATTACTCCAGGGGTCGCCATTGAGGCACCGGGGGACTGCTCTGTGGGGGTCGTGGGTGATGCCAACATTGATTCAGCTTGCCTTATGAAGCTCTGTAAAAAATACAATTAAATATCAAATTAAAATTTACTTACTTTTTTATGAAATTGTGCAGTTATATAAGCACGGTGGCAAGTATACTTACACCTAGATCAAAATCATTTTTTCCATTTTTAAGTCATTTTTTTTTGTAAATATGCAGTAATAACATGTTAGAGAATCAAAAAACATATAAATTACGTCAAGCTTGATAAAACTAAATACACAAATTTGCATTAAAGATAAGACCGCTTCTTCGTGGAAAGTTTGATAAAACTTTTTATGTACTTATATGTATTTTACATGTACATTATCTGCACTTTTTGATTTCCATTATGAAATTTTTAAAAATTTTGGGAAAGCCTTGTATTCGTGCAAAAATTTGCATTTTTTTGCGTATTTTTGCGTTTTATGACGTTTGTCTATAACTCAATTTCAAGCAAAAAAAAAATGTCGGTCGATCGGTCGTTCTGTCCGGGAAATTTTGTAAGCACGCTTTAAACTAGAGACCTAAAATTTGGCATACAGATATGTTACCGAAAGTTTTCGCTCGGGATTGTTTTTGGTAAACATTGGGCAAGGGTGGCCAAATGGGAAATTTTTTTTTTTTCAAATATTTTAAAATTGCTGTATAGTGGTTTTTGAGGTTGCTGAATTCGAATCTGATAATTAAAATATTCTAACTCAACCCATGCAGGGCCCGCAGGGGTGAGGGGGTAATAGTTATTTATGGTACTAGTGGGTAAAGTAAGATATTGCCCATGAAAAAATTAACCTGCGAGGCGTCAGCCAAGCAGGTTAATTTTCGAGAGGGCAATATCGGTTTACCCATGAGTGCCATACAAGGTTTTATTCAATAAATAGCTTAGAAATTCATATTTTTATTAAAAATTTTAATGACATTTACAAGAAAATAATTTGACAAGTGACAGTTGAATGGGTAAAATAAATATTCTTCCACTCAATAAAGTAAAAGCCACGCGGGGGTTATTATTGAGTTTATCTATTTAAAATAAAGCTGGTAATTGTCTTATTATCTGTATGTATTGGATAAATATTTTTATAAGGCTTTCCGAAATTTTGAAAATTTTCAAAATGGGAAAGCAAAATAAGATAAAAAAAAAATAAAATGAGTTTTTTTTTTCAATCGCCATAGTTTCTTTTATGATGAAGTAAAAACGCTACTTACATTTGGATCTTCCCGTGCGTTTTCCTCAACAACCGGCAGGTTATTCATCGGTGGACTACTCTGCGTAGCCGAGGTATCATTGAAACTGACTCTTTTCGTGTTCTCCTTTGTTCTCATACTCATCACTGCGAAACTGCTTCCCCTTTCAGGCGGGGGCGGCGCTGCTGTCAACTCTGGAGGTGAATTCTGGGAGGTTTGGTTGTTTGTACTATTCGCGATTATGGAATTGGCTATATTTGAAGCTCCAGGCTTGAGGATGGAGGTGGGAGGCGCCTGGGAGGGTTCCTGTTTGCTCGAAACCGTCGTCGAGTTGAGGGTGCTTACCACAGTTTGGCTAGAGACTGGTTGTGGCATGTGGGTGGGACTTTCCTAAAAAAGAAAAACATATAATTAAAACGTTTTGTCCCCTCAGTAATGGTTTGTCGTATCTCCATTTTTGGATATTTTGAGAATTTTACATATTTTTATATGTACAGTTAAGTACTTTACTATCCAACAAACATTTTATCAATATATGCTTAAATTTCTAAAATAAATTGTTGTATCTTCATAAAATATTTTAAAATTTCAATATTGTTTTGTCATATCTTCATTTTTAAAAGAAGATTACATTTAATTAAAAATATTATCTTCAATAAAAAAATATAAATATAATTACACTACTGTAGTAATTATTATAATAATAGTGTGAAAACAGGTTAATCAAACAATAAATTTTACCTGAAACTTAGTTCTTACATTAGTTAGGTATTTTGTTCACAAAAAAATAATTTTTTCCCTAACTTTGGTCAAATTTAAACCTAATATCGTTTTGTTTAAATTAACAATAATTTTTAATCAAAACAGTAGTTAAATTGCAGCTGTGAAGGCAAAAATATAGTATTTTTGAATGTGCCTACCTGTTTTTTCAAATAATTTAAGAACTATTAAACCCATATGAAAAAATAAAAGCGATATAATTTAAACTAAAATACCCTTTAAATAATCATTGATGTGTAACTTAAGCCATTATTTTGAATTTTTATAGAGATGTAAGAATTTCTCAGATTTTCAACCTAAATTTTGCGCAAAAATAGTTAAAAAACTTAAGTTAATTAGTGAAACATACTAATTTAAAAACGCCTTATACAAAAATGTAAGTAAACTTCGTTAAATTATACTTATATATTGAGTTTTAATGATTTAGAAAAAATCTTAACCATAACCTCACTTTTTTTTTAATTTTATATTTTTAAATTTTCGTGCTTGTTCAAGTAAATATTAAAAGTTATTTATTTACAAACATTAATGACCCTGCTGCACTCTTCCAAACATAAAATCATGTCATTATGATCCTAATTAATTAGTTTTTTGGTTTCTTTTTGGAGATACGACAAACCAATACTAAAAAAAACATAAATCGTATCTATAAATTTGGTTTTTCTTATATAAAATAAATGGAACCTTCAATTAATTAAATAAAAACACTTTTGGATAGTATTTTTATTAAACTATAATAGTAATTAATAATTAATTTGTAATTGTAAGAAAAAGAGTTAAAAGTAATTCAGCGTAAGATTTACAAGATATTTAGAAAAACATCTTAAAACTCAATTTCTCGAAAATGGGATTTTTACGACAAACCAATACTGGGGTGACAGTTTGTCTATAATT
This sequence comes from Brachypterus glaber, assembly GCA_958510825.1. Lineage (NCBI taxonomy): Eukaryota > Metazoa > Arthropoda > Insecta > Coleoptera > Kateretidae > Brachypterus > Brachypterus glaber. Next base: position 57,769,065 of record OY294046.1, on the reverse strand, counting down.
TGATTTATGCATTTCTTGCTTAGTGGAAATTAATTTTTTCGAAAGAAGAAGAATACAGTCAAAAGCTTCTTTAAAATCCATTAAAATAGCGTTTGTTTTTTTTTCTAGATTATAAGTTATACTTACTTTTTCAGTGTCTTCGTCGTCTTGTTCAGCGGCCTCTTGCGCCCGTCTCTGGAACTCTCTTTCAAGTTGCAAAACTCTCAATTGCTCCTCCTGTTGTACGGTTCTATACTGCAACCCGCTTAACTCCCTAATCTGAGCCTCTTGCCATTGCCTAGCTGCTTCCCTACGAGCTTCCGCTTGTCTTTCCTGTTCTTCCCGAGCCCAAGGATCCCTAGGGGTTTTAGAAGATCCCGGAGGCCCTGTCGGATAGAAAGCCATCTTTGGAGGATCTTGCGAACTAGCCGAGTACAGCGGATGCGTCGAATTTGGGGGTAGATTAGGGGCAAACTCACCTTCTTCCTTTTTAGACGGTTTCGGGGCAACGGGCGGGGTTTTAAACGTAGGAGACGTCGGGGACAAGTGATACGGCGGGTAATTTGCCTGATTATGAGGATTTTGCATGTTCAAAGTCAAATTCTGCATGGATTGTGTGTTGTGTGATAGCTGCATGTTATATCCACCTGGTTGTTGTTGCTGATATTGTTGTTGATAATACTGTTGCTGTGGGGAATTGTTGTTATATTGAGGTGACACCAGCCGATTTTGCCTCCTTCTAACTTCCTCAGACATTTCGGCCAATTTGGCTTGACCTCGTAAATGTCTGTCGTCTTGGCTCATCCTGTGTTGCAACATTTCCGTGTTAATGTTTTGTCTTAATTCAAGGTTGTTTGGTCTCAATTCGACATTATTTGGTCTCATGTCAATGTTGTTTTGTCTCATATCTATGTGGTTTTGTCTCAATTCCAGATTATTCGGCCGTAAGTCCATGTTATTTTGTCTAATATTGCCGCTACTGGCGTATCTCATCAAGTCTTGATGTTGTAAGGCGTGTTGCTTTAACATATCCTCACTTTTTGACGTCCTCATTTCGTTTTGTCTGTTTAGTTCGTCTTGCGCCCTACTTTGTTGTACATGCGCCTCGGATATTCTTACGTTGTTTGTGCTAGGGTACCTCATCAGTTCTTCGGGTCGCACGTTATTCTGCGACTGTCTAAAAACGTCTTCCCTTAATAAACCTCCGCCCGTTGCCGGATTGTTAAACCGCATGTCTTCCATTCTTTGCCCATTAGCGTTAATGTGCAATGGTTGCTGTACATGGTTGGGGTAATTTGGGCTCGTGGGGCTAGGATACGACATGTTATTTGGATTAAATGGTGGTTTCTCATCGGTATTCTTATGATAATTCGGGTATGCAGTATTTGGTGACATAAGTGACTGGTTTTGACCATGATACGTGTTATAATTTTGTCCATAAGTTGGCTGGGCGTGGTTAATGCTCGGGTATGAGCCCACTCGTGAATCTTCGTGTTGTAAACGATGGGATAACGGAGGGCTTTTTAGGTTAGGTATTGATTGGTGCAAGTTTGGCCGAGAAGTGTTTGGAACTACAGGAGGAGGGTAGTATGCTGACGAAGGCCGTTGGTTGTTGACAACGGAGCTTTGAAGAGAGTTTTGTGAACTTCTTAGGCCGGAAGTCCTAGAAGAAACGAAAAAAAATTGTCAACATTGAACTTTTTAGCTGCGGACGATTTTCTTACCGAAACGCAACGTTAGATAGAATAAGCCCCGCCCATTTCGAACCAAAATCCCTAGATTTAAAATTATCGATTTTACCGTTCTAGAATAAAAGGCGTATACTCCATGTCATTAAATATTTCTTAAAACTTAAAATAAGGCAATTTCTGATTGAATTAAAAGTTCTAATGTTGGTTTGGTGTTTTTTTTAATGGGGTGCGTTGGTTTGGACGTTTGGACGTTAACGTTGGTTTGGTTTGGACTATTTTGCTGGTTTGTTTTTTTATGGGGGGTGTTGGTTTACGTTAACGTTGGGTTGGTTTGGTTTTTTGTTGGTTTGGTGTTTTTTTTTAATGGGTTGCGTTGGTTTACGTTAACGTTGGTTTTGCGCCTGTTTGGCGTTTTTTTTTTTTTTTTAAATTGTTAGACCTGTTGCTGTGTGGACCTTATGCCGTCCGGCCCCACTATTTGTTTTTTAATTACATACTTCTGATTATTAAAATTATCAATTTAAATTGTATTTTGGCCCGGCGGAAGGTAGGTAAGTCTCGCCCTTTATATTGGAAAACAAAATTTTAACTTGAATACTCTACAAATCTGTGCTTCCATTATTTAAAACAGATAAAATTAAAGCGTATACGCTCTCTTACCCTATTCCGGCTATCTTGAATCTGTTTTCCCAAAAAAAAAAAAAAAAAAAACAAGCAGGGTGCGACATAACCTACAAAATTCGATGTAACGAAACGGAACGTTAGATAGAATAAGCCCCGCCCATTTCGAACCAAAATCCCTAGATTTAAAATTATCGATTTTACCGTTCTAGAATAGGCGTATACTCCATGTCTTCTTACGATGTCTGAATTCATTGCTAAAAATTATGCTAACCTTTTTTTGATTTACTTACCTATCTCCTAAATGTTGTGGACTAGGAATCTTATTTCTATAAACGCTCAAATTCTGATAAAATCCGCCATCTTGCTGATGTAAATTGTGTGTGCTTCTACTTCTGAGTCCTGCAGGATTGGCCATATTACTAATACTAGGTCCATTCGTCTGTGACGTAGGAATTTGACTATTATTATTATTAATACTATTATTTGAAGATGTCCTACTGTAGCCAGGATTAAATAGGTCCTGATTCGGACCCTTAGGCAGGTCCGAATTAGGGGAGATGTGATGCAATGCTGGAACTGATTTGGATGAGGGGATGGTTCGTTCTGAATCTACTCGAGAGGGCAGGTCCCGTTCAGACATTCGCCGAGGCCCTGTTGAAAATGGAAAATACATTTAGACGTGATATTAAATACTCAAAAATCTGGAAAAATTCCCAAATGACAACTTTTAGTAACAATTTGAAAGTCACTTTTTAATAGACGCTATAAACAATTAAAGTCCATATAGATCTTAAAACTATCAGAAAAAAGTGATAATACAACAACAATAAAACAAACAAAAAGAAAAAAGGTTTGGAATTTTTTAAGAGACCATCGTATTGCTATGTATTTTGAGGCGCTGAATCCAAATTTGAGGTCAACTCCGTATTGCGATGTCAGGAAAAACTTGAAGAAGAAGATTTAGAATGACTTTATTTAAAAACGGCTTCGTGAGCAATTTCAATTTTTGTCAAAAAAATGTTTGGAAATGTCCCAAAAACAACATAAAATCAAAAAATCCGGGGTGGTTTGACTTTTCATTTAAATTTTTTAAGGCTAGCCGTGAATGGTCCCAGAAAAAATTCTGGACCTTTTTTTTTGTGTGACAGTGATATTGATAAACATTACCAAACTGAATTTTATTGCATTGTAAAATGATACAGAAGATAATGTACAGTTTTTTTAATAATAAAGCTAAATTTAGCTTATTAATAATAATAAGCTAATGTATATGTTATAGTGTTAACTAAAGCAGTTGCAAATTTTTCCAGATAAAATTTTTAAAAATTATAAATAAAATAATTTTGGGTAAAGAAAATATAATAAAAGCAGTGGAAGGAGAAAACTGCAACAAAAAGATGCACCCATCTAAAACATGAAAATGCGAGCGAAAAAAAACGAAAATTTTGTAAATATTTTGTTTTTTATTGCAAAATCTCTAGGTCATTTAGGGGAAGGAAGTGAAGCAGATTTAACAGAAATTTGAAAATTTTGTTTAGATGATAACGCCCCTATTTTCAAACTAAAAAAATATGACGCCATAATCTATTAGGAATCACAAAAAAGAACTTTACCAACACCTCTTTATTGCAATATCTCCTTCAAAAACAATAAAAGGCTGTAATAGAACAAGGCACAACAAAAAGTGTAAAACTAATGCGAAAATAACATAACAAAATATACACTAACGTCAAATGAACGCAATTATAAAAATTAAAGAAAAGGTAAAAAATAAGAAAATAGTTTTTGGTGCGCAACATAGATAACCGTAATCATCTTACGATCATAAGCACCAATAGGAAGATAGAAATCTTGAAATGCTTCTAACCTATTGGCCGAATCCGAATCAATTCCGAAATTCGCGCAGCTTTGAGTTTTCCTCGAAGATTTTGGCGAATCGGGACTATCTTTATAAACAGGACAACTTTTTTTGGCATATCTACAACATTTTCTAACTGGTGGTTTCTTAGTTTTTATATCAGAACAAGATTTCCAGGTTTTAGGCAGTATTTTAGCCTTCTGGGTGGTAACTTTATTGTTTTTATTATTATTTTCGTTGTTTTTGTAGGATTTTTGATAGGATTTATCACTATTACGTCGTACTATATAACTATCAGGGAATTTTTTAGGAATTCTGTCTTTCTGACGAAACATTGTTAATCTTTCTAGACTGTCACATCTCACTAGTTGAGAATTAAATCTATTATTATTCTGCAACAGTATTTCACTATATCTCCTATTATTAATATTTAATTTTGGTGCTTTTTGTATATTGGTAATATTATTTAAGCAATCTACATCTTGATTTAACCTTTCTTTACTGTTTTTCAATATACCTTTAATTTTTTGGTCGTTAGTTTTATTATATTTTACCCTATCTAATTTACAAAAATTCGGCGTTTCGCATAACTTGGCCCCATCTTCAGGATTCGGTTGAAAATCAACATTAAATATACAATTCCTAAATTTGCATTTGTGCGAAAAATCGTTATCAAGTTTCGATTTATTTAAAGCATTATCAGAGGAATATCTCATAATAAAAATTGGTTCGTTTTCCACCTTTTTCGGCGATAAATTGGGTTCGGACAAAAACTTATTTTTACCAAACCTCAGGCAATCTTTCTCAAGTAATTCTACCGTGTTTTTCTCGATAAAACTGGCACTTAACTTCATATTAAAATCACTTTTGGATTCGGAACCGTTTAACGACCAGTCCTGTAACAATTTCAAAATTTCCAGTCTTTCATACTCAGTTAATTTGTCATTTAATTTTTCTTCGCTTACACTTTTACTTCTGGAACTCACATACTTCCTTTTGCTCAGTGTTGGTACACTTATAGACTTATTGCTGTCGCGCAAATCTATATCAGGACCGTACCTAATTTCATAGGGAGATTTCCAATTTTTGTGTGTTACACCGTGGTCTAAATCTATATGGGACAGATCTAGGTTAGATTCATGTATTGCACTACAAATGCTGGAAGTCGAACTGGATAAATCTTGTAAGGAAGTGCAAGAAAGTCTATTTTTATATTTCCTTGATCCTATACTTAAAAATTTCAATGTATCTGAAATATCGTTTATGTCATAATCACTGTCGTGTATATCGATGCTGTAACTCTTTTGTTGAACGAAATTATTAGCTCTATCTTTCCAAGATTTGTTTTTCTCGTCTTCCAAAACTTTTTTCATGTTGGTACCTGTCTCATCGTAAGTCAAAACTACGTTTCTAGGACTGGGTTCTGAAAAATCAGTGACTTGCAAGCTGAAAACTGGCTCGTCAGTTTCAATTTCTATACGAGGAATCGTAAATTTTCGTTTTTCAGTTTTGTATAAACTGTCGTCCGAGTTGAAAAAAATGTTTTGTTTTACTCGTGTGGCAGGGGGAGTGTAGATCGGATAATTTTGTACACTATATAGCGATTCTTCTGAACCATTTAAGTTGTGTTGAGAATCGTAATAGTAATAGTCCGGCAATGCTGCATGAAAGGAATTGAAAATACAACATACAAGTATGTAAAAATACTGTAATCCCTGTAAAAAAAAACAAGTAGAGACCAGTAAAGACCAGTAGAAAACGAATCAGAAATCAACTGGATCCTACTTGTTTTTTTTTTAACAGGGATGGCACCCGTCTAACTTTTTTATTCGAACAAAAAGGCAAAATACAGTATATAAAATTTTCAATTAGACAAGTACAAGTGACAGTGCTGCAGTGGACCTGTCCCACCCCGTCTTGCCGATGAGCCGACCTGGGCGAGACGGGGTGGGACGGGTCCACCCGGCATCGCGCGAGGGCACACACAAGGTGTACCAATAAAAAAAATAGAAGTTGAAGTTATATTGAGAAAAAAAGTTATTTCAATAAAAATGGGTAAGGTTTGAAAAAAATAGGTTACCAGGTAAAACTATGCTTGAAGAAGCACATGCCTATTACTTACTTCAAATAAGAAATATATAAGGGGTGTCACTTAAAAAAAAAGTATTGTTTACATTGCTATAAAACATGTCATACGCAAAAAGTTAAGCGAAAAATGTATCAAACAAGTGAGAAAATAGTCTAAAATCAATAATTCCATTATATTAAAAGTACATAAATTAGTCAGCATAATAAACACTTTTAGTTTTAATTAAACTTGTTTTCAACATTATTTTTTCTATTTTTACTTTATTACTTTTTGCTTATGAAAATATTATTTACGCGTTGTTTATTGGAAAACAGTTACAAATAAATAAAACTTAGCCTACACAAAAATAATGACTTTAGCCTAGATTCTAGCGATACTTTTTCAGTACCTGTATAATATCTATAGTATCGACATCTGCAATATATTATCCGTACTATAATTTAAAAAATACCCGTTAATATTAGGAATTAAAGTTTATACAAAATTGTATAAAAAATACAGCAGATATTCGTATTTAATTCACAACCACTGTAAAGTTATGGGTACGTAAAGTGAAAAATTGTAGTAACTGCACAGGGTTGCTCCCAATCATGCTCGAGTTGGGAAAATCCACTGTTCAGTTGGGAAAATGAGCGACAAATTTAGGAAATGGAGTGTTAAATTTCGATAAATTGGTAGAAAGTTGGGAAAATTGGATAATATAGTTGGGTGTTTTATCAGAGTGGACAAAAGTTGGGAATTTTGAAAAGTGGAGGAAAATTAGAGTATACAGTTGGGATTTTTTTTGGGATGGGTAAATCTTCTTTTGAGTTAGAAAATTGTATACAGTGGTGAATTTTTTTGGGAAATTTTTCAATAATAAGTTGGGAAATATTTGCTCCGCCCCCCCAATAAAATCGCTTCGGAGCACCCTTGAAACTGCGCAAAAAAAGTTAGTATATTTCAACAGGTTTTCCAATAAAAAATCTTTTTATCACTTTTTATCGCAGTTTCTTCTTATTTTCGATTTTATCCGAATTTTTAAAACTGTTAGTCCAAACAAAAATAAAATTTTTGTACAATAAAGTTAGTTTTTTAAAAATTATCTCCTCAGGTCATTCACTAATATTATTTACTATCATCAATCAAAAATTAGTAGTTTGCAACTTTGGTAACTAATATTTATTATGTTTTTTCTTACCTCTATGGGGTTGAGGGCTAGGTTGCTGCAATAACGTGGCAAGTCCGTGGTAAACAGCGCCCCCTTTGGCAACTTCCAGAGTTACAATACTTCCAGTGCGTACCAGAAACTCAGCTGCCTTTTCCTGGGTAATCCCGAGCAAAGATTGGCCATCTACCGTCAAAAGTTGGTCGCCAGCTGCCAATCTGCCATCTCTGTCCGCAGCGCCACCTGGGACTACGGATTTGATGTAAATTCCAAGGCGTTCTTGACCCGCGCCCTTAGCTGCGACTATGGAGAGCCCCATGCCACCTCCAGCTTTGTGAAGACGAATCACTTGCACCTAAAAAAATAGGATTTGTGAAATAGGGATAATTCTACATGACAAAACATGAAAAACATGGGTCCAAAAACGAACCCTAAGAGAGTTAAGACCCTTTAAAGTTGTATTAAAATCAGGTTTTTAATTAATAACCCTATGAGTTAGAGCGACAAGGTTTTGCATGTATACTAGTATTAATAAGGGCAAATATTTTATATTAATTTATTTTTTTTAATCTATGCAGAGGCGTGCTTAGACAGAAAAATTGTGTGAGCATTTTTGCCTTAAACTTTTTTATGTGTATTTTTTTTTTGTTGATTATGAATAAAAAATATAGATTCCTTGAGTAAAACACATAAAAAATGTCATATAGAACACTTTCTTTTTTAGTTTTAAATGAAGAATTGCCCTGCAGCATTAAAATTTTATTGGTGCTTTTTTACCCATTTAACATGTCTATTTTCGAAGGGCCATAGCGTCCTTAGGGCTTATTTCTGGACATATGTTTCTTTATTTTTCATGTTAATATAATATACTCCAAACACTGTGTGTATGCTAATTTTGCTACAGTTTTTTATACTTTTATAGACCATCACATGTGCTCATTAATAATGAGTCATTATAACAGTTATTACAGAATGGTCATATCATATCTAGAGCTGGAATTGATTCAATCTATGTTTGAAAAGTTTGCGTATATGCCTACATTCTAAACCTGTCGTAGAAAAAGAATTTTTTTAGTTTTAAAAATGAGATAGGGCAAGGCGTCCTTCAAGCGAAGGACGCGTTGGATACGGCCACGACAAAAATAATACGATAAAATTAGGAATAATAGTATATTGTTTTACTAAGAGGAAACGTGAAGCTTTTTTATTACTAGTCTGTAGAATTTACGACGCGAAGCGGAGTTTGGAAACTACAGATGAGTAAAAAAGCACTTTTCCTCTGAGTGAAACACACTATTTTTTCTTCAAGCATCCTATATATTTTTTTAAATATTAATTTTTGAATTTAATTTATTCAGTAATAAAGTATGTTTTTTTTATTGAAATAGGCCAATAAAACCCTTTCGAAATAAACTTAAACCTTCCTCAGCTCATTTTAATTTTTTTTCGTAGGCTAAATCGTACACTTTTCGCGACTTCGATGGTAACTTTTCGAATTGTATTTTCAATTTCGGAGAGATTTGTAGGTGTATAAACCATATATTCTTCTTCAATCATTTTTAATGAATTTCACACAAGGTTTTTGCACAGAATCTCGAGTCAACCACCTGTACTTTTTACATAATAAACAAACAAGTTTGAAGTATGGCTGTCATCAAAATCAAAGAGTACTGCCGCCAGTGGTTGTTTTGCTAACTAACTTTTTTTTACGGCGTACAACAATGAACACATTTTTTTACTGTAAAAAAATAGATCACTTTTAACTAGTGTGTTCAGTTATAAAATATGAACAGTTTAGTACGCTTGAAGAAAAAAATAATTTCTAACTGGTTGGTATTAACAAATTAAATTTGGTTACGTTATTTATGCTAAGCAAAAGTTACGTCAAAGGAAAGTTTTTTTATTTGTGCAGTGTATAATGTTAGGCTCATGAAGGTGAGAGTAAGGAATGGTAACTTGTAGTTCGGTTTGGTTATGTATTAACTAAAAAGCGCTGATATCTACGAGCGAGATCGGAAGCCTTCTAGATCTTAATTTTAATGTTTAAATGGTAGTTAGTCGGTGGCTGCTAAATGGCGCCATGTGTAAACAGTGACATTATAAACATATGTTCACAGTGACATTTATTTTTAGTGTGTGTTTTTATGAGAACATCTTCTTTGGTTATTCTAAGGTAAGCTATAGATACCTGGTATATGATTTTAGAAATAACAAATAGGCTAGCCCACAAAGTCTCTTATCTTTATATGTGGCTCATCAAAAACCGTAAGCCATGATTCTGGTGATTTAGATTTTAATTCTTAAGTACTATATTTTTTTGTGTCAACTATAAATACGCTTAATGTTACCAAACTATAGTAAAATCATTGTTATCACAAAATACTAAAAGTAATCTCATAAAACCGATAAAAGTATTATAGTTTAGTAGCAACTTATAAAATATTTTGACGTTTATTTCAAACAAAAACAAAATTTGAGGTTATGTGTCATAGAATTTTATAAAATCATAAATCTAGAGTGCTCCATATCTCGCTCGTAGACTATTTCGCCATCTGGTGGATTCCAGTCTTTACATAACACGAAAAAGCTAGTTAAAACTGCGGAGTGTCACAGGGTTGGTCAGGCTTAAAAGTATGAAATCTTACCTCAGGTTGAGTGGTGCTTAGAGCACTAGGCGGCCTAGGAGCATTCATATAAACCGTCCAATGTCCACTGCTAGTAGGTTGCGCCGCCAAGCGGCACAACCCAGAAGCTTGCAGGGGATGCAGAAAATCGGCTAGACCTGGGGGGACCCCTTGCACTACATCACAACTGAAACCATCGTCGGGAAGCAAAAGTTGCAGGGCCGGAGTGGGATCTTCGTAAAGCGTGACTTCCCGTCCCTCTGCTCTAGCGAGCTCGTCGGCTACGTTTTCAGCTGCTTTTGCAGCTTGTTCCAGAAAGGCAGGTGAAGCTATTTTCTCACCTGGTTCAGCTAAAAACAGAAAAAAATTGTCAAAAAACGCAGCTTTTTACCCAAACTTTAGAAAAACTATGAAAATTTACATTTCCAAAATTTATGTTCCTGACGTTTTTTACACAAAGATGCATAAAATATTTTTTCTATTTTGCGACTCTTATAAGCTCATATTCACACGTATTTTGCGTGTTCTTATAGGCCCATAAGAGGTCTGTACTTTTTGTTCTTTTGGGTTGGCAACAGACCTGGCCCATCGCTTGACGTTTTCCGTGCAAATGTCAATTTCGCTTTAAAGTTGAATTTTCTACAAAATTTACCATGTTAAAATTGTGGCTTGGTTAATTGCAGTTAATTGCAGTAAAAAAGAGAAGAGATGACTATAAAATAAATCAAAATATCATTTGTTCTTAGAATTTTAAACATAGTGTAAACTGTAATGCCAATCCAAAACAAAAATCCCTAAATCAGTCATCAATTTAAATGTAAGTTTTTTTTTTAATTTTAGAGCAAAATAGAAAAAATTGTTAAAGCACTCGTCTCATAACACGTTTTTAGCGCACTAGTACTTTAGAAAACGTCTTATGAAATTAGTACTTTAATATACTATTTTGGATCACACTTTTTTTTTTCACTTGTATTTAAAATAATTTCGACTATTTCACAAGTACAAATTACCATGATAATTTGCATTAGTGCAGTTTTCACCTTGTTAAAATATTTATGCTACTTAAATTATTAGATAATTTTGTTCTGGTATATAAAAAAAAGTTAAATAATTCAATTTCGAGCTCAACTTGCACTAAGAATATTACAAAATATTAAAAAGTTTCTCTTTATCAATCAATCAATTAATCAATCAAGAATATTACCGCCAACTGGGGTGACTTCGGACGGTGTGGGTGACTTCGAACACTTTTTCGTAAAACCCTCTGAACCAAAGCACGTTTTCACAAGTTATGGGGTTATGTGCACAAATTGTGAAATTGAACCCCACAACCTGTGCATATAACCCCACAACTTGTACACACGTGCTATGGTTGAGAGAGTTTTTCGAAAAAGTGTCCGAAGTCACCCACACCGTCCGAAGTCACCCCAGTTGCCGGTACTGTTGATATTTTTTTATTTTATTATTACCTTTATATTGCAACAGCAGCGCCCCCAATTGCATAGAATTCAGTTTAAAACAAGCCGAACTCAAATTCGCCAAATCTTCAGGAGTAAATTTCGGTGCCTGTAGTAAATGCGCGCATTGTATTATTTTCGCCAAATGGCATTCCGCCGCCAGCTCCAAACCTTGCGACTCCGCCCACGCTTGCAAATTTCTCAATCTGTTAAAAAGTTTATTTCCAAAATTTCTCGTACATAAGTTGTTATTGCTGATCACGTTTGTTAAAGCTTTAGCTGATATCATATGGAATAACTGCGAGAATAGTTGGATAGTTAAAGCTGCGTTAACTCTACATTTTCTTAGTAGATTCATCGCTCCACTGAGGATGTTTATAACTTCCCTTGGGTGATCATCGCTAGTCAGGCTCATTAAGTACGTCATAGCTGAGTTTAACTCGTCAGTTAGACAAGCTATCAAGTTTTTAAACGATAGCTGAACCGAATCAGCTAAAGTGTCCTGAGCTTGCAAACTGAAAGCTGAAACATGCCTATCTGACTTCAAAAAGTGCAATAATTCACTTGCATTTGCAAGCCAGAACGCCTGAGAAGTATTTTCTGTACTTCTATCTTGTACTGTGTGTCTTATTAACATAGCTGCGTGTTGTAGAAGAAGCGTTAACTTGTGAGCGCGCTCTGTAGGTGTCAGCTCCGGTCTGTAATGTGTAGATGCGCGGTAACGCGCGCATAAATACAGCGTGTATGCCGGGGCAAGTCGGAATGTTGGGGTAGTTACGTCCAGATGGGTTATAACTCGGGCAAGAAATTGTTCTTGGGGTTCTTCTGGGAACTCGAGAACTGCGGGTAGTATTGGGTCTTGTCCACGGGGAAATCTGTCTATCCCGCTTAGCCTATGCAAAAGATGATAACAAATATTAGTAATTATACTGTATGGTTTTTATAAGATTTAATACTTATTTTAAATAATATTCACCAATTCCCCATTCTTATACTCATGGTGTATAAAATGTTTTTCCACTACCAACAATAAAATAGGTACATTAAAAATAAGATACAATTGTTCTTTGAAATTTAAAGGCCGATGTATACAAAGTTTTATCTAAAAAACTATAATTAGATATTATCAGATTTATGTTTTATTAGTTTAACAATGCCTATTTTTTTCAAAATAATTAGAATTGGCATTACAGTCTAATTACTTGTATGATATAAGTTATTACTACTGTAGGGGCGTAAGTTTATCGTTATTGCTTCATTAAACTTAGATCAATCAAACATAACATATTAATGTTTTCGTATTACCCAGGTAGCAAGGTGTCGTCATGAAGACGTCACTTTTTGGTCCATATTGGTCCCCTACGTCATTTGGCCGAATTAAGACGTCTCTAGGACGTCTGCAAACTGACGTCATTAGCTGTGATATTGTAACGTACCTGCAACGTGTTTAGTACGTCACGTTATAAGTATACTCGTCAGTTATGTCATTAATATGACGTAAAAGCGACGTCTTTAAGACACCTTGCTACTTGGGTATGTTGGACAAAGATTGTTGGTAATGTAAAATAATAACTATACGAATAGCGTTACAAAAGCAAGAAAGTAAGATAATAATTTGTGTGCGTGTCCTACCTATTTTCTGACGAGGACCCCAAGGATCTATTGTCCTCCCTTGGACCACTGGCCGTAGAAATGGTTTCTACATTTCCTTCTAAATCGAATGTCGTTTCGATATTTTCTCGTGACGTGTCCGTCGGACTTAATGCTCTCGGTGAACGACTGAATAAATGGCGAGGAAAAAAAAATAAAAAAACATGCAAAATAAAAATGAATAAAATAAGAAACCCAAAATAATAGATTATGAGGTGAATACCTGTATTATTAATTGAAAAAAAATAAGAAACACTATGATCCGTGAAAAGGCGCAAGTCTTTTGAGAACAAACTTTACAACATGATATATCAAGAACATATAGACTTGAAACTCGGACCAAAGATACAGTATCTATATCAAAGCGTTTTTGTAACATCTTAGTGTAAACTTGTTTCGCAAAGGACTTTACCTTTAATACGACCGTAGATACGTTCTTTTATATTCAGAAAATATGAATCAAATGTTTAACGTACCACGTTTTTGAATTCAGGGTCATTCCGCGGCAACTGCTACCACAGTATAAAAAATAAATATTATTATTTTATATTTATTTAGATATTGGGTAATTACCTTAAGGTTATAGCTTAAAAAGTCCAGCATTTTCAAAACTGTGGTTAAATATCAAGTCCAAAAAAACTTGTCAAATACAAAAAATTAAAAGTTTAGGTCCCCTAAACGACCCCTAAATGAACCACGATCAACTGCTTATTTTTTTGTAGTATATTGACCTACATGAGAATAATTTAACGTATAGATAGTTTCCCCAAATTCAGGTAACGTACGTAACATTTTTTGGTAACGTACGTTTATCAAAAATTACATATATCTGAGCGAGATTTTTCGAAATGAGCTAAAAAGAATATCCCTAGTATCGCGAAATTTTAAGAAAATTTAATAATGGTATATTAATAGAAAGCTCTAGGTCATTTATTCAGACATATAATTTAAAATAATAAGATCACTAAATCCAGAAAAATAAAAAATACAAAAATTGGGTTTCTTATTAATAAAAAATAACAAAATAAAGAGGAAAATGTGCATTTTTGGCTCATGCGACATGTATTTTTTTACATTTTTTTTAGTGTAGAAAAATGTATTTTATATTTTTTTTCTATTTTGCGACTCTTATAAGCTCATAATCACACGCATTTTGCGTGTTCTTATATGCCCATAAGAGGTCTCTACTTTTTCGTTTGGGTTGGCAACAGACAAAAGTCTATCTCTTGACGTTTGCTGTCCAATTTTGAACGTCGGTTTAAAGTTTAATTTTCTACAAAATTTTGTGTTTAGGTTATGTTTTACCGTGTTAAAATTGTGGATTGGTTACTTGCAGTGGAAAAGAGAAGAAATGACTATAAAATATATCAAAATAATATTCGTTCTTAGAATGTTATATTTTTTTTCTATGGCGAAAACTGTAATGCCAATTCGAAACAAAAGTCTATCAGTCATCAATTTAAAAGTTTTTTAAAATTTTAGAGCAAAATAGAAAAAATTTTATAAAGCACTCGTTTCATAACACGTTTTTAGAGCACTAGTACTTTAGAAAAATCACCGCAAGCGGCTCGTTTTCTAAACCTGTACTCGTGCGCTAAAAACTTATGTTATGAAACTTTAATATACTATTAGCAGTATCTGTTTGTTTTATAAAATCGATGGCTAAGTACTATTAGATTTAATTTTGAGCCATTGTACAGTGAGTCACCAGTGCACTATACCATACAAAATGAATGAATTTTGCAAAAATTTAGTTTAAACTAAGTCCTGCTTGTTTAAAAACTAATAACTAAATATTTAATAATAAATATATTATTAAACGTAAAAAAAATAATTTTAATTTTGAAAAAGAACATTTTTTCATTTATGATACTAATGACCTAACCTTAGCCACCGATATTTTAAAATCTACAATAATAAAATTTCTCGTACCTTTCATATATTCTCGAGTTTTCTAATGAAGTTAAGGGATGTCTCGTCCTATCTTCTTGCGCAGGGTCCAAGAATCTGTATGTGTTACTGTGCCCAAATTTCAGCAGACTCCCATGTGTCAAAATCGTCGTCTGGTGTATCCTCTGCCCGTTGACGTAGGTGTGAGCATCTGCATGGCAGGGTGTTAGTGACGTCACGCCATCTGTGTTCGTTATGACGCAATGTCGGGGTTGGATGTGGGGCCCGTAGAGTTGGAGGGCTATGCCGTTGGCAGACCCAACCTAGAAACAAAAACATGATTAAGTTCTTGGGATTTTGATAAAAAAATCAAATTAGGTGTGTTTTTATCATAAAAATATTGGAAAATTTTTTGCGCGGCTAATCAAATTATATTATTACGATATACTAATTATAGTATATTAAAGTACTAGTTTCATAACATACGTTTTTAGCGCACGAGTACAAGTTTAGAAAACGAGCCGCTTGCGGCAAGTTTTCTAACGTACTAGTGCTCTAAAAACGTATGTTATGAAACGAGTGCTTTATACATTTTTTTCTATTTTGTTCTAAAATTTAAAAAACTTACATTTAAATTGATGACTGATCTAGGGATTTTTGTTTTGGGTTGGCATTACAGTTTACACTATGTTTAAAATTCTAAGAACCAATGATATTTTGATATATTTTACAGTCATCTATTCTTTTTTCACTGCAATTAACCAGTCCACAATTTTTACACGGTAAAAAATAACCCAAAACACAAAATTTTGTAAAAAATTAAACTTTAAATCGACATTGACATTTGCACGCAAAACGTCAAGAGATAGGCTTTTGTATGTTGCCAACCCAACAGAAAAAAAAAGTAGAGACCTCTTATGGGCCTATAAGAACACGCAAAATGCGTGTGATTATGAGCTTATAAGATTCGCAAAATAGAAAAAATTAATTATATATAAGTTTTTTAACTCATCCTTTACCAGGAGACTCGATTTCGGACTCCTGGTAAAGAAACATTACTTACCGAGGGATAAACCACTATGGAAGCCGGTGTACAAATTTTCGAAAGAATTTTAGAAATCTTCCAAAATTCTCAAAAATCTTTACAAAAATCTCACAAATTTAGAAAATCACGGTAATTTTCGACAAGATTTTAAATATTTATCAATAATCCCATAAAGCTTACAAAAAAAGCTAAAAAAATCAGATTTTTTTTTCGAAAATCTCGGAAGTCATACAAAAATCTCGGTGTCCGTGCACAAATATTTCGGAGAGGTAAACCCCTCGCGACTTTCTTAAATCTCTAATTTTTTATCCAAAAACTCAAAAACTTTTGAATATTTTTTTCATTAACAAATTAACTTGTTGAAAAAAAACTTTATTAATAAGCATAATTTAAAATAAAATTTGTTTTCTAAATAAGAAAAAACTGTACTTTAAATAAATTAATAAATAGTTTAATAATCAATAGATAATGATTAAATAACAGACTATTTTTTATTCATAATTATTTTTCTTTACAACTAAAATGTTTTTCTTAGTTACATAGGCACTTAGTGCTACTAAGAGTGCCGATGTATTGAAATCTTCGCCGAAAAGTAAAAATCTTTGACCACGTTTTATTTTACATTTCTCGACGTTTTAGAAATCAGTAAAAAAAAATTTTGCGTCCGTCTGTCTGTCTGTCTGTCTGTCTGGGTGTAAACTCTCTAACTCAATTTCTACATGAGAAATTGACTTGCGGTTTTTTGCATATTGTTTCTTATCGTATTCCGAAGAGCTGATTAGATTTTGGGGGTAAACGATTGGGGGTAAGGGGGTAAAAATAGCGTAAAACTCCTATTTTTAGGGTTTTTTTTGTTTATAATTAAGGCAATTATTATTGTATTTGGTTAATTTAGCACTTATATAAAAGATAATTTTAAATTGGTCAAAAAATGTTATAAACAACGTTTTCCTAAAACGCATTGTTTTCGAGATATTGGCGTTTAAAGCACTAAAATGTTTTTTTAGAATATCTCACATATTTATAACCCGTTTTCAAAAAATTATATTTTAAATAAAAGCTCTTTTTAAGTCCTATAAAAAATGTTATATACAGTTTTTTGCTAGAATATAATGTTTTAAAGATACAGAATTTAAAATCAAACAAAACACCTAGTTTGAAATTTGCAAACTAGATGGCTCTAGTGTACAATAGTGCCGATGTTTTGACAGGGTGCTTGCAACGTTTCATCTAGTTTTCTAATATGATTAAAAAGGAGAAACAATGTTTTTTTTACCATACTTCAGATGTCCATACATTATGTAAGGGGACGTCCATAAAGTATGTCACGTCTTTTCTGACAAAAAAATCTAACTTGACTTACTATGAGTCGACATAACATACCTGTTACTGAAATATAGTTTCAAGTGGTCAAAATGGTCCCCAGCTCTCCGATTATTTAAAATGAGTTATTTTTAAAAAACAAATATTTTAGTATGGACAACTATACTCCGTCCAATTATGCAAGATAGTAAGGGACGCGGCCCGTTTTACACCAAAGAGCGCATAAATAGCATAATTATGCATAAATCGTAGTTTATCAAAAATTTAACAGATGTCGGGACTGTTTTTCTGGAAAGGGCCTATCCAAAGACTCGCATAACAAGCATAAGAATGCGATGCCAGGACTGGCTTGATGTGTCGTCATGTATCTTGTAATGGTTGTTATGCGAGCCTCTGGATAGGCCTTAAGTTGTAATTGTATCTAAAAATTTGACGTTTTTCTTGTGTTCAATATAATTTACGTTTGTACAATATGTAGAATATGCTAATTTAGTGTAAGTGTATGAAGAATAAACCAAAAAAGTACCTTTTTCAATACCATACAAAATAACATTAAGTATAACCATTTTGTATGTAACTTTCTATTCTTTTATTAGCTTTAACGACCGTCAATCATTGTCATAGACAAAAAATGTCACAATATTTTATATGTTAAAAGGTACGAGTTTTTAACCAATGATGTAGCTTAAAAATCGCGGGAATTTTAAACTACTATCTTGCATAATTGGACGGACTATAAATTTAATAAAATAAAAAATACTGCTCATTTTATAATACATTTACCAAAAAAATTAAAAAAAAAAACACTTTATCCAATACATACAGATAATAAGACAATTACCAGCTTTATTTTAAATAGATAAACTCAATAATAACCCCCGCGTGGCTTTTACTTTATTGAGTGTATAATTATTTATTTTACCTACTCAACTGTCACTTGTCAAATTATTTTCTTGTAAATGTCATTAAAATTTTTAATAAAAATATGAATTCCTAAGCTATTTATTGGATAAAACCTTGTATGGCACTCATGGGTAAATCGATATTGCCCTCTCGAAAATTAACCTGCTTGGCTGACGCCTCGCAGGTTAATTTTCTCATGGGCAATATCTTACTTTACCCACTAGTACCATAAATAACTATTTTTTAAAACTAATCCACTATTTTTTCATATCCACCAACCGAAATAAAGCTCACTAAGAAAAAAAACAGGTATTTTTATATGAAAAACTGAATTTAATAAAATTTAATTTTTTTTACTGACCATTTTATTATAATCTTCCAAAAAAAAATTAAAAAATTCTCTTTCTTTAACAAAATCTACTATTTTTTCATATCCACCCACTAAAAACATAACACAAGCACAGAAATAAAGGCTCACATTGCTTACTGGCTACTGGAAGTATCAATTCCCATGTGTACAACATTGTGTACCGTACAAAAACAGACCACTTTATAAACAGGGAATGCCGTATCAGTTAATTATGATAATTTAGATTATAATTTAATTATTTGAATAACTAGTTTATATGGGAACACATTATTTTTTCATGTACATACATTGTACATAGGGAGTACTTTGATGGATGGTATTATGCAGTATAGTCGCATAATGATTTAAAAGCTTTGTTCTTAATTTAAAAAAACTTAACCCAAATTTGAAAGTTTTCCACTTCCATTTTTTTTTAACAAATTCTTTGCTTGTAGTAGAGTAGATATAATAGATAAACTAATACACTTTTAGTCAACTCTACATTACTTTTATTCTTTTTATATTTTTGAGATTGCAATTTCGAATGTTTACACATTCATCTTCAGGCAAAGTGAATAGCACAGACGTTGTAGGTTAAGTCATGTCATTCGACTTTTGTTTATAATTATTATTTATTTTTTGACTATTTAATGTTAATATGACCATCGTATAGCATACATTTTCTTTCGAAAACATATAGTGCCGGGTCAGTTATTAGACTGCTAGCCAGTTGCTTTTAGGGCATAAACGGATTAGAGCTATATGGGAGGATTGCACAGTATTTCTATAAAAAGGTATTTGGGAGCCAAGCAAAATCATTTTAATCTTTAGATAGGTTGATGTTGATTTTTTAAACAAAAATCAAACTTTTATGATTTTGCATTTTGATTGATGTTGATTTATCTAAAGATTATGAAAAATTTATAAAAAAAATACAAATAAAAATCAGTTGTACGGTATAAATGAAAAAATAATATTTATTGCATTATTGTACAAAATTTAAGATTACTTAAACTTATTCGGTTACTTATTTTGAGCTCAAAATAGAAAGAGTTACCTTTTATAAACAAAATTATATCATATTATGAAAAGTCACCAAAATATATAAATAGGGTTTTTACTCTATATGCAATTTCGTGTTTTATAATAAAAATAGAATGATCTCACCATATTCGTTGTAGGTATGTTTTGTACGACATCCTGGAGTTTACAATAGCCTCATCACAGGTACTTGTAGGTTAAAATCCCATAATATTGTAGGTAGTCATAAAAATATAGTTCCAGAATGGAGGATAAACTTGAGGTTAAACGTGAGGTTAAACGTGAGGTTAAACATGAGATTTTCTCATGTGGAAGTGAGGTTAAGTATTATTAACTACGCATTTTTGCGTTTGATGTTTATCACATCGGATATATATAAAATCCAATTATATAAAATCTACATGCTTCGTTCAAAATGTCTACTCGCAAAAAGAAATTTCTGAAAGGAGAAGCCTTGCGCAGAATCGTAAAGACTGTATTTCCGCATCCGTTAATTTGTTAATTTAAAAATATGGCGGGAACCTCGTTACCAATATGGTATTTATATTATTGCTTCGCATTTTAAAGTATACTCTCAATTTATACATTATAAATATTATATTATGTTATAATCAAGTATTATATTTAAAATATAGCATAAAATATATTGAATACTCAATGAAGTATATTTTACTGCTATAATCGTTTCTACGATTAATCTGAGATTTAAGTTTGCCTGAAGATGAATGTGTAAACATTTGAAATTGCAACCGCAAAAATATAAAAAGAATAAAAGTAATGTAGAGTTGACTAAAAGTGTATTATTTTATCTAAAAAAACAAATAAAAAAAGCCTTTACCTTAAGTATTTTGGAAAAGATCTCGATTTTTGGCTTTTTTGTCTAAGTTAGCCGCAATGTGTTAAATACATTAAACTTATAGTAACATACATGCAAATAGTTCTGAAGTTATTAAGAAAATATTTGCAGGTGTTTCTAGTTTTCGTTGCCATTATTAATTAATTAATCAATGTTATTAATTCTGATTAAACCAAGAAGAAAGACGAAGACGAAAGGAGAAAATCTTTATATATTTTTAAGACTTTAGCCATGTCACCTGTTATTATTCCCAGCGCCAGCGCTAGAATAATATTGTACGGTAGTTTCGAATTTTCAAAAAAATCAATCGTCCTAGACAAAAAATTATTGGATATAAATTAGTTTCATGAAAAAATAAGCAACTTTCTTTTTTTTTTCAAATTTCCGTCCGTCTGGTAACGCCTACGGCCTACGTGAGAAAAATCCCAACAAAAATCGTGACAAAATCGTGAGGAAAATCCCAATAAAAATCGTGACAATTGTGACAAAAATTCATGGGTTTCTAGCCATAAGACATTCCCAATGTCAAAATGTCTGTCTGTCTGTCTATCGGTCGGTATTTAAATCTTATAATTTTTAAACGGAATGTCCAATTTGAAAAAATCTTTCACCAAACGATTCAGGACCTTTTCTGTTTGCTTCACATCAAATGTGGTTAACATTAGCGTAGGGCAAGGGGGGTAAAATGGGCAAAAACTATAACTTTTAGCGATATCTCACTTATTATTTATAGTAGAACATTTTTTTTTTGCATAAATGAAAATAATGTTTAATTCCCTAAAAAAACATATGTGATCATATTTATCGTAGGACTATTAGTTTCCGAGACAGGTAATAAATTTTGATATATTTTTACCTTTTTAATTAAATGTCAAATTTTGGCACTATGGTTTGGTTTTTCAAGCAAGATAGTAAATCAAAAATCGCACAGTAAATATTTTTACAACAATAGTATATGTTTGTGTATAGAATATAGTTATGTTTTATAAAGAAGAAGGCAGTGAAAATTTACTTAATAATTTAAGAGAACACCCTTTACGAGACGCGGTGCAGGCTATAAACGATAAAAATTTTGCTGGGTCGAAAACCACCGCCCGCCGCCGCATCGATAATTCCAAGATTGAAAATTTTTAATGCAGCAAAAAAACCTTTTTTAAACGAAAGTCATAATTTTCATAAATTATATATTTCATTACTAAGGAGTTCAAAGTTTTATTTCCCATAAGATTTACTAAATATTGTGTTTAAATGTTTTATATGATTAAATATTCTAAATGTTATTTTAGTTTACTATTTATTAGGTATATCTGGACCCAGGAGGTAAACGACACCATGTCACAAAAACGTAATTTTTTAGGAGAGCAAGTTTTCGATTCTTTTTTAACATTAAATGCATGTTCTAGTGGCTCTCCATTAATTTTTTAAAAAAGAAGGAATATTAACATAATAATAATAACCATCCTTGGGAAACTTCTTGCTTCTGTAGATCACGAACCTCTATATTTGCTAGTTTTCTATTTCTTACAGCTTCATATACCAGCAGTTATTGTTATTTAACATTATTCGCATTCACGCATTATCTGTAATAACTTATTAGAGACTACTAATAAACTTAAAGAAAAACTGAAAATATGTCAAATTATTCTAACCTCTTTCTTAAAATCTTACTCAAACTATAAAATAATTAATAAAATTGACATTTTAGCATATTTAAAACTTGCATTTTTTTGTGGGTCTAACTGTACCCGTTTCACATTTTTTTATTGGTTGTTGCAGACTTAATGCATTGTACGCATAGTCTATGAGTGTACGTTAATATAATTAATTACATGCATATTGATTAACCGGTACATTAATGTAGTTTGGCGTTAATAGGTTTTTCGAAGTTGGAAATTTTAGTTCATTGTTTTAGACTAACCCATTAAGTAAGTATTTACAAAGCGGAGTGTAGTAAATTAATTTTAATCAGGCGATGCGGAAGTCTGCTGCAAATTAGTACATGCATATCGATTCTGAAATTTTCTAATTAGAACAAATTCACTATTATACGAAAATTATCGTTGCATAAATATTAATATTTTATCCAATACATACAGATAATAAGACAATTACCAGCTTTATTTTAAATAGATAAACTCAATAATAACTCCCGCGTGGCTTTTACTTTATTGAGTGGATAATTATTTATTTTACCCACTCAACTGTCACTTGTCAAATTATTTTCTTGTATATATTATTAAAATTTTTAATAAAAATATGAATTCCTAAGCTATTTATTGGCTTACGCCTCGCAGGTTAATTTTCTCACGGGCAATATTTTACTTTACCCACTAGTACCATAAATAACTATTATTAATCTTTTAGTTCGAAAATAAGATGCTGAGCATTTTCCATGAGAACCGTGCGTGGTCCTTTCAAAAATACTTTCCCTGCGAGAGAAGTAACAACATTAATTTTAGGGTTATACAGGGTAAGAAAAGATGAGTTAGGGATGAACGATCCTTTTACTTTTTTTACTCCATCATAGCTTAAAATAACGTATTAGTCTTTATCATAGGAGGCCCTGAAAACCGAGATTATAAAACGTTGTGTATCAAAAATCAGAGTAAAAAAAGAAAGGTTAAGAATATGTGGATATATTTGACATCTATACATTTTAACATATGAAGCAAACTAAAAATTAACCAACAATAATTATTAATAAACTTAATTTCACAAGAGAAAAATTATTAACAATATAAATTCAAACAATATATATTTTAACGCTGAAGATGATTTAATAACTTTGGTACCTTAAATTAATGTTTCATATTTATCTCTTCCCATTTTTAAACATTCCGCTTCTTCTATAGGCGTTCTATTTATTTTTCCTTTTCGCTTTTTTTCAGTTTATTTTTTTGTTACTTCTGAGTACTCCAGTTTAATAGAATATTGTTTTTTCTACGACTGCTTTAGAATGTAAGCAAATACACACACATTTCAAACACAGAATGAATCCATTCCAGCTCTAGATACGGTATGAATATTCCGTATCAAGTGTTAGAATGAGCACATATAGTGCCATCTCTTGTTTATAAAACTAAAGAAAACTTAGCAAAAATATATATATTTTATCATGAAACATTGAATAATTTAATGCAATTTTAAGTTTTGCGTTAAAATTACATAAAGTTTAAGTTTTTCTTAAAATTTGACCAGTTTTTTATCAATTTAGTTCAAAAAAATAAAACTTCTCCATCTATTGTTAAAGCTGATATCTGTCACAACAATCTGACATAACCTTCAATTTTTGCATTATAATTTGTAAATTAATTTTAATTAAAATTAAATAAAAATCTTATTTAAGTACTGATTTGATAAAATTATTAAATAACATTAATTGCTTTATTTAAAAATATGTGTTTTATTGCATTTACAATGTCGAGTCACAAAAAACATTTTAACCTTGTCCGCAGTTTAAAGCCATACAGTGTTTTATATTTGCAGTCGAAGAAAAAGTATAGTCTACAACACGTATGGAATAGTCATTCCTTGCTCGCAGGACCGTCATACTCGCCTGCCGGCTCGTATGACAAACTTTCCGCTCGCGCGAAATATTGTCTATTCCATACTAGTTATAGAATATACTATTCTTAGCGATAAATGATTACTTTTTAGAGAGTTTTGTTCTAACAATGTGGCATGTTTTAAAATAAATGTCAAAAACTGTCATAGATTATGCGATTAAGTATGCACTTGAGTAAGTGATCTACATCATTGCCTAATGGCCATTTTCTAAGCCTGCTAGATTCAAAAATAATACTTTATTTTAAGCTATGACGGCAGTATTGCTGACTGACCGAAGATCGTACATGCCAAATTCACCCGATCGGGTGAACAATCTTTTGGCTCTATTTACTCCGTTGACAACTTCATGAGAAGTGTCATTAAAAGTATTAGATGACAATTTGTTTTAGTCTTGTTTTCTTACCTCCATAACGTCGTTGGTGAGTCGTATTGTCCTCGCGGTATCACTAGGGTGCGGGGTAGACCCATCGGGCCCCAGTTCGACCAATAAGGGTGTCGCATCGCCCCTACCGTCCCTGATTCCGCCTGTGTTCGCCCCTAAGGCCCCCGGTTTCTTTTTTCTTTTTCTAGGGGCGCAGTCTGCCGGTCTTCTTCTCACGTGAAACATTATCGAGCCTGAAACAAAAAAAAATCAATCAGTACATAAATTATAAAACATTTAGAAGGTATTTTTTTCTAACCCTAAAACCCCCCAGATACGATTTTTCAGAAATATTCAGCAAAAAAAAAACGAAATTCACATTCTTTAAACAAATTTACACCAGTAAACCCCTAGCGTAGCGTATCCCCTCCATTTTAACAGGGAGAACACATTTCTGACAAAAAACATATCTAAAAGACTTAAAATACATACTCTGTGTACGCCTAGTCGCTCCTTTAATTAAATGTAACTAAAGCCGTAAAATATGTAATGCTACGCATTCCATTATATACTATTCATAGTAAATGGTATATTGCATTTTTCCAAATACTTAAAAAACATTAAAAAAAATCAAAAAAAAACTTTATTTTTTTTTGCGAAAAACGAAAAATATTTTAAATATTTTGGAAAATATGAGCAAAATAAAATTTTCAAAAAAAAATAATGGTTTTTCGTATTAAAAAAAAACTGACGTGATTGTCCAAAACGGACGTGGGATTCGTGTTCAGCGAAAAAACACACCTAGAAAACCATTTCTGATCCACGCCAACCGACAAAAAAAAGTGTGGTCCTGTGTTATACACTCTCACATTACCAGTATTCGACGTAAACTCAGTTATGACTAATAAACGTTGAAAATAAACACAGAAACATAGGCTTACGCAATAATTTTGTCGAATTATGAGGGAAATTTATAATATATATAAATCGAAACATTTGACGACTAATTTGTTACCCACAACAATATTAACTATACATATTAACTATACATACGTATATATATATATATATATCGGTGTTTTTCAAAGAAAAAAACGACGTTCAATTTTTAAGAATACGAAAGTTTTTAATTTTTATTTGTCGATAAATTTTTTCCCACCTTACTCGTTTAAATGGAATCAAGATAAAAAGAAATAAAAATGTAAATATTTAAAACCTCGCCTCAACGCTGGGGCGACGCGCCGCCTATGCGAGTACTGGAAATTCGCCGAGTTCTGTACATTACTAGTGCTTTTAATTAATTAAATTTAATGTCAAAGGGGCAAATGCGGGTATATTTGTGTCCTAAGTGGGGGCACGTAATCAAAGTACACATTGGAATGGGCTCAACTCAATGCTAATGGTTATGACAACACATTAATGTAGCTATTATGGAGCAATCAATATTTCCGGTTTTATTGGCATTCTAATTTATATGATGCTCTAGACTTTAATTAACAGCAGTATTAAATAGTTTTATATTGCGTTCAAAATAGTATATTAAAGTACTAGTTTCATAACGTACGTTTTTAGCGTACGAGTACTAGTTTGGAAAACGAGCTGCTTGCGGCGAGTTTTCTAAAGTACTAGTGCGCTAAAAACGTGTTATGAAACTAGTAGTACTAGCACCAAAATTATTAAAATTTGCGTTACGTAGTACTTGAACGTTCCCTATGAGTCCCCTACTGAAAATCACGGGTCTGAGCGGGTATGGTGCACAAACCCGTCATTTTCAACAGGGTCGCAAAATAGAAAAATAAATTTTGATAGTTTTATTATAGTATACAAGCCGTGAAGCCCGTTCTTCGAAAGGGTTAGTTAAAAACTTAAATTAGAGCGTCACGGCGCGCCCGGACGCGTCAGGTAAATAAATTTAAATTTTTGGAAAAAATTCATATTTGATTTCTTTTGTATATTTTTTAAAACAATGAAATTAACCTAAACAATAGAAAACTACTAAACTATTAAAATTTTATAATTTTTTTAAATGGCGTTTTTTTATTTTAGTTTTTTTAACAACCTAATTTAAGGTTGAAAAAAAAACTTTTTCGGTCAATTATTTCGGTTGCTAGACACCTCTAGAAAATTATCACCAAATATGAGCTCTTAATTTTGATAAAAATATAATATAAAGATAAAGTTTATGAAAATATTATTAAAATAAAGAAGTTTCAAATAAATTTTCGAAAGGGAAACTTCTATAAGAGTTACTCTTACGATAGAAACTCAAATTTGTATAAATTTTCGTGAAACTCATAAATTAAATTGAAATTTTTCGAATTATTCATCAAAAACTATTAAAATTAGTAAGCATTGAAGTGTGAGGATGAATATCTTTTAAACGCTTAATTTAATCGACAAATCATAAGAGACCATTTTTGTATAGCAGTTAATTTCCTACAAAACTATGAATTGCGCAATTCATAACAGTTTTTTGTAAGCGAGTTATAAAATTCAAAAGCAAAACAGAAAAGTCTCCTAAAATAATCAAACTTTAACTTTTGATATCTTTTAAACGGTGAGGTTTACGAAAAAATTGTAGGAGACCTTTTTTGTAGAGCGTTCGATTTCCTACAAGAATATGAGGAGAGATACTTTTTAACGAACAGTTGTCAAAGAGATATGAATTTTTGTTTCTAATACTGAGGAAAAAATGGAAAATTGTAAAGCGGAGAACCTTTTTATCAAAATTAAGAGCTCATATTTGGTGAGAATTTTCTAGAGGTGTCTAGCAAAAAAAAAATAGTCGGTTTTTTTGACCCACCCTAATATATACATCATTTAGAGGACACTATAAGGTTTATAAATATTTAACATTTGACGCTTCATGATTTTTTTCCGTTTTTTTTGGTATTTTTTTATCTGTGTGCGTTGGTTGTATTTTTAAAAAATATAAAGCTGGTTAAAAGTGTTAAAATGGTCACAAGTAAATATGCAAAAATTTAAGACATTTTGTTAATTTTTCATACCTAAAAAACCGAGTTTCTTTAAACCGTTCATTACAAACAACAGATCTAAAAAACTGAACCAAATTTTACTACACGTATAGCTGAATGTTTTGGTTTAATTTTAAAAATAGACGTCCGCTTTAAGCAAATAAATTATTTCAAATATGTATTGTAAACATAATTGGTTGTATAGTCCGAAAATATAAAGGCATCAATCAAGTAATACGTCACATTACATGACTCATTTGAATACAAAATGATCTATTGGGCCCAATCTTATTATTTTCGTCGGACGAAATTGACGCAATTGACATGGACGAAATTCGTCCATGTCAATTGCATTTGCGGTTTTATTTACTATATTCTCTATCCAACGGTACTAAAATAAAGGGTAATTTAAAAATAGTGTACAACAGTACAACAGGGGTGATTGTGTCCAAAAATATGAAAAAAAGTTCCTTTAAAGGTTGGTCCGGAAATGAGCCCTAAGGGAGCTACGACCCTCCTAAGGGTACATCTGAAAAGTAGTTTTTTATTTAATATCTCTAGAACCCTATGAACTACATTAATAATTTTTTTGCACATGCCTTAACATTGATAAAGGCTATCCTTTTATGTATTTTTTTGTAATTTTAACCAGGAACATACAAAATGGAGGGACGATATCACTTTTTAGCCCCAAACTTTTTTATCCGTAGACATTTTGACATTTTCTCAATAAAGTAAGATTCTTTAGTTAAAAATACATAAAAAAGGTACTCTTTATTTAACACCGTAGGGGGAAACGTTTTCGAGAAAATTGCAATTAAAGCGGGAATTTCACGTTCTGAGCATCAAAAATAGGAACTAAAAAATGCACCAACAAAAATTTAAATACTGCAGTGTGATTCTACATTAAAAACTGTAAAAAAAAGCTGGTATATATCTAGGTTAAAGACACTTTTTAAGGGACCTTAGCTCCCTTAAAAGCGATTTGTAAATATTTGTATATGGGAACTTTTTTTCATAGTTTTTAACCTTGCATTATTGAAATTTTTACTAGTGCATTTTTTAGTTCTGATTTTTGATAATCAGAACGTAAAATTGTCTCTTAAATTGCAATTTTCTCGAAAACGGTTGGCCCTACGGTGTTAAAATAAAGAGTACCTTTTTTATGTTAAAATAAAGAGTACCTATTTCTGATAAAAGATTAATATTTTACTAAGGAAATGTCAAAAAGTCTACGGATAAAAAAGTCTGGGGCAAAAAAGTGTCATCATCCCTCCATTTTGCATGTTACTGGTTAAAATTACCAAATACAAATTACATTACAATGTTAAGGCATATACAAAAAATCGTAACAGTAGTTCATAGGGTTCCAGAGATATTTAATTAAAATTACTTTTCAGGTGTAGGAAGGTCGTAGCTCCCTTATGGCTCATTTGAGGACCAACCTTTATAGGAATCACCCCTCAAAATTGTGTACCCTATTTCTGAAATACCATTTATTAAACGGAAGAATAAAATAGGCACTTAATCGATTTCCAGCTTGCTAAGTAGAATGTAAAAAACAAATATTTAATTTTACACATGATTCTGCATGAAAATGTCATTCAATGCAGATACATGTAAAATTTACTAGATTTCATGTAATTTTACAATTTTATATGAAAATGAAATGTGAAATTGTAAAATATAGTAAATTTTGCACGTATCCGCATTGAATCTCATTTACATGCAGAATAATGGGTAATTGGTTTGCAGAGTAAGCAGAATTTTGACATTTCTCAATTTTAAGCGATTTTTTGCAACTAGACTAGAAAATATTGTGAGATGACCTATTAGAATTAATAATCGATAATAATATATGTATTCCCTTTAAGAATTGAAACAAAAAATCATTGTACTTGACATGAAATCTTGCCAAATCACTCGAAGATCTTGGCATGGTAACTCAAAAACGCATGATATGGGTACATTCACTTGTTTCTACAATTTGACATCGTTGTGAAAAGATTATCTTTTATCTTTTGAAGATATAAAAATGTTAACAGGCGTGTAAAAATCAAAATTTATTACAATCTTGATATAATTATTAAAACAACACCAAAATCATGTATGAATTAACAATAATTGTATTATAGCATGTCCAATATTTTTTCATCACTGATCTTGATAACTTTAACGTACTATTTACTACATCAACTCAAATAAAAGATTAGAATAAAGAAAACCAAAGTAAAACTGAATGAAACGTCGAACGCGTGCACTATCGGAACTTTTTTCTAATAACTGGAGAACCATAATAATACACTGCCGCACATTAAATTCCGGACATCTAAAAAATTGACATTTTTTAAATTCAAATATTTCGAAAACTAATTAATGGATTTGACTGATTCTTTTTTTGTTTTGGAGCTTAAACATTCTCTATATTTTTACATGTTTACTTCTGGTTTATGAGCAGTCATCGGCAAATTTCCAGTGCTCGCATAGGCGCCGCGTCGATTCTATCGTTGACACGAGGTTTTAAATATTTACATTTTTATTTTCTTCGAAAAACACCGATATATTTACATATTTATAGTTAATATGTATATTCAATATTGTTGTGTGTAACAAATTAGTCGTCAAATGTTTCGATTTAGTGACCTTTATAAAAATTTCCCTCATAATTCGGCAAAATTATTCCGTAAGCCTATGTTTCTGTGTTTATTTTCAACGTTGATGACTCATAACTGAATTTATTCCGATTAATGTTTATGAGACATCAGGAGAAGAAAAAATAGGGTCACTCCGTCCGGCGGCAGTTCTGCGAAATCACCGTTAAGCCTCCGTCAGACGGCAATAAAAAGTTGCCCCGAGATGAAGAAACTGTAGAAGAAGAAGTAAAAGACATGAGAGTAGAAGAAGAAGTAAAAGACATAAGTTTCAAATAAATCCTCTGCTGATTTAGTACTTTTTGAGTTGACTGAAAAAATGACAACTTTCAGGGAAATCCTGATATCTCCTAAACCAGAAGTAAAAAAGTAAAAAATAAAAAAGAAAATATTCATTAAAACTGCGGCAATAAGAAAGACTTTAATAATTTGATAAACAGTTGCAGTGGCGTACCATTCAAGTCCTAGAAGATGGGATAAGAAACATAGTTGTACATTATTTGTAGTTGTTAATATGAAAAAAAAAATAATCATTCTTAAAACAAACAAAAGTAGAGAATGTTTAAGCTTTAAAACTAAAAAAGAATTAGTTAAATCCATTAATTAATTAATTACAATAGCTAGTTCGGGAACGGGTTTTGCAAAAAAAAGAAAACGAAAATCGATTTTCGATGTTCCGAAAATTGAGTTTTCCGGCCGGAAAAATTAGAAATATTTATTCAAACAACAAAATCTAAAAACTTCAGATAGATCGGTTAATTGGTTTTCGAGAAATCGTGGTCACCGCAAAAAAAAGGCGTTTCGGGGCAAGGGCCATGGTTTCGATAATTTTCCGAATTTTGCAATAAAATTTTTTTCACAAACACATCAAATCATATATTATTTGATATTTTGTAGGTCGTTCGAATAAAGTTGTGTGATAACATACCTGAAAAAAAATCACTTAAGGGGTTAAAGACTTCAAAAGGGCTATAGGTTCCTTATACAACATTCTCGGCTGAAACTTTTTTTGAAAAAATGTCAAGGGAGTAAAAACTATTAAAAAAAACGATTTCTTTTATTTTTTAATTTTTTCTTATCGAAAAAATAAATTTGTTTACCTATATAAACAATAAAAGGTATTATTTTGTTGGCCGCATGCTGACAGTATTTTTTAGAGATTTTGAATCCAACATTTTTTTGACGCCCTTATCGAGTTTAGCGGCCTTGCACAAATTACAAAAATGTTAAGTAATTTGTGCATAGCCCCTTAAGGGAGCATGTTGGGCAACATGTTGGCCAACGGAGTTGTCGTCAACAACATGCTGCTATTTTGCAGGCTCCTAGGGCGAGACCGAAAACCCGCGACGTGATCCAAGCATGTTGCCTGGGTGTGGGGTTCCACGCACAAGTTGACGAGCTCTTTACTCAGTTTAACCTCAATTTTTAAACGATTTGCAACGTCTTGCGGTTTAAGTTTTGCATTCTTAAATAATTCTAAGAGTCTTTTGGTTCTGTAGTTTTCAACTCTTGCAACAGATTCATGTGAGAGTATTCTTTGCGGTTTAAAAGCCTTTTTTTTACCCATACTCTTCTTTTCTTTCTCTTATTTTCTGTGGATATTGTCAAGCCTATTGCAATTGCCACTTTTTCTTGCTTTGACAGCACTTTCATAGTAACCCACTCGTTTAGGTTGCGTTTTGTCAACTGAAGTTATCCCACATCTTTCCTGATGTGTAAGTCGGTGGGTTTTGTTGACAAGCATGTTGGAGAAGCTGTTGCCCAACATGCTCCCTAATGAGTGGCCTGCTTTAAATGCAATACTTCAACACACTTTTTGGGTGCGCCGAAGTAGTTCATTTCAAGTAAAAATAGCTTTTTCTTTTGTTCACTTGTAGATTTTGTTTTGTTTTCACAATCAACAGTTGTACTAATTATGCATATTATACATTTTTATCAACAAAATGGATCTCTAGTTAAAACTGACCTATTTTCCGGTTTTCGTGTTTTGTTGAAATGTCGTGAAAATTTAATATTGTTTTGACTTAGTTCTTTAATGAGGATATTTCTTAAAATTATTAAGCCTTTTTGGCTTTACGTGGAAATATGTATACTTTAGCATTCATAAATTGTTGAACACGCAATTGACGAAAAAAATATGTATAGTCCCAGCAAATTTGACATTACAGTTTAGGTAAATTTTATACAAAATTGTGTAATTAAAAAACTGGTAACGATCTCAAATAATTATGTCATATCTTGAGTTGTGGGGTATAGGCCAAAAAGAAAACAATGCCAAAAACTTTGTTATCTAAACCGACAGTTTCTTTTATTCTTAATAAACATCCTCAGGGTTGATTAAAAAAATGCCTTTTAAAAGAAACATCAGTTTTTTTTAGTGTATAGTATTTAACGCTTTGAGTCCCAATTTTTATTTCTTTTTGTATCAACTTTTTTGAGTTGTGGACTGGTCATTGGCGATCATAAAGTGGCTTTTTTGTTTTGATGTAACAAATATTTTACATAAAAAACAAAAAAAAAGTGGGACATATATAGGCATCTTAGTCGGATTATATATGTCCCACTGGGTATAGTATATATATAGTACGTACAGTTTTTGGTCTGCACTACGATGCATCTTGTAGAGGTCTCTTCAGAACCAACCGAATACTTACAGTCGTCGGTTTATATGTATTCAAGTCAATTTTGTTTTTGATAAAACATAAACAACTTTTTAGAGATTTAGAACCTAACTCCAGTAGAATCATGAATTACAGCATTCCAATACATAGATTAGCAACATATGAAAAAGGTTCTTATTACTCTTCCGTTAGTCTTTATAATAGCCTTCCCATGCATTTAAAAACCATAAAAAATTTAAAAACTTTCAAAAGCACTTTACTTAACTATCTTTGTGAAATTGAGCCCTATTCCCTTAATGAATATGAGCTTTATATAGAAAATCACAGCTTCAGATTTCAAAGTGAATTTTAAATGTATTGTATAATAATAGGTAAATTTTATTTTTTAAATTAAAAAAAAATTAAGTTGACTTTCTTTTCTCTCTCTCTCCGTCTTTTATTATGATATAATTTTAAATGTCTGTTTTAAACGTTAATTTTTTCGATTTTTTTTATTTTTTTTATAGTGTATTTATTTAGCTATTATATTGTATTTTATATTGACAAATTTCCAATTAATGTATTTATCTACAGCTTTAAAAGGATGTATTTAGATCATTTCTTGAAATAAAGATTTATTTATTTTATTTATTATTTATTATAACATAATTGTTATTAGGAAATAAAAATTTTATTGCAACAAAAAATACAGAAGTAGCTTTTTCACTGTTAATGGTAATGGTAGAAATACGCTCTAAGTAACTAAAAAAAATCTTAAATAATTTTACAACATAAAATGGGACTTGCAGTGCACAAGGACAGGATGGGACCTATATGTCCCACTGGGTCTCAAAGGGTTAAGCACATTTTGAGAAATCACCCCTTAGAAATCGATCTTTCTGTATAAATGTAGTGTCAGTGCCTAAAATATATCAGAGGATTATTATAGGCCTTTAAAGGCGATAAATTGTGTGTTGGGCTGTAAAATCAATGGTTTTAGTGACAAACCTTCGACACGACAAATTTAAATACAAAGTGGTCAAACGCCCACAATATTTTGCCATGAAAACCTCACCTAAAGAGTTCACATTGGCACGTTTTAAATGCCGGCGCCCTTTTCATATACACGCAGAAAATTTTTAACCCTTTATAGGTTAGATTACTAAGAATAAAAATTAAAATATTTTTTTACAAAAGCCTATTTATTATTGTTTTACAAAGGTCCCTCTGGCAAAATTACATTAAAATAAGTATTCTTTTCTACTACCTAATTGAGTGCTAGCTTACATATTATCTAGTGTAGTCAAAGCTTGTTTACCTTGGCAACCAATAAGATCAGTGAACTTATTTATTTTTGACCGTTGTTAAGCATTGTTTATTGACGACGGTCAATAATGAAAAAAATTTAAGACAACTACTAACTTTTTTTATTTGTCAAAATGACAGTCAAAATAATTTTTTAACTTTATTTTTACTGATATTTGGAGTTATTTGCTTTAGGTAGTAGAAAAAAATAGTATATGCACCACGTCTTAAGTTTGCTCGACTGATTTTTTGCCTCGACTCCGTCTCAGAAAAAATACTTCAGTCTCGAACACTAAAGACTTAGTTCTCATACTAGGTGCATAATATACTATTTCTATTTTTGCAGCAGGTCGATATATCAACCCATATACCATAAGGCAAACGCCAACTTTGAAGATACTGTTCGACAATATATTTTTAAATTTCATTTTTTAGTGTTTTTACCTCGGTTTTTACTAAAAAACTAGATTTTTTGTTTAAATTTTCATCTAAAATCAGTTCCATCAGTATCATGAAATAAATCATTTATCAAAAATTGTTTAATTTTAAAGCAAATTTCCATTTTAACAAAAAAAAATGTAAAAAATACTGTTATTATATTACATATAAAGAAAATATTATTATTAGACAAGACCTTTAAAATTACCATCCTTCCCATTTAATAAAAACTGCTAAAATGTTGGTAATTATTTACAAGACAGTTTTCCTCGTGTTACATTAAATTCGTTCTCTTTTTTGCATTAGTGAGATTCCTTTGTTCTTCGTGATTTATCTCTTAAATTTGTTTTTAATCGGTTCTTGCGGACAATCTGAATAATTTTTGCCCATATACTTTTAAGCTGCCGCCAAAATATTGTTATATCCATACTTTTAGTTAGTATAAAACGAGAAGAAAACTAAAAAATATATAAGGCAAAAATGGTAGCGAATGTGGTCTGGAAAATGTGCCAAGTGGGTCAGACGAAATTCCATTTGCGTTGCTGGACGTCATCATCATTCCTTTGTTTTTCACAGTCAAGGGTATCCTAGATGAACTACTGCGCGGTTACCCTATTTACATAGTAACTGTCAAAGACAATTTCCTTTTTAATTCGTTTTTACGTCTGAAGCGGCACAAGGTCTACAAGCTATACACATTAAAAACTTTAAACTTAAGGTTTTTAGGGCTTTTTGACTTAGGGTTGAGGATTTACTTAATTTATCTTTAGTCCCCTAAAAAAGGATCTAAGGCTCTAACGATTTTGCTTATATGCAATTATTGAGTTGATATTTTATTTACAACATGCCGCCATGGCGCGTCATCCGTTTTTCTCTTTATTACTATATTTTACATTGAAAGTTTTTGCCCGATTTGTATAATTTAGCTTTTTGATTTTTGGGGAATAGGGCTTTGGATCTGACTAAAATTGTTATCTAATTATGCTGAGACGTTTGGACTTTACTAGGTTGCTGCGTATAGTAAAAAGTACACTGTCTTAATTTTATTTTTTAACTGTTATTTATTTGTTTAAATAATGTTTTGTTTATGTGAGTGTTTACTGTTAGTGACAATGACTAATCTTTGGCTTTAATTCTCTGTTCGAAAACAACGAAAATCCATCGTCGAAACGTCACAGCAAAATTAGATAACAATTTTAGTCAGATCCAAAGCCCTAAAAATCAAAAAGCTATACTATATTTTACTTTCAGCAAGAGCGATGCTGTACGTATCCTTCTTGCATGTGTATCTAAATGGATACTCAGGCCAAAGCGTAGTGTAAAAGTGTGTAAAATCTTTAAAAAAATGATTGCTTTGGTGCACCTCGCCGATGCACCAGTGGATCAAGACAAAATGACGAAACAGAGGTAGTGATGCGTACACTATATACCGTACAGTATGATACTGTAGCTATGGGGGGAATGGGGAGGACCCTCCCTTCACCTATCCTGAAATTCGATAAAATTGTAAATTGATAAGTTGAAAATATAAAAGTAGGCAGTAGTGGGAAAAGTTTTTTTTTAGTCATTATCTTTTTTGTCGGGGGAATAAAAGTTTTAATTTTAGACTAAAAAAGTTGTGATTTTCGACCTTCTCCCCCCACAAAATCTTCTTCGCTACGGCCGGCCCTGTGTGTCCCGTGTGTCGCACAGATTCTGTGAGTGAAATCACTTTAGTAGCTCTTATGAAAGAGCTAAGCCTATTTAAGTTATTCTTACTATACTGTTCTTTTAAAGCAGTTTTGCGCTACTAGCAGAACTCAAAAATCCAGGCGCATTTACAAAATTAATTCAAGCGTGACATTTGTGCACCAAAAATATTTATTAATATTTTTTTTTGTGTTGATTAAACACATGCATCAGTTTTATTCAATTTACTGACAAATGCTTTCAGTTTGAAAACAGGAATTATAAATAATAAATAAAAGCTTTATTATAAATTATAATTTATAATTATAAATAAATGTCACACGTCTGCAACAACGGTTATAACTATTTCTTTTATAGTGTAATTAATTTAACATATTTTCAAAAAATCACGGTCTTTGTAAAGCATTGTGTGGGTTCCTTTAGTACTATGGTTGTTTTGTCTATAAATACAACGTTGTGTGCTAAATTTGGTATTAGGTTTCTCGTGGCACATAAAATTTGAAAGTTTACTGGCAAGCTTTGACTCATTTTGGTTTAACCCTCTACCACAGACACCTTATTTATAGAACGTTACTACAGACATGACGTAAAAATTACGCCTTCCTTTAAACAATTTAAAAGTTGAACAAAACTTTTAAAATTTTGACTTATTTATCGATAAACGTGTTCTTTATAGCTTTAATTACAGTCTTGCAAGGTCCTGCTTCATCCATGCGAATAAATTATTTTGGATAATTCGACTATGCTGATATCGATGCTGTACTTAGTTTTTTTCCATCACGTCAGGATTTTGCGCAATTAAAAAAACAAAGGCTTAAAATAAATAAAAAAATATATTTTTTTGCAAGGTTGAAAAGAGTATTTATCCCTCTATAATGATTTATTAAATAACCCATTGTAATTAATTAAGTATATAGATAAATATCCCTTTTTGTCACAGCGCCATCTATAAATATGTATTTTTTAACAAAGCAAAAACAAATTCTTATTTAATGTATAATTTAGTATCTAATACGTAATCTATTGTTGCCTATAACTTTTTAAATAGGAGTATTTTTTTGGTAAGTTAAAAAAAATAGATGACGCGTTGTGAGAAGAAATATACCTTTTGATAAATTATAATAAATCTTACTTAATAAACCATTGTAAAGGGCTTAAACTTCTCTTTCCTGCCATATACAGGGTGTATTTGAAATAGGGTAGGAAATTTTAACAGGTGATTCTACATGATAAAATATGACAAAAAGATCTATAAAACATATGTCTAAAAATGCGTCATAAGGGAGCTACGCCCCATTGAAATTGGCTAAAAAAATCGTTTTTTATTTAATAACTCAGGAACCCTTTGAGATATATTAACGAGGTTTTGCACGTGAATTAATCCTAATAAGGCCCATCTTTGTATGTCATGTTCACGTACTTATTTAAACCAGGGGTGTGCGAAGCGGAGGGGCCTTATTAGTTTTTTGTCCCAAACTTTTTTGTGTGTAACTTTTTTGCAATTTTATTTTTAAAATATGATTCCACAGGTCAAAATACATAAAAAAGGTACTCTTGTTGTAATACTGTAGGATTAACCGTTTTCGAGAAAAGTTCATTTGAAGGTGAAATTTCACGGTTCGAGGACACAGTTACACAGAAAAAAGTTTGGGACAAAAAACTGATAAGCCCCCCCCGTTTCGCACACCCCTGATTGAAATAAGTACTTGAAAATAACTCATAAAAACGGGCCTTGGTAGGATTAGTTGACGTGCAAAACCTCGTTGATATATCTCAAAGGGTTCCTGAGTTATTAAATAAAAACAGATTTTTTTAGCCACTTTCAAAGGGGCGTAGCTCCCTTATGACGCATTTTTAGACATATGTTTATAGGAACTTTTTGTCATATTTTATGATGTAGAATCACCTGTTAAAATTTCCTACCCTATTTCCAATACACCGTGTATTCAAAAATATTTATAAATTTTTGTTTTACTATTTTTTCACTTGCGCAAAATTCTGACGTGATGGAAAAAAATTAAAGTCTGATTTGAAATCAGCATGCTCAAATTATCCAAAATCATATATTCTCCTCATCCATGACGCAGAAAAAAAGTTAAATTTGCAGGGCTGTGTTATTTAATTAGAAATGTAATAAAACATAAGGGAACGTTCAAGTATTACGTAACGCAAATTTTGATCATTTTGGATCCCCCCCTAGGAACGTTATGTAATACTTCAAAGTTCCCTAATGAGTAATTTATATAATATAATTTTTAGTATAAGTTATTTTTTGTTAATTTTGAAAGGGTAGACATTTATTTAAATACCTTGGTAGAAGAAAGAAAAAAAAATATATAAGATAAAATTATTTTTTTTTGTAGTGGATAAATCCTATTCTTTTTATTATTTCGTACTTAGAGACATGGCGTATTTTTTACGCCGCCGAAATTTAATGAACACGTGATAAAAAATCACTGTGCAACATACCAACTTCTCCGCTCGGATTTTGGGGCTTAAACTGAATGTACGAAAGGTACTGAGACGCGCAAAGCCGTAGTTAGTTAGAGTTGAGAGAAATCACAAATTACATACTATCCAAGCGTAAAATCTACGCCGTGTCTGTGGCAGAGGGTTAATGTCTATCCATATACTCAGAATCCTGTTGAAACCATTTAATTTAGTATACCTTGTTGTATATGAAGTAGATGAGATGTTTGACAAACATTGTTCTTCCGATGTTTTTTACTTTTATATACATTTTTTTTATTCTTAAATACCTAGAAGAATTAAACTTTACATGTACATTAAAAACCTAGGTACGGTGATAAAAAATGTCTAAAACAAAAAAAAAAGTTCTGGAGGGCCTGTAGAACAAAAAACTTCTTGAAAAGAATGTTAATTCGCACTCAAGGCTAAACTATGCTTATGTGCATAATAAGCACACAATAAGCACTGCTTATTTCATTAAGAATATTTTTACATCGACAGTACTAATAAGTGTCGATGTATTGAAATCTTTGGCGAAAAGTCAAAATCTATAACCATGTTTTTTTCATATTTCTCGACGTTTTAGACCTTTCCGTTGTCTAAATCAGTGAAAAAAAAATTCTGTCTGTCTGTAAACTCGATAACTCCATTTCTAAAAAAGATATCGACAAGCGGTTTTTTGCATATTCTTTCTTATCATATTTCGAAGAGCTGATTAGATTTTGGGGGTAAACGATTGGGGGTAAGGGGGTAAGAATGGGGTAAAACTCCTATTTTTAGCGATTTGTTTGGTTATAATCAAGTTAATTAATTATTGTATTTAATTAATTTATTACTTATATGAAAGATTTTTTTAAATCGCTCAAAAAATGTTATAAACAATTTTTTCCTAAGATACATCGTTTTCGAGATATTAGCGATAATAGTAGTAAAATATTTTTTTAGCATAACTCATTTATAAACCGATTTCAAAGAATTATATTTCAAATGAAAGCTCTTTTTAAGCCCTACAAAAAATGTTTTATACAGTTTTTGCTAGAATATAACGTTTTGGAGATACAGACTTTCAAACTTTAATAAATTCTGCATGGTTGCCTATTTACACAACTTCCTATTTCATAACGTTTCAAATAAGTGAATAGTGCCGATGTTTTGACAAGGAGCTTGCAACTGTTCAGCTATATGTGAAAACCCATTACAGAATTTGAATATTTGATATTTTCAATGTATAAACAATCATGTAAATGATTGTTTTTCTCAAATTAATATTATAATAGATTTTCTAGGCGTAGGTGGAAAAATGTCTACTCATCCAAATTTAATTTAATTTACCAACCTATTAATTCAATAAAGTGCAGTTAGTCTACTAAAGGTTAAATAATTGAATAATTGAATTAAATAAAGGTAACAGAACCTTCAATTGAAAATGATCCACTTTATCAGACGTATAAAACGAAAAATAAAAAAAAATAAATAAAAAAATAAAAAATGTTTATGCAGGGTGTCCGGAAATGATGAGCAAACAACTCGGGGGTTGATTCTACATCAGAAAATATGACAAAAAGTTCCTATAAAAATATTTGTAAAAAAGTCCCTTTGAAAGTGGCTAAAAAATTCGGTTTTTATTTAATAACTCAGGGACCTTTTGAGATATAAAAACGACGTTTTGCACGTGAACTAATCTTAATAAGGCCCATCTTCGTATGTTATTTTCATGTACTTATTTTATCCAGGGGTGTGCGAAATGGGGGGCCTTATCAGTTTTTTGTTCGAAACTTTTTTCTGTGTAACTTTTTTGTGATTTTATTTTTGTAATATTATTTCTCAGGTTAAAATACATAAAAAGGTACTCTTGTTGTAATACTGTAGGATTAACCGTTTTCGAGAAAAAATCATTTGAAGGTGAAATTTCACGGTTCGATGACGAAAAAATAAATAGTAAAAAAGCTGAAAGGTCCTATCTGTGTATGTTAAACCTATGTAGATAGGACCTTTCAGCTTAGCACGGCAGAAATATTAAAAACCGAAATTTTAGCTCCCAATGGATTAATTTAGGGAAGTAAGTGTATATGAGTTTTTTTTCTTAGTTTTTGATGTACATCCATCCTGCTTCATTAAAATTTTGGTTTTCAACATTTTTGGTATTTAATTTTTCGTCCTCGAACCGAGAAATTTCAATTTAAAATGATTTTTTCTCGAAAACGGATAATCCTACAGTATTACAACAAGAGTAGCTTTTTATGTATTTTAACCTGAGGAATCATATTCCAAAAATAAAATTACAAAAAAGTTTCACAGAAAAAAGTCTGAGACAAAAAACTGTTAAGGCCCCCTCATTTCGCACACCCCTGTTTAAAATAACTACATGAAAATAACATACAACGATGGGCCTTATTAAAACCTTGTTGCTATGAAGGTGAAGGTTTTTCCTATGATTTTTATCAGCATTGTTTCTCCATATTCCTCATAATAAGCTTTTTGATTACTGGTAATAGTCTTAATTTATATAAATTATTATTGTCATATCGACATATGAAAATGGATTTATCAATAAAGTTACAAAACAAAATTAATGCGGACCTGGGTCATTAAATATAAAGCAAATATTTTGAAACATGCCTAGACCTAGTGGAACCTTTCAATTTCGTTCTGAACAAATTTACTTAAACTGCTTAATTAATGATACACTAAAACACCCTAGTTTGATATAATTTGACCTAAATAATTTCAATTCATGAAATATCTCGTAAAATATACATAGATAAGGCATTGTAAATTGGGCCCAAAAGTTGTCCTTTCAATAATTCAAAATAATTCTCATGAAAATTAATATTGTACTGTATCCAAAGTTACGTGGGGTAAATCAACCATGGTTAAAGCTTTAAAGCAAATATCCTTGATATGACATTTTCAGATTTTTTTATAACGCAGTTTTTTAATGTGCTGAATAATTCATTGGTCAAAATTTAGTTATGGTCTGTTTCATCATAGACCAGGGTCGATAATTTTTGAAACCAAAAAAAATAATAGTAGGATGAAACCCGTTAAAAAAGGACGAGAATATAACAAAAATGAAAGGAAAAATAATTTATGGGCGATCTGAGGTCGGGAAGTGGAAGGGGGTGAGTTTTTAAGGGTAAAAAACGGTGTATCTCGATTTTCGGAAAAACTACAAGTCCTATGGAAAAAAATTAAATGACAAAGTTGTAGGTAATAAAGAGACCTACAACTTTTGTAATTACACTTTTTTCACATAACCTCAAAATTTATGTGAAAAATTCAAATAATCAGTTTTTTGGTTTGGACTTTTTATCTTATGCAAAAAAAATTTTTTTTTCACGAAATTTGGTGAAAACTTACCTTTTTATGTCCTAAAGACACTGTAATTTTTTTGATTTGAAAATTTATTTTTTCACCTTATTTTGACTTAATATCGAAAAAACACCCTAATTTTCAATCGAAAATTCTCGCGTCAAAATATCAGCTTTTTAAAAAAAGTCGGGGAGTTTTTTGTTCGTTGAAATCTCTTTCATTTTTGTCATATTCTCGTCCTTTTTTAACGGGTTTCATCCTACTATAATTTTTTTTCACTTTTTACCATTTTCAACAGGTTCGAATAGTATATGTTTGTGTATAGAATATAGTTATGTTTTATAAAATAAACTACGCAGTATATTCGCACATCCAATATTCGAATCTGGTTTGAAAATATTTACTGTGCG
Organism: Brachypterus glaber; assembly: GCA_958510825.1. Classification (NCBI taxonomy): domain Eukaryota; kingdom Metazoa; phylum Arthropoda; class Insecta; order Coleoptera; family Kateretidae; genus Brachypterus; species Brachypterus glaber. The sequence goes on along the minus strand of OY294046.1, from coordinate 57,726,762 downwards.
ATTTTTAATTTACTATCTTGCTTGATGAAATAGACCATAGTGTTAGTGTTAGTGTTAAATTAACACTGTTAATTACCATATATTATTTATTTTAATGATAAAAAACCAATTTGTCATTATTATTGAAGCAAACTATTTTTAAGAAAAACTAGATGAAACGTTGCAAGCACCCTGTCAAAACATCGGACCTATTGTACACTAGAGCCATCTAGTTTGCAAATTTCAATCTAGGTATTTTGTTTGATTTTAAATTCTGTATCTTTAAAACATTATAATCTAGCAAAAAACTGTATACAACATTTTTTATAGGGCTTAAAAAGAGCTTTTATTTAAAATATAATTTTTTGAAATCGGGTTATAAATATGTGAGATATGCTAAAAAAACCTTTTACTGCTTTAAACTCCAATATCTCGAAAACAATGCGTTTTAGGAAAACGTTGTTTACAAAATTTTTTGACCAATTTAAAATTATCTTTTATATAAGTGCTAAATTAACCAAATACATTAATAATTGCCTTAATTATAAACAAAAAACGCTAAAAATAGGAGTTTTACCCTATTTTTACCCCCTTACCCCCAATTGTTTACCCCCCCAAAATCTAATCAGCTCTTCGGAATACGATAAGAAACAATATGCAAAAAACCGCAAGTCGATATCTCATGTAGAAATTGAGTTAGAGTGTTTACACCCAAACTGACAGACAGACGGACGCAATTTTTTTTTTACTGATTTCGACTCAGAATGGTCTAAAACGTCGAGAAATGTGAAAAAAACGTGGTCAAAGATTTTGACTTTTCGGCGAAGATTTCAATACATCGGCACTCTTAGTAGCACTAAGTGCCGATGTAATTACGGCTTGCAAAATTTTTGAAGTAATAAAACCTATTTTTAGACCTATAGGTTTAATTGCATAAAAATTGGAACGAATTATAAATTTTATTCATTTATTCATATTTCGGAAAATTTTCTTCGTGTATCCGTGTACGGATATCACGGCTAATTTGTTTTGATTTCCACAATTTCCATAAATTATTTTTATAGATATCATGTTCAAAATATAGAATAAATGTTACAAGAATTGATTTTTCGATAAAAAAAAGTTTTAAAATTGTTTTACGTTATGTCAGTCGAATACATATCGTCGGTACATACCAAATATTATTTTTTTCGTAATTCGTGGAAAATTGTAAAAAAATCCGTCTGTATGTCTGTCTGTGGACACTGTAGGTTTTAACCAAATCACTATGCTGCCGTGCAAAACATAGAGGTGGTAACTTACTTTTCTGTCAAAAATGAGTTATGACTCCAAGAGGATGTAATAACCAATCATCGGCGAATTTCCAGTGCTCGCATAGACGCCGCGTCGATTCTATCGTTGACGCAAGGTTTTAAATATTTACATTTTTATTTTCTTCGAAAATATATTTACATATTTATAGTTAATATGTATATTCAATATTGTTGTGTGTAACAAATTAGTCGTCAAATGTTTCGATTTAGTTACCTTTATAAAAATTTCCCTCATAATTCGGCAAAATTATTCCGTAAGCCTATGTTTCTGTGTTTATTTTCAACGTTGATGAGTCATAACTGAATTTATTCCGATTAATGGTAATAACAATCAATGAATATTTTTATCGTATTATTAAACGATTTAATTAATTTTTTCATAATAAAATTACTCTATTAAAGTTGCCATATCTTCTTTAAAGTTGTCTAAGCCAATTTGCCGTATCTATCGTAATTTAAGAAGTTACGATAAAATGCCTTAGTATAATACTAATAATTAACGAGATACGGCAAAATACCTTAGTGACGGTAAGTTACGTCAAATGTCCTTAGTAGTTATGGAAAATAATGGCGACTTTCGTTGACAATTAAATTGCTTTATCCAGTACAATCTCTTATTATCGAGCTTATTATTTAAAATAATTTATCTTAATAAGTATTTTTATAACAAAAGAAGATCAAGGTACGTAAAATGATAATATTCGCTAAGAAACCTTTTTTTCTTAATTTCGTTCAATAAGATACGGCAAATTCCCTTAGTATTACAAGTTAAAAATAATAAATTTTAAAGTGGTAACTATAAAAATTTGTATTTTACCGAGTATTTTACTATTTAATTATCCAATAATTAACATTTTTACAACATTAACCTTTTATCTTTTTGATTCAAATCAAATTTGATTTGTTTTTGACTTGTAATAAAATTTTTAATGACTGAGAACATTGAAAATTAAAAACTGTGAATATCTCAAAATGGCCAAAATATAAGTTACCACTTCTGTGTTTAGCACGGCAGTATGGGAAGTCCGTGTAAAAATTTTTGTCTTTTAATTTTTGTTTTAAATGCTCAAAAAAACTGGTTTATTTTTGTATTTTAAAAATCTTCCTAGAATATCAGCAAAAATTTTGGTAATTTTCGACAAGATTTCTAAGATTTTTCAGAAATATTATCAAAAAGCTCAAAAGTGAAAGTCTTACAAAAATCTCGGGAGACTCTGTATACATATTTGTAGTGGTTTGGACTTTAGATGATGGGTGATCGCTTTTAACCCTTCAAATTTTCGAAAAAAAAATATTTTTTTAGGAGCAAGTCCCCTAGCTCATCCGAGATAGATATATATTTTTTTTTATTTTATGGGCATTTTTCCGGCATAGTACGTACCTACTGCAGTATTACCGACGATATGTTTTTAAACAATATTGCGTGATACATTTGCCTATTTATAGACGAAATACTGCGTACAGTTATGCATTTTTAATAGATACCTACAATTCGTACACTGGAGCAATTTTATTTATCGACTGTTTAAAAACACTCATCAACAAAGCTCGGATCGATGTATTTATTTACCGCGGGCTTAGAATTTTTAAAACTGATTTTTAAACTATATTTTACTAACTAGACGTTTTTGCTTATATGGAACCCCACGAAAGTTTAGTTAACACGTTCGCTGCCGACATCCCACCTGGTCTAATCATAGTCAATGCCGAGAGCCCGCCTGGCGGGCTCACTGTAGACTCGAATATAAGTAAAATTACATCATTTTATAGCTTAAACATTCCTCTACAAAATAAAATAAAATTCACCTTCCTATCTCTACTAATAAAGCGCGAAATTAATTTTGAATGCGACCGCTACATTCTATACCACTGTGCGTCGGCAGCGAACGTGTTAACATTCACTCGTTATTACAGTACTTAACGTTGTTATAGTTCTGGTAATGACTTATATACTATTTACAGCGCCTGCGGTCGTTTTAAATTTTCAAAAAAATTCAAAAATCGTCCTATACAAAAAATTCTTGGATATAAATTTGTTTCATGAAAAAATGAGCAACTTTTTTTTTAATGTCCGTCTGTCTGTCCGGTGTCACGTTTTTTGTAGACACGATAACTCAAGAACGAATAGTCCGATCGAATCGAAATTTTCAGGAAAAATCAAGTTTTATAATCCCTATTATTTTTGAAAGTAATCCCCTCAAAAATAAAAAAGTTATGGGGGGTTAAACTTTTTAAAAGAATTAAAAAACTATCATTTTCAAAAAAAAAAATCAAATTTTTTTCGTTTTTCGCAAAAATAATTTTTTTTTTGACTTTTGATTTTTTTTTCAAAATTTTTTCGTTTTTCAAGAAAAGATCTTTAAAAAAATTATTTTTTTTTTTTTTTGAAAATAATTTGGAAAAATCTGGTAAAATGCAATACACCATTCAATGTGAATAGTATATAATGAAATGCGTAGCATTACATATCTTCACGGCTTCTTTTATATTAAACGAATTGAAATTTCTCACTGCTTTAATTTTCAACTGCACATTTTATGTCCAGTTGTACGTTAAAATAACCGCAGTGTCAAGTTATACAGTGCGGTCCAAAAGTCACCCCCCCTTTTAACTTTTGAACGAGTTGAGATATCGACTTCAAATTTAGAACTCTTAAATAAGACAACTTAATCTATCTTTTAGCATATATTTGATATTTTCAGCTCTTAAAATTTGGGCAGGGGGCATCGGGGGACATTTTTTTAAATGTAAAGGGGGGTCGTGTGATACATCATTTTAAAGCTTATAAAATTCTCTATTTAAACTAACATTTTTAAATTTTTTAATGTTTAAGGTTTTTTAAGGTTTTGATTTTTCAATTTTTTGTGCTAAAACATTCGATTTTTTAAGTTTTTTTTTTAATTTTTTATTTATGTCTACTAAAATTAGTTTAAAAGTATAATTAACATTTTTTTATGATAAAATTAGGCATTTTTAAAAAATTATTTGTTTTTTTTTTAGAGGAATTTTGACATTAATACCCATTTTCAACCCCATTTTAAACCAATTTTTTTTTTTATTTAAAAATATGGAGTTAAATGGAGAATTTTATAAGCCTTAAAATGATGTATTACACGACCCCCCTTTCCATTTAAAAAATTTGCCCCCATGCCCCCCTGCCCACATTTTAAGAGCTGAAAGTATTAAATATATGCTAAAAGATAGTTTAAGTTGTCTTATTTAAAAGTTCCAAATTTGAAGTCGATATCTCAACTGGTTCAAAAGTTAAGAGGGAGGGGGTGACTTTTGGACCGCTCTGTATAATGAAATGCATAACATTACATATATTCACGGCTTCTTTTATATTAAACAAATTCAAATTTCTTACTGCACATTTTAATTTCCAACTGCACATTTTATGTCCAGTTGTACGTTAAAATAACTAACCGCAGTGTCAAGTTATATGTATCACCGAGTGCCTGTCAAATGTAACTATACATGTACACGGAAAGAAATTAGTGGGCTCTGCGCTATACATTATAAGATATTTGGTAACAGTGGCAAATTATAGTGATTTAAGCTATAGATTATAAGGGACACAATAACTAATAATGTTAAAAATAAATTGGAAACGATTATATATATTACAGACACGATTATATTTATTACAGGCACTATTATAAATTTACAGAAATTTTATTATATTATAAAAATTATTAGCACGGACAATAATTAAATCTATTTAAGCTATAAATGCCATACTATTTGTTATATTTTATTATTCACTAAACAATTAAAGTATTTCATATAAATTTTTACACTGACTGCCATAATTGTAAGAGAAAGCCTTGTATTTATATAATAAGCGATTATAGTTTGCTTGGTATGTGTGTTATAGCGCTCCTAGCTATAATTTTTTTTCCGTGTAAGTAATCCTGCCAAGGATACATCAAACTGCAAATAAAAGTATATTTCCTGACTTTTCTAAACAGTTTTCTCGAACAAACTTTTATCGGTAAACGTAGTTTTAGCTTGTTAAACTTTTTTAACCTAGAGGATTTTCCCCGAATGAATTAAAGAAGTGTTTATACGGTTTTGAAAAGGTCACACCTCGGATCGATAGACAGATATATCTATATGTGTTAAAACAAAAAAAGTCATCTTTGGTTATTGCGATTTGTTGTTTAAACTAAACGACCCAAATATAAAAATATAAAATTCGTTTTCGCCAAAATTTCAAAAAAATATTTTATCCCCCACCGTGATTAATAGGCTTATCAGTTATAAGTTTTCACGGGTCTGTAAACTTTTAATCGGTCGTGTATAGTATTCTACTCCCGTATATTAAATAGCTATTAAATAGCTATTATTTATTCGGGTGATTACGCCACTCGCCTATTGGCTGGATCCCCAGCGGGCCGGGACCTCTCAATATTGACCGATTTGGACTTAATTTGTTTAGTGAACTAATGGGACAATATGGCAACTTGTTATTGTTATGGTGCGTAAATTTTTTCATATGGTAAAATGTTTAAAAAAAAATATTTTCTTTTAATATACATAGACTAAGGAAGAAAATTATTTATTTAAAACATTTTACCATATGAAAAATTTCATAACATAAAGAAGTTATTGTTTTAATGTTTCCAAAGTCCCGTCTCACTAGAACACACAGCTTCCTAATAAAGTGGTAAGTGGTTAAGTATAATCTCGGTCGGCTATACTTTAACTATACGATAGAAGATTGGATGGCCAACCTAACTGACTAAGTTAACAAATAAAAGCTATAACTGACAAATATTCCACTTCATATAATTAATAGTAAAAGAATAAGTATATGAAAAATCCGTTTCATATCATTACAACTACCGCCGGATGAAAATTCAAAAAAGTTGTGTCAATATGAGAATGCGACTCTGACGTCACAGCGCGTAAACTAAATACCACTCTGTAGGGTAACTGAAACTTCTTAATATACATTTTCTATATAATAATTATGGATTAAGTCTTAATAAATAAGTTTCAGTTACACTAAAGAGTGCTTTTTAATATACGCGCTGTGACGTCAGAGTCGCATTCTCAGATTGACACGAGTATAGTGATTAAACCTAAGGGGCTGTCCATATATTACGTAACACGCCTAGGGGGGTCAGAGAAATTGTTACAGTTTGTGACATGGGGGAGGGGGGGGGGGGGGGTGTCTAGGTAAACGTTACGTAACGGAATTTAATAAATTTAATGTTTATTTCCTAAGCTTGCCAGATGTATTTTTATTTCAACATAAATTACTATTTAGTGGCCCATAATTCCCTTTTTCACACAAAAATTGACGAAACTATGCATATTTAAATAATATTGTAATCAGTAAAAAAACTGTTGACATTGATATTAAAAAAATCTTACGGCCCTGTTCTTGCGTGATCTTGCCGATGAATCCAATGTGTGATATTGATTATGAATATTTTTTTAAAAATGAACGAAAGGATCCATTGTGGGGGTTAATACTTCAAATCAAACTACAAATAATGGTCCAATTGAATGAAATATGAAATATATTGGGGGAATTGGACCATTATTTGTAGTTTGATTTATTTTTTTAAAGTTTGAGTGATTTTTTCGTGTAAATTTTTTTTTAAGGTTATGTTATACTATATTTTAGGTTCATGTTTGTTTTGTCGAGAAAAACGAATCAATAGTGAGAATACAGTTAAATTTATTGCGAAACAAAAATTTTATATTGTTACGCGTTACAAAGGGGGGGGAGGGGTGTTGGTAAATGTGAAAGTTTGTTACACATGGGGGGGAAGGGGCCAATTTTTTTGAAAAATTGCGTTACGTAATATATGGACAGCTCCTAATGGAAATTGGAAAAACTAACGGCATTATTCTATTTTCACTTAAAGTTTTAACCCGTTTTTAAATTGAAAATAATCTGCAATTAAAGACTTTCCACAGTCGCAATTAATTTGATCCACGGTTAGAGGCTCTTAGAGCTTATAATCTCGACTTAGCTAATTTCGAGGCAAGAGGTAATTACTGCTGGTGATTTTCGTTTAAAACGTGGTTTTAACTTCTCTTTGAGAGTAATCTCCCTAGGGAGCAATTTCTGAGTAGGAGTAGAAACTAATTTCTTATTAAAACTATATGAAAATTGTTAAAATTACACAAGCCTATAAAAAAAATCTATGTCCTAAGGTTCTAATCCATAATTTCCTAGTTTTTTTGGTGCGCTGAAACCGATTTCACGATAAAAAAAAAATTCATCGCGCAGTTTTATTGAAAATTATACACTTTTTATACGATTTGTTAAAAAACTGCGCGATGAATCTTTTTTTTATGGCGAACTCGTTTTCAGCGCATCGAAGAACATAGGAAATGATGGGTTAGAAAAGAGTTTTTTTTGTGACATTATGCATCTTCACAAACAAATTATCTGTCCTATGGTTTGTCCTACCCAATCATTTCCTATGTTTTCATTGCGCAGTTTTTTCACAAGTCATATATAAAGCGTATAAATTTCAATAATTATAATTATTAAAATTATGCACTTTGCATACGATTTGTGAAAAAACTGAGCGATGCATCCTTTTTTTATGGTAAAATCGGTTTCAGCAAATCAAGAAACATAGGAAATGATGCATGTCTGAAGTCCGTCCCACCCTTTAACTTTTGAACGACTTAAGATATCAACTAGAACACGCACACGTATTTTTTAAATATTTAGAAAGAGGGTCGTGTGAAAAACTTATCAAATTCTCTTTTCAACCATATAAATTTTTATTATTTTTTTTGCAACTGTCTTTTTTTTTCAATTTTAATTCTGTAGCTTGGTTCTAAAAGGGCCAATGTCACTTTGTCAATAGCAGCGTTTTCAAAATATCAGAGTTGATGTGAAAACGCTGCTATTGACAAAGTGACATTGGCCCTTTTAGAACCAAGCCATATAATTCATATCATTAAAAATTAAATTTTTGTTATTTTTGTGTGTGTATCACGAAATATGTCACGAAATTAATCATTAAAAAAAAGTTTGATTATTTTTTAAAGAAATTTTGACGAAAATTCCCATTTTCAACATTTTTCTAACCCCCTAAAAAGTGTTGAAAAAGAAATATATGGTCTATTAGATCTATGAGTCTGTTAAACAGAGAATTTTATGAGCTTTAAGATAATGTCAATGTCAATGTTAAATTAAACGACCCCCTCTCCATTCAAAAAACTGTTCCCCTTTGTCCGTTTAAAAGTTAAAGGGAGGGGCGGACTTTTGACATGCTCTGTATAAATAAATCTCTTTCTTGGCATTTTGTTAATTTACTAGTGCGCCTTCGCCATTATTGTAAATGGAGAAGTTTTTTTCCCACCTAGGGGAACGTTCAAGTATTACGTGACGCAAAATGACTATCCATATCCGATCACAAAATCCTTGTTGGCCTGTGTTATCAGATGCGCAGTACATGTTTGTTGTGTAAATACAACTAAAGGCGCCTTTTCATGGAACAATTTGTACGCAAGTTTGGAGCTATGCATGATTCAGTGTACAGGCAACTTTGATGCTATTTTCGAGCCATCAAATAATTAGAACAATTTCTATTTTCGACCATTTTCACGCAAGATTTGTAGTGGTAGTATTTTCGTGGTACCAACCTGGAAAAAAGTTACCACAGCGATTTATTTTTACTAATATAGTAGCACGTCAAAATTTTCTGGCTGGCAGCACTGTTTAACTTGCAATATATAGCGCCAAACTTGCGTAAATTTTGCTCCGTGAAAAGGCAAATGAATGTGTAATTGTCCTTATGCTATATCTGGCAGCAAACTTGCATAGCATCAAACTTGCGTACAAATTGATTCGTGAAAAGGCGCCTTAAGAATGCGCAGAAAGCGGTAAATTAATAAATTAAATAAATAAATTTAACTAGTTAATTTGGATCATCAACCGGCCATTATTATTGGTACTAAATTGCAGTTTTTCGAATTTTTCATAAGTATAGAGTTAAATTTCCTGACCGAAAATTTTGTTTCCCATGCATCAAAATCAAATTAAGGACTGAAGTAACAATTAATCTAAAATTAATTAATGTAGTAGCAATTATACGAGTCTATTTTCAATTCAAAGAGGCCAAATAGAGTCTTTGTGCAACTAATGCATGTTTAAAAGGTTCATTATTGTTTTAATAGCGTCTCTCGGCATGGCTTTATTCCATTACACAGATTTAGAACATTCGATATATGGACTGATTCATGCAGAAAATGACAATATGCCTTTTTATAATGTCCTATTCACAGCCAATCAACAGCAACAGACAGCAGCCCCCACCACCAATGTTGTATTCCACTCTCAAAACTTGCAACTGCTGCTATTCTTAAATGCGATTTAAATTCGCCGGTCTTCATCCAAAAACCAAAGATTTAATATATCTGCACAATTTGGCAACAGCGCGAAAGACCGAGTTGCATTTGGGACGTAGACGCTAGTGGTTCACAGCCAAGCAGCAGCAACACTTCTGCAGTAGGTAGTAGTGAGGGCTGCTGCCTGCGTAGGGATGCGCGATGTTTATCGATGTTTTTACATCGATGTTAGACTTAAATCATCGATAGAATATCCATGTTGCCTTAAAAACATCAACATCAAACTAAATGCATAATATTTCATACCATTTTTAATTTAATTAGATTAAAAAAAATTGTAACAAAATTTAAATTGCTGCTATCTAGCGGCGGAAAATGACAATATTTATTATAGATAACGCTAATGTACAAAAAAATATATCCATTATTTTCAAACACTTCATGACCATTTTTGTTTAGGTAAGGAAATTTATAGGGGACAACATGGAACATTGATTATTGATGTTTTTGGTTCGATATATCGAACACATGGATAATCTTAACCGATGTTAACATCGATGTCCAACATCAATGTTACAGGTCCCATGTTCCATCACTACCAGGCAGCCTGCTGCCATTGCTTGGCTGTGTAACCGCCATAAGTGTTTAGTTTGCCTTGGTTTAAGTTGCTCGAGCTATCCAACCAGTCCTCGTATAGATATAATTTTATAACAGTGCTGCCGGGAAGCATTTGAAAGTTGCCTTCCTTTAAAATTTATTAAAATTAATCCCATTCTGTATGAAAAAAAAAATATTGCCTTTAGGAGAGAAGGTTATGAGGATAAATGTAACCTCGAATGTAACACTTAAAGAATAGGAACAAAATTGAATAAGTGTAACAAGGAACTTCCTTGAAGGAAACATTTCCAAAAACCCTCTAAATCTTTTAAAAATAAAATACTAAAAGCTTTCAAACGTTTCTTTTTGTATGAGGCAGTTTCTATTGTAAATTTGAATATATTGGCCACTGGCTTACAACCTCTCTAATCCGTAAAAGGCAGGGAGAACTTTTAAAAACTAATAAAAATTTCAATACTTTTGAAATAGCAATATAAGCTTTTGTAACGCAAAATATGAATATATTCTAAATCCGAACGAAATATATATTTTATACGAAAAAGGTTTAATAGATTTTATGCAAAAAAATACAGTAGGATCACGTTAAAAATCACGTATCGCAAGTAGATTTACTATCAACGCTGAGATTCCAGATTCTTTGAATAATTATTTGAGGTTATGGAACTTTTCCAAAATACAACCTAAATCCTACAAAAAATTGAATTGACCTATATCACACACAATATAACGTTAAATTCACACAGACGGACGTTATTACAAAACTAATACAAAATATGGTATAGGACCATATCATATTTTGCATTTCACCCATTAAAAAGTATTTTGGTGTTTTGGACGATCCGTAAGGGGCTGTCCATATATTACGTAACGCGCCTAGGGAGGGGGGTGTCAGAGAAATTGTTACAGTTTGTGACAGGTGGGAGGGGGTGGTCTAGGTAAACGTTACGTAACGGAATTTAATAAATTTAATGTTTATTTTCTAAGCTTGGAAGATGTATTTTTATTTCAACATAAATTACTATTTAGTGGCCTATAATTCCCTTTTTCACACAAAAATTGACGAAACTATGCATATTTAAATAATATTGTAATCAGTAAAAAAACTGTTGACATTGATATTAAAAAAAAATCTTATTTCCCTGTTCTTGCGTGATCTTGCCGATAAATCATGATACATTTTCGCGCGGAATGTTTACTCACAGAACACCAATGTGTGTACTATTTTGTGTACCTGTGCATAAACAATATACGTGTTATATGTGACACTCAGTGTAAAAAGAGGTACCTAGTCCTTTTTCCCTGTGTGATATTGATCATGAATATTTTTTTAAAGTTTGAGTGATTTTTTCGTGTAAATTTTTTTTAAGGTTATGTTATACTATATTTTAGGTTCATGTTTGTTTTTTTCGAGAAAAACGAATCAATAGTAATGCTAATAATACTGTTAAATTTATTGCAAAACAAAATTTTTATATTGTTACGCGTTACACAGGGGATGTTGGTAAATGTGAAAGTTTGTTACACAGGGGGGGGGGGGGGCGGAGGGGGCCTTATTTTTTGAAAAATTGCGTTACGTAATATATGGACAGACCCTAACAGAAAATTACCACGGTAAGATAATACCTTATTATGCAAAATACAATGGTATTTAGGTATTCTGTGATGACGTCAGTCTGAACAGCTGTGAATTTGGCTCTACCTGTCGAACTTTTCTGTTATGGACAAAAGTGTTGTCCATAACAATTATATTATTATATTATTATTATATTAACAATTATATTATTTGTTCTGGTTTTTGTTTGTATAATTATCTTATTATTTCATTAAAATATAACAAATATTAATCGTCTACGTATTATTCGCCTCGGTCCAAAAAGGTTTTTTATGTATTGTTACTAATAAAAATAAATGGTTGACGAACATAAATAGATCAAAACGGAAAAATAAAGACTAATATTCACGGCATGATAAGTGCATTGTCCGAACATGCGACATTTATATGTACTTACGACCCCAAGTGCCTTGGCTGTGAAGATAGTTATAATGGAGCTCCCTACAACTAGAATTATGAAACAAAAGACGTCTACCCTATCTCTATCTCATTTGTGCTACACTTTCCATCCAACCAAATAAATACTGTATTTGTTTTTCATACAACAAATACAGTATTTATTTGGTTGGCCGGAAAGTGTAGCAGTGAGCGGCACGAACGAACATAGCTAATGTGAATCTGTAGAATAAGATAATTCTACTAAAATTTAGATGGCGCCAGTAATTTCTTTAATAAAAATAATATAGTTACACTTTTCGCCCGGCCAAGTAAATATTGTATTTGTTCAACAGAGAACAAATACAGAATTTGTTTGGTTGGGTGGAAGTGGGAGTGTATGTATGTCTTCTATCCTTTTTGGGTAGAACTTTTGTCCCTGTCTAATCTAACGGGAGAAATCGCCATTAGATACATTCACCGTAATCATAAAATGAATGCTAAAGCTCTTTCGCAGTAAAATATATCAAAAAAATCAAAAAACTAATTTGTACTATGTAAAAAAAGAAATGATTTTATTTTTGACCAATTTTTGACCCTCCGTCGCCTTGCGTCACTTTTGCCTCGACTCCACTATAAAATAGAAAAACTGACGTCACCGTTTGAGGGATGTTTCAAATAAATTTTCAATAAAATGTTTAACTAGAAAAATGTTTTTTACCTTTTCTTAAATATTTAGGTATTATGGACGAAATGACTTAGAAAAGCAAGGATCTCGAGAAAATACTACTTAAATATAAAAATAATTAAATTTTAATATAGTTTAATTTAAAACTTTTAAACTTAATAGATAATTCAACAAATAAAGCAAAATCTTAGTTGGTTACAGGGTCTGTAACCAACTAAGCTTTGAACAGGCCAATTAGGACTTTTTCTCTGACAATTAAATCATTAAAGCCGTTAAAAATATCTTAATTTAAGAAACAGGGAAAAAATAAAAACGATTTTTTGTTGAGCTACGCCTAAAGTAAAATTTACTATAGTCTTTTATGTAGTAGTTGTTTTTATAAAAATTCTATAAGTATTTTCACTTTTTTTTTAAATATACCTTTTTTTTAAGGTGACGTTACTTTTAGCCGGACCCCCCTCCCCCCTTCGTCACTTTTCGTCACCTTTTGACCAACTCCCCTCCCCCTAAGGAGGCGACGTCATTCTAAGCCCCCAAGGCTTAAAGTCTGCGCGAATGACTAATATAGTTGGCACCATTTTGAATTTTATTTGTTTGTTTTAAATATAGCCGCCGTTGGACTCGTATATTTTCACCAAAAATTATCCCTTTTCACAGCGTAAGTACACATAAGCTGTAGAAAGTTAATATTTTCAACGAACAATAATTTGTCACGCTATTATTATATGACTGACTGTCCTACAAATATTCACATTTGTTCACAACAAAGCAAAAATTCTGCGTTAAAAAAAAGCTTTTCTCAGTAGTAATATCATAAGTGCATGTTGAATTATCGATATTTTTTTTACTGTATTAAAAAAATATTTTGCTTGGCAATTGTTTGAGTACATTTTTCGTGTTACAAAATTCCGAGACCGCAGGTCGAGGAATTTTGACGAAAAATGCACATAAACAATTTCCTTAAGCAAAATATTTTTTTATATACAATAAAAAAATTATGTATAATTCAACATACACGAATGGTATTTTGAAAGACTATTTCACAAACAAAATAAGGAATTAAATAATTTGACAATGTTTTATGTTGTTTCATATTTAAATCCACGATGTTCACTTGTTCGCGAATGTTGTCAAGTCTAAACTTTGCTCGAGGGATATTTTATGCTTGAGATTATTCCAATAAAATAGTTGTTATCGCATATATTAGCAATTAAATAAAGATCATTGCTGGTTTTGTTTAAAAAGTTTAGCTTTTAACTGAAAAGAAATAAAATAACGGGTGTTTCCACCCGTAAAAAAACAATTTCCCATCGGTTTCTAATAAACTTTAGCAACGGTGTACTGGTACCAGCGCAGTCATTTGATGTTTTGATTTCCGTTATTCTTTACTGCAAATATATTTTTAATAAATAGTGTTTAAATTAGTTTTTAGGGGCCTGTTTTTAATACTAAGATTCAATTAAATAAATTAAAATTTATGAATATCAGTGATTTAAAGCTTTTAAGATGGAAAGTTCATAAAATATATTATCTGAAATTAATTAGGGTTTATATCTAGGATGTTTTGGTAATAAAATAAGTATTTATATTGCTTATCAATAAAAATAAATCAACTAAAGGTAAGCTTCACAAATTAAAATAACATTTTGCAAAAATATAACATTTATTAAGATGTCAGTAACTGTCAGTTTCTTGTTTCACTAGCAACCAAGTGATAATTGCATAGGTGCAAAAATTATCAGATTCATTTTGATCTGATTGGCCAAGAAACTAAAAATGCAACGTTTTGATTGGCCCATATATTGTTTGTGAAATAGTCGAAAATAGTTTTCATTATATTATTTTTGCATGGCTAATTTTCCGGAATAATCTCTTATTTTTATAAGAATAGAAGACAGTTTAAGCTAATAGTTTTCAATCAATAATAAGTTCGAATCTTATATTTTTATTTAAAAAATAGGTTTCGTTTAGGCATAAGGAAAAATATAAGAGTTTCCAAGATTTTATAAAAACTGTCAAAGCTTTTCCAAGATTTTATAAAAACGCTCAAAGCTTAGGTAGGCCTTATTTGGACAACATACCTTATTTCTCGATTAAAAAAAAATACTATGGGCACAAAATGTATTGTTATTATATGTAGTTGTTGTTATAAGAGAGCATGTAAAACATAGAAAGTGAATAGAATTAACCCGTTTTAAGCTTAAGAATAATAGACAAAGATTAATTTTTGTAATGCATGTGTGTAATGTTACATTACTAATGTATTTCATTACATTACTAATGTAATCTACCAGGACAGACTAAAGTTGCGGACATTGTCTGGCAGACACACCCAAACAATAGAAATTGGGAAACTTTGGTTTGAAATTAAAATTAAAATAAATTTAAAGACATATGTTATACAAGGTGATTAAGAAATACAATAGAAATAAAATGTAGAGTTTACAAAAAAAAGTTCTTAGTATATTAATAGGTAAAATGGCTCCTTGAGGACCTATTTTTGATGTAGATTAATCGTATAAAAGGAAAGGAATAGTATATTACGCACCGAGTACGCGAACCTAGTTTCAGTGCACGAGGGTGCTTATTTTTTTACGAGGCAGGGCCGAGTAAAAAAAGCACTCGAAGTGCACCAAAAATGGTTTGAAAACTTTATTTTTATTCCAATTTAGTGCAAAAAAATTATTGCAAGTTTAATAATATTTCATCAAATTATTTTTCAATCTTCGGTACCAGGAGTAGCTATGGGGGGGATGGGGAAGAGCGTCTCACCAACTATCTTGAAAAGTTGTATATTTTATTGAAAAAGTCCAAACATCCAGACAAAAGTTGTATATTTTATGGATTCAAAATGAAAAAGTTGCATATTTTACAAAAAAAAAGTTGTATATTGGTTAGGGATAAAAACTGTCACGGACAAAGCTTTTTTGGAGGTGAGGACCTTTTTTTTAGTCATAAAAATTTTGGTTAAGGGTAAAACTGTCACGGACAAGGGTTTTTGGTGGTGAGGACCTTTTTTTATAGGCATTAACTTTTTCTCAAGGAAAAAAGTTGTATTTTTAGGCTAAAAAAAGTTGTAATTTTTTACCTTCTCCCCCCTCCCCCTGGTCGGTACCAAGAGTCAACGCTGATTGAGAAAATATTTTAGACTTTTTCACTATAGAAGTAGTCATTAGATTAGATTTAAAAATATTATAGAAGCCTATCAATATACCTAACTCCTTTAAAAAAAAGTCGAAGGAAATTTCAGATTTTTTTTTAGTTTTTAGCGTGGATTCGGCCGCCGTGGCGAAGAGTGATGAGATATAAGGAATCCAAAATAGCTTAAAGTAATATAATATAAAGTTAACAATTTGCTACAAAAATTTTGGACTTCTTCGAATTACGGTTATTTACGTCCGTTCACTGCAGTAAATAAAAATTGATTTATGTTTTTGGGATTTATCGCATTTACTCAGAATTACCAAAAACAAAACAATCCCATTTGTAATCGTTTAACTTAACAAGACAGTTGCAAAAAGCACATATGTTTACGGTATATTCAAAAGACTCTATTGGGAATATTTATAAAAAATAAAATGTTTTGTTTTATTGGCGCGCCAAGCCATGACGTTGATTTTTTACACATACTGATAGAACAGTTTATTTGTGGGTAGAAAATATTTGCAAATAAATGGTCGAATATGGCCAATTAAATTATTTGTTTGTAAACAACTAATTTTATTCCTGTCAAATAAAATATTTTGTTTCCATTAATAATTAATTTTGAAATTAATAGTATATTAAAGTACTAGTTTCATAACATACGTTTTTAGCGCACGAGTACAAGTTTATAAAACGAGCCGCTTGCGGTGAGTTTTCTAAAGTACTAGTGCGCTAAAAACGTGTTATGAAACGAGTGCTTTATACAATTTTTTCTATTTTTCCCTAAAATTTTAAAAAACTTACATTTAAATTGATGATTTTTGTTTCGAATTGGCATTACAGTTTTCGCCATGTTTAAAATTCTTAGAACGAATATTATTTTGATATATTTTATAGTAATTTCTTCTCTTTTCCACTGCAAGTAACCAAGCCACAATTTTAACACGGTAAAACATAACCTAAACACAAAATTTTGTAGAAAATTAAACTTTAAACCGACGTTCACAATTGCACGGCAAACGTCAAGAGATAGAATTTTGTCTGTTGCCAACCCAAAAGAAGAAAAAGTAGAGACCTCTTATGGGCCTATAAGAACACGCCAAATGCGTGTGATTATGAGCTTATGAGCAAAATAGAAAAAATATTTATTAACATGAGGTAAAAAGTTTATTTGACTAAAATAAAATGTATTACTCCAACCAAATAATTTAATCGGCCATATTTAAATAAATAAAAAAAATCTTTTTTATCACTGCACTAAAAATATTACAACATAGTGCAAAAAATCAAACTTTTCGTACACATTTATTATACAAAGAGTGGCGTTTTTAAATACAGTCGAATATTTTTTAACAACACCTTAGATTAGTTTATCCAATCATTAAAACTTAACTAAACTAAGCAGGCCCGTAATGGGGGTTGCTAGGAAACTGGTCAGTGAATTGTTTACTTGGGAAAATTGGAAAGGTTGGGAATTTTTCCAAGGTGAGGACCTATTTTTTTAGTCATCAAAATTTTCGGTCGGGGGTAGTAAAACTTTTTCTGAGTTGGGAATTTTTTAGATGTGAGGACCTTTTTTTTTGGTCAGCAAAATTTCACGGTCAGGGGTAAAGCTGTTTTTTTATTTGGGTTTCTCAATTTTTAAATTTTTAGCTGGGAAATATTTGCTCTGCCCCCCCCCTCAAAAAAAAATGCTATGGACTTTTTTGAAAATATTATAAAAAATTTCTGCCAGTGGCTGCCCAGCACGCCTGGATTTTTTTCCAGTTACGGGCCTGAAACTAAGAATTAAACCCATAAAATTCGGACATTTTATTGGTCAAATTCTTGTGAGTTAAGTGTTAATGACTGAGTTAAACCATTCATTATTCAAATTTTGTTACTTACCGAGCATAATTTCACATTTGGCATTCCGAATTCTTTTGTACGATCTAAATCCCATCATTTTGAAGCCGCTTGTTCTTTTAAACAGTTTTTGTTTAAAATCACAATTTTTTATTTATTTCATATTAAATTATTTTGTTTTAGCGTTTTTTATTTTTTCCCATGATGCTAAACAAGGCATATAATTTAAATTATTATAAAAATTACACACGCATGTAAAAATATTAAATAATAATTATATGGACAAACATAGAAACAACTTAATTGTAGGTATCATTGGTTAATCTTAAGACCAGCATTTCTGTTTTTTTTTTACAGATAGTTAAATAAACAATGTGTTCTTAGTATCTTTGCACCTTACTTTAACTCTCATCATGCACAAAAAAAATTGTATATTACATTTTAAAATATTTATTTACTTGAAAGTATTGTTATATGCACAAATCATGTTTTTATCATTGTTATTATGCTATAGAGTATATAATATTATAGAATAGTATTATGCGGTAGTTTTGAATTTCCAAAATCGCAAAAAAACGTTCTAGACAAAAAATTCTTGGATACAAATGTGTTTAATGAAAAAATAAAAAAACATTGAAAATGCCTGTCCGTCCGATGTCACGGTTTTTGTTTACACGATAACTCAAGAACGAATTATCCAATCGACTTAAAATTTTCAGGAAAAATTAAGATCTAATACTAATAAGGGCAGTTCCTAAATGATGAATAATGTTCAATAAATTTACATTCGAAAAAAAAGAAGAATTCGCGAATAAACACCGGGGGGTGGCATGGCCCCATGGCCCCTCCCCAAAATCCGCCCATGGCAGTGAATGTGAAATCGGACGGACGGACATTTTCGAAGTTTTTTTTGTCTAGAACCTTTTTTTTTTGGCGATTTTGGAAATTCGAATCTACCTTATAATACTATTCTATAATAGTTTATGTATATTTTATTCTATAGCATAATAACAATGATAAAAAAATGATCTGTGCCCATAGTTATATATTGCGTTTTAATTAATAAGTTTGTTTTCCTAAGTGCGGACCTGATTTAGCACTGTGATTCCTTTCAGTGCTTATAAAATAGTCGTTTTTCTTATATTAACAAAAATTTAAATACCTTCTTGATCAGGGGTACGTAGAATATAGGCAGGGCCAGATTACCCATTAGGTAATACTAGGCTATTGCCTAGTGAGGCAAATTTTAGGGGGCGGAATATGATACTATTGACAAAAATTCGGTGTTATTATGAAACAATGAGTCAGGGTAGCGGAGCAATAATTAAAGGAGAAGTTATGTTCATCAAGATGTTCATCCCGCGAAAGGGGGACAGCATGTTTTCTACTGCCTATGGCGGCAACCTGTGCAAAGCTGGACCTGATTTTTTTTACCTTTGCATTTTTGTTTTACCTCGTACTATTCTACTTAATTAAGCATCCCCTAAGTCCAGGACTTGTGTGGGCTAGTAGTAGAGGGAATCACCGGCTTTAACTGACTCGAACCAATTTATAGGGAGTGTCCGCTTCACTTTCGCCTTCGCAAATTTCAATTATTAATTAACTGAAAAAGGCGCCGGTGAGAAACGAACTCACGCTATTTGGGTAAAAGTCCACTACACCAATCCTCCCATTAATATACCCACAATATAGGCGGCATACGATTTTAATTCGATAAAATAAAACTTGGTGCTTAACATAACTAATTTACCTTTACTTCTGTTATCAAAAGTATGTGTCGGATACACACGGAAAAAAAATTATAGCTAGGAGCGCTATAACACACATACCAAGCAAATTATAATCGCTTATTATATAAATACAAGGCTTTCTCTTACAATTATGGCAGTCAGTGTAAAAATTTATATGAAATACTTTAATTGTTTAGTGAATAATAAAATATAACAAATAGTATGGCATTTATAGCTTAAATAGATTTAATTATTGTCCGTGCTAATAATTTTTATAATATAATAAAATTTCTGTAAATTTATAATAGTGCCTGTAATAAATATAATCGTGTCTGTAATATATATAATCGTTTCCAATTTATTTTTAACATTATTAGTTATTGTGTCCCTTATAATCTATAGCTTAAATCACTATAATTTGCCACTGTTACCAAATATCTTATAATGTATAGCGCAGAGCCCACTAATTTCTTTCCGTGCAGTATATAAAATAGTAAGGTGTACTATAAAATTACATTTTGCGCAGATAATAAATAAGGTCTATTATTTAATAAACTATTTGGTTTAATAATCTTGTAATCTATACAATTTTAAATTAAGACCTACTAGGTAATAACTTTTTAACCGTATTTGTAAGATATTATAATTATGACCTATAAGTTCATGCGCCTACCTAGAAATTTCTTAATGCCATTTATACTATGATAATAATACCAACACTTTATTGTTATACTATTCACAGCGCGTAGCTTTAGAATAGTATTATACAGTAGTTTCGAATTTCCCAAAATCGGCAAAAAACGTTCTAAAAAAAAATTCTTGGATACAAAGGACCCCGCACCAAATACCTAGGAAATTTGTTGCGACAGATTTTTTCCAAAATCTAGGAATAGAATCTTTAGGTTATTCTGAATAAAAGTTGTCATGTACATAAAATCACTAAGTGCCTTTATTTAAAAAATACAGCAGATGGTATCTCCGAAAATCGAAATTTTAAAATCGCGACTTTACGTATTTTTTACCGAAATGAACTTATGTATTGGTTTATATGAAGTAGATATATATGTAAAATGCTGTGTACTTATGTATACTTATGTATTGATTCTTATGTATACCTAATTACACCGGCACTTAGTACTACTAAGAGTGTCTTGAAATCTTCGCCAAATAAGTTAAAATCTTTAACCACCTTTTTTATCTTTCTCGACGTTTTAGACCGTCCTGAGCCAAAACCAGTAAAAAAAAATTTTCGTCCGTCTGTCTGTCTGTCTCTGTCTGTCTGTAAAGTCAATAACTCCATTTCTAAAAAAGATATCGACAAGCGGTTTTTTGCATATCGTTTCATTTCGAAGATCTGATTAGATTTTGGGGCTAAACAATTGGGGGTAAAGGGGTAAGAATGGGGTAAAACTCCTATTTTTAGCGTTTTTTTTGGTTATAATTAAGTTAATTATTATGGTATGTTATTAATTAAGCATTTTACTGGTTTGAACGCCAATATCTCGAAAACAATGTGTTTTAGGAAAAAATTGTTTATAAAATTTTTTGAATAGTTTTAAAATATCTTTTATGTAAGTGCTTAATTAATAACATACCATAATAATTAACTTAATTATAACCAAAAAACGCAAAAAATAGGAGTTTTACCCCATTCTTACCCCTTTACCCCCAATTGTTTACCCCCAAAATCTAATCAGATCTTCGAAATTCGATAAGAAACGATATGCAAAAAACCACTTGTCGATATCTTTTTAGAAATGGAGTTATTGAGTTTACAGACAGACAGAGACAGACAGATGGACGAAATTTTTTTTTACTGGTTTCGGCTCAGGACAGTTTAAAACGTCGATAAAGATGAAAAAACGTGGTCAAAGATTTTGACTTATTTGGCGAAGATTTCAAGACACTCTTAGTAGTACTAAGTGCCGGTGTAATTATGTATACATAACAATTAATACATAAGTATACATATGTAAACAGCATTTTACATATATATCTACTTCATATAAACCAATACATACGTTCATTTTGGTAAAAAATACGTAAAATCGCGATTTTAAAATTTCGATTTTTGGAGCTACCACCTGCTGTATTTTTTAAATAAAGGCACTTAGCGATTTTATGTACATGACAACTTTTATTCAGCATGACCTAAAGATTCTGTTCCTAGATTTTGAAAAGATTCTGTCGACAACAAATTTCCTAGGTATTTGGTGCGGGGTCCTTTGCTTCATGAAAAAATAAGAAACTTTGAAAATGTCTGTATGTCACGTTTTTGTGTACACGATAACTCAAGAACGAATAATTCGATCGATTCGAAATTTTCAAGAAAAATCAAGTTCTATTAGGGGAAGAAATTTATTGTTTGAAAGTAACTCCCCAAAACCAAAAGTTATGATGGGTTAAACTTTTAAAAAAATCGAAAAAAGCTGAAAGAAAACTCCGATTAACATAACTTTTTCAGGAAAAATTAATTTTATTATAAGGATCAATTCTACCAATTTTGAAAGTAATTCCCCCAAAAACAATAAAATTATGGGGGGTTACTTTTTAAAAAATGAAAGAACTGTAATTTTTACTTTTGTTTTAAATTTGTTCGTTTTTTTTTTGCAAAAAGAAAATGATTCAATTTTTTTTTGTTTTTCGAAATTATATTTTTTTTAAATTTTTTTTTTGATTTTTGTTTTTGGAAAAATGCAATATACCATTTACTGTGAATAGTATGTAATAGAATGCGTAGCATTACATATCCTCACGACTTATATTTTACCTAGCGTTATAATTTTTTTGAAAATCGATACAATATCAGATAGATATACCAATAAATATCATTCATTTGACAATGGAAATATATTATTTATTAGGATATCATGTTTATTTAACTTTTATTAACTCTTTAAGGATAATTCAAAAGTTCCTTTATTATTATAATTACAAGAACATGTTAATCAATTTAAATAAAAAAATTTACTTTTATTAATTTTCACTCTTGGGCTTATACTTTAAGGGATTTGGACTTTTTCTATTAAAAAAAAATGTTTAAAAACAAAATATTTTTAAAATTTGAAAGTAGAAAGACCCATTAAGTTAAGGGCCTTCACCCGTTAAAGCACGCATTTTTCTAATGATTGTATTTCTATAAAAATAGTTGCTTTATAAGTTTTTGGGGTCGCTGGTCAAGAATCTGTTATCAGATTTTCAAAATTCAATATGTCGGATCCAATATGGATGACCGAATTCGTAAAATTAACTCTGTAATAGAATGATTACGAATCTGTTTTCAGATTTTAAAAGTTCAAGATAGCGGATCCAATATGGCTGACCGAATTCGTAAAATTAACTCTGCAATAGAAATTGATATACAGGGTGATCCATAACTGGCATGCCAAAATTTAAGAGGTGATTCTAGATCCAAAATAATAAAAAAAGTTCCTATAAAGGTTGGTCCGGAAATGAGCCCTAAGGGATCTAGGACCCTATAAAATTGTAATAAAAATAAGGTTTTTAATTAATAACTCGGGTACCGTTTAAGCTAGAGCGGCGAGCTTTTGCATGTATACTAGTATTAATAAGGGCAATAAGTTTATGTTAATTTATTTTTTTAAATTTATCCAGAGGCGTGCCCAGACGGACAAAATATATGAGGCTTAAAACATTTTTGCCCCAAACTTTTCTATGTGTATGTTTTTTGGATTTGTTGTAAAAAATATAGATTTCTAGAGTAAAAATACATATAAAATATCATATAGTGTAACACTGTAGGAGCAACCGTTATCAAAAAAAAATGCAATTAAGAGGAAGTAACATTTTGTAATTTGTTTGGTCTTTAAGAGACAGGCTCAGTGCCTATGGCTCATTTATCTAAAATTTGAATTAATTTGAGTGGATAATTGGGGGAGTGAGTCTCTGCTCACTGATGCTGATTTGCATCTGTCATGAATTTTTGGGTGTTGCGACGAGGAAGGTGGGAGGGGGATTTGGGGGGGATGGAGTAGGGATTGGAGGGAGGTGTGGGGGGAGTGAAACTAGTTCACTGGTGCTGGAGATGCACCTGTCCTGTGTTTGTGGGCACCATTACTGGTTGAGGACATTTTTGATCTTTTTGTAAGTGTAGTGGATTTCATGATCGTAATCTAGAAAATTTGAGATGAGGGGGTTTGGGTGGTCTAAATTGTCTTGTATAAAAGACTTACTGTATCGGATGATTTCCGTTTTTAGGAGGGGCATGTCGAGATCTCTGTGAATTTGGTTGTTCCGCATGAACCAGGGGGCATCAATGCATATTCTGAGTACCTTGTTTTGAAAGGCCTGAAGTTTGGCTGAGAGCGTTTTTTTAAGGGTGATTTTATTCCAGGCTGGTGCTCCATAGAGGAGTACTGGCTTTAGAGTTTGGTTGTAAAGTAGAAGTTTGTTTTTAATTGATAGGGGGCTCTTTCTCCCTATAAGAGGGTAGAGTTTTGAGAGGCGGGTGTTTGCTATTTGGAGGGTATTTTGGACGTGCTGATCCCACGTAAGATTTTTGGATAGGGTAATGCCAAGGTATTTGGCATGGTTTTCCCAGTTAATGGCTTGGCCGTTTATCTGAATGGGTTGGGGTGGGCCTCTTCTAATCCTAGAGATTAGAATGCCTTTTGTTTTGTTAGCGTTTACTTTGATTTTCCATTTGGAGAACCATTTTATTAGGGCATCCATTTGGCGCTGGAGGGCGGTATGGATGCGCTGGGGGTTTTTAGCTTTTGCTAGTATGCCGGTATCATCGGCGAACAGGGCTATTTCAGTAGCCTGTGTTTTTGGGATATCTGCGGTGAAGAGATTGTACAGAAGGGGGGATAGTGGGGAGCCTTGTGGAACGCCAGCTTCGATGGGGCGAGTGCTGGACTTAGAGTCGCCTATTTTGATTTGAAAGTCTCTGCCTTCGAGGAAGGAGGCTATGAGCTTGGTGATGCCTAGTGGGAGGCCGAGAAGATGAAGTTTGACTACAAGACCTTTGTGCCAGACTTTATCAAAGGCTTTTGCGATGTCCAGGAGGATCAGTCCCGCGGCTTCGCGCCTATTTAATCCATCTGTAATTGAGTCTACCAGGCGAGCCACCTGGTGGACTGTGGAGTGTCTGCTTCGGAAACCGAATTGCTCGTTTGGTAGGAGATTGAGCTCTTCAACTAAAGTTTGGAGTCTGGTTAAGATGACTTTCTCGGCTATTTTGCCCAGGGAGGATAGGAGGCTTATGGGGCGATAACTTTGGGGAAAGGTCGGATTTTGACCGGGTTTTTTGATTACTATTACATCTGCGTTTTTCCAGGACTTTGGAAAATGTCGCAGTCTGAGCATTGCGTTAATAATGTTAACGATGGCCATGATGGTTTTGCGGGGGAGAATTTTTAAGATTTTGTTCGGTATTTGGTCTGGGCCGGGGGCTTTTCTTTTTGGGAGATTTTTGATGATACTTTTGATTTCCTCGGGGGTTGTGGGGGTGATAATGTCGTTTTCGACTTGGGTTGTGATTCTATCGTAGGTGTGCTTTATTTCTCTTTCGTGCGTGAGTTGCTCGTAGTCAGAGTCGTCAGAATCGGGTTCAGAGTCGGTTTCTGGTACGGGGTCAGGAATTGGGGGGTTTGGTTTGAATTGATCTTGCATTGTGTCAGCAAATGCTTCGGCTTTTTCGGGGGTGGAGTAGACGACTCCTCTTAGGCCGTGTATTGGGGGGAAGCCTCTTTGTGGATCGAGGGATAGGGTTTTGGCCATTTTCCAAAGGGATCTATCCTGGGGGTTTAGGGATTTTAGTTTTCCCTCCCATCGGGAGTTTGCTAGGGTGTTTAGTCGGTCTTTGACTTCCTGAGTAAGTCTGTTCGCTTGGCGTTTAATGTGAGGGTCTTGAAGAGTGCGCGCTCTGCGTAGAAGGCGGTTTTTCTCTCTGATTAAGTCTTTGAGATCTCGAGGAAGGTCTTGCGGGTTTTTAATTTCTACATTTTTAGTTAGTTTGGCTTCATCCATTGCGGATTTAATGACTTGGGTGAGATTGTCTACGGCGGTATCTAGTTCTTGGACGGTGTTTATAGGATTGATTGTGGTTTTGGTTTCTAGGAGTTGGGATATGAATGCGAAATCGTATACTGTCTTTTTAGTGTGGTTTGCGGTTGGTATGCCTCCTGCCGTGATAATGATTGGGAGGTGATCTGAGCTTAATTCGTGTTTTAATTCTATATTAATGTTTAGCGTCGTGTTTTTATACAAAACGATGTCAAGGACGTCGGGAAGGCCGAGGCCATAATGGGTTGGGGAATCAGGTGCGGTAACCATAATATGGTTACGTTGTAAAATATCGTTAAGCCTACGGCCATTGGCCGTAGTTGTTCTAGAGTGCCAATGGGCATGTTTGCAATTCAAGTCTCCGGCTAGGATTGTTGGATGGTTGTCATTGAAGTAGCCTTCGATGTCGGCGGGTCTAATTTCCCTATTGGGGGGTTTATAAAAGGACACGATCCTGAATTTGGAATTGTCGTGCATATTGACGAAGATGGAGGTAGTTTCGACTTGATCGCTTTGTGTGGGGGGGGCGTGTAAAGGATCGTGGGACAGATGTTTTTTAATATAAATTGCTGTGCCTCCTTTACGATCCAGGAGTCTATCGTTACGGTAACAGGAATAGTTGGGTATGGTACCCCTATGATGTGGTTTAAGACCAGTCTCTTGGACGAGGGCTATGTCGATTTGATTGTCGTGAAGAAATTCTATGAACTCCGGTTTTTTGGTTGAGAGGACATCAGCGTTCCAGGTGACGATTTTAAGGGCTCTGGGTTTCACTTGTCTATACATTTTGGGGTCCTAGGCTGGGCAATTGGAGGGTACTGAAAGCCTGCATGAAGCTGGCGAATTCTTGCATGAATGAGTGTATTTTTGAAATTTGGGTTTGATCGAAAATATTTGGGGGGTTGGCGCTGGGGCCTGGGGCCGCTTTGGGTTGTTGGGGGGTGGCGTTGGCTGCCTTTTGGGCATAGGAGGTGCCAGGGGTGAATTTTTGGGTTGGGGGGACCTTTAAGCCGGTTGGGAGGTTGTTAGAAGGGTGTTTTGGGCATTTGTGATAGTTGGCTGTGTGAGGGCCAAGGCAGTTTGCGCATTTAGCGTCTGTGTTGCGGGGCTTGTCACATGTTTTTGTGTGATGATCTTTTGCGCATTTGACGCATTTGGCTGTAGCTCTGCAATTGGCCTGGGAGTGACCGAATAGCTGGCATTTGTGGCATTGCCGGAATTTTGGCTTATAGGTCTGGCTTTCGACCTTGATTACTAGGTGTAGAAGCCTAGTTTCATTGAATATAGGGTGTTGTTGTCCGGTCACCTTGGGAAGGATGACTAGGACTAGTGGCATGGGGGTTTTGTCTTTGGTACGCGTCATTCTGGCGACTGACGTGGGGGTGTACCCTCGCTCGATGAGAGCGGCTGCGACGTCTTTTACGGCTATTTGAGTGGGGATTCCCCGGATTACGGCGTGAATCGCCTTGTCTTCCGGGAGGGTGAAGCTGTGATACGGAATTTTCTCCGTATCAAGGTGTTTCGTGACTTTGCGGAAGTCGTCACTAGTCTGAGTGCGAATTTGAACACCGTCGGTGGTGTTCTTCGCGTGTAAAATGTTAATTCTTTGCGAATTAAAATAGCTCGATAGGGCTAGCCACTTTTCAGGGGCTCGGATTATGATGGGGGGGATTTTTGGGGCTTTTTGGGCTTCTTGGTCGGGGGTTGGGGGTTTGGCGGCGGGTTGGTTAATTAAACCGGAAGGTTGGTTTATTAAGCCGGAATGGGCCGGGGCGGGGGGTGGTGGCCCTGATCCGGGGGGTTTAGGGGCCGTGTCGGAAGCGGCCCCTTTTTGGGGGATTTTTTGGCTCTTGGCCGGAATTGTGTTTAGCTCCGTTTCGGAGCCGGAACTTTTTGGGCGCTTTTTTTGTTTACTGCGTTTTCGCGGGGATAGTGTGGGGGATCTGGGGGATTCGCTCCCTGAGGCGAATTCCACTCCGGACATGTCTGATTCGGAGAGTTCAGGGGCATCGGAAAATGTCGGGTCCTGGCTTGGTTGTTTTTTTAGGAGGGTATCTATTTGACTTGTGAGGTGCGCAATTTCCTGTCGGAGGCCGCTGATCGTGTCATTGGCGAATTTTATTTGGGCTAGTAGACTATCGGTTTGTGTTTTGTGATTTTCTGCCTGGACCTTTTGGTGTTCTGATTGGGCTTTTAGTTGTTCTTGGAGGTTTGCAATTATTGACTGTAGGGAAGAATTAGAATTTGCCATGGTGGCGTCGTAGTGGGGCTTATCGGGGGAGTTTGGATATGACATCTCGTTGAGAATTACGGGGGCCTGAAAAGGCCCCGGGCGGCGGGGGGGGTGTAGTGTTAAGCACTAATTGTTAGTATTGGGGTCTTAGGGAACCTTAAACACACCAAACCGCCAGCCTCAGCGGTTTGTAGGAATTGGCTTAAGTCCACAGTGTGAAAAGGGCTGCAGCACTTAGCAAGCAAGCTTACAAGTGAGCAAATGTTAGTTCGAATATATTTATAATAAAACAATCTTACTCTATGGAAATCTGCTGGGCGACGTCTGACCTCTTCACTGTCACTCACTCGACTTAGTAACATTTTGTGCCACCAAAAACGTTACTTTTTAAAAGGCTATTACTCCTTTAATATTAAATTTAGGTGTTTTGGTGTATAATACTTTTTTGCTCAGTTTTAAATGAAGAATCACCCTGCAGCATTAAAATTTTATTGGTGCTTTTTTTTGTTCCCCATTCAATACGTCATCTTCGAAGGGCCGTAGCTCCCTTAGGGCTCATTTCCGGACCAACCTTTATAAAAACTTTTTTTTGATATTTATAAAAGCCAAAATATGAAATCTCTAGAGCCTTGAATAACGCGAGAACCGAGATATGAAGTGTATGATTTTTGTTACATTTTGCGTTACGTAATACTTGAACGTTCCCATAGAGCAGTTTTCAAATTAAAAAAAAAAATTGTTTTTCCCCATTTGTCCTCCTTGCCCCACACCAATGTTCACCAAAAACAATCCCGAGCGAGAACTTTTGGTAAAATAGGGTATTAGACTTAACATATTTTTGCCCCAAATTTTTTGATGTGTACTTTTTTTTGGATTTTTTTAAAAAAATATGGATTCCTTGAGTAAAAATACATAAAAAATTTCATATAGTGTAACATTGTAGGAGCAATCGTTTTCAAAAAATATGCAATTAAGAGGAAGTAACATTTTGTGCCATCAAAAACGTTACTTTTTAAAAGACTATTACTCCTTTAATATTAAATTTAGGTGTTTTGGTGAAGAATACTTTTTTGCTCAGTTTTAAATGAAGAATCGGCCTGCAGCAATAAAATTTTATTGATGCATTTTTTTGTTTCCCATTCAATATGACATCTTCGAAGGGCTGTAGCTCCCTTAGGTCTCGTTTCCGGACCAACCTTTATAGAAACTTTTTTCATATTTTTGGATGTATAACCTCTTAAATTTTGGCATGGCAGTTACACCCTGTATAAAATGTATGAATTTTACACAATTTGCGTTACGTATTTTAAGTATAAGCCTGTTCTTATTTTTTTTAATGTTATGTATTCCATCCCATTTTTAATGTTATGTATTCTATCTACGAAATATGGGAAACAACAGTTGTGTGATTTACATGAATTATGTAATTTTACACAATTCTGTGTTTGAATTTAACCTCCGATGGGCGTAATTTTGCTCAAGGCACGTCGTGCCTAGGGAATGTAAGAAAATAGTTTAGGCCCTGATTTCAGCGGCAACCTCGCCTCATAGCACCGTCTGGGCCTGCTCTCTATTATCAAAAATTACAACAATCGATTGCTTTAATTATTAATGCTAATTAAAAATTAAATGTTTCATTAAAAATTACATGCAAGCGCCATTGCGTTTGGTTATTAAAAAAAAATCTTTTTTTGCGTTTAAACCAAATGGTTAATAAAAAAATTCATTTGTTTTTCAGACAAACTAGAATTAACATTAATTTTTAATTATCTTTTGGCGTATCGACTTTTTTGAGTACATATAACTTTTTACTAACGTGCGAAACTCAATAGTAGTTAAATATAAAATTTTAGAAAATATGTAGGGTAATTCTAGCGTTGATTACATTACATCTTACGCCTATTTTAACTTTTAAATGTATAAATTTGTCAATTATATTAAAAGAGATAATATTTAATTACAATATTAATTTTTAGTAAATAACAAAGTAACAAAACCTACAGGGGTATTCTTTTAAGTGGTACACCCACCGTAACTTTTGAACGGGATGATATATTTGGAATATGCATATCACACAACAAAAACTATCATTTGTCATATTTTTCAATTTTTATCAGTGTAGTTTTAATCTTACACGTGGTAACTAAATTTTATGGTAAAAGAATGCAATGGAGATTTCTCCCGTTAGATTAGACAGGGACAAAAGTTCTACCCAAAAAGGATAGAAGACATACATACATTCTGTATTTGTTCTTTGTTGAACAAAAACAATATTTACTTGGCCGGGCGAAAAGTGTAACTAATTATTTTTATTAAAGAAATTACTGGCGCCATCTAAATTTTAGTAGAATTATCTTATTTTACAGATTCACATTAGCTATGTTCGTTCGTGCCGCTCACTGCTACACTTTCCGGCCAACCAAATAAATACTGTATTTGTTGTATGAAAAACAAATACAGTATTTATTTGGTTGGCTGGAAAGTGTAGCACAAATAAGATAGAGATAGGGTAGACGTATTTTGTTTCATAATTCTAGTTGTAGAGAGCTCCATTTTAATAAAACAATTAAATATGAGATATCAGAAAACAAATAAATGACCATGCGTGTATAATCTATTTATTTTAACCCCATATCGGGAGCAATGTATTTAAAGATATATGAAATAGCGTCATCTACACATTGCGCTTTATATTCATGGGAAAACTAACCAAACGGGTTAAGGCAAGGGTGCTCCGAAGCGATTTGGGGGGGGGGTTCCCTTAAAATCTAATCCGCCATATTACATTACATTACATTACATGTTTGTTTAACCTCGTACTATTCTACTTAATTAAGCATCCCCTAAGTCCAGGACTTGTGTGGGCTAGTAGTAGAGGGAACCACCGGCTTATACTGACTTTCGAACCAGTTTCTAGGGAGTGTCCGTTTCACTTATCGCCTTCGCCAAATTTCAATTATTAATTAACTGAAAAAGGCAAATCGGCGCCAGTGAGAATCGAACCCACGATAGTAGACTTGCTATTCATACGCGCTAGCCACTACGCTATGCCTCCCGCCATTTTGAATTTCGGAAAACTGGCACCAGATTCGTAATTAGCGAACCCAAAAACCCTCGAGTACCAAGTTTTAAGCAAATCCGAGCAACTTTAAAAAATATAATCCGCCATATTGGATCCGCCATTTTGAATTTTGGAAAACTGGCATCAGATTCGTAATCAGCGACCCCAAAAACCTCGTGGTGTTACAGAATCATGGAAAATAAACTAATGATAAACTGATAATTTTAGATGCTGCTATAGCGGTCATACACCTTAATGGGATGAACCTTTTTTTGCCTCTATAGTCAATCACTGTGAAGGGGTTAATTATAACCAAAAAACGCTAAAAATAGGAGTTTTACCCCGTTCTTACCCCCGACGTTTACCCCCAAAATCTAATCAGCTCTTCAAAATATGATAAGAAACAATATGCAAAAAACCGCTTGTCGATATCTGTTTTAGAAATGGAGTTATAATATATCGAGTTTACACCTAGACAGATAGACGGACGCAATTTTTTTTACTGATTTCGACTCAGAAAGCTAAAACGTCAAGAAATATGAAAAAACATGGTCATAGATTTTGACTTTTTGGAGAAGATTTCAATACATCGAACTCTTAGTAGTACTAGATGCCGATGTAAAAAGCTTTACCCCTGACTGGCAGGAAATTTTGATGACTAAAAAAAGTTCTCACCTTTGAAAAAACTGTACTACTCCAATTTTCCTAACTGTACTCCAATTTTTCAAGCTAGAAAAAAAAAGCTTTACCCCTGGCAGAATTTACTGCCCAATTCCCCAACTGTACACCCCTACCCCCCCGTGGGAGCACCCCTGGGTTAAGGCGTCTGATTCATTCTTAGGCCGCATCGATTACCTTTTTCAGTCAGGTAAAACAGGGACACTTCCCTAAAAACTAGATCGAAACTTTCGATTCGAAATTCAGTTAAAGCCGATGGTCTACTACTAGCTCACACAAGTCCTGGACTTTAGTAGAATACTGCCCTCCTTAGGATGAACGCGGCAAATCCAGATAGCAATACAGTCGATTTTTACATAAGCGGTCACAGAAATATCGACTGTATTGCTATTTGGATTTTCAGAATAGAACACTCAGAAAAATCCCATCTTGTAAAATCAATAAGAAATTATTTTAATTAAAAAAAATTGCCTTTTAAAATATTAAAAGTAAAAACTTTACGTTTTAGTTATGAACAATATTAATTTAAAAAAATAATTTTTACACCAAACTGTTTTTCACTTTAAAGTAAAAGTATTGTCCCTTACTTTCTTATTTTAATGTTTTCTTAATAAAATTATAATATTTCCCTTTATATTGTTGAAAAATATCAATATATTAAAAGACTTCTTTTTAAAATAACCAGTTTTTGTATTCAAATCATTTACAAGTTTAAATTATTTAAGAAGAAACATTTTTTAAATTACAATGAATATTTTTATTTTTACAATGACTTATAAAATTAAAAAATATCTTTTTGAATTAACAAAAAACACTGTCGGAGCAAAAACATATTGGTTTTTTTTTAAATCATATGACTTTTGTTTGATTTTACAACGATTTTTCTCTGAGTGTACCAGGTTAAACCAACTTGTTAATGTTAAAATTTTTATTTTGTTAAAATAACAAATACTGGATATTAACCGCTAATACTTGAATATTTTTCTATTATGTTTCCATGGATGTTCTAGAGAATTCTCTATTTCGAAAAGTATGCAATAAAAGGTTAATGCAGATCCTAGAGTGATGTACAGGACTTTATTTTAACGCTAAACTCATATGCAGTTTATATGCAGATGTGACGGATTTAATTAAAAATTTAATAAAAAAATGTAAATTTGCCACAATTCTTAATTAAAATTTCAATACATAAAAAAAATCTATACTACATATACCTATATAATAAATATAAATAAAACCATGGATTACAAACTTGATAGTAGAAACATATAGGAATATTCGTAAGACAATCTTTCGCACTCAACAAGAGGTTTTTTTATGTTCAGAAGGAATGAAATTTTATATTTTTTTTTAGTTACACAGGGTTATGTTTGTTTGTTTGTTTGTTTAACCTCGTACTATTCTACTTAATTAAGCATCCCCTAAGTCCAGGACTTGTGTGGGCTAGTAGTAGAGGGAACCACCGGCTTATACTGACTTTCGAACCAGTTTCTAGGGAGTGTCCGTTTCACTTATCGCCTTCACCAAATTTCAATTATTAATTAACTGAAAAAGGCAAATCGGCGCCAGTGAGAATCGAACTCACGATAGTAGACTTGCTATGCATACGCTATGCCTCCCACACATGAACATTTGGCAAAAAATCCAATATTCACAAGGGCACGTATCATCTCAAATAATAAGAGACAGACAGGCCATGTCGTTATTTAACTCCCTTGTTAAGTTTGTGCCCCCCAAGTTGTGAGATGACAAAAAGTGATTAACCGGCATCAATGCTGCCCTTATTTATGAATCAAAGTTAAAAGCTAACAAACTGCCCTATAAGCTCCATCCCATAATTTGTTAAGGTTTATTTAAAAACCGTTATCCGCCCTGAATCTTTTATATTATTGGCGGTGTTACTTTAAAAGTGTCACTTTTCAGTATGTCGGTATCCAAGTTCTTAAGGGAGATTCCTGAGACATTCTCTACAACTTTTAAAACATATTTGATTTTAACAGATATTTTTATTGGCACTTTTCTAAAAGTATTAAAGTATAAAATACTGCAGCCAACAAAGTAATACTTTAATACTTTCCCCTATAGACCTAGGTTCGTTAAAATCAAAAACGAAAAAAATTCAAAAAAGTCTTTAGCCCGAAGCGTTCTTGAGTTATCGTGGTCACAAATTTCCCGAAAACACACCGACAGATTTTTTTTACGGAAATCATATTTTTGGATATAAAACGTCCAGAAACGTAAAAAAAGCAATAAAAATTTTTCGAGTTTTTTTTTACTAACGCAAGACTTAAAGTCACTTTCTTTGTAAAAGTAAAACATATTTAGAAAAATCGATTTTAATAGACGAAGTTTCAGTTGGATTTAGATCGGAAAAAAGTATACTTAAACTTGTTTGGAAAGTTCGGAGAACGTTGGTAATATTAACTCCAAAATACTTTCGAAGAACAAAAAAATGCTCTGCAGAGTTACCCCGTTCTATTTTACAGCACTTCGTGATGATCTCTAGTCTAGAGACTCTAGATTTAGATGAATTAAGAATATACGCCGCTGTAAAAATGGCAAATTGTTAAAATCTGTTGAGTTTTGTAATACTAAATTTATTTTAAGAATTCAGGTTTTCGAATATTGGTTGACAGTAGCATAAATACTTACAATAAGTATCGCAAATTACTTGTATCAATAAAAACTAAATTATTAAATACTACTAGCACCTATTAGGTGATATATATTTAAAATATTCTAACCTAAAATATTTAGGTGTACCTAAATAATAAATATTATTTTTATTAGTTAATATTTTTTCATGGTGCATATTAAGCGTAAACAATTTTTAAAAGTAAAGTTATGCATGATTTAAACTAACATTAGTTAACAATTAAAAAAAATTATAAATACTATTTTTATTATACTCGCGTCAATCTGAGAATGCGACTCTGACGTCACAGCTCGTAAACTAAATACCACTCTGTAGGGTAATTGAAACTTATTTCTTAAGATTTAATAAATGATTTTTTTTTATATACATTTTCTATATAATAATTATGTATTAAGTCTTAATAAATAAGTTTCAGTTACACTACAGAGTGCTTTTTAATTTACGCGCTGTGACGTCAGAGTCGCATTCTCAAATTGTCACGAGTATATTACTATAGACGATTGAGCCTCTCACTTGCA
Source organism: Brachypterus glaber (assembly GCA_958510825.1). Classification (NCBI taxonomy): domain Eukaryota; kingdom Metazoa; phylum Arthropoda; class Insecta; order Coleoptera; family Kateretidae; genus Brachypterus; species Brachypterus glaber. Next base: position 57,691,957 of record OY294046.1, on the reverse strand, counting down.
CGCATCCTGCGTTACGAAGGTTAAAGCGTAAAGTTGAGAGCGCGCTCGGCTATAGTGAAAATAATTATGAAGTTGAAGTTTGCAACGTTTTTTTGCATCGAAAATTCAAATAGTATATTAAAGCACTTGTTCCATATCACGTTTTTAGCGCACTAGTACTTTAAAAAACTCGCCGCAAGCGGCTTGTTTTCTAAACTTGTACTCGTGCGCTAAAAACGTATGTTATGAAACTAGTACTTTATTATACTATTTGAATTTTCGATGATGCAAAAAAACGTTGCTAACTTCAGCTTCATAAATAATTACTATAGTTAATATTTTTACATGGTGCATTTTAAACGTAAACAACTTTTAAAAGTAAAGTTATACATGATTTAAACTAAAATTAGTTAACAATTTAACTAAAGGTCTATTTCTGCAAAAATTTAACTATTACATTTGGGAATAATAATAATAATAATAATAATAATGTTTATTGTGTTCAAAATTCAAAAAATATTTACAATATCATTAGCATATCAATAAACTAATAAAAGAAAAAAATAACTTGCAACATACAAACTCAAGAGTTTGCCAATGTTGCGTTTCGTTATATATAATTGTATTCTACAAATTATTGTTTAAACTAAACTAAGTTACAAAAAATTAAAATGAAGAAATACACAAAAACGTAATGAATTAACATGTATAATAATAATTACTTATACTTATACTTATTAATAATTATATAGCAAAGCTATACTATATTATAGCATACAATGAATGACATAAAACATACAAATTTTGTATATAAAACAAATTTACTATTTTTTTTTATGAGGGATATATTAATTCTGATACTTGATTTTTTTCTGCAAAAACCCATCTTCTAACTAAATTTGAAAAACGACTTTTTGAATTACATGATTTAATTTCATTTGGTACAACATTTATTAGTTTAGGTATAAAATACATTTAAAATTTTTGGCCTATTGCTTTTAGATACATTGAGTTGTGGATATTACCAATATTACGTGTATTATAAGAATGCAAAACTGTACAAAATAAATGTTTGTTAGAATAATAAAACACAAGCATATTTTTAACATAAATCTCCTTTACTTCCATTATTCTAGATTCTTTAAAAATAAACATTACACTATGATATTTCAAGAACCCTTTGACATAGATAATTAAAATTTGGACCGAATATTTTCTAGGTGGTAACAAACCTTTAGTCCTTCTGTCCTTTGGCTTCTGTATCAAAGAGTTCTCAAAATATCGTTGTATCGTAACTAAAAATTTAACCAATGAATAAACAGATGACAAATAATTCCATTACATAAAAAGGGTGATACCACTTGTATTGAGAATTATAGACCAATTTCGCTGTTATCTAGTATCTCAAAAATTTTAGAAAGAGTTATTTTTAATAAAGTTATGAACTTTTTAGAACAGTTTATAATTATTACCTCTGCACAGCATGGATTTTTAAAAAACAAATCAACAAAAACTGCTATTTTAGACTTTTTACTATGCTTATATGAAAAGATGAATAACAAAAAAAAGTGCATTGGTATCTACTTAGACCTAAGTAAAGCATTTGATCTTGTTGATCATGAGCTTTTATTATTGAAGCTTGAAAAATTGGGTTTAAGAGGTAATATAAATAACTGGTTTAGATCATATTTAAAAAATCGTTCGCAGATTGTTGATATTAACGGTAATGTCTCAAATTCTCAAAACATTGATTGTGGTGTACCTCAAGGATCTGTTTTGGGGCCATTACTTTTTATTCTTTTTATCAACGATTTGGCGGATGCATTTGATGAAAAAGATCTTGTTATGTTTGCTGACGATATTTATGTTCTGCAGATAGTATTGATCAATGTGTTAGTGCACAGTATTCTAAAAAAATTTAATGATTGGTTTCACAGTAATAAATTATTCTTAAATATAGATAAAACTGCTTTTATTCATTTTAAGTTGGTGAAACCACAAGACCAAAAAAATTTTTTGTTAAAATTAAATTCGAAATCAATAGCGCAAGTAGACTCTACAAAATTTTTAGGACTTCATATTGATGAACAGTTAAAATGGGATGTGCATATATCTGAATTGTGTAAACAATTGTCATCAACGTGTTATGCACTCTATAGGATTAGTCAAATTACAAACAGGAACATTATGCAAATTTTTATTCTAGAATTGTTTACAGTATCTTGTTCTGGGGTCCATCCGGTTATGCAGGTATAGTTTTTAAAATGCAAAAAAAAGCTGTCAGAAATATTGTTGGTGTACCTTCTACCACCTCATGTGTTCCTTTCTTTAAAGACTTAAAGATTCTTACTGTGCCATCGATTTATATAAAAGAAATTCTACTTTTTGTTTTTAAAAATAAGCATTTATTCATAACAAATAATATGATTCACAACTACCCTACAAGACATGTAGATAATTATGTGTATCCTATACATAGTACTGTAGCATACGAAAATAATCCAAAGTATATGGGTATAAAATTATACAACAAACTTCCAGTAGAATATAAAAGCATAAATAATTTTAAAATATTGTCTAAACGTATTCATAACTATCTTGTTGAGCAGTGTTATTACAGTTTCGATGAATATCTGGCATAAAATTTAAGCATAAAATTAAAATTAGGTTTTTAGTTTTAGTTTAGGTATAAATATGTATTTATATATTTAAAATTTGTATTTTTTTTTGTATTGTTTAAATTTGTAGCCGACTTGTTCTACACCTATGTATATGGTATTTTTTGAACAATAAATTATTATTATTATTATTATTATTAAATAAATTGGTCAAATTCTCAGTTACAGTTAAACCGTAACTGATATTACTAAATATTGCAGAAATGGACCTTAATAATCAACCAATGAAATGCATGATTGATTTATCATTTATTTTATTGGTTTAAGTGTAAATTTTTTACTTTAATCATGTATTACTTCACCTTTAACTAAAAAGTCACATTTTCACCTAATTTTAATTTATTTTAAGACCTGTTTTTTTTTCAACATTTGTTTAAATTTTGGTATTTTAGTAAAATTTTCGCACGAGTTTTCCACGTTTTTACGTATTTACTGTGCGCGTCTTTAAGCACCGATAAACAACTACAGACACATGATTATCACGACGTCGAGGGCTTCGGAATACTCGGGCGATCTGCGCGCCGCGACGCCCTATAAATGATGGCCATAAACTTTGTCCGGCATGGGATAATGCGTACTACCAATTTTTCTGTTTTTATTATTTTATTGGCAACAGTTGGTGACTTTTTTTATTGATGTAGAGGAGAAGGTGGGAATATGGAACCCCTGTTTGTTTTTTATCTATATCTCAATAAGGTTTATGATTTTTAACCATTTTTTTGCACTAATTGGTTCAAAATTTATCTAATAATTATGATTTTAAAAGATTTTGATTTTTTTGTTATGTTAAGGAAGTTACAAGCACTTTTTTCAAAAAGATAAAATGCTGGTAATATGGATCCATGCTGATAATATGGAACCCTATATGTTTTAAATATGGAACCCCAAAAATGTTACTGTTTGTTATACAAATTAAAGTACTAAATCAAAATGAACATTTATTAAAGGCAAAACTTTACACTTTTATGTTAAACTAAAAAAATACATGGTAAACAACATGAAAAAAAAAAAATTAAACATAAAATATTATTTAAATTATTTTTTTTATTATTTAACGACAAAAATGACAGATATAGATATCTTCTTCGCAACCGGAACATTCAGCATCTGTCCATTAAATACACAAGGCACTGAATCCAAATTTCACCTCTTTGATCCATAGAAAAAATTATTCCATATTACCATCATACATAGGGTTCCATATTAACAACAACAAGTAAAATTTTCTAAATAGTTTTTCTAAAAGGTTATTTTTCGCAATCCTACTTTTTGCATTTTGATTACAAGAAATTCAAACCAATAAAGCAAAAAAAAGACAATAAAAATAATAAACTTACCTTATATTTCGTTACAAAAATCTACAATTAAACTTTTAGTTTTGGTATCTACACATAACCTCAAATATTTCAATGTTTAGCGGTAAAAATCAATTGCACTTTTCTGTATGGTTAAACCTCCTAATTGATATTCAACTATTTTTTACTAGATATCGCTGTTTCTTACTTAACCGGGGGTTCCAATATATCCGCAGGTTCCACATTACCACCTTCTCCTCACCTGATGAGGAGAAACGGCAACTAATCAATAAAAAATAGTATAACTTAATTAAGTGAAAATTCAACGGTTCCACCGCACTTGTAGTCTCTAGAAAATGAGTCTATCAGTTCTGAGGTTCTAATTAGTATACTAATCACAGCGCCGGCGCTAGAATCGTATTATAAGGTAGTTTCGAATTTTCAAAAAAAAAACAAAAATCGTCCTAGACAAAAAAGTCTTATATAAATTTGGTTCATGAAAAAATAAGCTTTTTTTTTCAGATATCCGTCCGTCTGTCCGTCCGTTCGATGTCACGATTTTTGTGAACACACTCAAGAACGTATAATCCGATAGAAAAATCAAGTTCTACAAGGTGAAGATACCTATTGTTTTTGAAAGAAATCCCCCCAAAAACAAAAAAGTTATGAGGGGTTAAACTTTTAAAAAATCGAAAAAAACTGAAAAAAAATCCGATTAACGTAACACATTTAAGGAATATTACTTTTATTATAAGGATCAATACTACCAATTTTAAAAATAATCCCCCCAAAAACAAAAAATTTATGGGGGTTTAAACTGTTTTTAAAAATAAAAAAAACTGTAATTTTTAAAAAATTTGATTTTTTTAAATTTTTTTGTTTTTTCAAAAAAAGATCTTTAAAAAATGTATTTTTTTTTGTTTTGAAAATTAAATATTCAGTTACAAATGGATAGGAATTATGGGAACGTTCAAGTATTACGTAACGCAAATTTTGATCATTTTGGACTTCCCCTGTAACACTATTTTCCTATGCCATTAACATGGGCGTAACACTCCAAAATTACCCTTCCCCCTAGGAGCGTTACGTAATACTTGAACGTTCCCTATGATCCTATATAAATGTAGGTACCTAAATTTTTGTTAAAAACTATAATTCTAAAGTCACGTAATTTAATCTTTAAGGACTGAAATATTGCGTGTTTTTAACAAAAATTAAAGTACAATTGTATAGGATAATAACTTCCTATTTCCTATTCATTAGTAACTGAAGTTTACTTTTTACAGAGCGGTTAAATTAGCCAAAAATCTGAAAACGCCATATTAAAAAAGAATATGCAAGTATTTTTTTAGCAGCACCCTGTATATTATTGGCATTCCAATATGTAATTACAAAAAAAAACTAATTATCTGTTATATCCGGAAACTGATACAAAAAATATCAGATATTTCACGGTTTGCAGAAACAATGAAAGAAATGTTCGGACTAAAAAAAAACGTTTAATTTCGAAAAATTTTATTCAATTGTTCGTCCCATTCTCATCTTTAAGAAAAACCATAAAGTAGATTAAAATTGAAAGCACTTCGACAGAAGTTAAACAACGTTTAGAAAGGAATTTATATAGATTTGATGCACCGAGGTTGGCAGGGCGAAAAAACAATTGATTGTTCTCAAGGTTATGTCAAAACCAAAAAAATTAGGTTTGGTTAGGTTAGGTTTATAGCCAGAAGACGTATTCTTCAAAATCGGGGAGTAGCACGACTGATAGTGTTGAAACCAATAGAGTACGATCACAGCCTCAGACTCGTTCTATTCGTTGTTCTACTCCCTGAAAATCAAGAATAGGCCCCCCTGTAACTTGCCCCTCCGTCGTTCTACTCCCCGATTTTGAAGAATACGTCTCCAGAACGCTTTTTCAATTATTTGAGGTAATGTGACTTTTTTTTTAATACAGTGATGTCAGATTTAAAATGTTTCAATTACATGACATGTCACATTCTGACGATGTCACCATTTACCATGGGGGGTCTAAAAATAGCAAAAATTCGGTGACAATGGTTGAATGATTTATTAATCATTGATAATAATAGAGCATACAAGGTTTGGTTGCTAGGAACTTGCTTCCTACCTTAAGCCTGCCCTTTAAGTGGCACAGTGTCCCACTGGGGCACTGGTGCACCATGGTGTTGATAAAAAGATAATGCGCTGCCCACATGCATAATTTTTGCGACTAAACTTTGACAGGCTCTGTCGTAAACGAAAAGAAATGCCGTCAACGGTAAGTATTCCCGCCAGGGAAAGTTTTTTTACGTGCAGAGAAAAAGCGTTATGTTTTGGTCAGTCTTTCTACTCCCCTAAAGTCAAGAATAGGTACTCTCGAGGGGTCTATCACTGGGTAATTTTCTGTACACCTACTGCAGAAATACACGTACTGCACGATATTTTCAAAAGTCACCACCACAAAAAAAAAAAAAGCTTTGTCCCTGGCGGTTTCTACCAAAAACACAGAAAACACACACCCCTCGCTAGATTTTGCCGAATAATGCAGGTAATGCAAATAATGTACGTAATCTAAGATAATGTAGATAATGCACATTTAATGCAAGGGTCTGCATTATTAATGCAGATAATTTTGTACATCGAATGCAGCAGTGATAGACCCCTAGGGTACTCTGTTATAACGGCATTAACAGAGGCGCCAAAGTGTATAACAGGAAAAATGATTATACGTGTAAAAGGGGCAGAAAATTACTAATTTGCCGAGATTTCTTCCTGATAATAAGATAATTATAATTAATGTAGCTTTAATTTAATGATAACTAATGTGATGTATGTTTTCAGCTTTATTTCATAAATTATGAATGATACGCTCATTATAATCTCCGCCCCTAAAGGCTATTAATTATTATCACAATTTATTATACTATTTTAAGTAATACTAATTATTATAAATGATTTTATGTTATTAAACTGAAGTTATTAATAATTAATAATAATTAACATTGTCTGAAGAATTTAGACTTTTTTATACAAAATTATATCTGTGGCTTGGTTCTAAAAGGGCCAATGTCCCTTTTTCCATATTTTGAGTTATACCGCCAAACTATTTTTTTTTAGATCTATATAACCTAAAAAGCCAATGTCAGTGCTTGTCAGATAAATGTAGACTTTAAGCGACAAGGGCCGACGTGTGTTTTAAATAGACAATTCTGTTAAACTGCTACAATAGCCAATGTTTGACTTAGTATGTCAGTTCAAAATTTTCGATATTGACCCTCTTAGAACCAAGGGAATGCTTTTAAAATCTAAATGTAGATTTCCTGAATTTTGGTTTGGTTTTCTTCTATAATGAGCAGTAATCGGAATAAACTCAGTTATGACTCATCAACGTTGAAAATAAACACAGAAACATAGGCTTACGGAATAATTTTGCCGAATTATGAGGGAAATTTTTATAAAGGTCACTAAATCGAAACATTTGACGACTAATTTGTTACACACAACAATATTGACTATACATATTAACTATAAATATGTATATATATATCGGTGTTTTTCGAAGAAAAAACCGATATTCAATTTTTATCTTTTAAGAATACGAAGGTTTTTAATTTGTATTTATGGATAACTTTTTTTACCACCTAACTCGTTTAAACAGAATCATTAAAACGAATCAAGATAAAAAGAAATAAAAATGTAAATATTTAAAACCTCGCGTCAACACTAGAATCGACGCGGCGCCTCTGCGAGCACTGGAAATTCGCCGATGACTGATAATGAGAAGACTTCCAACTAAAATTCAGGTACCCTAATCTAAAGTTTATACAAGATTTGGACTAAATAAACCAACCCTTGCCAACCAGCCGTCTCGAATGAGCGAGAATACTTCCTCATAAAAAGTTATGTCCAATTTATAATATTTGTGTGGGGGGGGGGGCGTTTGAGAGGGAGAGGGATTTTTTTTTATCTTTTAGTTGGTTTTAAAATATTTCTTCTATTGATACTGAAAAAAATTGACAATAATATTTTTATGTGTAATTTTATATTACCTTTCATGTGGTTTTTAAATTTTTCTTCTATCGTAAATAATAAAAAAATACGACCAAAACAAAAATTTAACCCCCCTTCCCCCCATCCGATTTTGCTGAAATACGAACCTTTCCAAGATAATATAAAAATAAATCTACATACCAAATTTCAAGTCGCTAGCTCAAAGCGTTCTTAAGTTATCGTGGACAGACCGACAGACAGACATCATTTTTTTTGTTGCTTATTTTGATTTTTCTCGAATATCAGGAAAAAATAAGACGATTTAATAAAAAAAAATTCTTTCTTTTATGAGAAAGTAAAAACGGCCATAAACCGTTATTTCCCTACAGATCAATCAAATTTAAGGATTTTTTAAAAACTGATCTCAAAAGTTTAACAGTGATTATATTTAGCTTTCGCTGAAACAGCAATCAAACCGAATTAAATTTTACAATAATCCATAATTTTATGAATTTTGCCACTTGTATTTTTTGCTTGAAAGCAGTCGTCTTCGAGATTTTAAGATAAAGCAAAAATTTGCAAAAAAGCAGTTTAACAGGAAAATTTCACTATCGGGAATTTAATGATTAAACTTTTGTTTTTTTTGCCTAAAGGTCTTTCAACAAATTTAATATAAAAGTAAAATATGAATAAAAATTTTATTGTAGGTACTATTTTTACTATTTTTATACTCCTTGCAACTTCACAGCATGCTACAGCAGAGAATACTTCTCTTAAAAAAGAAATTTTTTGTCCAAAATCAAAAAACTTTGTACCAAAATGCGTTATGCAAAATAAAAACGTCGATATGTTACGTTTTCTTGTCCGCACGATAACTCGAGAAAAAATAATTCGATCGACTTTTTTAGAAAAAATCAATCTTGTAAGGATACGAAGGCCGTTGAAATTGAATAGAATCCTTTTAAAAGAATAAAGTTATGGGGGTAAACATTTAAAAAATAAGATAGCATTTTTTCAGGAAATATTATTTTATTAAAAATATCAAATACCAAATTGAAAAAAAAATACTGCTGCCAACACAATAATACTTTCCACTATAGGCATAGGTTCTTTAAAACAAAAAAAAAAAACAAAATTAATTTTTTTTTTCAAGTTTTTCATTTTTTTTTTCAAAAAAAGTTTCTTTTTTCGTAAAACGAAAAATAATTTGAAAAAAAATATGTTTTTGATAAAAATTGTTTTTACCCCATTTTACCCCCTAACCCCAACACAATTTTTACGAAAAACAATCCCAGCCTAGAACTTTGGATAATAAACCTGTGGTCCAAATTTAAGGTCTTTACCCCAAAGCGTTTTTGAGTTATCGTGGTCACAAATTTTCCGGACACAAACCGACAGAGAATTTTTTTTTGACGGAAATCATATTTTTTGGATATAAAACGTCCAGAAACGTAAAAAAAAGCATTAACAATTTTTCGAAATTTTTTTACTAACGCAAGACTTGGGAAAAGTAATATCTCCAAAAACAAAGAAGGTATAGGGCTAATTAAAAAAAAAACGAAAAAATAAATACAAGGAAAAGTTAAAGGAGGCCACTTAAAAATTAGAAATATTCCAATTTAATGAACTTATCAACAGAATAAGGCTTCTGCGATGAGTACACTAGAGAATGCGAAGCATTATGAATTTTCACAGCTTGTTTTCTTATATTCAGCATATAAATCACTTCAGTTTTTATTAAGGCATACCCGGGTGCTTTAAAATGTCACAAATTTGCCATTTTATGGATTTTTCCAAGTTTTCAATAAAAAACACTGCAGTATGCAATAAAGTATGAAAAAGGATATCAAAAAGGATTACTATGTTTATGTCTCTGTCGTAATCCTATTTTACGGTTACTGTATTCGACAGGAAGGACAATTTTGTTGCTCTTAAGTTTATGAATATTTTTCGTAGAAAAAGATAAAGTTTTACGTTTTAAGACTTTTTTCAGAATGAATAAATAACCAAAATGTTTTTAATGACTTTATGTTCCGATTTAGTGTGCGTTTATGCTTTGATTGAACGCAACTAACTGAAAAAATCAAAGGAAAATTTATTCTTTCTTCAGTACGTGTATGTAAATATAACACTAATAATATTTACTAATAGTGTGCAGTGAGGTAATAATTAATTAATTATAATTAATTAATTTGAGTAACTTTATTTAGTTTATATCCCACAAGATATTAGACTGATAATAAAATAAAGAATTTAAAATAGGGTCTTTAAAACCCTAAAATCATGCAAATATCGATAAAATTCGTATAATATATATCTATATTTTTTCTTTTTGAGTATAAAAATTAGACTGCAAAATCGTCAATAAAAAAAGTTTTTATGTCACATTTTTTTTCTGCCCATTTTAATTATTTTAAAATATTACGATAATTTACGCAACGAGTGGGAGGTCTAATCGCCATTTAACATCAACATTTTGATGCGATTTTTGTTAAAATGGCGCTTAGACCCCAGACTCGTTGCGTAGATTAACGTAATATTTTAAAATAACTAAAATAGGTTTATGTAGAAAAAAAATGACATAAAAACGTTTTTTATTAATATATTATTAATATTAATTCATTCATCAGTTACAAAAATTAACAGAAAATACACTTTTCCGGAATTTAGGGGAAATTTCGGGGCCTTGTCGGCACGGGTTAGAAACTTTTGATCAGGCTAAGATTTTGCAGGTTTATTTTTATACACAAAAAGAAAAAATATAGATATCATGGCTTTTAAATTTTTTAAAATTATAAATACTAGGGCTGGTTTTATACGATTTTTATCGATATTTTCGTGCTTTTAGGATTTTAGGGCCCTAAAAGTACCCCTTAGGGTTGTCTTTATAAATTTTTACTCTAAGGGCGTTCTAACCACGAAACAGAAAAGATTAAGTACATATATATATATTTTTTTTGATCACCCTAGCGTACCATTAACGGCCATTCCAGCAATTCGGGTGTTTCACTAGTACACATTGAAACGGATTTTATAAATACTTATTGCACTAACAGATTGGTACACTCAGAAAAAACTCAACTTGTAAAATCAATAGGAAATGATTTCAATTTAAAAAAATTGCCTTTTAAAATATTAAAAGTAACAACTTTACGTTGTAGTTATGAATAATATTAATTTAAAAAAATAATCTTTACACCAAAACGTTTTTCACTTTAAAGTAAAAGTATTGTCCCTTACTTTTTTATTTTAATGTTTTCTTAATAAAATTATAATATTTCTCTTTATATTGTTGAAAAATATCTATATATTAAAAGAATTCTTTTTAAAATAACCAGTTTTATGTTTAAATCATTTACAAGTTTACAAATGATTTAAACGAAATATTTTTTAAATTACCAGGAATATTTTTATTTTTACAATATCTTATAAAATTAAAAAGTATCTTTTTGAATTAACAAAAAACACTGTCGGAGCAAAAACATATTGGTTTTATTTTAAAACATATGACTTTTGTTTGATTTTACAACGATTTTTCTCTGAGTGTACACGTGTGCTACAATTAGACTAATTTACCAGTTAAACAAGCTGTTAAAACCCGAAATAAAATTTTAAAAAGTTAACGAAAATATTGGCAGAATTTGCCGTTTCGGGTGTTTCATTTTGTTTACAAACAAATGAAACACCCAAAACGGCAAATTTTGTCAATATTTTCGTTAACTTTTTAAAATTTTATTTCGGGTTTTAACAGCTTGTTTAACTGGTATGTTACTCTAATTGTAGAACACGTGTATCAATCTGTTGGTGCAATAAGTATTAATAATAGTTTATTTATATACCAAGGGACTAAACTGTTTTAGTCCCGCTGCATTAGAAATGCAAGGGACTAAAACAGCCACGTTTAGTCCTGAGGTATATACACTATTTTTTGCAGGACCAACATAATTTAGGGAGGTAGATAAAATTAAAATTAAAAACCACGCGTCTAAAATCGGTTGTTTTATTTTCGTAATTTAATCAAGATGCCTGTAAATTGCGAAAAGTTAGTTTCATGGCTATCGCGATTTAAATTTATTTTTAATATGGTTGACACAAACGTCAAAAAATGGACGAAGATGATAAATTTTAAGTAATGTATAAATTGTTATAACAATGTTATTTTTAAAGGTTTTCTTTGTTAAAATCAAATCAATTGGTTTGAATCGCTAATTTATTACAAAACACCACCAAACCTAATTTTTGAACCACCAAAGCACATAGTAAGTATAATATTTTAATATTATCAAGGTTGCCGTGATTTTTATTCCCTAGGGAGAAAAACGGCAAGTTTAGTCACGAAAATGAAAGCGTAAAATTAGGTTTTTGTCTTGGTCGTGCAAAAAATAAATTTTAATGCGTACTAGTGAAACACCCGAAACGCTGGAATGGCCTTAAGTAACATTCTTTTTACACTGGATATCTATATAGATTTTAGTTTTCGCAAGATTTAATGGAAGTACTAATTGAATTTAGGCAAAAGTCGTCTTTTTGCTTAGATTGAAGCCGAACGTAGTTTTTAATTGCATTTCGCTTCCACTTTGTTACACATCTTTCTAAGTAAACAGTGAATCTTCATTGGTGGCTTAAAGCCAGAAATCTCTTCTAATTCAGTTACACTAACTGACGTCAAACCGAAAGCCATCCATGAATATAACGTCGGCTTACAAGTGAAGAGCACTAAGTACAAAAACATGGTTTTGAGATATTGACAAATTTAAGTTTCATTGTTGTTTTTTAATTTTTGTAATAATTGTTTTTGGAATAAAACTACCGCAAATCGCAATGACATGTTTGGACATAATAATGTCACATTTGCAGTTAAATAAAGAAAAATTGAAGTAGTTTAATTCAACTAAATTTAAAAAAAGACATGGACTTAGTGCCTTTTACTTGTAGGCCCACGACGTCGGCTTACAAGTAAAGAGCACTAAGTCAATAAAATAATATAAAAAACAAGTATTTAAAGTTAAAACCCTTTTATTAATTAAACGTAATGTATAACTATAAAGTAGAAAACAAGATGTTTACATAAATTTTCAAAAACTAGATTTTTAAAAGAAGGGTTTGGAATTTTTGATTGTATATGATTTTTTAAAATTTTTACGTCTAATCTGTCTGGGCTGTTGTTCTTGTGGTTTAAAAACTATAAAATGCTTTTATTTTGTTATCTTATTCATATTTTCGTGCAAATGTACCGGAAAGTCAGTTATGTCAAAATTGCCTTTATTCCGAAATATATTACATCCGGTAAGAGCGATATATCACATGAACATTTGGAATTTCGTTTGAATTGCAACAGTAAAACGTTATTTATTAGATTTAATGACATATACGACAATAATTGATTTATTGAATTTATTTATAATAAATTAGAAAATATAATAATTATTATTATTAATATCTGATATTATTATATATTATGCTTCGTAGCTTTGGAGAAAAGCACAGCTTTTAGAGATAATGCATTGCAATGGGTCTTAAAATTAAAACTAAATCTATCAAATCGCGTCATTACAGCTATTTAGACTGTTTTTATTTAAAAAAACTCAAATCATTTTTTTTTGTTTTTTGTTTTTCGAAAAAAGTTATTTTTTTTTAAGTAGGTATTTGGGAAAAATTATTTACTGTGAATACTAATAATGAAATGCGTAGCGTTACATATATTCACTGCTTGTTTTACATTTCACGAATTTTGCCATGGTAATTTGCTGTTGTGGAAGCATCATGATCCGCACTCAGAAAATTTCCTTGAACTTTTAATACTGAATACTATTTGTTAATACATGTTTTTTATTTATATCGCCACCACGGGTATTTAATACTTTACTTGTGATATTAAATACTTTAATGTGTGCATTGTAACAAAATTTTGTCATACTAACATAGAGACCGTGCTGGTACATGTGTTTATTGATACTGATACTGATGTTATAGTAAAAATTACTGTACACTTATAGATAGATAGGTAGATAGTTTATTGTCATACGGGGACCTAACAAATAGGTATTTTATACCTAAGAGAGTTTAATTTAACATATATAATATAGTATGGTATACTTTAAGTTGTTGTTAAGTTGTATTACTGATCTAGTTTAAAGTATGTTACAGTATTCAGAAAAATTAACAATCGGTAAATAATACCACCACCACACACAATTACGCACTGACAAAATTATTACTACTAATCAAAATTTTTGTATTACCGTTTGTTATTTTACTAAATACTGTAATATACTTTAAACTAGATCAATAACAGAACAACTAGAACCTAAAGTATACCAAACTATAACTGTGATATAATTTACCAAATGTTACAGTATTAATAAACACATGTTGTGTGGGGATCCAAATGTACCAGCACGGTCTCTATGTTAGTATGACAACATTTTGTATACAATACACACATTGCAGTATTTAATATCACAAGTAAACTATTAAATATCAATGATGGGGATATAAATAAAAGATGTATTAAAAATACAACGAAATTAAATGTAGTAAATTACCATGGTAAAATGGATGAAAATATTATAGCTGTAAATTTGTTATTTTTGGATCTATTTAATTTGTAGATTAATTTATTTATGATTTTTAAATCATAAATAAATAATTTTTTTAAAAATAATTTTTTTTTGAGCCAGAATCTCCAGACTACAACACGAAAAGTCCAAAAATACGAGATTTTAAGATCGCCCATTATAGACTAGGTTTACACGAGACCTAACTATCGTAGTTATTACTACCGCATTTATTAACACGTTATTTTACTCCCGTGTGAAGGCCCTTTTTTTTCGGTATTTACGAGTATTTATTTAGCGGGAGTTATAAATCTAACCCTCAGGGTTAGAGGTAATAATCGGGATTTAGCTGTAATAAAAGGCCTTGTAAACGGTAAAAATATACATACTGACAACCCTAAAAAGTAGTGTTGTTTTTTTTTGAATGTTGGCAATATTTTCGATACTCATATTAGTTATTATGTGTTTACGATTTAATTGATATTCAGAAATACGGTATTTAGAGCTACTGTAGCTGTTTATAGTGCAAATGTTGTCATATATTTTTAACCATTTTCTGATAAGATTGGATTAATAGTATTAACTATTGTCGTCGGTTTTAATAAGATTACTAAAACGTGTTTGTATTTTATATGTATATGTTACGAGTCGTAACTTACGACAACTAAGCTTTTATATGTTTAAGCTTTATTCAAAAAGGAAATGATATAACACAAACTTACAGGGGTTTAAAGCCAAAGCTGAAATGGGTTGATTTCATGAAATTTCCACTCACTGAATTCAGATTTAAAGTCAGAAAAATCAAATACAGTTTCTTAAATGTCTCCGTTTATTAAAAATAAATATTACTAAAAAATAAAAATTGAAAAATATTTGTTAGAAAATTATAATTTTTATTAAAAAAATTCATTTATTTTTGGTAAAAATGATCTGTAAAATTCAGCAGACATGACGCAATGTTACATGATTAATGGTATATGCATGTACAGTATTTGTAAATGAAATTGACCAACGCGAACCGTTACCAAGATCTGTTGAACTAGGGAACGACACCGCTTTACGCCACGCCCTTCTCCCTCTACGTACTAAATCATTCTGCATCCGATTTTGGCTGTTTGAAATTACAAGGTCAATAAGTTTTATATTTTATAATAAAATATGAATTATGATTAGGGAATTCAATCCCGAGATGTCAATCACAACCACGAACGGGAATTTGATTTAAAATCTCGATCTCGGGATTAATATTTTATGTAAATTTTATTATTGTTATATTATTCACAGCGCCGGCGCTAGAATAATATACGGTAGTTTCGAATTTTCAAAAACAAATCAAAAATCGTCCTAAACTAAATATTCTTGGATATAAATTTGTTACATGAAAAAAAAAGCAACTTTTTTTTCAAATGTTCGTCTGTCTGTCCGTCTGATGTCACAAATTTTGTGAACACGATAACTCAAGAACGAATAATCCGATCGACTTGAAATTTTCAGAAAAAATCAAGTTCCAAGAGGGGAAGATTCGTATTGTTTTTGAAAGTAAAGAAATTAAATTTTCTTTTCAAAAAACAAAAAATTTAAAAAAAAATCAAAAAAAAATATTTAAAAAAAAAAATTTTTCAATTTTTTTAATTTTTTTTTAATTTTTTTGTTTTTCGAGAAAAGAAAATTTAATGAAAACAAAATTGAAAATTTTTAATTTTTTTTTAATTACTTTTTTTCAATAATTTTTCGTTTTTTAAAAAAGACCTTTTTTTAAAAAAGATCTTTTTTTAAATGTAATTTTTTTTGTTATTTTTTTTTTGTTATTTGTTTTTAATTCGATTCAATTCAATTCAAAAAAACGTTTTAAAGTTTTTGATTAAATATTTTTTTATTTATTTTTTTTATTATTTTTTTTTGGAAAATGTAATAAAAAGTTCGTTAGAAACCGTCAAGGCTTTTTTTCTCGAAGCTAATTTTTGAGGCGCCAATTTGTTTTTGAAGTAGGCGCCAAGTTTAGCAGAAACCGTCAGGGACAAAGCATTTTTTTAAGGTATTTTTTTTTTGTTAGGGCGCAAAGTGGGTGTCTGGGGGAAAAATTTAAAAACTACGTTGAATAAAACTACACAAAAAACGCTATAATCATTTATTCCAACGCCCCAAAATGTAAAAAAAAATGTTTCTAGACATAACTTTTTCATTATTTCAATAGAAGAAAAATTTAAAAACCACCTAAAAGTTAAAATAAAATAAGACAAAATATTTTTTTCATGACCCCCCCCCTCTCCAAAATGTGAAAAATTGTTTCTGGACATTACTTTTTCATTATTTCAATAAAAGAAAAATTTAAAAACCACCTAAAAGTTAAAATAAAATAAGACAAAATATTTTTTTCATGACCCCCCCTCTCCAAAATTTGAAAAATTGTTTCTGGACATTACTTTTTTTAGTATTCACCATAGAAGAATATTTTAAAAAGAGCTAAAAGATAAAAAAAATCCTCTCCCTCTCAAGCGCACCCCCCCCCCCCCCCAATATTAGAAATTGGAAATAACTATTTTTATGAGAAAGTATTCTCGCTCATTCGAGACGGCTGGTTTGTTTTTGAGGGGATTACTTTCATAAAAATATTATAAAAACGTAAAAACAATATTTTAATGTTTTCTATGACAACTGGAAATTAAAATTGGTTTAGAAAAGGTTCATAAAATCAACCTAAGAAACCAATCGTCTTTGTTAATTAAAACAACTCGTAAAAACTGGAATTGTTTTAATTGCCAACATAAAAAGCAAAAATTTCATTTGAAACATAATTCTTTGGCTACATCTTTGTTGGTAGTCTATAAGTTGCGATATTTTGTAGGTTTTTTTTTATATATGGCTACGTTGCACTTGTTTCTCTAAAAAACTGTTAAGGTCTTGACTAAATTACAGTAAAATAGTTGTAATACTTACACTGCAACCAACGGCATTTGCAATATTATTTTTGGATATGTTTTGTTCATGCAAAACTTTAATTTTGCAGCGATCAGCAAAACTTAAACCGCCGCCATGGTCAAAACAATACTGAAGCAGAAATATCCGATTCGAAGCCTTTCTGCGTCACATGTGCTCGGCCGCGGTGGCGTTCCCAGTACTTTTTGTGCAAAACACATTTTACGCGAGCGTTGATATAGTCTATTTCATTTACTAATACTGTACCATTCCATGGATAATGGTATTTACTGGCATTTGCATTATTTCCCTCATACATAATACAGATCAATCATGACGATGAAAAATTTAATTTAAGCTGATTAAATTTTAAAATTTTCAATAAAGTCAATTTATTTAGGAAAAACTCTAAACACAAGTCCCTCGTTTTATAAAGTTTACAGCCTAAACTACAAGTAGCAGTATTTTTTGCAAATATTTGCTTAAAAGCAGGTGCTTTCGACTTAATAATTTAACCTAAAAGTCCTCGACTTCTCGGACTTTTAAGTCCCAAACATGTTTTTAACAAAATTTTGTAAAAAAAAACTTAACTGCAGTTTAACCCGCAAAAAAGTCTCGAAATTTAATCATGAAAATTACTGAAATTTTTTTTTTACTGAAAAAATATATCTAAAATATACTATATATGTACCAAAATTCATACCTTGATTCTCGCGTTATTCAAGGCTGTAGAGATTTTATATTTTGGCTACCCCCCCTAACACCACCCCTATTAGGGGGGTAGCCAAAATATAAAATCTCTACAGCCTTGAATAACGCGAGAATCAAGGTATGAATTTTGGTACATTTTGAGTTACGTAATACTTGAACGTTCCCATAACTCCAAAACAAAAGCTGGTAACATTTCTTTTTCCCTTAAATCTCTAGACTAATTCAAAATCCAGTATGCGTGATAAAAATTTAACTCTTATAACGTCAGAAAACAGCTGATCCGTTTTAGAAAAGTATACGTGGATTATTACTTTTTTTACAGAAATTTATTTTCTAACAAATCCATTAATAATTATTTTTATTAATAACCTTTTCTGATATTTAGTTTATTCCTGACTTAACGAAGCATTAAATATCCAACAAATAATTATAATATATTGAAAAATTGCATTTTAGGTTAATGACACAGCTTAAATAGTTAAAATTTCTATCTATTCTATTCGATTAAAATCAATAAATTTTCTTTAATAGTCAGTTAGGTATGTGGACGTTTATAAAATACAATGGTACCATAGGTAATGAGCAATAACTGATAATAAAAAAAATTATGTTTGATATAATTAATAATACAGGTCAACAAGGATTTTGTGATCCGATGTTTTTTTTATTTTTGGCTAAGTTAGGACCAACTCACTGCCAAACAAGCATTTTCAACTATAAGCCATGCCAAAAATGTAATTCCATTTTAAAATCTTAAGTTACGGACATTGGTGTACATCAACATAATCAAAAGAAGCCATTTGACACATTTTTAGAAAGATCGCGGCGCCATTAAACGAATGGGAACATATATTTATTTATTTATTTATTTATTCATTCACCAATTTATGGATACACGAAGTACATTTGGTAGTCAAGATATCTCGGGATTGCTTCTTTGATTCAGAGTATGCCACGAAGGATAAGAGCTGTCATTCAAGCTAGAGGAGGAAATACTCGATACTGAAGACAAATTGATTTTTGTTACAAAATGGTTATTATTAATAAAAATATTTTTCTAAAAAACCTAGTTAATTTTGCGAACGCTTTATCCGTTGTCTTTAAAACAGTGTATCTTCGTTAACAACAGAGATAATAACGTGAATAAAAAAACAAAATGTTCATAAAGTATAGAACTACAGTATGATTTCAATTAACACGCTGTTATTGATGATTCACACCACAGGGTGTCACAAATTTAGGGAAAAAAACTTATTACTTTTTCACCCTGTTTATTCTCAAACTGAAATCAGAATAAAAAATGTTACCATAGCATCGTTACTAAAAAGTCAACTTACGATTCAAAAAAAAAATTAAAATCAGATAAGCAGTTTGCTAGGAAATCAACATTAAAATTGTGGCAAATTTCTACACCTTTTCAAGTTGTAAATTAGAAAGTGTGATATTAATTTCAGACAGTGTAATTTGTTATTCAGATTTTTAAAATAAATTTCAGAAAGTATAAATTGTAATTCAGATTTTTAAATTATATTTCAGAAAGTGTAAATTGTAATTTAGATTTGCAAGTTATATTCCAGAAAGTATAAATTGAAATTCAGATTTGTAATATATATTTCAGAAAGCGTAAGTTGAAATTCAGAAAGTGTAAATTATATTTCAGAAAGTAGAAATTAATTTTCAGAATGTGTTATTTTATTTAAATTTGGATCTGTAAATTCAATTTCAGAAAGTGTAAATTAATTTTAGGAAACGGTAATTTGTAAATTTGTAATTTTTATTTCGGAACGTATTATTTTATTCAATAAAATTTAAAAAAAGTAGCAGTTATGTATTATACATATGTTCGGTATTAAATATTGAACAGCAATAAATTAAAATTAAAAAAAAATGTGTTTTTTACATAAAATTAAATATTTAACAAAACTAATTTCTAAATGGCTAGGTCACTTCATTATATTACATACGTATAAATTATAAATTAACAAGTAAATTTAATTTACACTTTCTGAAATACAATTTACACTTTTTGAAATACAATTTACTCTGCAATAATAATATAAAGTTATAATTTCTGAAATATAATTTACACTTTCTGAATTTTAACTTACGCTTTCTGAAATATAATTTACACTTTCTGAAATTTAATTTACACTTTCTGAAATATAAGTTGAAAATCTGAATTACAATTTACACTTTCTGTAATATAAGTTGAAAATCTGAATTACAATTTACACTTTCTGAAATATAACTTGCAAATCTGAATTACAATTTACACTTTCTGAAATATAAGTTGAAAATAAGAATTACAATTTACACTTTCTGAAATATAAGTTGAAAATCTGAATTACAATTTACACTTTCCGAAATATAAATTGCAAATCTGAATTACAATTTACACTTTCTGAAATATAAGTTGAAAATCTGAATTACAATTTACACTTTCTGAAATATAAATTGCAAATCTGAATTACAATTTACACTTTCTGAAATATAAGTTGAAAATCTGAATTACAATTTACACTTTCTGAAATATAACTTGCAAATCTGAATTACAATTTATACTTTCTGAAATTTAACTTGAAATTCTGAATATCAATTTACACTTTCCTATTTACAACTTGAAAAGGTGTGTTAATTTTGCGGAAAGGTGTATATGCTAAAAACTTTATTTTTAGTCTCAACATTTTATTTTACTCTGTAGAATATGTTATAAAGGATTTAAAGCTATCTTGATCCTTAAAAACATAAAATGAAACATTGGGAAACATTAAATGTTTTATGGCTTTCAAGAGTATAGCTTTAATTTAAGCTTAGAACTGTAAAATGTTCTACAGAGTGTTATAAAACCCAAACGCGATATTGTGGGTCGCAATTCCGAATCCCACATTCTAGCAAAACTGCGGGATTCCTCGCAAAAATACCTAAATTACGATACTTTTTTTATTACATTAAAACCTTAGTACAGTGAATATCAGAAAAAATGGTAAATGTCAAAATAAATTTGACATATTTTTATTATTTTAGCATTGTTCGTTTATGGTTTTTAATAAGGAGGTTAGAAATTTTTAATGAATTGAAATAAATAGGTTAGTTTTTGTAAAATGTCATCAGTCTTTTTGAAAAAAACAACTTTATTTAAAATATATATCATAAAATACAAAAAGCTAGGTGACTTAAGTCAACACAAACATAAAACAATTCGGATATGAATTAACAGTCCAAACCTGTATTTAAGATTTAATCATATTTTAACCCTGGAATTTTAACCATATTTTAAATATATGCTTTTAATTTAACACGCAAGCAGAATTCAAATAAAAAAATTTAATACACTTTTATCTTGCTCTTGTCGATTTTTTCTATCTAGCCGATTTTTTCTATCTAGCCGATAACACCAATTTTTCTTTAATTGTTCTAATTTTGCTGCCCTTTTTCCAAATAGCCGGATGTACTGTCTCTTTCTAGGTAATTTAAGTAAGACATTGATAAAATTATATTATCCATACATACAGATAATGAGACAATTACCAGCTTTATTTTAAATAGATAAACTTAATAATAATCCCCGCGTGGCTTTTACTTTATTGAGTGGATAATTATTTATTTTACCCACTCAACTGTCACTTGTCAAATTATTTTCTCGTAAATGTCATTAAAATTTTTAATAAAAATATGAATTTCTAAGCTATTTATTGGATAAAATCTTGTATGGCACTCATGGGTAAACCGATATTGCCCTCTCGAAGGTTAATTTTCTCATGGGCAATATCTTACTTTACCCACAAGTACCATAAATAACTATGACCCAAAAGATTAAAAGACGTTTATAAAAATTATTTGACAGATCTGTCAAATAATTGACAAATGTAAAAAATCAATTTACATTAATAAATATTTTACCTGCCATTTTTTCCGATACCAAGTGTAGATTTGCCTGATAAAAGCACAAGACCTTTTTTTAAGAAAATAATATTGGGAAATTTAATTCTGATTTTAAAATACGCCAAATATTTATGTCATTTATGATTAAAGATATATTTTATATTTAATAAAATAGTAAATAAGTAATACTTATTAAGTATAATAGTGTTTTTTCTTCACAAATAAAAAAATCGAATATATTTCAACCTTATTTTTAAATCGATATAAGTTTGACATTTGCACTCAAGCTCAAAATGCGCATTTGTGCAAATATAAATTTTTTATCGATTGAAAAATGAGGTCTTAATGTATTATATTATAACTGATAAAGTGATAGGTTTGATACCTGGAAAAGTTCTGCTAGCATATTTATCGCTGTAAATTAGTTCATTGGTTGACAGAATGAAAATTAGATGTTTTGATTGATTTTTATCATTAAAAAATTGAGAAAAAATAAATATTTTTTTTATTTACTGACTAGAAATCTGATTCAGAATTTTAAGCTATAAATAGTATCAGTTAAATACCACAAAAAGTTTAACTAGCTAAGTATTTTTGCAAGCATTTCTTATCAAAAACCTAATCTTTTGACAATTTTTAGACAAATTCTTCACCCCTTAAATTTTACTAGACTATTTCCGGTCAATTTTTAAAAGGGTGGCTATACAAACCCGATTAGATTAGAATGCACCTGACTCAGCATTGAAACACAATTGGTTTTTATAACTTTAAAAAGTCTAGTGGAATAAAGAATGGCTTAAGAATTTCTTCCGTATCCTGGATATGCTATCCTGGGGCTTTCTTTAGAAAACATTTCTTTTGTATTATATAATTTAATTCAATAAGGTAAAATGTGTTTTTAGACGCCCCTACTCAAAAGTGTATAGGTATGTTCGGTACTCATTTTTTTAGAAAATGGATTCAATTTACTAAAAGTAAAACAAAAGACTCCATCCCGATCCTGATCCGCGTATTTTTGCGTTTTATTACGTTTTATGTTGATATAAATCAATTTCGAGTAAAAAAAATTGTCGGTCGATCGGCCGTTCTGTCTGGGAAATTTTTAAGAACAGGTATGTTACCAAAAGTTCCTGCACGGGATTGTTTTGATAATTAAAATGGTCCACCCCCTGTTAAAAAAAAACTATTCTATTTGAGTGGTTTTAACAAAAAAAAAAGACAAAAATATGCAGTTGAGGAAATTTTGATAACGAAACTGACGAATCTTTTATAAAAGTGATTTTTTATGATTTTTTGCGATAATTTTTTTTTGAAAAAAACATAAAAAACGGTGGTCGCCATGATTCCGGCCGTTTGGATCGACTGAAAAAAAAAACGGGTTATTATTCAGTACTGAAGTCGCTATAGCCCTATCTGAAAGATTTTTTTTGGCCAAAAAATAACAAAATGGCGGACGTTTTTCAAAAAAAAAATATTAATTTTCAAGAAAAAACGCCTGCCAATTTGTATTTTTAGACCAAAAGAAAATCTTCTTAATAGGGCTGTAGCGACGTCAATGGTGAATATCCCGTTTTTTCTTAGTCGATCCAAACGACTGTTTTTTTTTAGTTTTTTTCCAAAAAAAAAATATGGCAAAAAATGGCACATTAAAAATCTAAAAATTGTATTCTTTAAATATAAATAAACAAACCTATAAAACTTCACAATGATATCTTTTTTCTTTCTATATGTATAAAAAAATGTTTAAAAACAAAATATTTTTAAAATCTGAAGGTAGAAAGACCCCTTAAAACGTCGGCAAAAATTTACACTGTGATACAGTTTAATATCCCAAGATTTTATCTATTTCTTGGCATCAATAATTCTCCTTCAAGAATAAGAGCCTACATTCAAATCAAATGCAAATATTATTCGTATCTGTATCGTACCCAGGTACTATTTGTATTGTAAAGAAATATAATTTTTAGCGTCTTTGGAAACGGATGTAGACATTATACACTGTATAAACATAGAGGCGCGACAGTTTGGTGCAAAAATCGCATCCGATATAAAAGATAGTACTCTTAAAAAAAGGATTTTAATACTGTCCGACAACGGTATTGCCCCAAAAATGTTTTTGGACAAGGTAACCACTTGATTCTAAATATTTTTATAAAAACATCCAAATCAGCTGTGAGGATCGTTTAATAAAAATATTTACAATCAAGTGGTAACCTTGTCCGAAAAAAATTTTCGGGTAATACCGTTGTCGGACGCAATAAAGTTAATGGTTGGTGCCAAAAAAAAACGCCCCGCTACCGAGAATTTTCTTATGTAAGAAGTTGTTTGACAGGACATAAAGAACACATATACAAAGTCTCAACGGTGAGGTAATCAAAAATATTCTAATGGGCGTGGGCCCGAGGACGATATTTTAAGAGGGGAGATAACTTTTTTTCGGTTTTTATCCCACCACTGCAGTGTACTGGATACTCATTTTATTACGTTTTTACACACTAAGTGGCAAAATTTATATACCGTTTAATAGCTAAAATACGATTTAGTTTCGGTGAACTTACCGGACACAAAAAATAGGACTAGTTTTGCACTAATTTTTCACTGTGGTACTAAAATTAACAATTATAAATAAAATTAGATGCGGAAAACGTTGTTTTCTAACTAAAAAATAACTTACATGGAGAAAAATGGTAAATAATAATTAATTTTATGAACCGCCATAATATTGCTGACATATTTCACGTGTGTACAGAGATGCGGCGTTGTCAGATTTTAATTTTGATTTAAAGTGTTTTCTTGTATTATTCGGAATGATTTCTTGTTTGAAAAATTAACAATATTTTTGCACTGATTTTTGGTTTTATTACTAAAACTTACTGTTTTGAATATAATTAGATGCGGAAAATTCAGTTTTTTGTTTTGTTAGAATTTTTATAACAATTTAATGGACGTTGGTTTACGTTAACATTGGTTTACGTTGATTTTTTCGTTATTTGGTATTTTTTTTTTAATGGGAGAAGTTGGTTTACGTTAACAATGGTTTGGTTTGGTAGTTTGCTGGTTTGCTGTTTTTTTTAATGGGAGGCGTTGGTTTACGTTAATAATGGTTTGGTTTGGTAGTTTGCTCTTTTGGTATTTTTTTTTAATGGGAGAAGTTGGTTTACGTTAACGTTGGTTTACGTTGGTTTTGTTTTGTTTGGTGTTTTTTTTTAATGGAGGAAGTTGCTTTACGTTAACGTTACATTTTTTGTTAAAATTTGTACTATTATTTTAAATAAAATAAATGTACAAACTGACAACGCTGTTTATTAACTTAAAATTGTACCAACTTAAAGTGAAATGTGGTTAAAATCCCTAACTTTGTTTTAAAAATGCACTTTCTTTTATTAGTTTTTCGCTAATTTGTGAGTAGTCCGCAAATTTTTTTTTGCAAAAATACTATTTAAGGTAAGTACTTTTTATTGGTTTAAAAAAAAATAAGAATTCGTGTGTCCGGCAAGTTCACCGGCCCCGAGATTTAGTCAGACAATCAGACGGATGTTAGAGCGAAAACAATAGGGTCCAAGGGATCCTTAAAAAGGATCACATTTTACATTAAAATTTAATTACTTTGTATAAAGTTGAATAATTTTATTATATTTTTGAATTCGGAGTTAACCTGTGCTTGCACCAAATTTTCTTTATGTGTTTAAAACTAAAAGGAAACGGTTTTTGAACTCGTAACTTTTAATTTAAATTTACATGTCAAAGTAGAAGTAGGTAAAATAAACTGTTATGACTTATACATCAATTTCCCCATCTAAAAATATAATTTTTGTTTAAAATTAAAATGTAGGAAAAACAGAATATTGCATATAAAACGTATAGTCATGATAGTAACATTAATTTATTTTAAAAATAATGTGCACACTGAAAAAAAAGTTCTGTTTCAGACAAAACAATTGTTTTTTTTTGTTGCCATTTTTGCTCTTAGGGCAATTGAAATTAATTTTAATAAAAATCCTCGCACTTCACTTAAAAATACGGCCTATTCATCACAAGTGATTTAAAAGTCTAAATGCTTGGTCTTACATTTCACAGCATTTGGTCCAGCGCACAAATAGGCACTCCGAAAAAAATCATGTTTGGGGATGCTTTTTAGAACGTGGATTTGATTGCCTAAAGTTTTTTACTGAGAATTTGAACGATCAGAAAATTTTGAAAATTTACCAGCATGGACTTATAAAGTCAGTTAACAGTATGTTTAGATCCAAAAACTAAGATTGGATATTGCAAGAGGGCAATGATCCAAAACACCGCAGTCTGGAAGAGGAAAAACGGCATTACGACGTTACTTTGGCCTTCACAATCACCGGATGCAAATCCGATCGAAAACGTGTGGGGCTTTAGAAGTCCAAACTTGAAGGAACAAAACTGCTGAATTTGAAGCAGCTCGCAGCAGCCATTCGTGATAAATGGAGGTCGTTGACAGTAAAATACGCACAAAGTATTCCAAAAAGGTTTCAAGCAATTCTGGATAACAACGTAGATTTCACGGTGTATTTAGTAGGAGAAAAATAGCACTTTTTATCTACTTTCATAGAAAAAAATATATTGAAGACACGCTCTTGTTGAACAGACTGTACCTTGGAAGTACATGAAAGCAATTAAAAATACTTGGATGTACATATAATTACTTGAAAGTACTTCAAATAACATGGAAGTACTTAAAATAAGGTACTTCCAGAAATTGGAAGTGTAGGACATACACTGCAGGTGTACATTTTTCGATGAGTGAATCGCACCTCAACAAAATTTTCAGAGATGATGATAGAAATTACATTAAATCAAACTTGATGTTATAATAGATCACTAGTTGGCTTGTGCTTTCATTTGCCAAAATCAATCTCAGCTAAACAAAATACATCATTCCAAAAGGATATTTCCAGTTTTCAAAACATTTTTTTTGAAAACCCGTAAAGGCGCCTTTTCACGGAGCAATTTATACGCAAGTTTGGTGCTATGCAAGTTTGCTGTCAGATATAGCATGAGGACAATTACACATTCATTTGCCTTTTCACGGAGCAAGTTATACGCAAGTTTGACGCTATATATTGCAAGTTAAACAATGCTGCCAACCAGACAATTTTGACGTGTCTCTGCATTTCTTGACAAAAACATAATCTACAATTTGCATTTTTAAGGAAGCTTTTTAGTTAGACAGACCGGCCTATTATTAATAATAATAATTATTAACATGTCCAGTTGCTACTATATTAGTAAAAAGAAATCGATTTAGTAACTTTCTTCCAGGTTGGTACCACGAAAATAACTATAAATCTTGCATCAAAATCTTCGAAAAATAGAACTTGTTCTAATAATTTGATGGCTCGAAAATAGCATTAAATTTGCCTGAAGGCATGCGCAGTGACTGAATCAGTCTTGCAACAAAATTGCATAGCACCAAACTCGCGTACAAATTGCTCCATGAAAAGGCGCCTTGAGCTTATCCTAAAAGGATAATATCCATAAAAGAATAATATTCCAGCCGGTCACGTGGTTCAAACTATCGACAACTAAATAATTTATTAGTACTAAATGTGAAAATCGATTGGCGCCGAATGCTATGCGTCATAATATATTTTCCCTTCGTACAATTTTCCATATTTTCCTTCTGTTTTTCCAATTAATCATTTCGCTTAATTAGAACAACAACAGGTTGTTTTTACGTTTATAAGCATTTTTTTCTGGATACAGGTGCACGCGATTTTTATTTTTATTTAATTTTTACCCGACTACAGCAACGTGAGAGGAGGGTTGTTTTTAACGTCTTTGTATGTTTTTTTTTTGTTCCCCTCTAGAGCCTAAACAGCTGGGGAATTTTAACGATCTAGGCGTCAAACGATTCATCTTGATAACGCAATGTTTCCACATTATTTATCGTTATCATCAGGAATTAAACCGAAAATCAAAAAAATATATAAAATTTAAAAAAAAAACCAAAAACATACTAAATTTTATTTGCCCATGTTTTCGCTTTTTTATAAAAAAAATCTAATTTCGAAAATACTGATCGTTATCATATGGAATTGAATAAAAAATCTAGAGATTTTTTTTGAATACACTACATGTAGTCTATACACAGATAAAGAAGGTTTTCCATTTTTTAACATTTTGTATTTTACGAAAATAGCCCCCAAAAATAATTTTAGTAAAATTCACTTTCAGCGACCTCAAAAACACCTATTTACCAATTTTTACCAAATATTATTTATTATTAGTTACCCCCACTCCCGGGGTGGAGTTAGAAAATTTATATTATCTTATTCAGTTTCAGCGACTTCACAAACCTCTACCAATTTTTATGAAAATATTGTAAATACTTAATAGTTATTTATGGTACTAGTGGGAAAAGTAAGATATTGCCCATGAGAAAATTAACCTGAGGCGTCAGCCAAGCAGGTTAATTTTAATTTTAATATCGGTTTAGCCATGAGTGCCATACAAGGTTTTATCCAATAAATAGCTTAGGAATTCATATTTTTATTAAAAATTTTAATGACATTTACAAGAAAATAATTTGACAAGTGACAGTTGAGTTGGTAAATTAAATAATTATCCACTCAATAAAGTAAAAGTCACGCGGGGGTTATTATTGAGTTTATCTATTTAAAATAAAGCTGGTAATTGTCTTATTATCTCCTCACTCCCGATGGGTGTAAAAAATATATTATCAGATTTAGTTTCAGCGACCTTAAAACCTCTATATACCAATTTTTATGAAAATATTGTAAACATTTAAAATAATTAGACCGAAATTTTTCGAAATAGAAAAGCAAATCAATGCCATTTTTTAGTTCGAGTACACATTTTAAGTAAAAAAGTTGCATGGCGTAAAAATCGCATGCTTGTTTTTTTCGACAATGAATGAGCGAATAGTCGTATTATGACCCCAAAACCGTTAAACGTCAATACAACGAGCCCTATTAGTTAATTAGTCTAGATTCTTGACCCCTGCATTTAGTATATTGATGTCCAAGTACCAATATAATCGGATGGAAAAGTTTTAACAAGACCGGAAAAAAAAGGTGACTATTCAGTTTTAACCGGAAAACAGTAGTTTTTCCAGTCAAATACCTGGTTTTTGCTAGCTCTGATCACGCGACAGCATTTTGACATTTCTGAATTTTAAAATGAGTTTTTTTGCCATAGTGTTGCAACACTATTTAACCAACGTTGGTTAAATCTGATCGTTTCTTAATGAAAGAAATATTTTTTTTATTGAATATGGTCAGATAGAGTTAAAAAAAAGAGCGTATTGGATAGAATCGGTGTCTTGTAAAAAGGGTTAGTTAAAAGAAGGGATCAGACTGGGAGTAAGAAGGCGGGTAGGCAGGCCTAGAATGGAATACTGCTCATAAATAATAAACGATGTAGGGTGCAGAATTTTTTAGGCAAATGAAAGAATTGGCTAAGGATAGGGATGGAGAGCTGAATCAAACCAGTTTTAAGACTAAAAACTTAAGGATGACTAAATCGCACTGAAAATTTAACACAAAAAAATAATTTGAACAAATGGAAAAACGTCAAACTTTTAGGGCGTGATAAGACCTTTTAGTACTAATAAACAGACACCTGATGATTTTTATTTCTTTTTTTTAAGGCTATTATTTATGCACCAAGTGACTGTTTTAGTTGCGGATGGGCAGGATGCACGACCAGCTCCTTTTATTTCCAAAAAATATAAATTTAAAAATAAAGAATTAAAGTGGCTTTAACACTCTTGTATATAATTTATTCTAACTATCCTTTCATTTAGTTATCTTTATTTTAATTTTAAATAAATTAGCTTATTTAGTTTACCAAAGTTCATTTTTGCTTTTTAAAATTTCGGCAATTTTTTTTTTTCAATAACTTTTAAATGGATTTTTATTCGTGTTAGTAAATTACTAGCCTTAAAATTTAAAAATGTACTATTGACATTTAGTTAACACTGCCACATTTTTACACACAAGTTGAATTTACAGTCCACTTCTAGCCGTAAAATACTTTTTATCCCGTATTTGTTTTTTTTTTTCAGAGACTGTCAAACGGCGGTATAAGTAAGTATTAGCTATTAAAATAAGTATATACCTAGTCAATATGAAGTCATGAATTTTAGTTTGTCATGACCAGAACACCCTGTTATATATCTAGTAAAATAAAGAATTAAATTCAGTTTAAAACACAAAGGTCTTATAAGAAATCGTGACTTGTTATACATAAATCAGTAGAAAACTTGTTTTCAATAATTTTTAAGGTTAGAAATAGGGATGTCTAATGCCCCAATCCAGCACTATTGACATTATTTAGTTGAAACTACAACATTTTGCACATACGTCGGATTTACAGTTTAAAAGTTACTTTTTGGTCCCATATTTCTATTTTTCAACGACTGTCAAAGGGCAAAGTATTTTTTAATCTTCATAAAAGTGAGACACATTATTAAAATAGTAGCTGTCAAATATTAAAATTAGTATACCTAGTCAATATTATACTATGATGTTCTGAACTTTAGTTTGTCATGACCAGAACACCCTGTAACTTAGCTAGTAAAATAACGAATAAAATTCAGTTTAAAACACAAAGGTCTTATAAGAAATCGTGACTTGTTATACATAAATCAGTGGGAAACTTGTTTTCAATAAATTTTAAGGTTAGAAATACGTACGTCTAATGCCCCAATCCATCATTGTATCACTATTGACATTATTTAGTTGAAACTACCACATTTTGCACATAGAAGGCGATTTTACAGTCCACTTACTAGTTGTAAGTTACTTTTTGGTCCCGTATTTGTTTTTCAGCAACTGTCGAAAGACAAAGATTCGCCCTCGCGCCCGTGTTTTTCACCGTAAATGACGCACTTTAACCTCCTCTGAGCCCATCCAAGCATGCGCTTCTTCGCGCCCGCTACGAGGAGTATCTCCGAAGTGGTCTTTCGTTTCAAGAATCAAGTGTACCTGGTTAGGTAAGATAGAGAGGACTATCTCGTTAAAGGAAGGGTGAGACAGTCAGATTGTCTGTTTTGTTTCTTTGTCGTCAGGTCAAAACCATATGGTTCAAAATCATTTTTTTTAAATAGGTTTTAGATTTCAATTCATAATTGTATCTGACGATTAATTTTAAATTTTAGCAAGTGTAAAGCAAGGACGTGCGCAGGATTTGCTCGTGGGGGGGGGGGGTTATCAAATTTTTGAATCTTAAATAAAAGAACCTAAGAAAGCCCTAGCGCCGCAGGCGATTTTTTTACAAATTTAATGGTCTATTTTTATTTTAAATTAGTCTTTTAAATTTAAATTAATTAAATTTAAAATTTTTAAAAAATGCAGGAAACTTTAGCGCCGCAGGCGAAACTTTTTCTAATTTCACGCAAAAAGTTCTATAATCCTAAATAGATAAAAACGTAAGAAAGCCCTAGTGCCACAGGCAATTTTTTTGAAAACTTGATGGTCTATTTTAATTTTTGAACAGAAAATTTTTTCGAATTTCACAATTAAGTACTAAAATCTTAAAACGAAAGAAAGCCATAGTGCCACAGGCGAAAAATTTTACAAAATTGATGGTCTATTTTTTAAACAGTTTTATTATTCTAAATTTGACGAAAAATGCAAAAGAGCTCTAGCGCCGGAGACAAAAGTTTTTACGAATTTCACGTTTAAGTTGTACAATCTTAGGTAAAAAATGTAAGAAAGCCCTAGTGTCACAGGCAATTTATTTTACAAACTTTTATTTTAAAACAGTTTTAAAATTCAAATTTTACCAAAATGTAAGAAAGATAATGCGCCGCAGCTCAAAATTTTTATGAATCTTCCCTTTTTTTCCCTGATCTGTAAGAACCCTGTACAGAGAAAACTATCAACAAATAGATGTACATAATATATATTATATAATTATAAGATTACAGTTGTAAACATTTCGATTGATTCAAATTTTTCCTAATCCGGAAGTTCAGAAAATTTTAAAAATTGTAGTTTAAGACCCTCCTGGGGGAGGGTTTGAACCCCCTGAATTTAAATTTGAAACATTTGCTTCATGTTAAGAGATTCTAAGAACTGGTGACCATTTTTATTTCATTATTTTTTCCCAGCTGTATTTTATATATGTTTTAAAGTACATCCAATTTAAGCTATTTGTCAATCGCCAGGTCCAGGTTCGGGTTCCTTGGGTGCTAGAAGCTCCAAAGAGGTAGTGAAATGGGGTATACGAAAATTATATTTTTAACTTACCGAGTCAAATACATTACATTTATTATATTTAGATTAGTCTATTTTCACAGTTTTACACAATTATTCAGCTGGCCAAGGGGTAAAAACATACTTTAAAAAGTTCATTTGACATATCTATGGTCTAGCGCACAAAGGTGCTAAGTATATAGGGAAACCTTATGTGCTTAGCACCTTTGTACGCTAGACCATCGATATATCAAGACTATAAAGTCGAAAGAATTTTCATTTAATCAAAATGTCATTTAATAAATTCTCATTTCTTTAAAAAATTACCCCTTGGCCCCAGAACTATAATTATGAAAATAGCTTAATCTGAATGTAATAAATGTAATGTATATAACACGCCAAGTTAAAAATAGATTTATTGGTAGCTCATTGCCACAGCTTTTGGAGCTTCTAGCACACAAAGAATCTTGCTAAAGTCTTGCTAAAGTCTTGCCCAAGCCTGGATACATAATCTTGACTAATTATCTTGCTCAAGAATTGTCCAATTCTGTACAAAGAACTTTGTCAAGTACTGTGGTCAAAAAAATTGTCCAAGATCGATGTTACTAGGGTATGTTCGGAAAAAAAAATGTTTCGATACCCGTCAGTCCGTCCGGAGGCCTAAAGGTCATACACTGTAAAACCTGATGTTAAAATAATATAAAAATATTATGGACAAAGTAATTTTTAACGTATCGGTCTGTGGCAATATCTTACCATTTACGGACTATCTAATTTATTTTTACCGTGTACCGTTTGACAGATCTCTAACGATTTTGGTCAAATTTTGTACCTTAATGTGAAATAACAAACATAACATGTTATTACTGGTTTTCCCCGTAAAAATCACAAAAGGGCGGCAACTTTTTTTTTTGCAATTTTATAGAAGGCAACTTAAAATTTACATTTGCAGTTACTTTTTTATAATCACCGAAAATAAATGCAGACCGATGAAAATAACAAAACAATCAAAATCTTAAAACTTTTTCAAGAGAAACGCAAGTGCGGAGGAACCACTTTAGACCAGTTTATTTATTTTAACATTCCGCTTTACGAAAAGCAAACAGAAATGAATTATTTGTGGCTTGGAAGCCAATGTCTCTGATCTAACTTCCGGTCGACTAGAATTAATTTTATGCTACTTAAGTACTGTACTGTAGGTGCTTTTATTTTTATTTTCTATGCTAGACTGTAGTAGGCTCTCTGGAGACTATAGTAAAGTCAGTTGGGCTTAAGAGCACGTCCTATTATAAATTATAATACCTACTGGCACAAGTCTGCTGCGATTAAAAAGAAGAGTTTCAGACTGGTTTATTCAAATTTGTTTTTTTTGTCGATAGGACGATGGTCTGTATTTAAAAAAAAATGCTACCTACTAAAAAGTTTATTATAAAATGTTATTTTATACTTTTTATTAAAAAAAAACTATTGTGCCCTAAAATATTTCTTGTATTAATATAAATAGAACAGAAACCATATCGATACAAATAGAGCTGAAATTCTTTTTCACACAAAATATAACTTTTTATTATTTTTAGGGCAAAATAAATAAACTGAATTTAAGACATTTTGTTGTTTTATAAGAGATATAAAATTTATGACACAGTTAGAACTGTGTGTACATGCGGACGAAATTACATTTTTCTACGATCTAATAGAAAAGTTAACATTTCTACAATGACAGATGAAGTTTTCTGAGCGAAAAATAACCTAATTCTAAGCATTTTACTTTTCTGCTCGTTACCATGACAGCAAGCGCAAAATTGAATTTTGCGCGTTAGAATGTAGGCAACCGGCAAGTCAATCGTAAAACAGCTTTTAACTTGACAGTGTCAAGTATATGCTACGGGATATTGTGCTGCCATTTTTTTAATATAGAATTATTATTTATCTTTAATCAAATCTCAATTTCGTGTGATAAATAGTTGTTATTAAGGGAATTATGGACAGTTACAGTGATGAGGGTTTTTCTTCTAACCCACCAGATTTGCAAAAAAATTGTAAGTGCCAAGACCTTGTAAGGTTATAAATTTACTGCCTGATCGTAGAAAAAATGTGGTTTGTATTAAGAGTGAAAAATGACTGATTTCTGCTTGAGCGTGGAGTTTGCTGATCGAGGCGCCTAGCCGAGATCAGCAATCACGCAAAAGCAGAATAAGAAAAATGGGAAGAAAAATAACTATTTTCGTCATGGCAGGCAAAAAGGTCACATTTTCAACTCAAATCGAATTTAGAGAGGCTATTATAAAAGGAACTTTAATAATAATTTCTTTTACGACTGCTTTAGAATGTAAGTAAATACACACACTTTTCAAACACAGAATGAATCCATTCTAGCTCTAGATACGGTATAAATATTCCGTATCAAGTGTTAGAATGAGCACATGTGGTGCCATCTCTTGTTTATAAAAGCAAAGAAAACTGTAGGAAAATTACCAAAAATATATATTTTACCATGAAATATTAAATAATTTAATGCAATTTAAAGTTTTGCGTTAAAATTACATAAAGTTTATTAGTTTTTCTTAATATTTGACCAATTTTTTATCAATTAAGTTCAAAAAATTAAAACTGCTCCATCTATTGTTAAATATTTAAACCTGATATTTGTCACAACAATCTGACATAACTTTCAATTTTTGCATTATAATTTGTAAATATGTGCTAAAATTAAATAAAAACCTTTTTTAAGTACTGATTTAATAAAATTATTAAATAACATTAATTGCTTTATTTAAAAATATGTGTTTTGTTGCATTTGCAATGTCGAGTCACAAAAAAACATTGTTTTTAACCTTTTCCGCAGTTTAAAGCCATATAGTGTTTCATATTTTCAGTCGAAGAAAAAGTATAGTCTACAACACGTATGGAATAGGCATCCCGCGCTCGCGGGACCGTCATACTCGCCTGCCGGCTCGTATGACAAACTTTCCGCTCGCGCGGAATATTGTCTATTCCATACTAGTTATAGAATATACTATTCTGACAATATTTTGACGATCTTTTACTTTTTGTATCAGTTCTGGCTAATAATACATGACTAAGTGTTTTAAAAACGGTTTTTGTTTTAACTGAGAAAAAATATTATACTTTAACCGCAGTTGTAGGCGTAAAGCTATTTTAATTTTTTATTTGTCTAAAATAATCAAAATTTGCGTTACGTAATACTTGAACGTTCCCTTACTTCTAAAAAATTACCTATCAATTTTGTAAAAAGGTTTACGAAAGAAAAATATCTAAGGAGGAGGCCTAAAATATACTTTTTTCTATATTGCGACTCTTATAAGCTCATAATCACACGCATTTTGCATGTTCTTATAGGCCCATAAGAGGTCTCTACTTTTTAACTGTTGGGTTGGCAACATACAAAAGCCTATCTCTTGACGTTTTGCGTGCAAATGTCAATGTCGATTTAAAGTATAATTTTTTACAAAATTTTGTGTTTGGGTTATTTTTTACCGTGTTAAAATTGTGGACTGGTTAATTGCAGTGAAAAAAAAAAGAGATGACTGTAAAATATATCAAAATATCATTTTTTCTTAGAATTTTAAACATAGTGTAAACTGTAATGCCAACCCAAAACAAAAATCCCTAAATCAGTCATCAATTTAAATGTAAGTTTTTTAAATTTTAGAGCAAAATAGAAAAAATTGTATAAAGCACTCGTTTCATAACACGTTTTTAGAGCACTAGTACTCTAGAAAACTCGCCGCAAGCAGCTCGTTTTCTAAACTTGTACTCGTGCGCTATGTTATAAAACTAGTACTTTAATATACTCTAAAAAAGTAACGCACACCTAATTATATTCTAGGGCAGTCCATTAAAAAATTAATTTTTTATTGCTACTATTAAATTTAATGGCGATTTCTCCCGTTAGATTAGACAGGGACAAAAGTTCTACCCAAAAAGGATAGAAGACATACATACACTCCCACTTCCACCCAACCAAACAAATTCTGTATTTGTTCTTTGTTGAACAAATACAATATTTACTTGGCCGGGCGAAAAGTGTAACTATAGTATTTTTATTAAAGAAATGACTGGCGCCATCTAAATTTTAGTAGAATTATCTTATTCTACAGATTCACATTAGCTACGTTCGTTCGTGCCGTTCAGTGCTACACTTTCCGGCCAACCAAATAAATACTTTATTTGTTGTATGAAAAACAAATACAGTATTTATTTGGTTGGCTGGAAAGTGTAGCACAAATGAGATAGAGATAGGGTAGACGTCTTTTGCAGTGTTACCAATTGGTGGGTATTTACCCGATTTGAGGGTATTTTAATAAGTTGGAGGGTACATTTCGGGCATTTTTTTTTTTCGGGTAAAAATCGGGTATTTTTGGGTTTTGAGGCATGTTTTTTCTAGCATATAAATCGGATATCAAATAAATAGATACCTATTTATCTATGTCAAGATAGTAAATTAAAAATCGCACAGTGAATATTTTCCAAACCCGAGGTGAGGACTTTTTTTTTAGCCATTAAAATTTCTAGGGGTAAGTTAGTAAATTATTAAAAATTGCACAGTCAATATTTCCAAAACCCGAGGTGAGGACTTTTTTTTTTTAGTCATCAAAAATTCCAGGGGTAAGCTTTTAATTAATACAGCAATATCGGGTAAAAGCGGGTATTTTCGACAAAGTAATCGGGGGTTTTTGATGAATCGGATTGGCAACAATGGTCTTCTGTTTCATAATTCTAGTTGTAGAGAGCTCCATGAGGATTGGTTGGATAGCCCTGGCAGCTCAAACCACACATCTGAAGAGAGAGAGCTCCATTATGTTCTTGGGCAGTCCATTAAAAAATTAATTTTTTATTGCTACTATTAAATTTAATTCTATAAAATTTAATTTACTTAACAAAAGTTGTTTATTTTATGTTCTCAGAGTAAACAATGGTGTAACGATAAAACAACCATTTGCGTGGGTGTACCTTTCTGATTTATTGCGTTTAACGGGTACGATACAACTGGCGCCATCTATCCCAAGTTGGTCGAATTAAATTTTTTATAGCTTGCACTGCTGCAGAATTCATTTAGAAAAAGTTTTAATTCTGAAAAAAATCTTTTATGGACCTAGCGTTTTAAAATAATAATTTAAAACATTTAAGAAAAATGCGCCATAGTACTCCCTAACTAGGATTCCCAATATTGCAATATATTTAGATTGTTACGCTGTTCCTAACCGTAGTTCTAATTACAAGCAAGCAAATTTTAGCAATCGCAACACGCTAAAAAATTACCTAAAATAGTTTTATATCAACAGCAATATTATACAGTGCGGTCCAAAACACACCCCCCCCCCCTCTTAACTTTTGAACCATTTGAGATATCGACTTCAAATTTAGAACTCTTAAATAAGACAACTTAAACTATCTTTTAGCATATATTTAATATTTTCAGCTCTTAAAATGTGGGCAGGGGGGCATGGGGGGACATTTTTTTTAATAGAAAGGGGGGTCGTGTGATACATCATTTTAAAGCTTTTAAAATTCTCTATTGAAACTAAAATTTTTAAATTTTTTAAAACTGTTTTTTAAGGTTTTGATTTTTCAATTTTTTGTGCTAAAACATTCTATTTTTTAAGTTTTTTTTTTATAAATTTTTATTTATGTCAACTAAAATTAGTTTAAAAGTATAATTAACATTTTTTTATGATGAAATTAGGCATTTTAAAAAATTATTTGTTTTTTTTTAGAGGAATTTTGACATTAATACCCATTTTCAACCCCATTTTAAACCCAATTTTTTTTTAATTTAAAAATATGGAGTTAAATGGAGAATTTTATAAGCTTTAAAATGATGTATTACACGACCCCCCTTTCCATTTAAAAGAATGTGCCCCCATGCCCCCCTGCCCACATTTTAAGAGCTGAAAGTATTAAATATATTTTAAAAGATAGTTTAAGTTGTCTTATTTAAAAGTTCCAAATTTGAAGTCGATATCTCAACTGGTTCAAAAGTTAAGAGGGGGGGGGGGGGACTTTTGGACCGCTCTGTATATTTAATGTCATAGTAACTTCGGCGAAATCTTGGTATCATCTCAACAAAATTCCATATAAAATCCCAAAATATTGGGCGAATTATTCCGAAATCCTAGAATATTCGAAGAAATCCTAAAATATTCACCAAAATTCCGAAATCTTGGACGAAATCCTAAGCTTTTTGCTCAATTCCATATCTAAAGTACCCGATTTTAGCAAAATTTCACCAGAAATAGTAATTTTATCTAACAATGTAAATTTTGAAGTCGAAATTTCGAAATCTTGGACGAAATCCAGAAATTTTTGACAAAATCTTGAAATATTTTTTTTACTAAATCCTAAATATAGAGCGCTACGTACTTCTTGCTAGATACTAGCAAAAAAAAACAGAAATAAGTAACTAATGTAAATATTAAATCCTGAAATTTTTACCGAGACCCGAAATATTTTACGAAGTATTGTAATTTTTGCTTAATCCCAAATCTAAAGTACCCGATTTTAGCAAAATTTCACCAGAAATAGTAATTTTAACGAACAATGTAAATTTTGAAGTCGAAATTTCGAAATCTTGGACGAAATCCAGAAATTTTTGACAAAATCTTGAAATATTTTTTTTACTAAATCCTAAATATAGAGCGCTACGTACTTCTTGCTAGATACTAGCAAAAAAAACAGAAATAAGTAATTTTGACAAATGATGCGTAGGTTTTAGCAAAAAATCAACTAGAAATAAGTAACTAATGTAAATATTAAATCCTGAAATTTTTACCGAGACCCGAAATATTTTACGAAGTATTGTAATTTTTGCTTAATCCCAAATCTAAAGTACCCGATTTTAGCAAAATTTCACCAGAAATAGTAATTTTAACGAACAATGTAAATTTTGAAGTCGAAATTCAGAAATCTTGGACGAAATGTAGAAATTTTTGACAAAATCTTGAAATATTGAATGAAATCTTATTTTTTTTTGCTAAATCCTA
Organism: Brachypterus glaber; assembly: GCA_958510825.1. Classification (NCBI taxonomy): domain Eukaryota; kingdom Metazoa; phylum Arthropoda; class Insecta; order Coleoptera; family Kateretidae; genus Brachypterus; species Brachypterus glaber. Next base: position 57,652,755 of record OY294046.1, on the reverse strand, counting down.
AATCTAAAGCGCTCCGTACTTCTTGCTAGATACTAGCAAAAAAAAACAGCAATAAGTAATTTTAACTAATGATGCGTAGGTTTTAGCAAAAAATCAACTAGAAATAAGTAGCTAATGTAAATATTAAATCCTGAAATTTTTACCGAGATCCCGAAATATTTTACGAAGTATTGTAATTTTTGCTTAATCCCAAATCTAAAGTGCCCGATTTTAGCAAAATTTAATTTAATTTAATTTAGAAATAGTAATTTTAACGAATAATGTTTTTGAAGTCGAAATTCCGAAATCTTGGATGAAATCCAGTTTTTGACAAATTCTTGAAATATTGAATGAAAACTTAAAATTTTTCCTAAATCCTAAATCTAAAGGGCTACTTCTTGATGAAGCTGAAGTTTGCAACTTTTTTTGCATCGAAATTTAAATAGTATATTAAATCACTTATTCCATAACACTTTTTTAGCGCACTAGTACTTTAGAAAACTCGCCGCAAGCGGCTTGTTTTCTAAACCTGTACTCGTTCGCTAAAAAGGTATGTTATGAAACTAGTACTTCAATATACTATTTGAATTTTCGTTGCAAAAAAACGTTGCAAACTTCAGCTTTATACTTCTTGCTTGATATTAGCAAAAAAAAATACCAGAAATAAGTAAATTTAACTAATGATGGGAAGTTTTAGCAAAAAATCAACCAGAAATAAGTAACCAAGCTAATTTAAATATTTTTTTAACTCACCAGTATTCGGCGCATTCATCAAAATCGAGAGCGGACACTCATCGTCATCGAGTACATACTCCGTATCACTCACTCCAGGTTGCTGGGTGACCTGCACAAGGCACCATTGTCCAGGGTCGGCTTTGGTGAGGCCGTATTTGTCCAGCATTTCGCGGACCACGGCCCCCGCGCAATCTCGGACGGACAGGAGGAGAGTTTTGTAAGGCACGTCTTTACATAAGGCCTCTCCGTAAATTTTTAGGGTACCACCTGGAAGAAAAAAAAAACAAATAAATACAGTTTCTTAAAAAAATATTTCAAAGTGATCCATCTCTGAAGACACTAGGACCTAGTGCCTAGCTAACTACTGCCTAGATTAATCAAGGCTCCTTCACCAATAAGACTGTTAAACAATTATGTCATCGCAATTTAAACAATTTTTGACCCTCCCGTGTTACTTATGTGACGAAATTTCGGTTTACTACATATTAAAAAAAAATGTGGGTTTTAACACTTATTTTAGAATATATAAAAGTAAAAAGTGACTTTTTGCTTGATACCCCATAATTGTTGAACAGCCCCTAATCCTCTCTAATTGGTAAAAATCTGCAGAAACATGGATAGAGGCAGTTCAGAAGGAGTTTGAACTGGAGATCCAAAACTGAGGAGGAACAAAAAATTATAGATAAATTATTATTGATTATAATATAATGTATGTATATTATACATAAATTGGTCACCATTACCATTCCCTGATAAATTTTGGAATATGTTCTTAATAGGTAACTATAAAAGTATTATATAAATACCTGTATCTGGGCCCCCATCTTTGGATCGGAATTGTTGTAATTTTTTCTCTAATTTTTGTTGTCGTCGTCTTCTCATCACAGCTTCTGGATTTGATATGGATCGTGTAAACGACGTTTCTGGCAGTTCTGGAATAAAATTTTTATCAATTTAGTGTGATTTTTTACCCAAATTTTAATTAAATCTGGCCAGAGATAACAAAGATATAAAATGTCTAACAAACTTTATCCTTTATCTATCCTGGTTTCTGGTTTAATATGGCCTTTTAGTTTTCCTTAATAAACCTCCTCAATGGAACTAGTACTTTAACCTCTTCAGGGACATAGGCACATATGTGTACAGTTGAAAATAAATTCCCAACAATGTAATATTTAACTTTTGCCACTTAATTAATTTAATCAAAAAATTCGTCCCTGAAGAGGTTAAGAAAGAGCTCTTTCTTTTCAGAACCTAAAAATATTCTTAGAGTATTCTAAGAAGCAAAGAACATTCTTAGAAACTTCATACAATATTCTTAGAACATTAGTGCTATATTTACCTGTGTATAATTTTTCTGCTACTCCATCTTTGTTGTTAATATCACCGTTTTCGCTTTTCATTCGAGACAATTTTTCTTGTTTTTTCAGTTGTTTTTTCTCTCTTTTCGATAATTTTCGTCTAAAACTTGCATTCGAATCGATTGTGCCCATTGAGTTAATCTAAAAATAAAAAAACACTTATTAAAATCCAATGGAAAACTGTTATTTTGTCAATATTTGTTGTGAAAAGGCAAAATTAGATAAAAATAATCGGCTAATTTTTACTTAGTTTTATTTTTTCGATTTCTATAGATTATTTTTCTGTTTTATTGTATTTTGTCTTGTTGATAGCAGTTATTGTTACTAAAATAAGTTTTCACTAGGGTCACTCGATCTGTTGTTGCTTTGTCTAGTGTTTTGGTGGTTAGCCCTTTGGGTTTATGGTAAACAACCACCAAAACACACTAAAACACAAAGTAGACAGCAACAACCGTCAACCGTCAAGCAAGTGTACAAGGATTGTCAATGATTATCAAAAATTATAAAAAATCGATTATTCTTAATGACTGCTGGGTGGCTACAATTTTTTCAGTGCCTTTTGAGTATTTTTTTTTCTATTATTAATTTTGACTTTATTAATTTATAGTAAATCGAAAAAGTTGGCCACACATTTTTTTCAATTTCCCCAAATATTTTAAAACATTTTAAAATGGTTAATTTTAATGAAGTTGAAGTTTGCAACGTTTTTTTGCATCAAAAATTCAAGTAGTATATTAAAGCACTTATTCCATAACACGTTTTTAGCGCACTAGTACTTTAGAAAACTCGCCGCAAGCGGTTTGTTTTCTAAACTTGAACTCGTGCGCTAAAATATACTATTTGAATTTTCGTTGCAAAAAAACGTTGCAAACTTCAGCTTCATTAATTTTAAACTTTTAAACCATTGTGTCACTCCTGCTTGCTCCTATGACTCTAAAAACATTAGTTTATCCAAAAAATATCTTTGATTTAAAAAAAAAATATAGCTTTTCCCTGACTTTTTCCTGATAGCGAATTCCCTAAATTTCCTATTATTTCAGGAATGTGGCAACACTGTGGCTGACCAGGATTGTCCGTAATTATGAGCCATCTTCTTTATAAAATTATGGACAATCTTGTCAAGTGAGTATACTACGATTGTTTCAGAAATTACCTCTTCCAACATTACTGACAGAAATTACCTCTGGTTTTATTTATTTATTTTTGGGTCCCCCTGTAGGTATTTTTATAGTTAATTTGGTATGCACAATATTAATAAAATGCATTGGTTTATTTGGGATTCATGGCACACAGTGATGAGTTATTGATGTTTAGTATTCATAAAAACACATGAACATCGTGTAAAACAACACATGGTGGAACTCGTGCTGTATTATAAACATTTTAGTACACATAGCGCGATTTTTCAGTTTTAAAATTATTGACGTATACCGTTTCTGACATATTTACAGAAAATATTTCTTCTATGTACGTTAAATAGGTCTTTCCGGTTAATAACTGAGAAAAGACAGTTAATGATTACTATTAAATGGTATACCGGGTGTCCCACCAGGTTCTTGCCAAGCTATATCTCCGTTATTTAAAAAGATAGATTTTTTTGCAAAAAACAACGTTAAATGGGAACCATTGAAGTTTTTATTCACGTGTCCAAAACCAACCCATTCTTACCCACCCCCTCAAAACCACTTCCAACTTCTCTTTTTTAAATAGCACTCCCCCCCCCCCCATTTTTATCAAAGAATATAAAAGTACATTTTTTTCCGAGGGGTTTATTTATTGAAAAAAAGTGTACAAGGATAATGAGAATCAAAGGATTGTGGAAGATTGTCAAAGATTGTCCAAAAGATTGTACAAAATTTTAATGAAAATTGTTAAAGATTGTGGGAGGATTTCAGAAAATTGTGGAAGATTGTAGATGATTGTGAAGGATTCTGGAGGATTGCAGATGATTGTGAAAGAAGGAATTGTCAAGGATTGTAGAAGATTGTGGGATAGGTGTACAAGGATTGTCCAATAAATAAACATCTCGTTTTTTTCTGAATTCAACCATGTGGTATCTTATCATTTAAGAGGCTCCACATAACAATTATTATTTATTAATAATAGGGTGGTATTTAGAGCAAAGTTGTAGCTGGTTCCAGGAGAGTGGGTTATTGTGTGGTTTTTGGATACATTAATCAGTTCTGTTTTAGATATAATCTAACGTGAATTTTTTTTTTGTTGCAAATTTGAAGTCGATATCTCAACTCGTTGATTTGAAGTCGATATCTCAACTCGCTCACAAGTTAAGGGGGTGCCATTTGGAACGCGCTGTATATTAAATAATGATTATGAAATTTGACTTATTTCGCACAAGTGAATAATTTTCTTTAATGTTTTTTTTTGTAACTCGGTGTTTTTGAGAAAAAAATTAGGGACTAGTTAAAGTGTTTTTTTTTTTAATTCAGCTTGTTATAAAATACATACAAACAAAAACAAACAAACAAAAAGAAATTAAGAAAAAAATACAAAAAAACGCAACCTACCGTTTTATCATCAACGTTCTTCAACAAAAACCGCCCCTCTCGATCGTCCACGTGCCAATTGAGCTGGACCAAAAGAGGTTTTTCGTCCTGAGACATTTTCCTTTCGGGACAGCCCTCGTGCAGCTCGTAGAGGGAGTACGATGGCACGGACAGCATCCTCATGTCCGGTCGAAATTTTTCCACTAGGGTGCCGATGACGTCCTCGACGGTGGCGTCGGAGGCCACCCGGATGCACTTGGTGGCCACCTTTTGACCCGAGTCTTGGAAGTAGAAGCGCATGACGCCATGGAACTCCAGATCCTAGAAACAAAAAACAAAGCGAATTTTAAAATACTGAATACTGCTTTTAAAAAGAAAAAAGTATTGTTTTTTTTAAATTTTACTTTCCCCGAGGAAAGTGTTGCGCTAGTAAAAAAAAAAGAAAAATTACGTCTTATACCCGGAAAATTTGTGACCACGGTAACTCAAGAACGCTTCGAGCCAAAATTTGGACCACCTATGATAGGTTGATTATTTAAAGTCCTAGGCTGGGATTGTTTTTGGTAAAAATCGGAGTGGGGTAAGGGGGTAGAATGGGGTAAAAAAGGTTTTATTTTTTTTTTTTCGTTTTACGAAAAAAGCAACTTTTTTTGATTTTTTTTTTTTTGAAAAACGTTAAATATTTGTTATTTTTTTTTTCATTTTTTTTTTCGTTTTTGATTTTAATAAACCTATATGAGAAAGTTTTGTTATTTTGGCAGCAGTATTTATATTTACACATCAAATCAAAATTGTGTCTGCTTGTAAGTAAACCTTATAATTTTAGAACCGAACGTCCGATTGAAAAAATTCTTTCATCGAACGATTGAGGATAATACTTGTGAAGCAAATATCAACATTGGTCCACGGCATTTTTAGACTTATGATGGCATGAAACGTCGAGAAAATGTAAAAAATTTGGGTGCTAAAGAAATGTCGGTCGGTCTGTTTGTCCGTCTATAAAACCGAGGATATAACTTTTAAATGAAATTTCCGATTTCAAATAGTTCAAACGATCTAGGTCTTAAGATAGCAAGGCGTATATTAGCTTAAGACCTAGATATATAGTGTCCCTAAACGATCCAGAACGCTGGAAGTTTGCGTAAAGTCACACTTGAAAATTTTATTAACATTAATTCCATTTTTTGGCAATCGCCTTCTACCACAAAAATACCAACTCCAGATACCTTGGGAAAACCATTACTTTTTGCGATAATTCGCTTAATACATACATTGACTTAGGTTAGTGCTCCTTTAAGTATATTTTTTTAATATTAATACTTTTTTTAAATTTGGTTTCTGGAAAACTCTTTTATGTTTTTTTTCGTTATATTTTTATTTTGTTTTTAAAAATCTATGGCCACTATAATTTGCATTCATTCAACTATGCTGAGCAAAAGTCGACAATTGCCAATTAAACTGTTTTCGATTGTTTAATTGCCGAGCTGTCACTTTGACATTTGACCGGGGCTCACTTACTCACAGCCGAGTTAATAATTGTCTTCTTTCTTCGGTATGTTTATGAGACATAAGGTTTATTAAACTTAATTGTAAACTGCGGGCTAATAATAGCCTTTAATATTGGTCGAAAGCGCCATTCAGGAAATTGAGAAGCTGAAATTCTTAAACTCTTTGTTTCATTAAGCTAATAAGGACTCGTTATTGTAGACATTTAAAACATTTGGATTATTTCTGAAAACTCACTAAACCAGCATTCTAGCAGTTTTCTACACCCGTCATCAAAAATGGCCATTTTTTTTATTTGATTTTTTCTACAAGCAGCACTTTTTCTTTGAACGAAAAATTTGATTTTTGAACTAGTGCGAAAAGTAAAATAGTCGACTTTGATTTTTTGATTCGAGGGTTGGTTGATTGAAACTGATGACATTTTAACTCAAACGTAATCTTTTTTGTCAAAAATACAAATTTATTTTTTAGTCGAAAAAAAAATACTGCTACCAGCAAAATAATACCTTTCCCTAGTTTCATTAAAGTCAAAAACGAAAAGAAAAAAACAAAAAAAGTTTCTTTTTCGTAAAACGAAAAATAAATTAAAAAAAATGTTTTTGAAAAAAATTGTTTTTACCCCCTTAGCCCAATCCGATTTTTACCAAAAATAATTCCAGCCTAGAACTTTAGATAATCAACCTATGGTTTAAATTTGAAGTCTTTAGCCCGAAGCGTTCTTGAGTTATCGTGGTCATAAATTTCCCGGACATACAGACCGACATACATAATTGTTTTTTTTTTAACGGAAATCATATTTGTTGGATATAAAACGTCCAGAAACGTAAAAAAAGCAATATTTTTTTTTCGAATTTTTTTTTTACTAACGCAAGACTTTCCTTGGGGAAAGTAATATTGTATTATACCTACACAGACGAAAATTATCCGCATCTGATTGTAGGTAAACGATATAACTTTTGAACGAAATATCCGATTTAATAATAATAATAATAATAATAATAATAATAATAATAATAATAATAATAATAATAATAATAATAATAATAATAATAATAATAATATAACGTCCAACTTTATGGTAAAATTTTTGTAGATGTGTTAACAAATGAGAGACTTTGAATTTTAATTTGTAAGTATAAAAATTAATTTTTTTTACATAGTGGCAGAAAATGTTTTGCTCATACCGGTTTCGGTGAACTTACCGGACACAATAAATAACGCCAATCTTGTACTAATTTTTCACTGTAATGCTAAAACTAACAATTATAAATAATTCTGAATGCGGAAAATGTTGTTTTTTATCTAGAACAAATTTATATTTAAAAATAACTGTTTATTTTACAAAGAATGATGACAGATTACATGTTTCTAACTTCGTGCATGTATGTTTCTAACTTCGTGTATGTTTGTAAAAAAAATGCAGCGTTGTCAGATGTAAGTTTTAGATATTAGCGGTGTGGGTATTACGGCCGAATGCGAGGTTTGTAGTAACCTAGTGTTCTGTGAGTAGCAGCACTGATTTCATAGTGCTTATTACTATACTATTCTCTGAAAATTAATAAATATAATAAAATAATTGTTGAAATTTTTATAATAAAAAATTGTTAAAATACTCACGAATTTCTGGTTAGTGTTTTTTTTAATGGGTGCGTTGGTTTACGTTAAAAATGGTTTGGTTTGGTAGTTTGCTGATTTGGTTTTTTTTTTTTAATAGGAGGCGTTGGTTAACGTTAACAATGGTTTGGTTTGGTAGTTTGCTGGTTTGGTGTTTTTTTTTTAATGGGAGGCGGTTTACGTTTGTGTTTTTTTTATAATAAAATTATAGTTTTTGATTGCTTTTTGTACATTTTTAATATTAACCTCAGAAAAAACGTTTTCAATATATGCACAATCTGACAACGCTGTTTATTTATTTAGGGTACTAAATTGAAGTAGAGAAGCAGAAGAAGAGAAATGTACTTAAAAATGCACAAAATTCGTACTTTTTTGAATTAATTTCTCGCTAATTTGTGATTAATCCGCAATTTTTTTTTTGCAAAAATACTATTTAAGGTAAGTACTTTTTTTTGGTTTAAAAAAAAAATTGAGAATTCGTGTGGCCGGTAAGTTCACCGGCCCCCTCATACCTTAATTTATTGTTGTTAATTATGGTAATTCAGTATTTATTAATTAAAGGTTCGAAAACGATAGAAAGGCCCTATCGAAACGTCACAATTTAGAGAAAAGAAGTTTTTTAATTGAATACCCCCGATACCCCAAAATAATAATAATAATAATAATGATAATAATAAAGTCCTTTATTTAGCAAATAGTTACATTAAAATTGTATTTGCATTTTGGGCGAGGTTTAGTGCAGATAACGGATTTTCTATCGAGTTGCTTTAAGGCAAGTCGGCAAAAAAAAAGCTGCCAGCCGACTATCCTTCCACCTAACCCAATTTAAAAAATCTTTCACCAAACGTTAACTTTAGGGTAAAGGTAAGGGGAAAACTTTATGGTATACCATAAATTACCTATATTTATCCTATAAGACAAACATTTTTGAAAGAATTTTAAATTTGCTACAAAATAATGTTCGGCATATATATATAAAAAAAATCGGTTGTTAAAAAATTCGATCTGTATGTCTGTCCATCCGTTTTTCTGTGTGTAAAAACGAAATGTATGATTTAAAAATTCTTTCTTAAACATAAAAAAAATGAAATGGCAAACGCAAGGTAAATTAAAAATTTAAGCATAAAATGGAGATTTTTCCCCACAGACCCTTTATGATCTTAAGAGTAACAATGGAAAGCGACGCAATTAATTAATTTCATGTCGTTTAGTACTAATTGTAATAGTGTTAGGCTAAATTTAGACTATATCTACACATAAATCGTTTATACCCACATGAAACCATAATTCAGTAGTTCTTGAACTCAGACTGAAAATCAATGACGATGTTTTGTAAGAATTTCTTGAATGGCAAATTTAACAGGAAACCTACAAAATACACTGCCCAGTAAAAGAGCTTTTCCATTTTTCACCTCTGCGCGTGAAATGGATTTTTATTATCAGATTCACCTTCAGCAACCTCAAAAACCCCAATATACAAATTTTCACGAAAACTACCTCCTGCCCTTCAGGGACCCAATTTTTCAAATCATGGCGGAGTTTGGACTTTTTTTTATTATCAGATTTACTTTCAGCAACCTTAAAAACCTCAATATAACAATTTTCACAAAAACCCCTATATACCAATTCAGACGTAAATATTGAAAATATTTACCCCCTCACCCCCGCGGGAGCAGAAACCTAAAAAACCCCTATATATAGCAATTTTCTAATTTTTGGAAAAAAACCGAAAAAAAAATGTATTATTCCCTATTTGACCCCCTTGCCCCACCCCAATGTTTACCAAAAACAATCCCGAGCGAGTATCTAGCTTAAAGCGTTATCGTGCCCACAGGATTTCCCGGACAGAACGACCGACCGATCAATCGACCGACCGACAATTTTTTTTTTCTCAAAACTGATTTATATTGAAACAAAACGTCATAAAACGCAAAAATTCGCAAAAAAAAACAATTTAAAATTGTTTGCAGCCTTTCCCAAAATTTACGGCATCTCGCGGCAGTTAGTCATTATTTTATGATGGATAGAAATCTTACTGCAAAACCGTTTTAAGTCAAAAGCATCCTTAGACTTTTTTAAAGTGTTTCGTTTTTATTTTTTTTATATATTTTTTTTAATATTTGGGAAAATGCAATACCATTTACTGTGAATAATATATAATGGAATGCGTAGCATTACATATCTTCACGGCTTGTTTATAAAATTTGATAAGCAGAAATAAAACCAATTTTGAAAATGAATCTTTACTGAACATTTTGAGTTTATCGAACGTATCCTACTATTTTATATAATTTAAAAAGCTGCGCTCCCTATCATCAGTTAAGTTAAATACGCGAAATAACCCTATCGTAAAAAATCAAACTATACTTTTACATCGGCACTTAGTGCTAGTAAGAGTGCCGATGTATTGAAATCTTCGCCGAAAAAGTCAAAATCTTTGACCACGTTTTTTTTTCACATTTCTCGACGTTTTAGAAATCAGTAAAAAAAAAATTTGCGTCCGTCTGTCTGTCTGGGTGTAAACTCTCCAACTCCATTTCTACATGAGATATCGACTTGCGGTTTTTTTGCATATTGTTTCTTATCGTATTCGGAAGAGCTGATTAAATTTTGGGGGTAAACGATTGGGGGTAAGGGGTAAAGGGTAAAACTCCTATTTTTAGCGTTTTTTTGTTTATAATTAAGGCAATTATTATTTTATTTGGTTAATTTAGCACTTATATAAAAGATAATTTTAAATTGGTCAAAAAATGTTATAAACAACGTTTTCCCAAAACGCATTGTGTTCAAAATATTGGAGTTTTAAGCAGTAAAAGTTTTTTTAGCATATCTCACAAAAGTCCAAACCCGATTTCAAAAAATTATATTTTAAATAAAAGTTTTAAAGATAATAAGATTAAAAATCAAACAAAACACCTAGTTTGAAATTTGCAAACTAGATGGCTCTAGTGTACAATAGTGCCGATGTTTTGACAGGGTGCCTGCAACGTTTCATCTAGTTAATTTAATTAAATAATAATAAAGTTTATATGATTTTGTTTCGTGAAACAAGGGCTGTAAAGTGGTCGACTACCTGGCACGCTCATTAGCACGCAGCGTGCATTTATTTGAAACTAAAATCATTCCATTCACGTCGAATGCAAATCCAGTACAAACATACAATTTGTTTGGTATTTGTACGAGTATTATTAAATATCGACGCCCATTGAGCAAAAACTCCGTATATGGCCAAGGCCTTCGATACTCTTAACAATTTTTTTCCATGTTTTTTTTTATCGTTAAAAAATATGAAAAAAAGTTCATAACGGTTGGTCCGGAAGTGAGCCCTAAGGGAGCTGCGGCCCTTCGAAGATGGACATATTGAATCGGGAACAAAAAAAGCACTTATATAATTTTAATGCTGCAGGACGATTCTTCATTTAAAACTAAGCAAAAAAGTATTTTTACCAAAACACCTTAATTTAATATTAAAGGAGATATAGCCTTTTAAAAAGTAAAATTTTTAGTGGCACAAAATGTTACTTCCTCTTAACTGCATTTTTTTTAAAACGGTTGTTTCTACAGTGTTACACTATATGACATTTTTTATGTATTTTTACTGAATGAATCTATATTTATTACAAAAAATCAACAAAAAAAAATATATAGACAAAAAAGTTTGGGGTAAAAATGTGTTAAGCCTCACATATTTTGTCCGTCTAGGCTCGCCTATGGATAAATTCAAAAATTAACATAAACTTATTGCCCTTATTAATACTAGTATACAGGCAAAAGCTCGTCGCTCTAGCTTAAAGGGTACAAGAGTTATTAATTAAAAACTTTATTATTTAGGACTCATTTCCGGACTAACCTTTATAGGAACTTATTTTCATATTTTCTAATGTAGAATCACCTCTTAAATTTCTCGAACTTATTTCTGAATGAGGCTGTATATCAATTTATAGGAAAACCCCCCTCGCCCCTCAGGGCGGGAAGTTGGATTTTTTTCAGATCAGATCAGATCAGATTTACTTGTAGCAACCTCAAAAACCCCTATATACCAACTTTAACAAAAACTACCCACTTACAAGTGGAATTGGAAAATTTTATTATCAAATTTAGTTTCGTCGTCCCAAAACCCCTATATACCAATTTTGACGAAAATATTTAAAAATTCTTACCCCCTCACCCCCATGGGGGTGGAGTTAGATTTTTTTTTTATTGTCATATTCATTTTTAGCAACCTCAAAAACCCCTTTATAGCAATTTTTAAATTTTTGTGAAAAATTATTGTATTTACCCCCCTTGCCCCACCCCAATGTTTACCAAAAACAATACCGAGCGAGATATTTTGGTAACATACCAGTATGCCAAATTTCAAGTCTCTAGCTTAAAGCGTTCTTAAGTTATTGTGGATACAAGATTTCCCGAAACCAATCTTGGACCAACATTGGCGGAATGCGCCACCATTCATCATCAGTAGTTTGTTTGGATCTTTAAGAAACAGGCGCAGTGCCTATGGCTCATTTGTCTAAAATAAAATTAGTTTGAATGGATAATTGGTGGAGTGAGTCTTTGCTCACTGATGCTGGAGTTGCATCTGTCATGAATTGGCCTTGGAGGCGGGGGAAGAAGTGGCAGGGGGATGAGGAGGGATGAGATAGGGAGGGGGATGCGCCACCATTGAAAACTTCCCGGGCTTAAATATGAGCCAGCCTAGGCGCCTATTGAAAAACAGGCTAAGAAATATAATCCCTGGTATAATCCTTAATACTTCCTTCTCCTATGAAATTAAATATCCCTTAATCCAACAATAATATATTATCTTAGTATAGTATAAAACTAAATATTTTTCTATTATAATTACGAGGTTATTGATATTAAGGAAGCCATAATCGGCTTATTATAATTAACAAAACAAATATTTAAAATCCACATAAAAAGTCGTGTACCAAACCAAACGTTAAGCAAGTAAGGATTTAAAAAATTGTAATTTAATGCTTGATTTTTTATTTGAAATTAAACATCCAAATACTTGAAATGCAATCTTAAGCACATAAATCCTTGTAAAATTTTCTGGAAATTAAGTATTTCAAAAAATACAGAATTTTTACCGTATTACCCGGTGAACTTTTCTTGAAAATACGTCGTAGCAGTCAAATACTACTAGAGGATCACTTGGTTTTTATCGCGTTCTCTTGCTTTGGTGCGGTTTTTTATAATTTGTTTTTGTTATGCCTTTTAAGTTTTGGTTGTAAGTCGTCGATATGACATGAGGAACAAAGGTAAAAGCCGTAACATCGAATCTGGGTTAACAGCCGGGCACACCCATTGGCCAGATTTAACCATTCGGCTTATCTTACAAAATTAATACACTTAAATTTTGTCTAGCCAATGCATTATTTATATTGGCGAATCAGCTTTAATAATATCCCAATTTCAAGAAAAAAAATATATTCTAGAAAAAAATATCAAAGCTGTTTCTTTACAAAAATTATACCAGGGGACTCCTTCAATCTTTTAAATCCAGTATGTTGAAAGATTTTTTCGAAAAGTGTTACCTGTATAACTATGGCCTAAATATGAGGATTATTTAATTATCAGTGCAATGCGCGTGCCTTGCAGAATTTTTGAACCTATAATTTTGTAATTGTTTTTTTTTCATAAATCTATGGAACAGGACGATTTTTTTTAATTACAGATGACTTTAATGCTCTTCCCATATGGGAAAAAATAGTATAGTAGTTTCCGGACTCCGCTTCGCGTCGTCTGTAAATTCTACAGACTAGTAAAAAAAAGCATCTGAGTGAAACATACTATTTTTTCTTCAAGCATCCTATATATATTTATTTATTTTTTTTTAATATTAATTTTTGCATTTAATTTATTCAGTAATAAAATATGTTTTTTTTTATTAAAATAGGTCAGTAAAACCCTTTCGAAATAAACTTAAACCTTCCTTAGCTCATTTTAAATTTTTTTCGTATACTTTTCGCGATTTCGATGGTAAATTGTCTAATGTAGCATTTGCAATTTCGGAGAGATTTGTAGGTGTATAAACCATATATTCTTCTTCAATCATTTTTAATCAATTTCACACAAGGTTTTTGCACAGAATCTGGAGTCAACCACCTGTTTACAAAATAAACAAACAAGTTTGAAGTATGGCTGTCATCAAAGTCAAAGAGTGCTGCCGCCAGTGGTGGTTTTACTAACTAATTTTTTTTTACGGCGTACAACAATGAACTCACTTTTTACTGTACAAAAATAGATCACTTCTAACTAGTGTGTTCAGTTATAAAATATGAACATTTTAGTACGCTTGAAGAAAAATATAATTATGTTCTTAGTAAAAACATCTTATATAATCTATTTCGTAAGCGCAATATACTATGATAGTCTCACCCCTTTAAAGGCTTTATCTAGAAAAAAAATCAACCTGCTTTTCCTAGGGGAAGCACCAGAGCATGTCACTGATATGACCCCAATAAAACATAGATAGCTAGTTAAGGATTCCCGCAGTAAAACTTCCGGTTTATAACTTATGAAGCGACCTATTTATATAAAAATATTGAAACATACAATACGGATATTTTTCCAAACGGTAACAGAAATTTAAATTTTTTACATGTTTACTTCTATTAAAAACTGTTTTTTATACTAAAAAGCTTACTAAAACCCCTCCTCCCCATTATATGCGGATCCCATACAATCTTTGGGGCGTCCATAAAAGACGGCCGCCAAAATTCCGGAATTTAACACCCCCCTGCTTGTCCGATTTCCAGACCCCCCGCTAAAGGACGTCCAAAACGCAGTAGGGTACCCCCCCCCCTTTTTTTTTCAGATTTTCACTTTTTTTATCATTAAAATTAAAAATCTATTGTTATAATCAAACATAGAATTTTCTGACAAATACCTAGAAAAATCGTCTTAAATATCGTCGGATAGTGGAATTATGAAAAATGTACTTTACATGAAAATTATTAAATTTTTAAAAGTGGACGTCGGAAAATGGCTTGACCCCTCAAGGTCCGCTTCTGTCCGAAATGACTCAATTTACTTGCAATAAAAACCTTGTTTTCGAATGCTCGTGATTCTAACCAATAAAATAACGTACGCGTACACGCTTGATCTTACATCTCACTTATTTCGTCGCACGCATACGGAAACAAGTTTAGAGCTTTTAGATATATGCAGAGTACATGTTTATAACGAGTTCAAATAGATTTCCCCTTCCAGTCACCTCTTCACAAATCAAATAAAACAAAAAGATTTCGTCGGTAGTTTGTTTTTTCTACTAACACTATATGTTTTAGTTGAGTAATTTTTGTGTTTTATTTATAATATGAAAAACAAAAGATTTAAGTACAAATAATAATTTCCATGAAATTTTTAAAAACATTTTTCACAAGTTATAAACGTCACGTGAGCTGTTATTGCGAATAGAAAAGGATTGGCCAGGCAGATTTTTTTTTTAACTTGATAAAAGTAATACCCAGCCACCATGTTACAATACTATTAAATAAAATTTGGATTATTATAAGTCCAACTAAATCATAATTTTCGGATTTGTTATTTTTTTTTCTTTTACTTAAATAAAAACGTTAGGGAATTTTCATAATATTTATATACATTTCTTTGTAAATGTAGTAGTTTGACACTTATAAAACATTTTTATAAAATTATTATTAATTTTTTGTACCCGGCTATGGATTATGACGTAACGACTCGGTAAAATCCGATCTCTATATATAACTATAATATTTAAAATCTGACATTAAATTAATATTATATAATATTCAAAATCGGAGATTTTAATTTAAAAAACACTATTTTTATCAACATCATAAGTAATACTTTATTAAAAATTCAAGATCAAAATGTTAAAACCATAATAAAAGTGACATAACCTACTTTCTTCCAAATAATACCATCTTACAGAAAAAAATCTAGTTTTCATAATGAATAACGTGTTTGATGTGTTAACGAGTTCTTTGACATATTTTGTCTTTATTTTATAGCAGAGAATTTTATACGGAATATGTAAACTCACGTCAAAAGAGGCCTTGTCTTTTATGATATATTTATACAGGGAACTCAGAAATAAGTAAAAACAGAAAAACAGGCGAGGAAAAGAACGTAAGAAATTACAACTTTTTTTATATAGTTCTCCACACGGGTAAGTGGCTACGACGAAGGGGGGAGGTATCACTCGCGCTCTCTTCTTTACGTCATAAGCTTCAGAAGGCGTGGGTGCGTGCGTGCAAGTGAGAATACCCACATTCCTTGCATATTTTTTATAGCCACACATCCGTGTGTTGAACAATAAAATTGATCACTCTTTTTTAACATTAAATTATTTTTTTCCCTCTGAAACTAAGTTTGGCGATTAAAAAACTCTTCAAAGTTTAATAAAGAGGTAAAATTGCCATCTTATTTATTTTTTCTTTAAGAAATTATTATACTTTAGCGCTGGTACCATGCATATCTATGAAATTTTTTTGGAAGATGATTATATTTATGAAAAAACTAAACATCGTTTTTTGGGAACGTTCAAGTATTACGTAACGCAAATTTTGATCATTTTGGACCCCTACCCCCCCCCCTGTAACGCTATTTTCCTACACTCTAAAAATTGTTTTGTGAAATTACTAACAATATCGTTGGTTATTTAATGCCACCGGTTTTGTTATTATTTTGATATTACATATCAACTTTGTAATTTAACTAAACTGCGTTGTAATCTTGTAAATTCATAAAAATTATTTTTTTGTAATTTCACAACATTTTCCTGTGATATTACATAATAATTTGTGAAATTATTTCGCATTTTTACAATATTACAACACGTCTTTGTAATTTTAAATGTTTTTTTTTTGTAAAAAGCTAAAACATGTGTAATTTTTTTTGTAAAATGTTCAAGTATTTTCGCAAAATTTAGTAAATCTACAATAATATTGCGTTTTTATTAAACTAACTTTTGATTTTACAACATAACAATATAGAATCGCTGCAATAATGTTAGTATTTTTTTTTGTAAAAATACCAAGTTTTTTTTCAGTGTATACCATTAACATGGGCGTTACGTAATACTTGAACGTTCCCTTTGCTGCTATCCAGAAATTTCCTAGAAATGTACAATCACATATTTAAACCCGAGGGGTAAACCTCGCTCGAAAATTTGTAAAATTAAAGGGAATTCTGAGGAATTTAAGGAATTCCTATATGACTTCCTTGGGTGTATACAATTCCAGGAAGGTTTTCCCGTCTTTGAAACCTTCTTTTTTAATATAAAACGCTGAAAGTTATAAAAATTAAACTTTCATCTTTAAAAATTTCCAAAATAATATTTATAAATGATTGTAAACCCCGTTTAAAAAGTTGTGTTTACGATCCTATAATATTATGTAACTCCATACATACAAACAGGACATTTTTGACACAAGTACACATTTATTAGGAGACAATTTTATACAACATACTATCTATCGCAAAATCATTCACGGTTAGTAAAAGAAAAATACAAAATTACTATAAAACCACTATCTAGCGGTCAAACCAGTAATATGATAACATGTCATTTAATACATCTGGATACTGAAAAAATTTACAGCGTCCATTAGACTGGTACTTATTTTTTAATTCTTTAAAAAAATAAGTTGCTTGATAATGAAATTACATAAAATGTTATTCCTATTAAGTATCCCTAAATAATCCTTTGAAAAGACTAATAAACAGTTTGGAAAAAATCTGTCTAGTTATTTTTTTACTAAAAAATTCCCCCTTCTTCCTAATTAATAAAGATTTTAAGCAGCAGACTTTTAAATTTTATTTAAATTTTATATTCCACAGGATTTAAAAGTAATTTATGGTACTAGTGGGTAAAGTAAAATATTGTCCTCCACGAGAAAATGCCGTAGGCCGAGTGGGTTAATATTCTTGAGTGGACAATATCTAATTACCCACGTGTGCCATACAAAATTTTATCCAATACATTTGTAATCATAAAAAAATTTGATCTTAAATAATGCTTTTTTATGTACACACAATGTTTTATTTCATTATGGCCGCTGAAACAGTAGGTGGCTACGGTACAAAAAAAAACAATTGCAAGTTTGACAGTTTAAAATCAAGATTTATTTTACCGCGTGGCGTCGTTTTCAAATTAAAATTGGACTTTAAAGATGAAAATAGTGTTTTTGTCCCTGAGGACATTCTAAAAGAAGCAAAAGTGACTACTTTAAATACTATACCACCCAAATCAAAAGAAAAATACGAACGCGAGTATAAAATTTTTTATCAAAAATTATAATTGAAGAAATTTCAATTTTGAGGTTATGATTGCAAGTTTATGGCTTTAAAAATTTCAACATTATAACTGTTTATTTTAGCCGTTTGGCTCTCTACAACTAGAATTATGAAACAAAAGACGTCTACCCTATATCTATCTCATTTGTGCTACACTTTCCAGCCAACCAAATAAATACTGTATGTGTTTTTCATACAACAAATACAGTATTTATTTGGTTGGCCGGAAAGTGTAGCACTGAGCGGCACGAACGAACATAGCTAATGTGACTCTGTAGAATAAGATAATTCTACTAAAATTTGGATGGCGCCAGTAATCTCTTTAATAAAAATAATATAGTTACACTTTTCGCCCGGCCAAGTAAATATTGTATTTGTTCAACAAAGAACAAATACAGAATTTGTTTGGTTGGGTGGGAGTGTATGTATGTCTTCTATCCTTTTTGGGTAGAACTTTTGTCCCTGTCTAATCTAACGGGAGAAATCGCCATTAAATGAGATCCCGGGATAAACGCACACACCCCAATCTCTAAAATGTAAGTATTTTGTGAAAAAATCGCCTTTTCTAAAAGAGTGGGGTAAAAATATTACCTCACGTTGCTAAAGGAGGCGTGAGACAATTTATAAACAATGAATAAAATGTCAATTTCCTTAGGTAAATTGACGACAGTAATCTAAGTCTTTATGCATTGATGTATTGGATAAAAGAACTTTTGTCCCTGTCTAATCTAACGGGAGAAATCGCCATTAAATGAGATCCCGGGATAAACGCACACACCCCAATCTCTAAAATGTAAGTATTTTGTGAAAAAACCGCCTTTTCTAAAAGAGTGGGGTAAAAATATTACCTCACGTTGCTAGGGGAGACGTGAGACAATTTATAAACAATGAATAAAATGTCAATTTCCTTAGGTAAATTGACGACAGTAATCTAAGTCTTTATGCATTGATGTATTGGATAAAAGTTTTTTTTAAAAAAGGGTCACCCTAATGCCAAGTTGAATGTATTAAGTATCCTGCGCCGCAACTCCTGCGTTTGTTTATTTATTAATTAGGCAAATATTTAAAAGGACAAAATAACAGATAAGTACATAATTAATTGAAACTAATATATTTTATAGTTAATAAATTTAAACGTTAAAAAACAAGTGTCAAAATGTAAGTGGTTGTTGACTTTATGTAGGAAATATCATATCATTTGGGTAAATATTTATTTTAACACCCTCTTCAACTATTTATTTAGTATTTGTCTCTATTAGAGTAACACTTGATTTGTAAACAATATTTTATCTAAATAAAGATACATGGGGACAAATATTTTTTGCTCAAATCAATATAATATCGAGTATAATATCGTCGGCTAACAAGTAAAGAGCACTAAGTCCAAAAACATAGTTTTGAGATATTGACAAATTTAACTTTCATTGTTGTTTTTTAATTTTTATAATAATTGTTTTTGGAAAAAAACTACCGCAAATTGCAATGACATGTTTGGACATAATGATGTCCCATTTGCAGTTAAATAAAGAAAAATTGAAGTAGTTTAATTTAACTAAATTTGAAAAAAGACATGGACTTAGTGCCTTTTACTTGTAGGCCCACGACGTCGGCTTACAAGTAAAGAGCACTAAGTCAATAAAATAATATAAAAAACAACTATTTAAAATTAAAACCCTTCTATTAATATAAACGTATAACTATAAAATAGAAAACAAGATGTTTACATACCTTTTCAAAAACTAGATTTTTAAAAGAAGGGTTTGGACTTTTTGATTGTTTAAAGAAAGGTTCCATTTTCCATTAATTAGTATTAATTATATGAAACTGCTTACAATGCCAGAGCTAAGACAGTTTTCAGAGGCCATCGGCTATGCCGGCAATAAAGCATCTCCTAAAGTCAATAATTATAATGATAAAACACTTGACGGTGCAATTCTAAGGGCTGTTTTCCGAACTTACCGCGAACTTTAGTTTTAGTCAGAAAAATGGAATTTAATAAATGAGTGTTCTGTAGTAACTTCCTCATCTACAAAGGAAACTAATAACTTAAAATGATTAATTTCCATTAAATTGTCAATATTGGGGGTGGGACAGTCCCTAAAGCGTCGGAACGCGTTGTCCACGACCACAATAAATGTTTTGAAAAATTACAAACGACATGAAAAAAAAAACAATTTGGATTCTTTCTGTATAAATACAGTCCACTTTAAGTCCAAACGTTTAACAGATGATTCATTTTTCACGCATTAAATTTTGCTCGCGGATTTTGAATGATTCATTTGTCGTAATTGATTCATAAATTATTTGATGATCTATAGAAAAAAAAAAGTGAAATGAATCACGTGACCAACATTATTGTTTACAGTGAGGAAATCTGGAGAGAAATTCATTCATCACCAGTCATCGGCGAATTTCCAGTGCTCGCATAGGCGCCGCGTCGATTCTATCGTTGACGCGAGGTTTTAAATATTTACATTTTTATTTTCTTCGAAAAACACCGATATATTTACATATTTATAGTGAATTTGTATAGTTAATATTGTTGTGGGTAACAAATTAGTCGTCAAATGTTTCGATTTAGTGACCTTTATAAAAATTTCCCTCATAATTCGGCAAAATTATTCCGTAAGCCTATATTTCTATGTTTATTTTCAACGTTGAAGAGTCATAACTGAATTTATTCCGATTAATGTTCATCACATAACTGAAGTACCTAACCAGTCGCGGACTGTCTTCTTTTCGGTAGGTAGGCGAAATTATAAAAGCGGGACGTCACTATGTTGGGTAGTTGGGAAAATTGGACCTTGTACTTAGGAATTTTTTAGTCGTTACTTTTTATTTACATGGTGGTAAAATGTTAAACAAGTTGTTGGGAAAATTGGGCCTTGTAATTTTGGCCATTGGTGACGACCATTTGCGTGATACAGTTGCTAAATTCGAGGTAGGTGAATTCGAAAAAAAAGGACTGTAAAACGACTCAAAAAAAAAAAAAATATATTAAACTTGAAGGCCGCAGTAGAAGAACAAATGAACGTGGAAAGGCCCGTTTTGTAGTGTAGATGTAGTGTTAATTTTCACCCCTTATGTCCAAAAATTAACCTATTCGCTAAGGAATAAAAAAATTTATTTGATATAAAATTAAAAGGAAAATAGGATAGGAATAAAAAAATTATTTGATATAAAATTAAAATGAAAATAGGATTTCAAAAGCCATCGTAAATAAACTGAATACTTAATTTCGTGAAACGAAATGTTTATTTATTTGGTTATAAAGTACATTTCTAAAATATGTATATAGTGCAAAATAATTCATTTATCACTAATAATACAAAACCAGGACCGTTGCGAAAAAGATTTAGTGAATGGGGGGGGGAGAAGGTAAAAAATCACAACGTTTTTTAGTCTAAAATTATAACTTTTATCTCCCAAGATCCACCAGTGCTAAAATTAAAATTTTTATTCCATTGACAAAAAAATTGAAAAAAAAAAACGTTTTCACTACTGCTAAAATTAACTTACTTAATTTCAAGATAAGTTGTGGGGAGGCTCCCCCATCCCCCTCATAGCTACGGCCCTGTACAAGACTATTTTTATTGTAACTATACAACTTTTTTGATTAATAACACTGCTTAACACTCAATGCTATATTTGATGCGATGATTTCGGAACCTTTTTTCGTTTTTCTCGTTTTTTTTTTTTTGAGATATAACGCACAGTGTTTTTTTTTGCTTATAGTATAAAAAAATAAGGTTCAATAGGGAACTCTCCATTTAGATTAGACAGTGACAAAAGTTCTACCCAAAAAGGATAGAAGTAATTTCACCAACATAAAGAAAAAAAAAATCTCCTAGGTTTTATGTTGGCTGCATTGTCAGTAACGCCATTTTCTTTAGCCACTGTCATTTTGTGAGGTGCGTTAGTTATTGTTTTGATTTCAGTAGTTTTTTGTGTGTTTTTATTGACTATTATAGTACGAGTTTCGATATTTAAATATTGTTTACCAAAGGTAAGTTCTTTCTTTATACCTTAGATTTAAAGCCTATGCGAAATTCGTTCATTATGTTAGGCTGTAGCTTATAACTAGAGGTATTATTCTTTGCATATCATCTATTACACTCTCCCTACATAGAAATTCTATGATAGAGCACATATATTGTAATCATAAAATAATTATTAAAAAAATCCATACAATATCAGAATGCGTTATTTTGATCTTTAGCTCTAGATATGTAATTTGATTTTTTAGATGGATGCTAAGTCCTTAAGTCCCGAGGATGTTCCTGGTGCTATTTTAAATCCAGAAATTGGTATAATGGGCCACAGTGTAAAGCAGCTTCGTAGATGGCTGGAATGTCGTGGTTTAAAGCAGACCGGAAGAAAAACTGAATTAATTGAAAGGTAAATATATAAGAATTAAACTTTTTTCTTCAAAAAGTTATGGCAAGGTCAAGCGGAAAAGATTTTTTTAGATTTATTCACAATAAAAATTAGAATTAGGCTCTCTAAAAAGGCCTTGACCTTCAAAAGCCTTGGGTCCAAGGGTAAGCACATTTTTGTTTGTCAAAAATGGTGTGTTTAGTGCACAGATGCATTGTTTACAAAAGGAGAATTTTGTTTTGTAGGAGCTAATGAAGGAAAAAATATAAAAAAAAAATAGAACTTTAAGCCTCCTGGGAGGCCTCGTATTATTAAGATAATATCTTAATAAGTGCATATTATGCACTTTGATTCCTTTTACACTAAATGTCTTAAAACAGGGTTCCCACAATTATTGTTTAGTTAAAAAATGTTATATTAAACCCAGACCTACAGGGAAAAGTATTATTTTGTTGGCAGCAGTTTTTTCAAGAAAAGTTTATTTTTTCGAAAAAAAAAACAAAAATAATAAAATGGTTTTTACCCCCTTACCCCAAAAACCATCCCAACCTAGAACCTTGGATAATTAACGTTTGGTCCAAATTTGAAGCATTTTTAAGTTATTGTGGTTACAAATTTCCTGGACAGACAGACACACCCACAGATAGATTTTTTTTTTACGGAAATCATATTTTTTTATATAAAATGTCTAGTAACATAAAACCAGCCATCTCGAATGATTGAGAATACTTTCTCATCAAGGCCGTATCCAGGGGGGGCCGCCCCCCCCCCCCCCCGAAATCCTAAAATTTTATACGAAAATCTAAAAAATTTTAAAGCTTCTCCGGGTCCTGGGTTCAAGGCCCGGCGTTGATAGTTTCTTTTGGTTTATTATAAATAGTTTATACTTTATTTTTACTCCCCCAGAACGATAAGGACACAAAGCGAAGCAAATATGCAGGCTCTTTTCCAAGTCGACCATACACCTTCAAATTCTTAAAATTGTCGCCTGCGGCGCTACAGTTTTTTTGCATTTAAACTTTAAATACACTTTTAAAATTAAAATAGACTATAACATTACTAAAAAATTCGCCTGCGGCGCTATAGCTTTTTTACTCCCCTAGAACAATAAGGGCACAAAGCAAAGCAAATATGCACGCTCTTTTCCAAGTGGAACATACAGATTCAAATTCGTTGAAATTTTAACCTGCGGCGCTAGAGTTTTCTTGCATTTAAACATTAAATAGCAACACTTTTAAAATTAAAATAGACAATAACATTTCTAAAAAATCTTTTTTACTCCCCCAGAAGCGAAGCAAATATTCACGCTCTTTTCCAAGTGGACCATACAGTTTGCGGCTCTAGAGTTTTCTTGCATGTAAACTTTAAATAGTAATACCTTTAAAATTTAAATAAACTATAAAATTTCTAAAAAAAATCGCCTGCAAATATGCAGGATTTTTTCCAAGTGGACCCTAAAGCTTCAAATTCGTAAAAAATTTCGCCTGCGGCGCTATAGCTTTTATACGTTCTTTTTTATTGGAGTTTATAAAACCTAAGCTTGAAATTTGTCAATATTTTCGCCTACGGCGCTAGAACTTATCACTGTTTTCAAATTTAAATAGACCAGCACATTTGCAAAAAAAATTACCTGCGGTGCTAGGGCTTTCTTATTTTTTTTATTTGAATTTTTAAAACTTTACTTTTACTACATTGCGTTAAAAAAAGGCCGGAAATTAACAGAAGTAAAAAAAAAACATGAAAAATTTTTCTCCTGCGGCGCAATTTTCATTCTTTTCGAGATTTAGGGAAAAAATGTTTTGGGCCCCTCCGAAAAAAAATCCTGGATACGCCCTTGTTTCTCATAAAAAGTTATGTCTAATATTTGGGGTGGGGGCGTTTGAGAGGGAGAGGAAATTTTTATATCTTTTAGGTGGTTTTAAAATATTTCTTCTATTGTGAATAATAAAAAATTTATGTCTAAAAACAGTTTTCTACAATTTGGCAGAAGGGCTGCAAAAAAATGACAATAACATTTTTTTGTGTAATTTTATTTTACCTTTCATGTGGTTTTTAAATTTTTCTTCTATCTTAATAATAAAAAAATACGAATAAAACAAAAAATTTAACCCCCCCCCCCCCTTTTACCCCCCTTCCCCCCAGATGATTTTGCTGATATATGAACTTGTCCAATATAATATAAAAATACATTTGTATACCAAAGTTGAAGTCGCTAGCTCAAAGCGTTCTTAAGTTATCGTGGATACAGACAGACCGACACAGACATATTTTTTTTTTGTTGCTTATTTTTCTCGACGTTTTAAAAAAAAATTGTTTCTTTTATCAGAAAGTAAAAAAAAAACAAAATGTTTTCATATTTTTTACTAACGCAAAGCATTTCTTGTAAACGTAAAAACGTAAGGCCTAGCGTCGCAGGCGAAAAATTTTACGAATTTCACAATTTATTTATTAAATAAAAAACAACGTAAGAGAGTCCTAGTAACACTGACATTTTTTACTAACTTTTATTTTAAAACAGTTTTACACTTCCAAATTTCACTAACATGTAAGAAAGATCTAGCGCCGTAGGCCAAAATTTTTACGAATTCAAAGGTCTATGGTTCACGTGAGCACACAATATACAAACTACGTTGAAATTACAAAATACAAAATAAGATAAATTCAAAAAATAAACCTTTTTAGCCAACATTCCCTGTTTTTTTTAAGATTTCTAATATTTTCCTGTATTTTAGGCAACAAGTACCTAAATTCCAAGTTTTCCAGATTACCCTTTTAAATTTCTCGACTTTTCCGTGCTTTCCCTGATCTGTAGGAATCCTGTTAAATATATTTTAACCATGTTGTGGTTTAAGGGGCGCCTTGAGGCGCCGGTATTAGCCTCCCCTGTAGTGGGAATAGCTCTAAGAAATGAGAAAAGTTACAAATGAATGTTTTTATGTCTGTTTGTTAATTCTGGTGAGCTGAGCAGTGAACCGTTTTCTATGTATAGAAAGTCCTTTCACCCTTTAAAATTACAAAGTTTTCTTTAAATTTAATATTTTATAACACAGTGTTGTTTTAAAACATTAAATAGAATATACAATTTCGCCTGCGGCGCTAGGGCTTTCTTTTTAATTTTAAATTGTAAAACTTAAACTAAAAATTAAAAAAAAAACGCCTGCGTCGCTAGAGCTTTTTTGTACAGGCTTTAAATTACAAGTGTATTAAAATTAAAATAGACCATTTTTGTAAATTTGTTTGGGGAACGTTCAAGAATTACGTAACGCAAAATGTACCAAAATTCATACACTTCATACCTCGTTTCTCGCGTTCTTCAAGGCTGTAGAGACTTCATATTTTGGCTTACACTTTTAAAGCATTTGAGTGAGCAGGGTATGTAATATAAAAATAAACCTTTGTTTTTTTTCAGAATCCAAAATTGCATTGCTGCAGGGCGCGAAAATGAAATTTTTTTAGGAGTGGATAAAGGAAAGTGGTACGACATGATGGTAAATAAAAAATTGTCTGAAGCCAGCACATCTGGACAAACTCCATCATCAAGTGCTAACGTTTTTGACGTAAATTTAAGTTGGGAAAAATTTCCCACTAATAATCCACCAAAATACTTCAACAAAGGGTTTCTATATGATTATATCGTTGGTCAGAGCTTCACAGATGAAGAATATGAAGAAATAGGCACAACTGAGAAGCCATTTAAAAGGGGCCAGCAATATTTTAAAAGTGATTACATCACACATGTTGAAGATGCTGTTAAAGACAACAAATATTTTTTAAAGGCATTTTGTTATGCTTCATTTAAAGATACTAAATATGCTGTTTCTATAACATTGAACAATTTTTCTGGAGCAATAATATCTGGTCAGTGCGAATGCAAGCAATCCACGCTCGGAAAATGCAGCCATGTGGCTGCACTTCTTATATTTTTAGATAATGCAATAATTAATGCAGAAAATATTTCTCCAACGAGTAAACTTCGGGCGTGGGGCTTAGGTGCCAAATCAAAGGAACCAGGTTCAGTTAGCAAAAAAAATTATAAAGGAGAACGAAACCCTATATTAAGGTCATCATTTAACCCCATTCCCTATTCATATGTCCGAACAGTGTCGATAAACAATTTTCTGACTGATTTGCAAAAAAATCAGTCTGATTGTAATTTTTCAACTCTATTAAAATTTAAATATGAAGATTTTGTTATCAATGATATTGATATAAAAATATTAAAACATCAAATAAGTCTATTTTCTGATGCTATGGGGTCCTTCCTAAATAATAAAGGCAAAACAAATATTCTGGAAATTGTTCAAGAGCAAAGAACAGAAGAGTGGTACAAGTGGCGAAGGTACTTTATCACTGCATCAAATGCAAAAACTGTCTGCAGTTTTATAAGCCAGGAGGCTAAAACTAATTTTATTAAAAATAATTTGTGGGGAATTTCAAAGAATTTTGATACCATTGGAATGCGATATGGACGTGAAAATGAAGAAGAAGCTAGAAATATGTACAAAGAACAATTCTTAACTACTTCACAAAAAATTGTAGAAGTTGGTTTAATAACCAATAAAAAATTTCCTTACTTGGCAGGAAGTATGGATGGAGTAGTAGTGGAAAATAACGAAATAGTTAAAATTATAGAGGTAAAATGCCCGTATATTTTAAAGGATAAGGATCCAAAACAATTTGACATCTTCTTGACTTCAAAGCAGAAAAGCAATTTTTTTTTAGAAAAAATAGATGGGGTTATAACACTGAAAAAAAAACACGCCTACACATATCAAATATACATTTATATGTTGTTACTCAATGTAGAAGATTGTGACTTAATTGTGTGGACAAAAAAAAATATGATTGTTATCTCAGTAAAATTTGAAGATGAAGATTTTATGATAAACATGGTCCAAAGTATAAAAAAATTTTATTATAATTTTGTTGTGCCTGAAATGTTCCTAATGAAAGCACCAAGAAATTTAAATCTAGAGTGCATTGAATATATAAATTCTTAAATTATTTTTCCTACAAGCGTGCGGAAATACTTAAACCTTTCACGTGGAAAGTTCAACTTTTCCGCAAGCATTTACGTTCCTCATATATTTTTCGCAAAGTAAATGCGTACAAAAAAGTAATTATAATTTTTAATATTTTATTCTTGTATGCATTTTACTTTTGGCGTGGCAACCCAAACAAGTTCTTAAAGGATTTATTATTTGAAAATAAATTTATTTCATTTCATTTGCAAAAAGAAAAAAAATGTCCTTAACACCTTCCGAAAGTGACTTTTTCGCACTTGACTGCTAGACAAACTCACGTCAGTTCAGTTTAGTTATTCCGAGTTGCGTGTGAAAAATAACATTTTCTTTACACTATGATAACTATTGCAAAAAGATATGTAGTAAGTCATATTTTAAAAGATTAAGATGAGGTTTTAATGAAAATTTGCTGGTAGTATATTTAATATATTTCATATAAAAAAACATAACATTCAAATGCATAATATGTAAAATATGAAACTAAATCTATTAGAAACATCTTTATCATATAATTAATAACATATGAAGATTTTTATAAAATAAAACAATCATAAAAAATATTTAAAGTATTGTATATAATGAAAAAAAAAATAAACTAAGACTGTTTTTTTTTACTCTAACAGTAAACATAACTAACTATGTAGTCCACTCAAATAGTAAATGTAAATTGCAATAAATGTACATGGGCTGATATTTTAAAGGGTAGTAGTGGATGGTAACAGAACACTCCTGTTAGTTTTTCACCGGGTGATTTGCGTAAGGGGTGTCCGCTATCTTGAATTTAGGGATGAGTTGCTTAATATGCATCTTACAATAAAAATACATATGACCAATTTTGGCAAGGAGGAAATTTCCAACAATTTTTGTTTTGATCACCTTTTTAATACATTAATAACAATCAAGTTAATTTAACAATAGCCATGTTGGAGGTAAAATGGGTTTTTCCCTTTTTTAGCCAAATTATTCATCGGACAATGGTTATGAGCAAAATTGTAGCTCTTGAAATTCTCTATAAGTTTTATATATTATATATAAATGCATAATGTATAAAACTTATAGAGAATTTCAAGAGCTACAAGTTCGCTCACCACTTTTATCCTCCGATAAATAATTTGGCTGAAAAATAAAAAAAAAAAACAATCTCAGCCCCAACTTGGCTATTTTTGAACATTTATAACTCGATTTTTATTAATATTAAAAAACAGACCATACAAGTGGTAATGCATGGTGCGAGTAGTGATATAACCTAGTTCTTTTGAAATAAGTAAAGAAAATCACTGGATTATCGCTTTTGCTAATTAATATTTACTGAGAGAATTAAAAAAAATGGGGTGTAGATATGTATGATATAGTCTGAAAAAGCAAAGCAAATTTGGACTACGATATTTCAAGAACGTTTTGATATGAGACTTAAAACTTAAAACAAAGATTTTTTTTGTCAAAACTGGTCCAAATTTAAAGTCTCTAAATATCGTGGTGTAAACTTGTTTTGCAACAGATTTTCTTTTTTTTTCTAAATATACACTAAAATTCGTTTATACAGGCCTTAAGAATGTTCGTTATAACGAAGCATGTATATTTTGCAGCTATAACATTTTTTCATTATTAGTTACAATTTATAACAGAGTTCTACCATTATAAAATATGAAACTAAACATATTAGCAAATTTTATTATATTATAGACGCCGACTCCGGGCGGGGGGGATGGCGGGGTCTTGGCCCCCTTGGAATATTGTTTATACTTTTAAATAATATAAAATCTTCACAATTTTTCAATGTATTTTTAGTTTTTATTTTCATTTAATAAAACTTTTAATGTTTTACTTTAAATAACTTTGCCCCCTTCCCTGGAGTTTTGAAAAGTCGGCGCCTATGATATAAATGCATAAATAAATAAATATGAGTGGCTAAGTGCTACAGGTTCTATTTTAAAAAATCATGTTGAAATAAAACGCTTAAGTAGTATTAATTTTTCGCATTGAAAATGTTTGGTAATTTAAGTCTCTGTGTCAAAGCGTTAATCGTAGTGTAAAGTTGGTTGTTGTTTCAAGCGACCTGCACCATTAATATGTTACAAAGGCATGTTTTTTTCTGTAAAATAAAAGAGTATTAGGTTGATAGCTCAAAACTTTCGAAAATTAGAAATTTTTTCAAAGGTGTACATAATCAAAAAATATGACCTGTGTGCGCTTAGTCATTGATATTTAGATTGTTATAGAACAAGAAACATTTTTACAAAATATTTAGAATAAAAAACTAATAAACATGAATATAACATAAACTATATCTATTAGGAACATTTTTTTAATATTTATTATAACCTACATATAATAATATAAATAATTAGTAACAAAATTAGATTTTTTTATAACAAGAAACATTCGTAAAAACTTTCTCACTACCAACTAGGTAAGTTGACATTACTTAATCAAAAAGTCGACAGTAATGGAAAGTACTATAATATAGTATCGATAATCGACCACACTTAGTGATAGTTAAAATCAATACAAACAAAACCGTAACTAAATACAGATAAAACGATTTACCGCTCAAGGACACTAAGTGTCCGAAACTTACCGCATGGGGACATCTACACCCAAGACTACTATTTTTGACTTTATAGAGTGATTCCATAAAAAATTATTTCTTGAATTGTCACACATATAAATTCCAAAAACATTCATACAATAACATTTTAATTCGTTGGTTGTGAGAAAAAAGTAATGCGCTACTCGTAGGTAAGTTTTTTTCTGTCTTTGGTCGTGTTTATGGACCTCAGCTCTGCTTCACTCCACAAAACACGACCTCACACAGAAAAATTCACTTAGCTCTACTAGGAGCGCAAATAACTATTTTTAAATAAATCTTAATAAATATTTTTTCTAATACATTATATAACTCGACTATCACAGAACAGCAAAAAATACTTTTATGTACAGGGTGTGTATGTACCCTGTATATAATATAATATTTAGTATAAGGAACTAATAAACCTTAATGTAACGTATAAAACTAAATGTATTAGAAATATTTTTTAATATTATTATTACCTATATTAATTTAAATAGTAACAAAATTAGATTTTGTTATGACGAGATATTTGTAAAAACTTTTTAAATAAATGATAATTATTTTGTAATACTTATTATTACTTATATATCACACCTATCACAGAACAGGAGAAAATACTTTTATATACAGGTGTATGTATCATGTAGGTATAATAATATACCGTGCGTTTGAGATTATACAATACATAGAAAACAAAGATAAAATGATCAGGTCAAGGCTGATGTGATTGTAGTGGGGAGACGGCTGTGCGCTGTGTTTCATTAAAAAAAACACGTCTGCCTTGATCTTGGTTTTCTATGTTACATAGAACATACATAGACTGTGTATTAGGGTGCCCAGAGTTTTGACTTTTTTTTGAATTTTAAAGGTCTTACCCCCCAAAGTTGTTCATTGGGGTGAGTAGATTACCTTGCTATTTTTTCAGAATTTTAAAAAAATATTTAGAGGTGGCGCACTGCCGTTTTTTGCAAAAATAATCGTTTCTCCAGAATTTTTTTTAGGGCCTATTAAAGATAAATAAAAATGCTTTTTGCACAGTACGGAGATCTAGGATAAATAAGGAAGAACCCTGATTTTTTTCAAATTTTTTCATCAACAAACGGCCTTGTTGTGACCTAGAAAAGTCAAAATTTTGATGTTGTCCCTAATTTAGGGTGTTTGGACTTTCAATTTTTTCACCCCGGTCAAAATTTTTTTGGTAATACCTAAATGTGTCCTGACTTAAAAGCCATATATATATAAATATTTGATCCTATATACAGGGTGCACGAAAAAAAAATGTTTTTTAACAAAATTACACAATTTTTCTAGATTTTTACACTTTTTATTCTTTTAGGGCCCACATCGAACAACAAAGAATACATTTTTCAAATCTTTTAAATCTACTTTGAATGCCCCAGTAATAAAGTAGATTTTTTTGAATTTGGAAAATTTATTCTATGTTGTTCCATAACTTGCAACAGAAATTGTGTATGATCCTCTTGATTTCTTAAAAGATTATTATAGGTTTGTATGAGTGCCAGTACTCAGTACATACAATCCAAGAAAAATGTTCAAAAATTAAAAGTGGTAAACGACGCCGCAGAGCGTGGGGTGGCACTCATACAAACCTATAATAATCTTTTAACAAATCAAGAGGATCAAACACAATTTCTGTTGCAAGTTATGGAACAACATAGAATAAATTTTCCAAATTCAAAAAAATCTACTTTATTACTGGGGCATTCAAAGTAGATTTAAAAGATTTGAAAAATGTATTCTTTGTTGTACTATACTTTGTTGTTCGATGTGGACCCTAAAAGAATGAAAAGTGTAAAAATCTATAAAAATTGTAATTTTGTTAAAAAACATTTTTTTTTCGTGCACCCTGTATATAGGATCAAATATTTATATATGGCTTTTAAGTCAGGACACATTTAGGTATTACCAAAAAAATTTTGACCGGGGTGAAAAAATTGAATGTGCTATTCCTAGTACCCTAAACTAGGGATAACATGAAAATTTTGACTTCTAGGTCACAACAAGGCCGTTTGTTGATGAAAAAATTTGAAAAAAATCAGGGTTCTTCCTTATTTATCCTAGATCTCCGTACTGTGCAAAAAAAATCTTTAATAGGCCCTAAAAAAAAATTTAATCTGGAGAAACGATTATTTTTGCAAAAAACGGCTGTGCGCCACCTCTAAATATTTTTTTAAAATTCTGAAAAAATAGCAAGGTAATCTACTCACCCCAATGAACAACTTTGGTGGGTAAGACCTTTAAAATTCAAAAAAAAGTCAAAACTCTGGGCACCCTACTATGTATTGTATAATCTCAAACGCATATGTTATTATACAGGGTGATTTTCAGTCCATAGACACCCCCAAAATTAGGTTGGTTTAATCCAATCAAAGCAATTTTTTGAGCTTATATTTCCTAAGAATGGCTACAAAATGACACACAAAATTATTTTTTTACACTTCCGGTTTCGTCGGAAACTAAGTTAAATTATTTTTTCTATAATTGACACACCCTGTAAATTTTTGCATTTTTGGATCCAGAAAGCAAGTTTACATAAAAAAAGTTATTTAAAATTTTATTTTTTTTTTAGTTGTTTTTTTATTAACCTCTTATCCAAGATTTATTTTTTTATAACTAAAATCTAATTTGTTAAATGTGAAAAAAATACCAATCTTTTGTAAAAAACTAAATTTGGTAATTTTGCCGGATTAGGCTTTTTTATGAAATAAGAAAAATGAAATGTTTTTTTTTTTAGATGTAAAATTATTTTCAAAAATGCAAAAATATACAGTGGTTGTCATTAAAAAAAAAAATAAAATTGACTTAGTTTCCGGCGAAACCGGTGCAAAAGTGCAAAAATAAATTGTATGCCATTTTGTAGCCCTTGTTAAGAAATAAATATAAGCTACAGAAAATTTGCTTTGATTGGATTGAAAACAATTCCATTTTAGGATGTGTCCATGGACTGAAACTCACCTGGTATATATTTCATATTTTTAGAACTGATTTTTTTTTAACTTGCACAGTAAATATATATCAGCAGAATCAATAAGTAAGTGTACGAGTTATATTCTATATTTTAAATGAACTATATAAAATGACTCGAACCCTAATTTATTGATTTGGTAGTGTATGTTCAAGTTTAAAAAAAAAATTCTAAAAATTGAAAAATATTTTAATACAGGATTTTGGCACTCTTGAAAGTTTAATAAATATTTGAAAGAGGTTGGTGCTTAATGTTAAGTAATCAAGGGTGTTTGAAAATTAACTAAAAAACAAATTACGTGAAAAATTGATGAAATTTGATCAATCATGACAATTTTTATGTCTTTAGACAAAATTAAAAACTGTTTAATTCGTTGAATTGATCGTTCTACATGAACCCTTGCTTTTGCAATATTTTTTGTGGTGATTTCTTCTTCGGCTGTTAATCTTTTTCTTCCAGCTAAAAAAGGAGGCGCTAATAACTTAATTTTTTGCCTATCACAAAAATCCTGTATAAGGAAACCTCTGTCTGCCATAATAACATCCCCTTCTTCTAACAAATATTTTAAGTTGCAATCTTCAAAGAGTGCTTGATCTGATATTGATCCTTCATATCCTTCGCTGTTATAAATAATGGCCCCAGTAACACTTATGCCAACTAAAAATTTAACAGAATTAAAATGTTTATAGCTGGAATGAGTGTTACCTTGACGTTGAAAGTTACTTGACATTTGCAATTTAATTTCAGTACAATCCAGAATAATTGAAACTTTTTTAAATAGTTTAAAAACTTGAGGGTATTCATTACAAGGTAGCTGTCTAGCTGCTTGTATAAGATCCCCTGCTAGCTGACACTGCATAAACATGAACTGAATAAATGTATGGAAAATACGGCTGCCATATGCCTCACTAATGTTACAAAAGATGGAAAGCTCCTTAAATGTATAACCCCTTCTAAGACGAACAAGTGTATAGCACAATTTGTCTCTATTGTTCATTATTGTATTATTTTTTTTAGTTTTTTTAGGTGACACATTTCTATTATAATATTTAAGCTTGTCCATTATCACTGGATCCAAAAAAACATATAATGCATTAAAATGCTCTTTGGATAAACTTGTAAAAAATTTTAAATACCCTTTTTGGTCCAAGTTTTCAAAAGAGAATATGTTTATTTTATTATTTCTTTCTATAGTTTGAGTAGACACACTTTTTACATGAACACCCACATTATTATTGCAATACGAGTGATCATTAGTTTCATATGCTTGATTTTGTTCACACAGAGATCTTAATAAGTCAATATCACAGCTTTTTCCTATTGTTATTTCACTTCCCAATTCTGTTATATCTAGAAATCCTTCCCAGGGTTCTGGAAACTCTTCGGAATCTATAAAATGCCTGGTACAAATATATTTATTTTTGTCAACATTTATGATGTTTAACTTTTCATTTCCACATAACTCCAACCACTTTAAACATTTAAGTAAATTCGTTTTTGGTTTCGGAAATGGGACGTATTGTATGTTTTCCTGTTGATGGAGAGATTTGGTGGTGCTTTTGCAACCCTTGTAAAAACATCTTGGCATTTTGGTAGCTAAAACAGAAATAACGTCATAAAATTAATTTCTTGAAATTTAGAAACTGGTAACAATATTAAAATATATAATAATAATATATAGTTAATAATAAAAATGATAAACATTAAATAAATTCATATTTACCTTTTCATATTTGAGGTTATGTTTTGTAAATAAATAAACAGATTAAGCTACCAACCTAAGAACAATTAATAGGATTTATATTTCATTCTTTATTTTACTATTAAATCATCAGTTTTATTTCTTAGCAAAAAATATTCATTTCTTTAGGTTTATTTACAAAAATCAAGGGTAATTGTTGATAAAAATTTAAAAAAATGCAATATTTTTTTAATTTATTTAAGTTGGTAGTGGCGTTCCGTGCACAAATGAGATAGAGATAGGGTAGACGTCTTTTGTTTCATAATTCTAGTTGTACAGACCTCTATTAATTTTTTGCAGTGGATTGGTTTTCCATTAATAGACCTCTAAGCCAAAAGTCGGATTTCAAATATCTTTATTCAATTATTTTTTATAGCCTTCTAAATTCAAAAAAAATTACGTTTTTTTTTTCTATATTTTCATTAAAATTTTATATAAATACTAAAGATATGGCTCTGATTTTTATAGGCAACACTAACACACATGTGAGATTTGTAAAAATAAAAAAAGTTTTAGATTAAATCCAGTAACGGACATTTTACGGGGAGTTATCGAAAGCAGAACAAGAATATTTTGAATTATTTAATGTTATTTTAATGCTTTTAGCGAGGTGAAAGAGTTATTCTTTACTTTTTCGTTTTGTTTTTTTCATAACAAATTTAATTTATTGTGTTGCCTCCCAAAAAATAAATAAAATATTTTAAAATTTTTGTTTTTTTTTGTCAATAACCCCCGGTAAAATCTCCGTCTCTGGTTTAAATCTAAAACTTTTTTTGTTTTTATAAACCGCACATTTGTATTAGTATTGCTTATAAAAATTAGAGTCGTATCTTTAGTATTTATATAAATTTTTATCAAAATATATCGAAAATATGCGAAAAAAACTAATTTTTTGAATTCAGAAGCATATTAAAAAACGAATAAGGATATTTTAAATCCGCTTTTTTTTTTGGCTCAGAGCCCCACTAACAGAGAATTAATCTAACTAAAAAAAAAATAATTAGACCTAAACATTTTTTTACTACAACTATAAGAAAGAAAAAACACTGTGCGCTATATCACAAAAAAAACGCGCTAATCTAGAAAAGCGGAAAAAGGTTCAAAAATCAGCGCATCAAATATAGACAGACGAAACTCAAAAGCTTCCCGGCAAATAGGAAAAAATCTTTTTTTTTAGAGCAGTGTAATTAATAACTGCTGACATTACCCATTGAAAAATATTTACATTTATTTTATTATTTATTTTGTCTTTAACTAAGTTAGCACGTCGTCCATGACATTGGGTATCGTATTAAAATATTCGTATAATTTTTAGGTTCAATGAGTTTTCACAATACTTCATTGACTAAAAATTCGTATGGGCTAGGCCAGAACCACTGTACCATGGTTCCCTACAATGTTTATAGCTACCCTTTTATTACTGGGCGGTCTTTTGGATAGACAAATTTTTTATATGGAACTACTAGACATACCAGTTTTCAAGGTCAAGAAAACTACACAACAGGTGTATATGTGCACATGGGTTTAAGCCAGGAAGGATATTGTGATCCTTTCAGTCATTGTCAATTTCAAAAATATAAATTAATTTTTTTGTGTCTCCATTAAGCCTATTGGTTAAAAAAGGCCCATTTTAAAGTTAAAAGGCCAATTTTTATGCAATAAGCTCCATGTTTATGTAAAAAGACCCATGTTTATGTTAAAGGCCCAATTTGATGTAAAGAGGCCCATTTTTATGTAAAGAGGCCCATTTTTATGTAAAGAGGCCCATTTTTATGTAAATTATTATTTTTTTTTATTATTTGACTGCGTGTCTAATAACACTGCGCAAAACTCAAAAAATTACCACCATTTTAGTTACATTTGGCTATATTTGATGCGCCGATTTCGGGACCTTTTTCCGTTTTTCTCGATCAGCTCATTTTTTTGAGATATAGCGCACAGTGGTTTTTTTGCCTATAGTTGTAGTAAAAAAAATAATGAAGGTCTAATTAATTTCTTTTTTGCGGTGGATTGGTTCTCTATTAATAGGGCTTTAACCCAAAAGAAGCGGATTTCAAATATCTGTACGTTTATTTTAATAGGCTTCTAAATTCAAAATTATGGAGGGGAGATGTTATGGAATAGAGAGGCTGTGGAGTAAAGAAATATGGAGTAGAGATGTTAAAATGCCTGTTTTAACACGATATTGGATCAGTCATTTTGATTTTGAATTTTTAACATCGGATTCGGTTTCAGCTACCTCAAAAATAATAATCACTAATTTCCGGCAAAAAATATTGAAATTTTAAAAATTTCGGCGCCATATTGGACCCGCCATTTTGAATTTTAAAATTTTAACATCGTATTCGGTTCCAGCAACCTCAAAAACCCTAGGATACTGAAACATATCGTGTAATCTGTCAAAATTATAATAAATTTTTTTAATTTCAAGTTTGGGACCAATTATCTTGAAAATGGTGTGTAGTAGAACACTTTTAGTTCTCAGGCTAATCAGTCAAAATCCGTTGACAAAACCCAGGCACCTTTTAAGCTGTGTTAATACAAACACACATTTTTTTAATACAGGCTTATATTTTTGTAAAATACCATTCTTTTTTTGTGTAAATGCCCATTTTATTATTATTTTTTATATTATTTGGGCCTTAAAAGGCCCATCTTTATGTAAAGATTTTCGGGTTTTGGGAACGTTGAAGTAATACGTAACGCAAATTGTAGCAAGATTCTTACAAAGAACTTTCACTTTCGGGTTTAGACCGTGTTAATGGATTTTCACTTTCCGACGTTTCGTCTCTTACTACTAGAGACATCTTCAGGGATTAATCTGAAACTGTTTCAGATTAATCCCTGAAGATGTCTCTAGTAGTAAGAGACGAAACGTCGGAAAGTGAAAATCCATTAACACGGTCTAAACCCGAAAGTGAAAGTTCTTTATATCTTAATGGCCGTGAAAGCTTAAAATCTAAGATTCTTACACTTTATACCTTGGTTCTCGCGTTATTCAAGGCTGTAGAGATTTCATATTTTAGCTGTTAGGGGGGTAGCCAAAATATGAAATCTCTATAATCTATTATAAAGCGAGAACCGGGGTACGAAGTATATGAATTTTGGTAAAATTTTCGTTACGTAACTTGAACGTTCCCTTTCAAGACTCAAAAAATAAAATAAAATAATAAAAATGAATTTTATTTTATTAGTGGTGTCTTAAAAAGCCGAATTTTTATAGAATGGGTTATGAAAAATATGGGCATAATTTATAAAAACGTTTCTTTATATTTTATGCCGACGAAACAAGGCCATTTTGAACGCGAGTACACATAGCATAGCACAGTTTACTGTATTTGTAGTAGGTATTCGTATTTTCGATGTGTAAAAGAACTGTTAGAAATTTAATAATAAATAAATTGTGGGAACGGAACTTTTTTAGTTAAAAAGGAAGTGTTTAATAATTGATGTTTCCAGTTTGCTAAAAAATGTCCATTTACGGCTAGATTAGAAAATGCGCGCCAAAATTTAAATACAGGAAAAATAACAAGGAACAATACATTATAGTAAATTATCTCTGAACACGTGAGAAAGTTACGTATCACGCGAAAAAGTCCAAACCTAGCGAAAATGGACTATACAGGGAGATCAATAAGGGAGCGTTCAAGTATTACGTAACGCGCTAGGGGGGGCGGGTGGCTCTCGAAAACGTTACGCCGCGTTACAGAGGGGGGGGGTGTCAGTAAAAATGTTACGTAACGCTTAAAAAATTATAAATTTATAAAATGTTTATTGGATCAGGTTTTTAACAATGATCTAGGCTTAAAGAGACGGATTCCTTGCAAATTTTATTGCACACGGCGTGGTTAACAGTTAACTAAATCCTCTAAACAAAAACGATTAGAGATGGAAAACCATAGCCAATAACCGGTTTTCGGTTAACCGGTTTCGGAAATTACATTAGACCAGTTTTGGGTTAAAACACGGAAGCAATAACCGGTTAAAAACCGGTTTAAACCATAAAGCAAAATTTCCTTTCATTTTTTTTTTTTATAAAATGTTACGTAACATATAGGGGGGGGGGGTTCTCGAAAATGTTACGCCGCGTTACATGGGGGGGTGGGGGTCAAAAATGGCCAAATTTTGCGTTACGTAATACTTGAACGCTCCCTAACTGACATGCCAAAATTTAAGAGGTAATTCTGCATCCAAAAATATCAAAAAAAGTTCCTATAAAGGTTGGTCCGCAAATGAGCTCTAAGGGAGATACGGTCCTTTAAAATAAAATTAAAATACGGTTTTTAATTAATAACTCTGGTACCCTTTAAGCTAGAGCGACGAGATTTTGCATGTATACTAGTAGTAATAAGGACAATAAGTTTATGTTAATTTATTTTTTTAAATTTATCCAGAGGCGTCCCTAGACGGAAAAATGTATTAGGCTTAACACATTTTTGCCCCAAAATTTTTTATGTGTACTTTTTTTGGATTTTTTGTAAAAAATATGAATTCCTTGAGTAAAAATACATAAAAAATGTACAAATTTTAGAAAATATTTGGGAAGTCTTCAAAAATCCCAAAAAATGTTGAAAGTCTTACGAATCTTTTCGGAAATCCTGAACATCTCTAAAGAAATTTCGAAAATCACGAAACACACAGAAATCTCAGAAGTCTGTGTAATTTTTTCGAAAATTCTCCTCTGGAAAAAAATATGATTTTTTACGAATACGTACAAGGTTTTCACGTATTTTTAATTAAATTTAGTTTTAACAGGGAACGAATACAAAATTATCAGATGTAAAATAAAATAAAAATTAAATCTCATTTTGCACCTTTCCCGTGGAACAACAAATTTAATTTAAAGAAATAGTTTTACCTCATTTGGCTCGGACAATTCGAAGAGATCAAGTCTGTTGGCATTCCACTGGTTGATGACATTTCGCAGGGCCTCTCTTTCGAGAGCCCGGCGATCATTTGGACTGCCGTGCATCTACAAGTTCTGAAACAAACGTAAAATAATTAAAACAAGCTGAAACGGATACCCTTTCTAGACGAGTGGCAATGTCTAAATTACCATATTTAATGCACAGTGGTCCCAAAAAAAAGTGACAAAAGTCTGTTTTATTTTAATAAAGCCATTTTTTACCGCTGCTTAAGAAAAAAATTGTAAAAAATCTGAAAAAAAAACTCGAGACTTTTCTGGTTCAAATTTTTTTTCAAAATGTTCGATTTGTCTAAAATTTGGTACAAAGCCTTTTTATGTAATCTTAATGCAGACCAATACCCAAAAACTTAAAATTCAAAATGGCGGAACAAATATGGCCGATTTAATTTTTAAATTTAGCAAAAATTAAAGAAGACATGGCAAAAAAAATAATCAAAAGAAGAATTTCTGCAGGAAAAAACTTTAAATTTCGAATCCACACAGCATGGAGTTTCTATTCCCTGAACGTCGTTAACAGCCTAAAAACTGACACTACGTAGTTCTTAAAATTCACATATTTTAATTCCAGGGTTAAGAAATTTATTTATTTATTTATTTATTTATTAACGGGAAAACACCAATACAAAAATTAAATGTACATAAGATAGAAACCTAATATAATGTAAAAAAAATAGAATAAATAACCTTGCAAATAACAAAAAACTATACAATACTAAAATTAAAAATTTAAACATTAATAAGAAATTTAAACATTAATAAAATTAATGCTTTTTAAAGAGGTTTTAAACGATCTCAAAGTGGAAAAAGTAAAGTCACAATTATCCAAACTATTGGCTAAAGTCTATGACTCTATCCATGGGAGAATTACAACCGTAATTTGTACGGTGATATGGGATTTTCTTATAACTACATTGAAAATTGACAGACTTTGACGTCATAATTTTTAAAATCTAAAATCGCGGTATCTAAACGATCAAAATGTTCTCTGGACGAATCTTTACCCAAATTTCAACTAACCCCTTAACGCATTCACCCGGGTTAACTCGTTCACAGTAGGTTGGCTCTTTTCCGCACACCCGAGTTAACTTGGGCGAACCTATAATTAAAATTTTAAAAAGTTTTTTTAATATTCTCAACATTATTTGTTGCCGTTCAGTGGAGACTAAAAATACACTGCCCAGTAAAAGAGTTTTCCCATTTTACACATCCGCGCGTAAAATTGATGTTTTTATTATAAGATTTACTTTTAGCAACCTTAAAAATATACCAATTTTCACGAAAACTACCCCCTACCCCTCAGGGGATTTAGAATTGTTTTGATTATCAGATTTACTTTCAGCAACCTCAAAAACCCAATATACCAGTTTTCACGAAAACTACCCCCCACCCCTCTGTGGGTGAAATTAGAAAAAAAACATTATCAGATTCATATTCGCCAACCCCAAAAACCCCTGTATACCAATTTTGACGAAAATATTAAAAATATTAAAAAATATTTAAAAATATTTACCCCTTCACACCCTTGGGGGTGGAGTTAGAAAAAATTTATTATCAGATTCAATTTTAGCAACCTCAAAAACCCCTATAGTAATTTTCAAATTTTTCAAAAAAAAATGTATTTTTCCCCATTTACTCCCCTTGGTGCCAATGTTCACCAAAAACAATCCCGAGCTATAACTTTTGGTAACATACCCGTATGTCAAATTTCAAGTCTCTGGCTTAAAGCGTTCTTAAGTTATCGTGCCTACAAGATTTTCCGGACAGGCCGATTTTTTTTTTTTGCTGATTTATATCTTCATAAAACGTCATAAAACGCAAAAATAGACAAAAAAAAAATTGAAAAATTTTGCACGAATAAAAGGCTTTCCGAAATTTTGAAAATTTTCAAAATACGAAAGCAATTAAGAAAAAAAAATGGTGAAAAATTAACCTCTTTTCCGAAAAAAGTGGTGAGTTAAAGGGTTAAATTGAGATTTATGAAAGAAATTATAGGCCATGACGTCAATATCTTACAAAGGTTTTACCGTTTTAAAAATATGTATATCTAAAAATTTTAAAATAATTCTACGAAACTAGCCCACTATTCATAGAAACAATACATTGTTTGATTAAAAAATAATTTATATTCTAATCTGCTTCGGAATTATTGTAATACAATAATTTTATGACCTAATGGCGATTTCTCCCGTTAGATTAGACAGGGACAAAAGTTCTAGCCAAAAAGGATAGAAGACATACATACACTCCCACTTCCACCCAACCAAACAAATTCTGTATTTGTTCTTTGTTGAACAAATACAATATTTACTTGGCCGGGCGAAAAGTGTAACTATAGTATTTTTATTAAAGAAATTACTGGCTCCATCTAAATTTTAGTAGAATTATCTTATTCTACAGATTCACATTAGCTACGTTCGTTCGTGCCGTTCAGTGCTACACTTTCCGGCCAAACAAATAAATACTGTATTTGTTGTATGAAAAACAAATACAGTATTTATTTGGTTGGTTGGAAAGTGTAGCACAAATGAGATAGAGATAGGGTAGACGTCTTTTGTTTCATAATTCTAGTTGTAGAGATCTCCATTTTGTATAAGTCCAGTCAAATAACGAGAAATTCCTTTGTCAAATTGCAATAAATGTACACGGGCTGATATTTTCAAGGGTAGTAGTACGATACTAACAGAATACTCCTGTTAGTTTTTTACCGGGTGATCTGCGTAAGGGGTATCCGCTATCTCGAATTTTAAGGGCGAGTGAGGTTATCT
The DNA here is from genome assembly GCA_958510825.1 of Brachypterus glaber. Lineage (NCBI taxonomy): Eukaryota > Metazoa > Arthropoda > Insecta > Coleoptera > Kateretidae > Brachypterus > Brachypterus glaber. The sequence goes on along the minus strand of OY294046.1, from coordinate 57,610,377 downwards.
CACTAAAAATGCATCTTATTTTTTTTGTTAAGGAAAAAAACTTCAACAATTTTTGTTGGGATCATTTTTTTAATATATTAATAACATTCGAATTATAAATATTCAAAAATGGCCATGTTGGGAGAGAAATTGGTTTGGACTCGATTTTTGAGCCAAAATATTAATCGGAGGATAAAAATGGTTATGAGCAAACTTGCAGCTCTTGAAATTCTCTATAAGTTTTATATATTATGCATTTTCATAAGTATTTTGTTACGGTTACAGTGGGTGCCGAGTTGTGGCCTCTATAACCGTAACAAAGTACCTATGAAAATTTATAATATATGAAACGTATAGAAAATTTCAAGAGCTACAAGTTTGCTCATAACTTTTATCGTCCGATTAATAATAAGGCTGAAAAATGAAAAAAAAAACAATTTCACCACCACCAACATTGCTATTTTTGAATTAACTCGATTGTTATTATTATATTAAAGAAATGATCCAAACAAAAATTGTTGAATATTACCTCCTTAACAAAATTGCTTATATGCATTTTTATCGTAAGATGCATATTAAGCAACTCCCCCTAAAATTCAAGATAGCGGACACCCCTTATGCAAATCACGCGGTGAAAAACTAACAGAACTGTGCTGTTACCATCCACTACTACCCTTTAAAATATCAGTCCGTGTACATTTATTGCAATTTACATTTATTATTTTACTGGACTATAATGTCTGTGTGTGTGTGTGTGTTAGATTCCTTTCTTTTTTTATTATTATACTCTTCGGAGCTCTAGCTAAAAGATTGATAATTTTATTTTTTTTTTTAAATCCTCAATAATTAACCCAGATCAAACATTTTTGTATATTTTTTTTTGTTGAATTCTAAACAAATTTTAAAAAATCTGTCTGTCTGTCCGTCCGGGTGTCCGATTTATTTTGTACACGCTAACTCAAGAACGGAATAACCGAAAAGTTCTGCAAGAGAAAGAACAGTATTTTTTTGAAAAATATACCTTCTAAAATAAAAAAGTTATAGAGGGCGCAAATTTTCAAAAAATTATAAAAAACAGATGTCTCAACCCAAAACTTAAAATTTGGTATGGGTGACCTTTGCATTTAGACCAATCGACCCACCTGTCAAAATGACAGTTCAAGTTCACATTTTGCTTTTAAACGCTTCGACAAAGAAACGTGAAATTTGGTATGGGCGCTCTTTGAAACAAGACCACTCGATGTCCCCGTCAAAATGACAGCTCAAGGTCACATTTTGTTAACTTTTAAACGCCTCGACCTAGAAACATGAAATTTGGTATGGGTGCTCTTTGCAACAAGACCAGTCAACGTCAGATTGGCAGTTCAAAGTCAATTTTTCTAAATTTTTAACGCCCTGAGACAAAAACATGAAATTTGAAATGGGTGTCTTTTAAAACAAGACCACTCCAGGTCCCTGTCAAAATGGCAGTTCAAAGTCATATTTTGCCCACTTAAACGGTTTGACGTTTAAACATGAAATTTGATATAGCTGGTCTTTGGAACAAGTACAATCAAGCCAATTGTCAAATGACAGTCCAAGTCCATAGTTTGCCAACTTTTACCGCCCCGAAAGAGATATATGAAATAGAGAAAACGCAATATACTATCCACTGTAAAGAGTATACTCAGGAATGCGAAGCATTACATATTTTTACGGCTTGTTCTATTTATTTTTTAGCTATTCTAGGTATTTATTTTTAGTCATTGTTAGACTTGAAGAAAAGTATGAAAATTCCTAGAATTGAGTTTATGACATATAATAGTTCATAATTGACTAATTTACGGACAAATTAGGCACTAAAAATACATGAAATACTAAAAGTTCACATAAAATAAAGTATTATGTTTCTAAACTAACAAGCTTGCCCACCTTAGTTGATTATTAAATTAAACTAGGAGTAATAAACATGGGAGCAACAAGATTTAATTGAAACAGTCATTATCTGGAATTTTTACACAATTATAAGGGGCATGCACAAATTACGAAGAAAATATTTTTAAAGGGAGTTAACAAAAATGATGCATGTGAATAGTATGTGAAAATCTTACATGGGGGAGGAGGGATCAAAAATCTTTTTTTCTATTTTGCGACTCTTATAAGCTCATAATCACACGCATTTTGCGTGTTCTTATAGGCCCATAAGAGGTCTCTACTTTTTTTTCTGTTGGGTTGGAAACATACAAAAGCCTATCTCTTGACGTTTTGCGAGCAAATGTCAATGTCGATTTAAAGTTTAATTTTTTAAAAAATTATGTGTTTGGGTTATTTTTTACCGTGTTAAAATTGTGGACTGGTTAATTGCAGTGAAAAAAGAAGAGATGACTGTAAAATATATCAAAGTATCATTTGTTCTTAGAATTTTAAACATAATGTAAACTGTAATGCCAACCCAAAACAAACATCCCTAAATCAGTCATCAATTTAAATGTAAGTTTTTTAAATTTTATAGCAAAATAGAAAAAATTGTATAAAGCACTCGTTTCATAACACGTTTTTAGAGCACTAGTACTTTAAACTTGTACTCGTGCGCTAAAAACGTATGTTATGAAACTAGTACTTTAATATACTATTAAAAAAAGCCGCGTAATTTATGCACGATCCCATAATAAGGGACCCTCATACAGTAAAATCGGTAAAGATCGATGTTACACTATATTTACATACTTGTAATTGACCAAAAAATTACTTTTTGAGAAAATTGCTCAGACAAAGAAATGAATAGGTGGCCCCTCCCATTTGACACGCTCCTAGTTAATATTTTGCGTCATAATCACAAGCATTTTGCGTGTTCTTTTAGGCCCATAAGAGGTTAGTACTTTTTTTTTCGTTTGGTTGGGCAACAGGACAAATGAATATCGCTTGACGCAAGTAAAAAGATACGTTTTTGTTATTTTTGTTACCTTTCCACATCTATTTTATCTGTGTAACTATAAATCACTACCTACTATGTATACACATACATACAAATAAAAGAATTAAGTCATTTACATGTACACAATCTTGTATACTACAAGATGAAATAATTACATTACTAAATAGTATTTCCGGTACTTGAATTTAATCAGGTGTCTTTTCCTAGTAAGGCTTCATATCAAGGATACAGGATGTCCCGAGCAGTTCAATTTTAACAGTTAACTGTTTAGAATTTTCTATTATGACTCTAAAGATATTTTTAAATTATAAAGACAGGGTTCCTATATTTCTCCGCATGAAAGAAAGTCTCCGACGTAAGGGGGAGGAATCATTCGCGCTCTCTTCTTTCCGTCAAGAGCGTTATAACGCGTGCGTGCTTACAACGGGCCTCCCACTTGCATGCACATTCCAAACATATTTCCCGTAGCCACAGATCCGTGCGTCAAACTTTTTGGTCAAAATTCAAATGAAAATTATCAGAATGCCAAATGAAAATGTTAAAAATAAAAAATAATATTGATTCTTACAAGTGTTAGCCAATTATAAAAAGTCTGTATACAGATTTTATATTAATAAAAAACGTAAGAAAGTCCCAGCGCCGCAGACGAAGATTTTTAGAAATGTGATGGTCAATTTTAAGTCCGTCTTTAATTTAAAATTTCACAAAAATGCGAGAAACTCTCGCACCGCAAGCGAAATTTTTTACAAATTTCCTGTTTAGGTTTAAGAAACTTAAATTTAAAAAAAAAACGCAAGAAAGCCTTAGCGTCGCGGGCGATATTTTTTACAAATTTTAGGTTTGTTCTACAATCTTAAATAAAAAAAGAAAGAAAGCTCTAGTGGTGCCGGCGAAAATTTGTATGAATTTAAAGGTCTATGGTCCACTTGAGCATGCAATGTACAAATTACCTCGCAACTTACAAAATACAAAATATAATAAATAAAAAAGTAATTAAACCTTTTTGGCCAAAATTCCCAGTTTTTTAAAGATTTTTACTATTTTCCCTGTATTTAGTCAAAAAGTAGCTAAATTCCAAGTTTTCCAGATGACCCCTTTCAATTCCCTGACTTTTCCCTGTTTTCCCTGACCTGTAGGAACCCTGAAAGATTTAGAATAAGAGTAAAAAGAATGAAAGAAAAAAATCCAAGTCCATCCCTAAGTATAGATTTCATAACATAGACCACCAATTTTATGTAAAAATGGCCCATTTTATGTAAAAAGGACTATTTTTTTGTAAAAAGAACATTTTTTATATAAAAAGGCCAATTTTTATGCAACAAAGTGTTATCTTTTTGTAAATAGCTCTATTTTCAGAACTGCACATAACTAACTAATTTATAAAAACAATTAATTATTCCAAATATTAAAAAAAAAAAAAAACGTTGTATTGGAATAAGAAATTGGACTTGGTATACCTAAGTTATCTGTCATCACAAACAGACTTAATTACTGCAAGGAACCGAAAATCGCCTGGAGGTTCAGGATTTGTAAAGACGATTTGTTATAACAGTCACTATTCGAATAAGTTAAGAATTGACAGTCTATAAAAATATATACTGCACGTTTGTCGGTTTATAACCGAAAAATATACATAAGAAAGTTATCTATCTGTCGTTAAAATCAAATGGACAGGAAACAGTGAATAGTACCATTTCATCCTTTTTGGGAATCTACAACACTGTATATCCTGTATGTTGATAATATTCAAATAAAACGTTAGATAGATATAAAAGCATGGTGCCATCTATAATAGATGATCAATAATTGATGTGGTCACTGTTATCTGTTCACTTGTTCCCAAAAGGCTAATCGCCACAATTTAGGGTGTACAGTAACGTGCATTCAAAATGCCACGGACCTAAACCATTATATGAACCTTTAGCGGGTTAAACAGAGTTAAATAAGTTAAGAATTGACAGTTTATAAAAATATATACTGCAAGTTTCTTAATCACTATTGGATTCAGCACCGCAGGCGATTTTTTTAATTTAAATTAAAAATCCAAATATGTATGAAGCTGAAGTTAGCGCAAGAGTACAAGCTTAGAAAACAAGCCGCTTGCGCAAACTTCAGCTTCATAAATATGTAGGTTTAAGTTCTGTGTCCAATTTGTTACTGAAAGGACAGGTTGTCTATTTGAATGCAGTACAATACTTAAACACCCTAAAATACCTCCTAAAACCCTTAAAATTACTTAATTAATACCCCGCCCCCTTTCAGTACCTAAACCAAACACTGTCATTCAAAATTAAAATATCAAGTATCAAAAAAGGCTAAACGTATTTAAAGTTATGTTTTCGATAATGTTCAGGCTTTACCGTCGCGGTCTATGTCCCGCCCTCGCCCCTAGCTTTTAAAAAGAGGAAGTCACTACTTTATATCCTTCCGTGGGAATCTACGACCATTATCACGCATGCCAACTTCGAAAAAAATGCAATTGTTATGCATTAAACCTTAGAAATGCATTTAGGTAAAATTTTTATTGTTATTTATCTCCCTAACTGGATTTACGCCCTTTTATTTGGCGTTATTGTCGGGTTTGGGATAGGTCAGGGGTCAAAAAATAACCTGATTTTGATAATTGGTTAGTCTGGACCAACATTACAGTTTTTAAATGTTGTCTTCTTCAAAACATGAGTTTTTTAAAATTTGTATTACGTTAGGTCAGTGATTGCAATATACAGGGTGTTGCAGAAACAGATGTAGAAATTTTAAAGAATGACTATAATTCAAAAAATATAAAAAAATATGCTAGTAACTTTGGTCTGGAAACGAGCCCTAAGGCGTCTAAGGCCTTTCTAATGGTACCTCTGAAGGTTTTTATTTAACTCCTCTGAAACTCTTTGAAATACTACAAAGAGTTTATGCACAAACCCTAATAATAATATGATCATTCTACGTAATTTTTATCTGTCAATTTTAACCGGAGGAGTGCGTTGAAACTTTTTTGCCCCAAGCTTTTTCTGCGTTTCTTTTTTACATATTATTTAAAAGTAACGTTTTTAAAAGTATATAAAATTGGCTTCAAATTATACGGGGTGATTCAGAAATAAGTAACACAACTGTAAGGCATAAAGAAGTAAAAAACTTTTAAGGGTGTGTTGATCAATTGAAGGGCTCGGGGAAAAGAGCAACTTACTGCTAGTTTAAAGTTATTACAATTTTAATACCTTTTTGTCGCTAATTTAAGTATAAAATATTTTATTGCAGTGATGTCAATTTTAGTTCAATTTCGTTGGAAAAAAATTATGTGACTTTTTGCCTTACGTAGATTTATTAATATGCCACCTAAATAAATTCTGAAAAAATGTGGCTTGTTACCTCGGAGCCCTTCAACTGAGTCAAGTCACTATTATGAGATCAAATGACGTTAGGAAAAGAAGACGTTATCTTGGTAAAAATCTGCCCTGATCTCCCCTATGTAAAAACTACTACGGCATTTTCTGTATTAGGTAAAAATATTCATTTCTGTTCTCATATGTCTAGGTATATACGTATAAAGCTATTGATCAATAATGGACAATACATTCTTGTGATATTGTTACAAATAAGTATTGTCCCACATGTCAAGTCTTTGACTTTTTACTGGAAAATACCATACATGCTCGGAACACCGTAAAAAGAAAGTCGCAGTATGTGGAAACATACACGGAAAAAAAAATTATAGCTAGGAGCGCTATAACACACATACCAAGCAAAGTATAATCGCTTATTATATAAATACAAGGCTTTCTCTTACAATTATGGCAGTCAGTGTAAAAATTTATATCATCATCATCATTGTCCTAATAGCTCCTTGTGGAGCAAAGGGCACCATTTCATGGTGTTTCAAAGGCTAAATGGCATGTTGATGTTAGGTTAGCTACTCCTGTTCATCGCCCCTTGAAATCTTTGCAATTTTTTCTACCAACTCTCTCCATTCTTTTCTATTTTTCGATACCCTTTTCGCTTCATTCCATGTTATCCCAACTTGTTCTAATTCCTTTGATATCGTTCTTTTCCATGTGTTTGTTGGTCTTCCTAATTTTCTTTTTCCTGGTACGTTGTAGCTTAGTGATTGTCTTGCTATGCTGCTCTCTTTTTTTCTTAATGTGTGTCCAATCCATTTCCATTTGATTCTCTTTATTGTTATTTCTATTTTCTCCTCTTGTGTAATGTTATGTAATTCTTCATTCGAAATCGTATCTGGCCAAAAAAAATGACAAATGATGCGCAAGCACTTATTTATAAAAGTTTGTAGTTTTTTATTTTGTTTTTGTGAATGTTTCCATGTTTCTGCGCCATATAAAAGTACACTTTTTACATTCGTTCTGAATAGTTTTAGTTTTGTTTGTCTAGAAATATTTGAAGCTGCCCATATTTTTCTCAGTGCGTTAAAAGCATTCTGTGCTAAATTAGTTCGTCGGTCGATGTCTTTTTCTGTACCTCCTTTTGTGTCAACCAAACTTCCTAGATAGCAAAATTCTTCTACTTCCACAATTTCTTCTCCATCTACGTAAATTTTTTGTTGGTTGTTTGTGTTTTTAGTTAGGATTTTAGTTTTTTTAGCATTTATTTTAAGGCCCACTTTTTTTGCGTTTTTTATAAGCTTAGATGTTTTCTGTTGTAGTTGTTGTTTGTTTGCAGCTAAAAGACATATATCTAAGTCTTCAAGCTTCCTGAAAATTTCCCAATTTATGCCCGTTTTCTGGTCCTCGGTGTTTTTCATTATCCAGTCTATAATAATAATGAAAAGAATAGTCGAAAGTCTACATCCTTGTCTCACTCCTTTTTCAATTTTAAAAGTCTTTGATAGTTTTCCCTCATGCTCTATTTTGACAATATATTCTTCGTAAATTTTCCTTATGATTCTGATGAATTTTTCTGGCAGTCCGTAATGTCTTAAAATTTATATGAAATACTTTAATTGTTTAGTGAATAATAAAATATAACAAATAGTATGGCATTTATAGCTTAAATAGATTTAATTATTGTCCGTGCTAATAATTTTTATAATATAATAAAATTTCTGTAAATTTATAATAGTGCCTGTAATAAATATAATCGTGTCTGTAATATATATAATCGTTTCCAATTTATTTTTAACATTATTAGTTATTGTGTCCCTTATAATCTATAGCTTAAATCACTATAATTTGCCACTGTTACCAAATATCTTATAATGTATAGCGCAGAGCCCATTAATTTCTTTCCGTGTAATAATATGTTTAATTTCAAATGCACTTTGATTTTGTTTGGCAACGATCAACTATTAGCTGTTTCCTTTTAAAATTTAAATACACGACATCCTGTATAAATACAGGATGTCGCGTAGCTTTCGATTTATAATGATCTGGCGTTAAAAAATCTAACGAGAAAGCCAAAAAATGCATATTATCTACACGGAGAAACTTAATTTTAACAAGTTGGAAAAGTTATCTTTTCAAACCAAGGTCAGAAAAGAGCTCTAACCTGTTTTAGCTTTAGATTTGACATAGATAGCGCGCGTCATGGTTTTCATTATGACAGCAACATAACCAAATACGGTATTTGAAATACCTAGTATATTTCTAACCTAATAAGAAAATGAAATATTTCCAACTCGAGAGACGCTATTTAACCCAGGCAGAATGCCGAGGACAAATAACATCTTTCGAGTAGAAAATGTTAAATTTTCTTATTATCTTTAAACTAAGATATTTCAAGAACGCTTTGACCCAGAGACTTGAAATTTGGAACAAAGATTTTTTAAGTAGCAGAGATTTTTGTTTTCAAATTTCAAGTCTCTATGTCAAAGCGTTCGTAAAATATCGTAGTGTAAAGTTGTTTTGCAACTTGCGATTTTGATTTGACTATAGTTTTCCATTAATGGCTAATAAATAAATTCGTAATACAAAAATGTTCACCAATTTTAGTGCCAGCCAGTCCCCCTGAATAATCGTTCATACTTGCCCCTAAATTATAACTTTCTGAGAAAATGTTTCTATACCGGGTAAGTTTTATTTATGTCCATCCCCAAAATTAAGATTAATCTTCATTCGATAAAAACGAAACATTGGCTATAATTATATTATTTTTTGTTTAAATATGTTTTTTTTTTAATTAAACACAATGTAATTTCTTATATTTTTTAATTCAGCCGAAAATTTATGTACAAAAAACTGATTGTTTTTTTTGTTTTCGTTTCTATCGTATAATTACGAGATATAAATAATTTACCTTTTTTTACTCACCTAAGTTTAAAAAAATATAAAACTAATATTAAAAAAAAATTGATCAGTCACAGTGAATAAGAGCTAAAAAACGGGTTTTTGTCTAAAAGTCCAATTTTCCGCAAATTTTCTGCCAAATTTATAATTTAATTTACAGATTAACCTTTCAGTGATGTACAGTGCGGTCCAAAAGTCACCCCCCCTTTTAACTTTTGAACGAGTTGAGATATCGACTTCAAATTTAGAACTCTTAAATAAGACAACTAAAACTACCTTTTAGCATATATTTGATATTTTCAGCTCTTAAAATGTGGGCAGGGGGGCATGGGGGGACATTTTTTTTTAATGGAAAGGGGAGTCGTGTGATACATCATTTTAAAGCTTATAAAATTCTCTATTTAAACTAATATTTTTAAATTTTTTAAAAATGTTTTTTAAGGTTTTGATTTTTCAATTTTTTGTGCTAAAACATTTTTTAAAACTAAAATTAGTTTAAAAGTATAATTAACATTTTTTTATGATGAAATTAGGCATTTTTAAAAAATTATTTGTTTTTTTAGAGGAATTTTGACATTAATACCCATTTTCAACCCCATTTTAAACCCAATTTTTTTTTTTAATTTAAAAATATGGAGTTAAATGGAGAATTTTATAAGCTTTAAAATGATGTATTACACGACCCCCCTTTCTATTTAAAAAAATGTGCCCCCATGCCCCCCTGCCCACATTTTAAGAGCTGAAAGTATTAAATATATGCTAAAAGATAGTTTAAGTTGTCTTATTTAAAAGTTCCAAATTTTAAGTCGATATCTCAACTGGTTCAAAAGTTAAGAGGGGGGGGGGGTGACTTTTGGACCGCTCTGTATGTATGTCCCATAGTTATTTTGAGTATGTAGGGGGCCGAAAATTCATGTACAAAAAACTGATTGTTTTTTATGTTTTCGTTTCTATCGTATAATTACGAGATATAAATAATTTACCTTTTTTTTACTCACCTAAGTTTAAAAAAATATAAAACTAATATAAAAAAAAATTGATCAGTCACAGTGAATTAGAGCTAAAAAACGGGTTTTTGTCTAAAAGTCCAATTTTTCAGCAACTTTTCTGCCAAATTTATAATTTAATTTACAGATTAACCTTTTAGTCATAGCGCCTATGTCCCATAGACCGATAGTTTTAAATTACGCGTTTTATTTTGAGTATGTAGGGGGTAAAGAACTAAGCTCGCAGATATGTGTCCGCTATTGGATCAAGAGTGACTAGTATTTTTTTGGTGATAGTGGCATGTGTAGGTGAAAACATTCTAGTCAATCTATACAGGGAAAATAAAATCTAATTATTATATTAAAAAACTTATTTTTTTTTCTGAACTGTATTTTAATTTTTTACTTTTTATGTTAAAAATACAATTTTTTTATTTAGAAAAATTGTTACCTAGGTTTTAAAGCATGTTTTTTAATTTTGAAAATATATGCTCTTAAATATAAATTTATTTTTGACATTATCCGATACTCTGTCTTATGGATATAAACGTATTATTATTATTATTATTATTATTATTATTATTATTATATTTATTTATATAAATGGTTAGCAGACAGTTTGATTTTAAAAATGTTTAATTCTCCCTTTTCATAATAAATTATAAATATATTATACCATTTTATTGACTGTTACTAAAAAGTCAATAAAAAAAATATTAGCAATAAAAAAAATCGGTCCACGATCCGCCGCCACTACTTACGCTTAAAAACGAAGCGCCACTACTGGAAGGTTAAGTAAAAAGAAGGTAAATTATGTGTATCTCGTTTTTATACGTAAAAAACGACAACGAAAAAAAAAAACTAAATAAAACAGTCAGTTTTTTATACACAGAATTTTTTGGCTGAATTAAAAAATGTAAAAAATTACAAGGCGCTCCAAGAAAAAAAAACATATTTACGCAACTTCTGACGAAACCGGAAGTAAAACAAAAAAATTAAATCTGCCATTTTATAGAAAATGTGAAATTATATAAAGTTTCGTTTTTATCGAATGAAAATTATTTTTCTACGACTGCTTTAAAATGTAACCAAATGCACACACTTTTCAAACACAGAATGAATCCATTCTAGCTCTAGATACGGTATGAATATTCCGTATCAAGTGTTAAAATGAGCACATGTAGTGCCATCTCTTGTTTATAAAAGTAAAAAAACTGTAGCAAAATTAGAAAAAATATATATATTTTTCCATGAAATACTGAATAATTTAATGCAATTTAAAGTTTTGCATTAAAATTACATAAAGTTTATTAGTTTTTCTTAATATTTGACCAGTTTTTTATCAATTTGGTTCAAATATTAAAACTGCTCCATCTATTGTTAAATATTTAAACCTGATATATGTCACATAACCTTCAATTTTTGCATTATAATTTGAAAATATGTGCTAAAATTAAATAAAAATCTTTTTTAAGTACTGTCTTGATAAAATTATTAAATAACATTAATTGCTTTATTTAAAAATATGTGTTTTTTGCATTTACAATGTCGAGTCACAAAAAACATTGTTTTTAACCTTGTCTGCAGTTTAAAGCCACACAGTGTTTCATATTTGCAGTCGAAGAAAAAGTATAGTCTACAACACGTATGGAATAGTCCTTCCGCGCTCGCAAGACCGTCATACTCGCCTACCGGCTCTTATGACAAACTTTCCGCTCGCGCGGAATATTGTCTATTTCATACTAGTTATAGAATATACTATTTTTAATTTTAGGGGTGGACATAAATAAAACTCACCCGGTATATCCATAACTTTCAATATAAAAGGCTTCTGTATTTTTCACATAAATTTTATCATAATCGAGACAAAGAAAAAACATAGTAAAACTAACAGTGTACGCTATTATCAAGTGTTCTGGTAGAATGCATGAGAAAAAATATTGTTTAATTAGAATTGTGCATACAATGCACGTATGGCAACATATGTGCAGAAAATTATTTTATTTAACGTTCAGAAGATAATATTAAGAATTTTTTGAAAATTTTGCAGTTTTTTTAAATAATTTAATTCAATAACATCCCAACATTATACATGGTGTTTAAAAAAATGTCACAAACTGGGGGTACTGATTTCTCGGAAAAACATAGAAAAAGAGTTCCTATTAATGGAATTAAGTGAAGTTTTAGGAGAGTTCGAAACAGTACTTCTTGTCTCGGTTACCGAGAGACTCGATTTTTAAGTTAAAAAATAGTTTTATCTTGTCTTGACCATTTTCTAGTAATTAATAAAACCTTATGAATATTGTACAGAGCGTGTAAAAAGTCCGCCCCCTCCTTTAACTTTTGAACGGTTTAAGATATCAACTTAAATAACATAACCCAAATAATTTTTTGGTATATATTTGATATGCTTAGACATGAAGACAGGGGGACAGGGAAATCATTTTTTTTAATGGAAAGGGGGTCGTGTGATACATCATTTTAAAGCTCATAAAATTTTCTATTTGATCATATATTTTTAATTTTTTTCTTAAGGTTTTCATTTTTTAATTTTTTTTTGCTAAATAAGTTTTTTTTTGTAAAATTTTATTTATATCATTTAAAATTAGTTTTAAAAGTATAATTGACGATAATTGACGTCATCATGAAATAAAACATTGTTCAAAAACTGTTTAATGTTTTTAAATAAATTTTGACAAAAATTACCATTTTTAACTCTATTAATCCCACAAAAATTACTCCAAAAAAATAAAAAAATATGTGGACAAATAGAGAATTTTATAAGTTTTAATATGATGTATGACACGACCCCCCTTTCCATTAAAAAATGTCCCCATTGTCCCCTGTCACCATTGTGCCCCTAAACATACAAAATGTATACCAAAAAATTATTTGGGTTATGTTGTTTACGTGTTTCAAATTTCAAGTTGCTATCTTAAGCCATTCAAAAGTTAAAGGGGTGGGGGCGGACTAAAACATTCACTATATATTTTTAAATACAGCGATCCCGTTTGGAAACAATATGCAATAGAGGGATAAGCACACAATGGAGCTCTCTACAACTAGAATTATGAAACAAAAGACGTCTACCCTATCTCTATCTCATTTGTGCTACACTTTCTAGTATTTATTTGGTTGGCCGGAAAGTGTAGCACTTAGCGACACGAACGAACATAGCTTATGTGAATCTGTAGAATAAGATAATTCTACTAAAATTTAGATGGCGCCAGTAATTTCTTTAATAAAAATATTATAGTTACACTTTTCGCCCGGCCAAGTAAATATTGTATTTGTTCAACAAAGAACAAATACAGAATTTGTTTGGTTGGGTGGAAGTGGGAGTGTATGTATGTCTTCTATCCTTTTTGGGTAGAACTTTTGTCCCTGTCTAATCTAACGGGAGAAATCGCTATTAAGCACATTTAGTGTGAGAAACGTTTTTTGGTTAAATACCTAAATACCTTATCTGCTTTGTTAATTTTAACGACATTTGCAAGTATTTTAAGAAATGTTTTTACGAAAAAACGTTTCTTAATTAAAATGTCTCACGCTATGCGAACTACAACATTATCTTGTTTTCACAGACAGGCACTAGTGTTATTAGATTAAAATACGTGACAATTTTCTTTAGAAAATACGTTTTAGGTCTTTATTTTTTACTATTTCTTTTAATTTTCATGCTTTTTATTTTTTGGAATAACATGGTTGACTAAGTAATTCAAATTTTCAACTTAAAATAGTAAAAATCGAGGTGAAAATGTAGGGGGTTGAAAATGGGAGGTCGCTCGACACAATGTCACCGTTTGGCGCTATCTTACACAGAAAAAAAGGATTCCTTAAACCAAGGTCACAAGTCTCTCGATATGTTCAAAGCCTTATTCTCTAGCATTGCTTTGAACCAAAGTCAATGTTCTTGAATGAGGAGAGCGGATCTTCATTCAAAAACTCGTGCTCTTTATTCAAGGACATTGACTTTGGTTCGAGGGGTTTATTTATTGAAAAAAAGTGTACAAGGATTGTGAGAATCAAAGGATTGTGAAAGATTGTCAAAAAGATTGTACAAAATTTTAATGAAGATTGTTTAAGATTGTGGGAAGATTTCAGACGATTGTGGAAGATTGTAGATGATTGTGAAGAATTCTGAAGGATTGCAGATGATTGTGAAAAAAGGAATTGTCAAGGATTGTAGAAGATTGTTGGATAGGTGTACAAGGATTGTCCGATAAATAAACCCCTCGCTTTGGTTCATAGCCTTGAAACAAGAGAATATGGGTTTGAACATATCGAAAGACACGTGTCCTTGGTTCAAGGAATCCTTTTTTTTGTAGGATATCATAAGTACTAAGTTGTCAATGTGTAGCAGAGGAAAATTTTTAAGTGACCACAGAATATATGGAAAATATGTAATATTTGGTATATGGAAATTTTTTGTAAGTGCTCTACTTTATGAACCAAAGTGCAATAATTGACTAAATGTTTTGTGGTTAAAATGGCAACAAAGAGGTAAATTAGTAAACCTTGGGCCAGGAAATTTTTATTTTGCTTCCAAATAAAATTTTAGAACCTGTTTTGGTTTCGGTGAACTTACCGGACACAAAAAATAGGACTAGTTTTGCACTAATTTTTCACTGTGGTACTAAAATTAACAATTATAAATAAAATTAGATGCGGAAAACGTTGTTTTATAACTAAAAAATAACTTACATGGAGAAAAATGGTAAATATTAATTAATTTTATGAACCGCCATAATATTGCTGACATATTTCACGTGTATACAGAGATGCGGCGTTTTCAGATTTTAGTTTTGATTTAAAGTGTTTTCTTGTATTATTCGGAATGTTTTCTTGTTTGAAAAATTAACAATAATTTTGCACCGATTTTTGGTTTTATTACTAAAAATTACTGTTTTGAATATAATTAGGTGCGGAAAATTTAGTTTTTTGTTTTGATAGAATTTTTATTTATTTAATGGACGTTGGTTTACGTTAACATTGGTTTACGTTGGTTTTTTTCGTTATTTGGTATTTTTTTTTTAATGGGAGAAGTTGGTTTACGTTAACAATGGTTTGGTTTGGTAGTTTGCTCTTTTGGTATTTTTTTTTTAATGGGAGAAGTTGGTTTACGTTAACGTTGGTTTACGTTGGTTTTGTGTTGTTTGGTGTTATATTTTTTGTTAAAATTTGTACTATTATTTTAAATAAAATAAATGTACAAACTGACAACGCTGTTTATTAACTTAAAATTGGACCAACTTAAAGTGAAATGCGGTTAAAATACCTAACTTTGTTTTAAAAATGCACTTCTTTTGATTAATTTCTCGCTAATTTGTGAGTAATCCGCAATTTTTTTTGCAAAAATACTATTTAAGGTAAGTACTTTTTATTGGTTTAAAAAAAAATAAGAATTCGTGTGTCCGGTAAGTTCACCGGCTCCCCTGTTTTTAATTTTTAAGTGTAAAACCTCATTTTTAGTGGGTAAACCTGAGAGCTGATTTTAGTAACCGCTAGCAGATTCCACCGTATTGGGCTTAGACTTTTTTTTTCATTCCCGTGCCCTATTTATAAGCAGTATAAAAATCCAGGCAATTTTGGGTTATTAGTAGCAGGAAACCACGGGAAAAGCGATTTCTTAAACATTAATTAATATCCTGTCAACCCTACAAAATGTCAAGCCAAATTTATACATTATTCTAAAACTCAAGTTGGAGGAACTATGGTCTGTTTTTTCAAGCAAGATAGTAAATTAAAAATCGCACAGTGAATATTTTCCAAACAGATTCGAATATTAGATGTGCGAATGTACTGCGTAGTTTATTTTATAAAATATATTTTATACACAAACATATACTATTCAAACTAAAAAATATTTACTGTGCGATTTCTAATTTACTATCTTGCTTGATGAAACAGATCATATTTCCCTAAAGCCTCCAGATATCTTGCTCAAATTAAACCGTGACGTTAGCCACTACTAAACCAATACAATAATACAGCGATCGATCTTAATAATGTGTCAACTACCCCCCATTCAATGCATTGTTGCTTTTCCCCATTTAATGGACAGCAGTCCAATACGTTAGGCAACATAAATTTAGGTCTTCAATACCAACCCAAAAAGAAAATTCCCTAAAAATATTATATTTGGATTTTATCAAAGTGCCACAAAAAAATATGCATTATATTATTATTAATAATAATTTATTAAAGAATACATAAAATAGGCTAACATCTCTACTCTAAATTTCTCTACTCCCTAACATCCCTACTCCATAACATCCCTACTCCACAACAACTCTACTCCGTAACATCTCTACTCCATAACATCTCTACTCCGTAACAACTCTACTCCACACTATATGCACTTTCTTAGCCACTTAATAATAAATGAGCAGTTCAAAGAACAAAGAATCTTCTTCTAGATTATTTAATTTTTTTCCTAGAAAACGTTTATCTTTAAATGTAAATCTAGAACAATCATAAATGAATTATTCTAAAAGCAACAATGTCCGCGTACTCTTAACATGCACTAATATGTAAGTAATTAATAAACTGAATTCATTTTTGACAGTGACTTAGCATGACAAATATTCTTTTGAGTTAAGACAAGTGGCTAATCGAGTGTCTATAGTGTGGAGTAGAGTTGTTACGGAGTAGAGATGTTATGGAGTAGAGATGTTACGGAGTAGAGTTGTTGTGGAGTAGAGTTGTTGTGGAGTAGGGATGTTATGGAGTAGGGACGTTAGGAAGTAGAGAAATTTAGAGTAGAGAAATTTAGAGTAGAGATGTTAGTCTCCCATAAAAATATAATCTAAAATGTTATTTTTTCCTAAAATATGCATAATTTTATTTTAAAACATTAATAATTATACTTTTATCTTTTTCTGTAGAACTTCTCTCTTTATCTAATCTAAATAGGCGGCAGTCCATTAAGTTATAAGTTTTTTCCAGATATCTCCTTTTACTCTACAGCGAACTCTACAGGGTGTTAATTTTTAAAAGTCTAAATAAAAAAGTTTTAAAGTGGGTTTATTTAAAACACATTGTATACATTTTTACTGCCAATTTCGGGAATATTCCTGTATATTTTTAAATAATATTCTCAGAACTTATTTTACGTGAATTAATTTGCTGCTAGTTAAAAATTAGTAGGTTAAAACGAATGTTTAAAAAACATGTAAAATTCCAGATAAATTGAAAATAAATTACAAAAGAATGCAAAACTGTTTGTGCAATGCTTGTATTTAATTATTGGGTATACCTTTAGCTGATAAAATTATACATTTTCAATTAAATAATTGTTTTATTTAGAAATACCAACAATTATCATCTCATGCTTCAAGAACATATGTAATCACAGCGATTAACACTACTTTTCTTATTTATTGTTATTTTAATTCGTTTTACTCTTGAGTAAGTTAGAGAGTAAATTTTACACACACACTTATACAGAGCGGTCCAAAAGTCACCCCTTAACATTTGAACCAGTTGAGTCGACTTCAAATTTGGAACTTTTAAATAAGACAACTTAAACTATCTTTTAGCATATATTTAATACTTTCAGCTCTTAAAATGTGGGCAGGGGGGCATGGGGGCACATTTTTTTAAATGGAAAGTGGGGTCGTGTAATACATCATTTTAAAGCTTATAAAATTCTCCATTTAACTCCATATTTTTAAATAAAAAAAAAATTGGGTTTAAAATGGGGTTGAAAATGGGTATTAATGTCAAAATTCTTCTAAAAAAAAACAAATAATTTTTTTAAAATGCCTAATTTCATCATAAAAAAATGTTAGTTATACTTTTAAACTAATTTTAGTTGACATAAATAAAAATCTATAAAAAAAAACTTAAAAAATCGAATGTTTTAGCACAAAAAATTGAAAAATCAAAACCTTAAAAAACATTTTTAAAAAATTTAAAAATGTTAGTTTAAATAGAGAATTTTATAAGCTTTAAAATGATGTATCACACGACCCTCCTTTCCATTTAAAAAATGTCCCCCATGCCCCCCTGCCCACATTTTAAGAGATGAAAATATCAAATATATGCTAAAAGATAGTTTAAGTTGTCTTATTTAAGAGTTCTAAATTTGAAGTCGATATCTCAACTCGTTTAAAAGTTAAAAGGGGGAGGAGTGAATTTTGGACCGCACTGTATAAGCTTATACGTTTCAACAGTTCTATATGTTTTGGTCAGGAGCGTTCTGAGGTATTTACCGTGGGGAGTTGGAAGTTAAGATTTGCTGATTGACAACCAGAAATAACTGACGATTCATCAGTGATAACGGTCATTGGTCTCAAGAAAAAAGTCACCAGTCTCTTTCCAACAATGCCGACTCATCTCAAATTTTACGACTCATCGACTAAAAATGCCGACTGGGCAGTTTTGTGGGAAAACGCCGCTGATTTTGGTTGGTTACATTTAGGGAATCATTCAGACTTTTGAAAGTCAATGTCAATATTTTTTAAAATAATTTATAAATACAAAATTTACTGAAAATATTATTAAAATATTGGCAAATGGAGTAATGAGATACAAGGAAAGAGCTATGTGTAGCAATGGAGGAGAGCGAAAATTTTAAATTTGGAGATGAAATTATTGTAAACTGTATCTCTTCAGTTCAGATTTCGAATATTTATAACAAAATTAATGGAGAGCCCCTAGCACAAGCCAAAAGCTTATTTAGGGCTCTCCATGACTCTGTAGTAAGTTGTACATGAATAAAAATAAATAAAAATTCAAGAGTTCCATATATTTTTGTTGGTTACATTTAGCGAGTCATCTTGACTCCCCATGACTTGTGTGAAAAAATGTTTGCTCCAAAGCGTTAAACTAAAACTAAAACGTAAAACAATAGCGCCTACAGTAAAAGTATATTTGTAAAGTTGCAGAAAATCAGATAAATATGATAAATATATTTCTGAGTAAATACCAAATGAGTCAAGGGAAATATTTTTTTATTTTTACGCCTACGCAAAAATAATTCATATTTGTAATTCTAATACAATTATTCTATAAATATAAACATTTTTATTATTTAGATTATTTTTCCCTAGCACACCCAGTTAGCTATTTTTTACACTGAAAGGACAATGCAGACACTAAGAGAGAAGAAAGTTACATGTTTTTTTTTGTTTCTTGAAAATCGCAGTTTTGAATTGGTTTAGAACCGCAATTTTGCGAGAAACAAAACAAACATTATTGCGTTAGGTGTTTTTACCGGCGAAGTTTTGCATGCCAGATGCTTAGGTACGTTGAGAGGTCCAGGGTGTCAGGGGGTAGCCAAAATATAAAATCTCTATAGCGTTTAATAACGCGAGAAACGGGGTATGAAGTGTATGAATTTTGGTCAATTTGCGTGGACGACCCCTTACTAAAAATATCTGATTGACCTACTTTTTAGATTTTTTATATCTCTTACAGTTTTCAAGATAATGACTGTAGGAAAGTTAGTGGGACACCCTGTATAAGTATACGAACGATTGCCCAAAAGTATTGCAACGGCTCTCAAAAATGCATTTTATGGAAACAGTATTTTATGACCACTGTGTGGTCTAGAGCCCATACCACTTGGTAGAAAATCTTATGAAATCTTTAGTAGGGAGGGGGGTCAAAAATAATTAAAGAATGTCTTACGTAATTTGTGCACGGCCCCTTAAAGCATTAAATTACATAATTTATATGCTATTCTCTTTGAAGGTTATTTAATTAATAAATGTTTACGTAAATCAATTTTTGCAGAATTAAATAATCTAATTCACAAGGTGAGACGTTCGTAATAAAAAAATAAATCTCTAATTACTTTTGAAATAATTTAAATTGATTATAAATTTTTATTCCTGGCATTTCCTGTCGTTTTAAATGATTTATTAACATATCTATAGACTTAATACAAGGTCTTATTTGGATTATAGAGCTGCAATTAGAACTATTTTATACATGATAGATTTTAAATGACCCAGTCCCTTATAATTTCTATTTTTAGTAATATATATGCATATGCACACCCTCGGCATCATATAGCTAATTTCCCCAAAGGTAAAATCTTCCAATTCAAATTACACTTATATAAGGTGTCACCAAGTCCAGCATCCGATTAATTTTAGCTGCTGTTCTTCAAGGTTGTCACTATCGTCCTGTACAATATTTTCACTGCAAATTTACAAAAACATGTTAAATCTAAGTTGCACTGTTCTGAAAGTTCTAAATTACTAGCGTATCCATATTGGACTCCAACACCATATGGACACCTTGACCCAATGGTTTTCCAAATACAAAATTTAAGTAAACGCTAACTATGGTCTGTTTCATCAAGCAAGAGAGTAAATTAAAAATCGCACAGAAAGTTTATTTTATAAAACATAACAATTGTCGATTTTTTGTGGAGCAGCGGTTACTAACCAAGTTAGGGGAATATGTATTTCTCTCTCTTTTTAACTCATCAATTAAACAGAGAAAGAGTAACATACTGGTTAACCGGCGTTACCACAAAAAATTGACTTATATTCTATACACAAACATATACTATTCAAACCTGTTGTAAAAATATTTACTGTACGATTTTTAATTTACTCTCTTGCTTGATGAAACAGACCATAGGAAACAAAAAGCATTTTAGTTTCCAAAAAAAAAGGAAAGCCGAACCCCACCCATTCCGATAAATGACCAAGACATTAACTCTGAAAACCATGTTAAATATCTAGGTACTACCTTATTTGAAAATCTAACGTGGGAGCAGCACGCCAAAAACACCCTACAAAGTCCTCTATTAATTAAAAAAAATCTACTCTATAAATAAAAAAATAATCTATAATCCAACTCTCAAGCAACTACGTAGCCCCAGCTTGGAATAAAGTCGTCATTAACAAAACACTTACATCCAAACTTTAGTCTTTCCAAAAGTCCAAAACAAAGTAAATACTTAAAAATGGAGCTCTCTACAACTAGAATTATGAAACAAAAGACTTCTACCCTATCTCTATCTCATTTGTGCTACACTTTCCAGCCAACCAAATAAATACTGTATTTGTTTTTCATACAACAAATACAGTATTTATTTGGTTAGTCGGAAAGTGTAGCACTGAGCGGCACGAACGAACATAGCTAATGTGAATCTGTAGAATAAGATAATTCTACTAAAATTTAGATGGCGCCAGTAATTTCTTTAATAAAAATAATATAGTCACACTTTTCGCCCGGCCAAGTAAATATTGTATTTGTTCAACAAAGAAGAAATACAGAATTTGTTTGGTTGAGTGGAAGTGGGAGTGTATGTATGTCTTCTATCCTTTTTGGGTAGAACTTTTGTCCCTGACTAATCTAACGGGAGAAATCGCCATTCGGTCTGTCTTTTAAAGAAACCTTTTGGTTACCAAACAAGATTTTTTTATTTAAAGTTAGAGAAAATAAACCCAATAATATTGTTTCAATATGTAAATTATGTATAAAAAATTGCTCAAAGAAGTAACGCTTTTTGTGTGCGATCGTCAGCATTTTTTATTGGGGTTTATTTGAGAACTTTGTTAACTTCCCTTATATCCACTTAAATACGGAAATGTGTAAAAGTTTCAGCTCCATTGACTGTGTTCGTAATTAAAACATAATGCATCGATTGAAAATAGAAAACTTTACGGAGGAATGAACCTTTAGAAAATTCAAGTACAGTCACATGCAAAAATAGCTCAATTTTGTTTTAAAATTTGATCTGTTTCATATACATATATTCGTACTCAAGCTCGAAATTGCCTTGTTTGCCATTTACAGGTAAAATTGGACATTTTATATTTTTTACATTCACTAACAGACTGAAACTTCAGTTCAAAAAAAGAACATATTTATATAACATAGTTGCAGACCCCGGTAGCGCAATGGTTAGTGCGTTTGATTACGGATCCTGGGGTTGTGGGTTCGAGCCCCACATAGAGCATGGATGTATAGTGGTGTAAATAGTCGGTAGATGGAACTACGATGACTAACTGTAATGTGGGTTGCAGGTGAAACTGTAAACACATTTCAGGGTGGATGCGAGTTCTGTTGAGGACCGTGCTTCGGAGGGCACGTAAAGTTGGCGGTCCCGTCAATTAGGCCATAGCAGCGAAAAACGACGTTAAACAGTAAAACAAACATATAACATAGTTATAACTACAATTCCAGATGGGCAGTTTTAATGCCCTTAACAGTAAAAATTACTTATTTTGATAATTGTTTCCATATTGTACACATATTTACTGTTTTTCAATAAATCAGAGCTGGAAAAAACTGGGTAGCCCAATAAAAAAAACATTGGTTGAAAACAAAAAAAAGATTTTTGAATTTTGTTGTTGTTGTTAATTGCTAAAAAACATATGTTTTTAGCAGATTTGCAACAATATTATTTTTACAATTATTTATTATTATTTTGACGACTAGGTTCTTTTAGCTTAAGTAAGGTGTATGTCTTAAACATTTCGTTTTTAGACACAATATAAAAGTTTTAAGTGGTTTTCTTAAAAATTTGGCGCCTTGTCAAGTGGACGACTTAAGGAACCGGCATTTTATGAGTTTTATACTAATATATTAAGTGGAATTTTTAATATAGTATAGGTAACAGATTTATTAAAAAACATAAAAATATCGTCGATTGAAACATTTCTTTATTATAAAAATATCTTGACTTTATTGGGTATGGAATAATGTGGGATACTTATACCAACCTGGGTGTCCCAGGTACCTGCTAAAGCCAAATCCTTTCAATTTAGGAAATAATATTAGTGATTTTATGTGACCAATTTTTTGACCGACTTTTGAAAAGAGGCGGTTATCAAATCGACGTTTATTCATGGATATTTTTTAAGTTATTTTTGTTTTTGTTTTTTTTTCGTAGAACACGTTTCTAATAGAAACTTTCTCTGTTGGCGCCAGAAAAAAGTTACATTGAAGGGGGATAATATCACAGTAATGCATGATAATAATGCTCTTGACGGAAAGAAAAGAGCGCGAATGATTCCTCCCCCTTACGTCGGAGACTTTCTTTCATGCGGACAACTATAATTAGACTTTTTGTCTACTTTTTTACCTATTATGCTGCTTGAGATTGCATGAATGAAAAATTTATCTTCCACCGCGGGGACTCAAACCCACGCGTTTGGCGCGACGAGTTAAGCACTGAACGCTTAAACCGCCACGGCCTCCGATTGACCTGGCGCCAGAAAAGTTAAAGATCAAATAATTTTTCGATGTTTTGATCTGTCGCCAGAGAATTTCAAACATCAAAAAATTATTGTTTCTTTAAGTTCAAAATAAAAGAAACTTTTTAAAGCCAAAAAAATGGAATTAAATATTCCAGTAAAAAAGAACCTGGCTTGCCTTCTTACTATTTTACACAATCACCTTTTGTGTATTTAAACATTCCCAGCTGGTTACTGTTATCAATTCCACATAAGTACGCTATTGTATCATTTTCAATACACCACTAAGGTATATAATAGCTTGTCATTATTTAGTATACTCTTCACATTAAAGAAATTGCCTTTTCGTAGGGACCCTTTATAATTTTAAGACTTTTTCCACCATAAAAAAATATAAATATATCGTCCCTAGTTTTCCTTTCTTAGCTTAATCTAACTAGAAGTACTGCACAGAAAAAAAAGGATATCTTGAATCAAAGCAAAACAATCTTGAGCCAATGCCGTCATGGCTTTCGATATGTTCAACGCCATGACTATCTTTGATCAAGTCCGCCGTGATCTTGGCATTTGAGGTCCTAGATTTAAGGACATTTCCTTAAATCAAAGCCACTTAAACCATTTATTTAAGATTATATTATCTTAAACCAGGTATGTAATTATCTTGATTTAAGATGATATTATCTTTACCCAAGATCATATTATCTTACACCAAGTCTTGGTTTAAGATAATATAATCTTGAATGAAGAGAATTATATCTTGATTTAAGATTATGATTCTCTTGATTCAAGATTATATTGACCCCACAGTCAGGTTCCAGGGTTAATAGAATGGTAAATATTTTGAAAAAATTTCCCACACATGTATAATATTATTTCGCACGCCTACAAAATATGATACTTTCTCTGTTAATCGTGTGAAATTTGGTTTCATAGGTGGTCCTAGGCAAAAGCACTTGTTTTTGAAGAAAAACTTGTTTCAACGCCATTGCAAAATGGCGCTTATAGGTATAAATTATTTAAAGCTACTTACCTTGAATTTTTTAAGTAAATTTGAAAATCCCCATCGTTTGAGGGTAACAGATACAAATTCGTCCATTTTAAAGCAGATAAAAACAATGATACACCCTCGATACACCTTTAAAGTGTATATCTACGTGGGGTGAGGCCGGCAAACTCTTACCGTAAGACAACAGGGGCTTTGAGTCAAGATAATAACTCTTGATTCTCTGTTACTATTTTAAATGTCATGCATTTAAGGAAATAATCCTTGACGCAAGGATTTTTTTACCAAGAGAGTAATTAAATGAAACCAAAGTCACAGATAATCTTAAACCGAGGATACATGATCTTAAAAGAAGATTATTACCTCGATTTAAGATAATATAAGTCCAAGATAATTTATTATCTTCTGCCAAGATAACCTTTTTTTTCTGTGTTCAGTGGGAAGAATAATTATGCGGGTTTGGGTATCATTCAAATACTTCACACGCCCGCCTAGCGTAAATTTGATTTTCACTTGCGCCAATTGTCTTTTTCAGTTAATGGGGCACTTTCCCGGACGAGTCCATTATTGAAAACTTCCCCAAACTGTTCTAGGTAAAATTCAATGCTAAAAGTTCACCTTCCAGCAAACAGATCTCACTAATATTAAAAACAAAAGTTCTAGCCTTTGAGAACAGATGGCTTTTATAATAAACAGTTTGCCTGTAATCTGAGTGAAACAATTTTAGTACTGAATACATATTATTACCTAATATGTTTAACTGCATAATATAAAATTAAATTAGGGTTAAAATAAATAAGGTAAATATAAATAGTTTTTATTGCTTATATTGGCTACTCTGATTACTTTGTCTTTCTTACGTTGGCTAAACTATTAAAAACTGTTAGAAACAGATAGCACTGTAGAACTAATTTTGACGGTCTTTGTCGTCAAGAAACTATCATATTACTAATTGAAATTTGACAGGTGAAACAGAGACACTCCCTATAAACTGGTTTGAAAGTCAGTTAAAGCCGGTGGTTCCATCTACTACTAGCCCAAACAAGTCCTGGACTTAGGGGATGCTTAATTAAGTAGAATAGTACGAGAAAACAAGCATGTAACAAACATGTAACTAGCCCAGTAGGTAGGTAGGTTCCACAGCTGGAAAAAAATTAAATTCACTATACAATAATGTATAATGTTCTCCATGATATATTTTTTTTTTTTGGTAAAAAAGAGGAAAAGAAACAACTTATTTTTTTTAACACACTTTTTTCTGTAATGCGTTTAGATTATGTTCAGCAATTAAACATAATCCTAACAAATAAAAAACCGCTAATTACTAACACGTTTTCAGTTTATAAATATTTGGCTTGTGTTTAACAATTATGCAGTATGAAAAAAGTTAACAAATTAATTATTTAAAGTACAGTTTTATTACAAAACATGTGTTAAGTATAGTCCGAGGTATAGTCTATTAGAGGTCTTTTGTTTATACATAATTAAAATGAACTATTTAGGTTAATTTCGAACAAATGTTTTTAACATTTATTTAGATACATATTAACAACATCGTTAACATAAAGCTAGTCTTGTTTATGGCAATTTTGACGATAGGCAAGTTTGTGGAAACTTGTTTGTTTAACCTCGTACTATTCTACTTAATTAAGCATCCCCTAAGTCTAGGACTTGTGTGGGCTAGTAGTAGAGGGAACCACCGGCTTTAACTGACTTTCGAACCAGTTTATAGGGAGTGCCCGTTTCACTTATCGCCTTCGCCAATTATTAATTAACTGAAAAAGGCAAATCGGCTCCAGTGAGAATCGAACTCACGCTAGCAGGCTTGCTATGTACACGCGCTAGCCACTACGCTGTACCTCTCATACTTCTACAGTGTAGCTTTGCAGAACATAGGTAGGTGTTTTAACTAGCGTCTACGTTACAAATTCAACTCGGTCTTTCGCGCTGTTGCCAAATTGTGCAATTTAATATATCTTTGGTTTTTGGTGGTTTTTGCAAAAAAAAAAGAATTTTTAGGGTGTGTTTGAATTTCGGGATTTTGTACACCTACTTTGAGTACACCAGGGATTGACCCTTTGCTCTTCATAAAGCAACATTATAGGTCATGTTTAAAGTTATAAACAAATGCAGCAAAAAAAAAACAATTAAAACACAGTAGAAGTCGAAAAATGAACAGAAACAAACGACGATCTGACAGTACTGACAGTATAAACAAACTACTATTAATTCGTCACCCCAGTATTGGTTTGCCATATATCTATTTTCTGACATTTTAAGATTTTTGGGGGATTTTTGGAGATACGACAAATGAATACTGGGGTGACGAATTGTTTTAGGACCGACAGCATTTCATAGCTGACAGAGATGCGTACTGCGCAAGGTCAGATATATTGCTTTACGTCATTTCGCTGCCCTGTTCTGTTAAAAAAATAATCTTGCGCAGGCTGGACTTTTAGTCATCTTTTCTTCTCTATGGTTAAGAAGGATAGTATTGGCCCCACTGTCGTTCCTTTGTTTGGTTAAAAATGCTGAAAAATATATGCTATAGTCAGCACGTCCTAAGCTATTTTGAAAATGCAATATGCATTTCAAGTTGACAACTTTAAATGCATAAAACAAGCTCTCTCACCAAACACATTCTTTGTGTTTACAACTAAATAATATAGATTAAGAATACCTTGCCAGCTTATGAATAAAATATTAAGATGGCACATTATTTATTGTAAAAATATCATCTGGTAAACAAATACAAGGCCAAATTACCTTGGAATGTCGCTTGTGCTTATTGTTTCCTATTAAATAAAAAGATTTTAATTGTCTACACTGAGAAACTGAGCATATAAATTATTTTGTTTAATAATAAAGCAGCTCATTTTGCATTGTGAAATTTGTAGATATTTTCAGACAATAAAATTTAAATTTGGGTTTTCTGATTGATCAAAACAAATAACAAAATTTAAAGGGCAGGGCCCCGCAAAAATTTTGATGGCTAAAAAAAAGACCCCTCACCTCCAAATTCTAAAACGCTTTACCCCTGGAAAAGATTCTGATGACTATTTTGTGTCTATAAAAAAAAAGCTTTACCCCTGCAAAAAAAAAATGATGATTAAAAAAAAAGGTCGGCACCTCTAAAATTAAAAGAACTTTGCCCGTTTTTCACGTGAAAATTCTAAAACGGCATGAAATCTCATGTAGATTGATGAGGAAATTCATATGAAACTTCATCACACTTTTTAGTTACTGTAATTTGTTTTTTAATTTAACTATATACCTGGAATCTCCGCAAAATCTCCATTATTCTCCACCAAGCTTTAAAATCTCCGCAATTTGGAGAGATCTCCATTTTCTGAGTGTACGTTTACTTTAATACACCTGTGGTACCTATAAATTTAAAAACTTCTATTTCGAAATTAAAAAGTATCTATTCATTCTTGATACACCTGTAAACCACATTGATGTACTAATATTTCGAAATATATCTATACATAAAAATACATACTCATTCTTTATAGAATATTTATAGTATTATCTCATAGCACGAGACTATTGCAAAATATTATTTTTATTCAATATAACTAATACTATGTACTTATGATTTTTATCTGAATTTTGTTCCTTTTAACAATAGCTGATATCGTCTGGTACTATGGTATATTCGCTGCCAGAGTTATAAGAGATTTTTTTTAACAGCAATTATTTTTATCTGTTGCGTGTCAAACCAGAATCGAGGTACTTCCAACTTTTTACTATATAGGACTTTTTTGGCAAGTACTTCAATAAAAATGTACACAGAAAAAAAGGTTAAAAAGGATAATAAATTATCTTGGATTTTTATTATCTTAAATCGAGGTAATAATTTTCTTTTAAGATCATGTATCCTCGGTTTAAGATTATCTGTGACTTTGGTTTCCTTTAGTTATTCTCTTGGTTTGGAAAAATCTTTGTGTCAAGGATTTTTTCCTTAAATGCATGACATTTAAAATAATAAAGAGAATCAAGAGTTATTATCTTGACTCAAAGCCCCTGTTGTCTTACGGTAAAGAGTTTGCCGGCTGGCTGGCAGACAATTTGCGCAGTAGTTCAAGATATGCGCGGAGAGTAGTTAGGTTTGTTTTTTTTGCCGTCAGTTGTCTTTAAAGGTGTATCATTGTTTTCATCTGCTTTAAAATGGACGAATTTGTATCTGTTACCCTCAAACGATGGGGATTTTCAAATTTACTTTTATATAAAACTTGAAAATAAATTAATAGTAAAAAAACATTTTTAAGAACAAGTTTTTATTTAAGTGCACTAAAAGGAAGAAAATAAACTTTCAAGTAAATCATACCCAATATTTTGTTACATTATACAATTTTATATGATCTCGCGACAAGCTTTTATATCGTATAAAATTGTATAATGTAACAAAATAATGGGTTTGATTTACTTGAAACTTTATTTTATTCATTTTAATGCACTTAAATAAAAGCTTGTTCTTAAAAATGTTTTTTTTTTACTATTAATTTATTTTAAATATACATATCTCTTTATAATTATAAAATTCGAGCTATTGAAAAATCGGAAAGCCGGGCCTGCCTTTCCTACAAATAACATGCTTTTCAGTTTAGCGTAACAATCATTTAATGTTGAAGTAAATTCGATATTCTGTGCCTAATCGTACCAACCTAACAATATTATTAATACGAAATCCATAAATAAAAAATACCTAAACACGAAGAAACAGCGGATAAATTTAAAGTATATAAATAGTTGGGAAAATCTTTCTTTAGTTGGGATTTTTTTTCCGCCCCCTACCGATGGCCACCCCCCCCCCCCAAAATGTGGTGACCACTGCTTCTTTGCCAGAGTCTACACACAGAAAAATATTATCCTAAATCAAGAATGTGTGATTTGGATATAGCGAAGAGAATATACTCCCCTTTAAAGCAAAATTTTGCTTTAAATATGAAAGGATAAAAATATGGTATGTTTGAAAGAAGAACATATTCTCAAATATGAAATGGTATGCTTAAAAGAATAATATATTCTCTTAAAAGAAGAATATATTCTCTTCGTTATATCCAAATCACACATTCTTGATCTACGATAATACCTACTGTTTATAAGTAATTTACTGTTTATTAAATACTGGTAAATACTACTAAAAAAAACAATTTTTAACGGTTTGACAGTTAGAAAAAGTATAATTAAGTAAATGCCTATAGTATACTATAAAATTTTAATATTTATCATTAAGGTCTTTGTCTTATTTTTATTACATTCTATGCAATCTTAAAGTGTAACGGAAAGAACTGTGTACAAGCTGTAAAAGTGTAATGCCTCGCATTCCATAAAATACTCTTCACAGTAAATAATATATTGTGTTTTCTCTTGATATACTTCCAAAAATATGATTTCTCTGAACCGCTCGAACGTGCTCTTAATTATATTATTCACAGCGCCTGGGCTAGAATATGTAATACTAATTTTTAAAAATTATCAAAAATTGTCCTAGACAAACAATTCTTGGATATAAATTTGTTTCATGAAAAAATAAGCAACTTTTTTTTTATTTCCGTCCGTCTGAAAAAACTTTTTTTCTGTTTTTTTTTTCAATAATATTTCGTTTTTCAAAAAAGATCTTTAAAAAAAATATTTTGTTATTTTTTTTTCGGAAAATTATTTTTTAAGTTTTTGGATAATGCAATATACCATTTACTGTGAATAATATATAATGGAATGCGTAGCATTAAATATCTTCATGGCTTTTTTTGTACCCCCTATCACTGTCTTGCTTACGAATGAATTTTTTTCAAAGTTGGTATGGATATTTTTATCAGTTTTCTGAAAATCGGAATTTTTCTTCTATTTTTAATTATTTTTTAAAACTGTTTTTTTTCAAGGATATGAATATAAAATTGGTTTTTCCTAAGATTTATATCGATCAAAATTCCGTTCTTTAGCTATCGTGTACACAAGATTTCTGAGATACGGACTGACTTTGTTTTTTAAAATTCTACTCGAAATCTTATAAAAAATTGTATAGTTTTAGTTATTTGGGGGATAGGGCTTCAAATCTGACTAAAACTAAATAATATAAAACGAGCAAAAACAATGGAGATTTCTCCCGTTAGATTAGACAGGGACAAAAGTTCTACCCAAAAAGGATAGAAGACATACATACACTCCCACTTCCACCCAACCAAACAAATTCTGTATTTGTTCTTTGTTGAACAAATACAATATTTACTTGGCCGGGCGGAAAGTGTAACTATATTAAAGAAATTACTGGCGCCATCTAAATTTTAGTAGAATTATCTTATTCTACAGATTCACATTAGCTATGTTCGTTCGAGCCGCTCACTGCTACACTTTCCGGCCAACCAAATAAATACTGTATTTTTTGTATGAAAAACAAATACAGTATTTATTTGGTTGGCTGGAAAGTGTAGCACAAATGAGATAGAGATAGGGTAGACGTCTTTTGTTTCATAATTCTAGTTGTAGAGAGCTCCATTGTAGATTCCTGAAGTTTGCAACGTTCTAGTACTTTAGAAAACTCGCCGCAAGCGCCTTGTTTTCTAAACTTGTACTCGTGCGCTAAAAACGTGTTATGGAATAAGTGCTTTAATATAAACCACATTGATGTACTAATATTTCGAAATATATCTATACATAAAAATACATACTCATTCTTTATAGAATATTTATAGTATTATCTCATAGCACGAGACTATTGCAAAATATTATTTTTATTCAATATAACTAATACTATGTACTTATGATTTTTATCTGAATTTTGTTCCTTTTAACAATAGCTGATATCGTCTGGTACTATGGTATATTCGCTGCCAGAGTTATAAGAGATTTTTTTTAACAGCAATTATTTTTATCTGTTGCGTGTCAAACCAGAATCGAGGTACTTCCAACTTTTTACTATATAGGACTTTTTTGGCAAGTACTTCAATAAAAATGTACACAGAAAAAAAGGTTAAAAAGGATAATAAATTATCTTGGATTTTTATTATCTTAAATCGAGGTAATAATTTTCTTTTAAGATCATGTATCCTCGGTTTAAGATTATCTGTGACTTTGGTTTCCTTTAGTTATTCTCTTGGTTTGGAAAAATCTTTGTGTCAAGGATTTTTTCCTTAAATGCATGACATTTAAAATAATAAAGAGAATCAAGAGTTATTATCTTGACTCAAAGCCCCTGTTGTCTTACGGTAAAGAGTTTGCCGGCTGGCTGGCAGACAATTTGCGCAGTAGTTCAAGATATGCGCGGAGAGTAGTTAGGTTTGTTTTTTTTGCCGTCAGTTGTCTTTAAAGGTGTATCATTGTTTTCATCTGCTTTAAAATGGACGAATTTGTATCTGTTACCCTCAAACGATGGGGATTTTCAAATTTACTTTTATATAAAACTTGAAAATAAATTAATAGTAAAAAAACATTTTTAAGAACAAGTTTTTATTTAAGTGCACTAAAAGGAAGAAAATAAACTTTCAAGTAAATCATACCCAATATTTTGTTACATTATACAATTTTATATGATCTCGCGACAAGCTTTTATATCGTATAAAATTGTATAATGTAACAAAATAATGGGTTTGATTTACTTGAAACTTTATTTTATTCATTTTAATGCACTTAAATAAAAGCTTGTTCTTAAAAATGTTTTTTTTTTTACTATTAATTTATTTTAAATATACATATCTCTTTATAATTATAAAATTCGAGCTATTGAAAAATCGGAAAGCCGGGCCTGCCTTTCCTACAAATAACATGCTTTTCAGTTTAGCGTAACAATCATTTAATGTTGAAGTAAATTCGATATTCTGTGCCTAATCGTACCAACCTAACAATATTATTAATACGAAATCCATAAATAAAAAATACCTAAACACGAAGAAACAGCGGATAAATTTAAAGTATATAAATAGTTGGGAAAATCTTTCTTTAGTTGGGATTTTTTTTCCGCCCCCTACCGATGGCCACCCCCCCCCCCCAAAATGTGGTGACCACTGCTTCTTTGCCAGAGTCTACACACAGAAAAATATTATCCTAAATCAAGAATGTGTGATTTGGATATAGCGAAGAGAATATACTCCCCTTTAAAGCAAAATTTTGCTTTAAATATGAAAGGATAAAAATATGGTATGTTTGAAAGAAGAACATATTCTCAAATATGAAATGGTATGCTTAAAAGAATAATATATTCTCTTAAAAGAAGAATATATTCTCTTCGTTATATCCAAATCACACATTCTTGATCTACGATAATACCTACTGTTTATAAGTAATTTACTGTTTATTAAATACTGGTAAATACTACTAAAAAAAACAATTTTTAACGGTTTGACAGTTAGAAAAAGTATAATTAAGTAAATGCCTATAGTATACTATAAAATTTTAATATTTATCATTAAGGTCTTTGTCTTATTTTTATTACATTCTATGCAATCTTAAAGTGTAACGGAAAGAACTGTGTACAAGCTGTAAAAGTGTAATGCCTCGCATTCCATAAAATACTCTTCACAGTAAATAATATATTGTGTTTTCTCTTGATATACTTCCAAAAATATGATTTCTCTGAACCGCTCGAACGTGCTCTTAATTATATTATTCACAGCGCCTGGGCTAGAATATGTAATACTAATTTTTAAAAATTATCAAAAATTGTCCTAGACAAACAATTCTTGGATATAAATTTGTTTCATGAAAAAATAAGCAACTTTTTTTTTATTTCCGTCCGTCTGAAAAAACTTTTTTTCTGTTTTTTTTTTCAATAATATTTCGTTTTTCAAAAAAGATCTTTAAAAAAAATATTTTGTTATTTTTTTTTCGGAAAATTATTTTTTAAGTTTTTGGATAATGCAATATACCATTTACTGTGAATAATATATAATGGAATGCGTAGCATTAAATATCTTCATGGCTTTTTTTGTACCCCCTATCACTGTCTTGCTTACGAATGAATTTTTTTCAAAGTTGGTATGGATATTTTTATCAGTTTTCTGAAAATCGGAATTTTTCTTCTATTTTTAATTATTTTTTAAAACTGTTTTTTTTCAAGGATATGAATATAAAATTGGTTTTTCCTAAGATTTATATCGATCAAAATTCCGTTCTTTAGCTATCGTGTACACAAGATTTCTGAGATACGGACTGACTTTGTTTTTTAAAATTCTACTCGAAATCTTATAAAAAATTGTATAGTTTTAGTTATTTGGGGGATAGGGCTTCAAATCTGACTAAAACTAAATAATATAAAACGAGCAAAAACAATGGAGATTTCTCCCGTTAGATTAGACAGGGACAAAAGTTCTACCCAAAAAGGATAGAAGACATACATACACTCCCACTTCCACCCAACCAAACAAATTCTGTATTTGTTCTTTGTTGAACAAATACAATATTTACTTGGCCGGGCGGAAAGTGTAACTATATTAAAGAAATTACTGGCGCCATCTAAATTTTAGTAGAATTATCTTATTCTACAGATTCACATTAGCTATGTTCGTTCGAGCCGCTCACTGCTACACTTTCCGGCCAACCAAATAAATACTGTATTTTTTGTATGAAAAACAAATACAGTATTTATTTGGTTGGCTGGAAAGTGTAGCACAAATGAGATAGAGATAGGGTAGACGTCTTTTGTTTCATAATTCTAGTTGTAGAGAGCTCCATTGTAGATTCCTGAAGTTTGCAACGTTCTAGTACTTTAGAAAACTCGCCGCAAGCGCCTTGTTTTCTAAACTTGTACTCGTGCGCTAAAAACGTGTTATGGAATAAGTGCTTTAATATACTATTTTCTATTTTGCGACTCTTATAAGCTCATAATCACACGCATTTTGCGTGTTCTTATAGGCCCATAAGAGGTCTGTACTTTTGTTCTTTTGGGTTGGCAACAGACTTGGCCTATCGCTTGACGTTATCCGTGCAAATGTCAATGTAGCTTTAAAGTTGAATTTTCTACAAAATTTTGTGTTTAGGTTATTTTTATCATGTTAAAATTATGGCTTGGTTAATTGCAGTAAAAAAGAGAAGAGATGACTATAAAATATATCAAAATATCATTTGCTCTTAGAATTTTAAACATGGTGTAAACTGTAATGTTAATCAAAAAAAAAAAAATCCCTAAATCAGTCATCAATTTAAATGTAAGTTTTTTTAAATTTTAGAGCAAAATAGAAAAAAATTTTATAAAGCACTGGTTTCGTAACACGTTTTTAGCGTACTATGTAGTACTTTAGAAAATCCGCCGCAAGCGGCTCGTTATCTAAACTTGTACTCGTGCGCTAAAAACGTATGTTATAAAACTAGTACGTTAATATACTATTTGAATTTTAAATGCAATTATTTTGATCTAGGGCAATGTCGATTTTGGAAACTTTAGAACTATTGTATAATACTTTTCTAGCACTACGTGCTATGAAGAGTATAATAACGGTAGTAGATTAGTCCGCAAAAAAAGAACAAAAGAGGTCGAAAAAATTCATGAGCCACTCCATTGACTACGATAGAAATCTGATATAATAAAGTGTTTATTTTTATGTGTGCATATACACGGTAAAAAAAGAAGGATTTCCTTCCGAGAGATAGTATAATATATGCCTGCGAGCTATTCTAATGTATGCTAAACAACAACAAAATATTAGTTATCAGATGCCGGACTTTTGGTATTCATTTACACTGGGCTCGCAGAAGTTAAAACTAGTTCTAGTCTTCTAAGACTATTTTAAAAATAAATCGGCACTTTAATAGTAGGTATATTAAAGTACTAGTTTCATAAGATACGTTTTTAGCGCACGAGTACGAGTTTAGAAAACGAGCCGCTTGCGGCGAGTTTTCTAAAGTACTAGTGCGCTAAATACGTGGTATGAAACGAGTGCTTTATACAATTTTTTACATTTTGATCTAAAATTTTAAAAGACTTACATTTAAATTGATGACTGATTTAGGGACTTTTTTTTCGAGTTGGCATTACAGTTTCCACCATATTTAAAATTCTAAGAACAAATGATATTTTGATATATTTTATAGTCATGTCTTCTTTTTTTCACTGCAAGTAACCAAGCCACAATTTTAACACGATAAAAAATAACCTAAACACAAAATTTTATAGAAGATTAAACTTTAAAGCGACGTTGACATTTGCACGGAAAACGTCAAGCGATAGGCTTTTGTCTGTTGCCAACAAAAAAAAAAAACTACAGACTTCTTATATATAAGAACACGCAAAATGCGTGTGATTATGAGCTTATACGAGTCGCAAAATAGAAAAACAGTATTTTACTCAACGAACTAATAACTCTTCTCTCTAGAATAGGCATTTCATTCGTTAAAACTGACAAAAACTTCGGCAACATAAACATTCGTCTGTCTTACTCGCACATCTTTGTTCTAACAGAGACAACATTACCAGTTACTGGTAATTGTTACTGTTCAGGCCTGAATATACCTACTATTTGTTTACAAACAAACCGAGATGTTGGCGATACTTTATTTTAACGGCGTATTCTAGAAAGAAGTTACTAGTTCGTTGATTTTACTAACCAGACAATCATGTGGACACTTTTATTACATAGTGGCTTATCTATGGATATTTATAAATAGAACAATTTGAAGGTCTATGCCAAAAAGGTGCAATAACAGCGAGAATAACAGCATCGAAATGGTGATCCAATTAGTGAAATATGGTTTACAGTACCGATTAATGAGGTATATCTGAGATAATTATATTTATTATGTAATAATATACATTTTTTTTAATTGTAATTGTAATGGTAAATGAATACCAAAAGTCCGGCCTCTGGTTATTATAAGATACATTGAAAACAATCCTTGTTTTTATTCAGAATACAATTAAATAGACACAACTAGACAGTCTCATTTAAGCAATAAAACAGGTTCAGGAGGTTTAAATTTTCGCAAAAATTTTTTATTTGTGTACGGGATGAATCACAAATAGGGTACAGTTTAAAGGGTCAAAAAAGATAAAAAGCTTTAAAAAAAAAATATTCCAAAAATGAATCCAAACTTGCTTGGGATTCCCAAGTAAAGCAGGCCACTCACTAGGGAGCATGTTGGGCAACATGCTTCTCAACATGCTTGTCAACAAAACCCACCGAGCTCACACATCAGGAACATGTTGGGCAACTTCAGTTGACAAAACGCAACCTAATGGTTAATGTGAAAGTGCTGTCAAAGCAAGAAAAAGTGGCAATTGCAATAGGCTTGACAACAGCCACAGAAAATAAGACAAAGAAGAGTATGGGTAAAAGAATGGCTTTTCGGCCTCGCCCTAGGAGCCTGCAACATAGCAGCATGTTGACGAACCAACACACACATTTGGCAACTTGTTGACGACAACTCCGTTGGCCAACATGCCCGCTAGTGAGTGGCCTGCCTAACTTACAATTATTTTTTTCTGGAATAACAATACACAAGATGAATCCTGATTTTGTTTTCAGAAAAAAGCATAAGTAATTATGACACCCTGTATTTTTACTTAAAATATATAGCGATATCGAAATCAAGAACCTGGATCGAAATTAACAATGTTAAATTTAAATGTATGCGAGGTTGTAAAAATTTAAAAACCGCATTTTTTAACGAGTAGTCAGTCAGCTGCCCAAGACGGTTAAACTTCGTTACGATTTTATAAAGTAAATTAATTCAAATAGAATTTTAATTCGCTAGCCAATTTGAAGAGAAAGTGATTAACACTTGTCGGATCTAGATCAGGGGCGGATCCACGCGGATCCCCCCCCCCAGAATAAAATAATTGTAAAATTTTTAGGAAAATATTTTTTTCTAAATACGCATTTTTATGATATAATCAGGGAGGTTGAAGTCTCCTCCCCAGAAAAAAACAGTAAATGGCGCTAAAACGAGCTTTTTTTTAAGGTACCTAGAGGAAATGCGCCTAATTTCGGATGGTTTCCAAATTTCGGATAATAGTGTATTTAAGATACTGTCTGCAAAGGTAAACAGAAACCTACTTTTATGTGAAGCCAAAAGTCAAACTAAATCCGTCCTGTAATATGATAACGGTAGAGCTTCTCCCCTTTAAATGGCAGCACAAATCGTTTATATTGCAAATGGCAGTTTTGTGCTCAGTTGCATTATTATGCTTGTTTATTTTATAAATAATCGTTATAAAAGTTCGTGATTCTGTCTTGGGTAAGTTATGATGTTAGTTAAGTTGATCCACTATTCATAATTAAGCAATTTGAAAACGTAAACATTCTACAAATTTCTAATCTAAAAAGCAGAAAGTTGCCTAATTTCGGATAGACCATTTTTGTGCATTTGATTCCCAATTTCGGATATCCGCAAGGTAATTATTATTCAGGATAACCAACCATTAATTATTATTTTTATAATGATACAACAAACTAAGATAAACAATTTTGAAAAAACGAAAATTACCTAAGATACTAAGATATTCGAAATTGGGAATCTAAAATTATAGTTCCTATAGTATTTCGTAGAAAATCGCTTAATGATTAAATTACGTCTTAAATGTGAATGAATAACAAGAAACATAAGCAATGGGATCCAGATCTACTCTTGAAAAATTTTTTTCGGATATGTCCGAAATTAGGAGCCCTTTTTCAAATGCACAAAAATGCGCTGATTTTTTTTAACCGTGTTTTTTGGAAAAAATAAACTGTAATAAAATTGCTTTTATAATAAATCATGGTTCGCTATAATAAGTTGTATCTGGTTATATAAAAAAAATATCAAAAAGTAATACCGAGTATTAAATATTGAATACATTGTAAATGGTATCCGAAATTAGGCGACTTTCCTCTATATATTCCGTTCAAGTGGACCATAGACCTTTAAATTCGTAAAAATTTCCTACATTTTTGTGAAATTTGGAATTGTAAATACCTGCGGCACTAGGGTTTTGGACGTATTTTTCTGAAATTTTGAATAATAAAACTGGTTAAAAACTAAAATAGATCATTAAGTTCGTAAAAATTTTGGCCTGTTGCACTAGGGCTTCTTTACGTTAAGATTGTTGACTTAAACGTGAAATTCGTAAAATATATTCGCCTGCGGCGCTTGAGCTTTTTTGCATTTTTTCTAAAGTTTTCAGTAATAAAAAAGTTTAAGAATTAAAAAAAATCGCCTTTGGCACTAGGGTTTTTTTACGTTTTTGTAGAATTTAAGAGTCAAATTCGTTAAATTTTTCGCCTGCGGCGCTAGAGTTTCTTTTGTGAAATTTTAATTAATTGTAATTTTAAAGACTAGTTTAAAATTAAAACAGACCATCGAAAATTTTTAAAATTTCTGTATATGGGTTTTTGAGGTTGCTGAATTCGAGTCTGATAATTCAAATTTTTTAACTCCACCCCCGCGGTGGTGAGGAGGTAAATATTTTTAAATGTTTTTAATATGTTCGTGAAAATTTGCACATAGGGGTTTTTGAGGTTGCTTAAACTGAATCTTGATTTTTTTTTCTAAATCCACCCCCTTGGGGGTGGGGGTGTGACTTTTGTGAAAATTGATATACTGGGGTTTTTGAGGTTGCTGAAAGTAAATTTAATAACAGTTTCATGATCACCTACCACAAAAACCCACATATACCAATTTCTATTACAGAGTTAATTTTACGAATTCGGTCCGCCATATTGGATCCGTCATCTTGAACTTCTAAAATCTGATAACATATTCGTAATCAGCAACCCCAAATACTCATATATACCAATTTCTATTACAATCAGAGTTAATTTTTTGAATTTGGTCAGCCATATTGGATCCGCCATTTTAAATTTTGAAAATATGATAACAGATTCGTGATCAGCGACTCCAAAAACCTACCTAAAAAAATACAGTCATTAGAAAAATGCGTGTTTCAAAGGGTTACATGAATAGTTTGATCCGACCACTAGTGATTATTACTCGGTGGGTAATTACTATTTTAGCGTAAAAGGTTTTAAACTATTTCACTAGCACTCTCGCTACTACTATTACTGCAGTTAAAATCTACTAGTTTAAATGTTGCCTATATAATTTAAATACAGTTTTAAGAAGTACCGTAAACTGGGGCACCCCAGAAGTAAGGTTGGATGGACATCGACATTTCTGACCTAAACCTAAAACAAACCACTTTTAAAACAAGAATAAAAAACTTTATTGAGTGGATAATTATTTATTTTACCCACTCAACTGTCACTTGTCAAATTATTTTCTTGTAAATGTCATTAAAATTTTTAATAAAGATATGAATTCCTAAGCTATTTATTGGATAAAACCTTGTATGGCACTCATGGGTAAACCGATATTGCCCTCTCGAAAATTAACCTGTTTGGCTGACGCCTCGCAGGTTAATTTTCTCATGGTCAATATCTTACTTTACCCACTAGTACCATAACTATTAATTAAGCTATCAATTGGTCCTATTTAAACTTTTAAAGATGGCACACCTTGACGACAGAAGGTTTGGATGTCATCTCGGGTGTCATTCATGTGAGTAAAGTCAAAATACGTCCCGCTCAAAATAAAAAGCGACCTAAAGGTATCTATTAACTAGATCCATCGTAAGTAAATTACTGATTAAAACAAAAGTCCTATTTCCCTATATTTATAAATCCCACTCGATATCCGAGAAATAATTCTAAAAAATATGATTTTTAGAGTTGTCGAATTTATTAATTTTGAAAATTCCTGTATAATATGAGGCGTACAGTGCAAGAGTGGCCCATATGTGTTTTTTTGAGATTTGCGTATTTTTTTATAAATGTAATAAGGACATCTATATCTTTCATTGCATACCACCCTCATAACAGAGGGTTTTCTTTTTGGTACGATACAAGCATTTAAAGCACTATTGCATTATTAAAATTATCGTTTGGACTTTTACTTACTTACCAGTCAAACATATCTTGACACTCATAACCTCAAAGTCAAAGAAAACAAAGAAATGTTTTCGTTATATTTTTGTGTGTTATTATTATGCTAAACAAGAAAAAAGGTATGTAAAAATAACTAAAATATATGTGTTACCTTCAATCAAATAATATGAATGAATGAAATGTTAAAATGTTATCCTCCTTACAGTACCTACATCCATCTTGCAGAAAAAGTATATTCTTTTCATATAAATTAGTTTCATAAGAAAAAAACAATTGTCTATTGGGAACGCTTTCTTGACATCTACTCAAAAAAAAACGTATTATTGAAGGTCAGATCTCATTCGTAATGCAATAGTGGTCCAAAATGAACACAATGTATAGTGCAATAGTGACCCACCAATTTTTTTCTCTACGAAAGTAAAGAAAGTAAAATAAATTTGTTTGTCATACATTACCTTAATGTTGGTTGAGTCTAAAAACCCCAACAGAAAATTTTTAAATAAAATAATGCGTCCCAGATCAAAGATTAATAAATCGGAGAAATTTAAATAGCCATTATCTCGATATTTCCATAAAGTGAGATGGGCCACTCTTGCACTATACGCCTCATATGATGTTAGCTAAACCAACAAACATTAACAAGAAGAATTTAATATTTTGCAACAATTGTAAATTAACATTAGGTACGGTACTTTATTGATTCCCATATAATTTTATCATGGGTTAAAAGTATCCACTTTTACTTTCCGTAATCGCTTGCTCATTGCAATGGAAAATGTTAATTAAAAAAAGATTATTACATCTTATTAAAATTTCATACTAATTATCATAAAATATGATAAATTCCTTAATTATATATCTCAATATTATCATTAAAAAATGTAATATAATTTAATATATAATTAAATAAATAAACTCTTCATAAAGTAATTCAATTTGCTGATCTATGTTTAACCTTCCAAGCCGAAAGGCAATCAAAGTGAAATCCAGGGGCTCCCAATTGTGAGGGTTAGTTTTATGGTAAAAAATGTCGACATTTATTTAAGGGATCTTTCTACCTTCAAATTTTAAAAATATTTTGTTTTTAAACATATTTTTTATATAAAAAGAAATAAGATATCATTGTGAAGTTTTGTAGGTATGTTTTTATTCAAATTCATCAATAAAAGGTGGTCGGAATGATTCCGGCCGTTTGGATCGACTGAAAAAAACTCGATATTGGTCAGTATTAAATTCGCTATAGCCATATCTAGAAGAATTATGTTTTGCCAAAAAATTACAAAATGGCGGACGTTTTTCAAATTTTTTTAAATATTTTTCAAGAAAAACGCCTGCCATTCTATTGTTGTTGCTAGGGACTTCAATAATATCCCGATTTTTTTTTAAACAAATTTTATGGCACTTTAAAAATCTAAAAGAAAACTTGTATTCTTTACATATAGAACGATCCAAAAGTCACCTCCCCCCCTGTTAACTTTTGAACGAGTTAAGATATCAACTTCAAATTTAGAACTCTTAAATAATAAATAATAACAACTAAAACTATCTTTTAGCATATTTTTTAAAATATTGGAATGGAATGAAATAGTATATAGCACTAAAATTTTTTGTAATGTAACCAGTCTATTATGGTATAAAACACCTTCGAGGTCCCAGAATGACTATAAACAAATAAATAAATAAATAAATATATTTGATACTTTCAGCTCTTAAAATGTGGGCAGGGGGACATGGGGGGACATTCTTTTAAAGGGAAAGGGGGGTCGTGGAATATATAATTTTAAAGAAAATAAAATTCTATATTGGACTGCATATTTTTAAATTTTGACAAAAATACCGATTTTCAGCCCTATTTTAAACCCAATAATTAATTAAATAGTCACACAGTGACAGTGAAGAGGTCAGACGTCGCCCAGCAGATTTCCATTGAGTAAGATTATTTTGGTATATAATTATTCTAACTAACATATGCTCACTTGTAAGCTTGCTTGCTAAGTGCTGCAGCCCTTTTCACACTGTGGACTTAAGCCAATTCCCACGAACCGCTGAGGCTGGCGGTTTGGTGTGTTAAAGGTTCCCTGAGACCCCAACCACTAACAATTAGTGCTTAACACTACACCCCCCCCCCCCCGCCCGGGGCCTCCAAGGCCCCCGAGAACTCTACTTCTATTTTTACTCCCCAATCAAAAGTCACTATGGCTGATACCCCCGAAAAACCCAACAGCGACGCCACCATGGCAAATTTCCCAAATCAGCAAATGTCCGTCTACTTCCAAGACCAAATTAAGGCCCAGGCAGAACACTACAAAATCCAAGCTGAACAACATAAAGATCAGCTAGAATTCCTTCAGACTCAATTAGCCACCGCAAACGAAACCATAAGCGGACTCCGAGAGGAAATTTCCCGCCTCTCCTCTCAAATAGGGACACTAATAGCCCAAAAAGACAAAACCCCCGCTCAAGAGCCCTCCGACGCCCCCGATCAATTCGAAACGGACATGTCCGTAGTAGAGACCGATTCGGACGCAGTCCGATCCCCCCTTGCCTCCCCGCGCAAGCGCCTAAACCGGCGCAGAAGGAAACACAAATTGAATTCAGACCACGAAAACAAACCCGCTAAGACCCAAAAAACCCCCGGTAAAGCGACTGCTTCCGAAGAAGTCGCTAACCCCTCCGGATCAGGGCCCCAACCCCCCGTTACGGCCCCTGTAAACCCAAAAATCCAAGCTACTGGCCCAGGAACCCCCCCCGACCAGGAAGCCCACAAAACCCCCAAAATCCCCCCCATCATCATCCGAGCCCCTGAAAAATGGCTAGCTCTGTCCCGCCATTTCAACTCGCAAAAAGTTAACATCCTCCACGCGAAAAATACCTCCGAAGGAGTTCAAATTCGCACACAGACCAGTGACGACTTCCGCAAAGTCACTAGGCACTTAGATGCCGAAAAAATCCCATATCATAGTTTTACCCTCCCGGAGGACAAGGCAATCCACGCCGTAATCCGGGGAATCCCCACCCAGATAGACGTCGCAGACGTCCAAGCCGCTCTTATCGAGCGTGGCTACCTCCCCACGTCAGTCGCGAGAATGACGCGTACTAAAGACAAGACCCCCATGCCCCTGATCCTAGTCATCCTTCCCAAGGTGACAGGACAACAGCACCCCATATTCAAAGAGACTAGGCTTTTACACCTAGTCATAAAGGTCGAAAGTCAGACCTATAAACCCAAATTCAGGCAATGTCACAAATGCCAACTCTTCGGCCACTCCCAGGCCAATTGCAACGCCCCGGCCAAATGCGTAAAATGCGCACAAGACCACCACACAACAAAATGTGAAAAACCCCGCCACACGGACGCAAAATGCGCCAACTGCCTGGGCCCCCACACGGCAAACTATCATAAATGCCCCAAACACCCATCAAACATCGCTCCAACCCGTACAAGGGTCATACCCCCAACCCAAAAATTCACCCCGGGCATCTCCTACGCCCAAAAGGCAACTAACGCCGCCACCCCACAACAACCCAAGGCGGC
This sequence comes from Brachypterus glaber, assembly GCA_958510825.1. NCBI lineage: Eukaryota > Metazoa > Arthropoda > Insecta > Coleoptera > Kateretidae > Brachypterus > Brachypterus glaber. The sequence goes on along the minus strand of OY294046.1, from coordinate 57,566,713 downwards.
CCCAGGTCCCAGCGCAAATCCCCCCAATATTTTTGACCAATCCCAAATTTCAAAAATCCACACCTTCATGCAAGAATTCGCCAGCTTCATGCAGGCTTTTGGCTCCCTTCAACTACCCAATCTAGGCCCCCAAAATGTCTAGACAAACAAAACCCAGAGCCCTTAAAATAGTCACCTGGAACGCTGATAGCCTCAATTCAAAAAAACCGGAACTCATAGAATTTCTACACGAAAATCAAATAGATATAGCCCTCATCCAAGAGACTGGTCTTAAACCACATCATAGGGGTACCATACCCAACTATTCCTGCTACCGTAACGATAGACTCCAGGACCGCAAAGGAGGCACAGCAATCTATATCAAAAAACACATATCTCACGATCTTCTTCATGCGCCCCCCACACAAAGCGATCAAGTCGAAACTACCTCCATATTCGTCAACATGCACGACAATTCCAAATTCAGGATCGTGTCCCTCTACAAACCCCCAAATAAGGAGGTCAGACCCGCCGACTTCGAAGGCTACTTTAACGACAATCATCCAACAATCCTAGCCGGAGACTTGAATTGCAAACACGCCCTTTGGCACTCTAGAACAACTACGGCCAACGGCCGTAGGCTTTACGAAATATTACAACGTAACCATATAATGGTTACCGCACCCGATTCCCCAACCCACTATGGCCACGGCCTTCCTGATATCCTTGACATCGTTTTGTATAAAAACACGACACTAAACATTAACATCGAACTAAGACACGAACTAAGCTCCGACCACCTTCCAATCATTATCACGGCAGGAGGCATACCAACCGCAAATCACACCAAAAAAACCGTTTACAACTTCTCCTATATATCCGAACTCCTAGAAAGCAACACCAAAATCAATTCAATAAATTCCGTCCAAGAACTAGATATTGCAGTAACCACCCTCACCAATACCATAAAATCCGCAATGGACAGCGCCAAATTAATCAAAAAAGTAGATATCCAAAACCCACAGGACCTTCCCCGAGATCTCAAAGACTTAATCAGAGAGAAAAACCGACTTCTTCGTCGTGCACGCACCCTCCAAGACCCCCATATTAAACGCGAAGCAAACAGACTTACCCAGGAAGTCAAAGACCGACTAAACGTACTAGCAAATTCCCGCTGGGAGGGAAAAATAAAGTCACTCAACCCCCAGGATAGATCACTTTGGAGAATGGCCAAAACCCTATCCCTCGACCACCAACGAGGCATGCCCCCAATTCACGGCGAAAGAGGAGTCGTCTACTCCACCCCCGAAAAAGCCGAAGCATTTGCTGACGCAATGCGGAAACAATTTCAACCAAACCCTCCAATCCCCCCCGACTCCGACTCCGAATCAGAGACCGACTCCGAGCCCGACTCGGACGACGAGAACTACGAGCAACTCATGCATGAAAGAGACATAAACCACATCTATAATAGAGTCACTAACCAAGTCGAAAACGACATTATCACCCCCACATCCCCCGAGGAAATCAAACGCATCATCAAAAATCTCCCAAAAAGGAAAGCCCCCGGTCCCGACCAAATACCGAATAAAATTCTTAAAATACTCCCCCGGAAAACCATTATGGAAATCGTTAACATTGTTAACGCAATGCTCAGACTGCGCCACTTTCCAAAGCCCTGGAAAAACGCAGACGTAATAGTAATCAAAAAACCCGGACAAAATCCAACTTTTGCTGAAAGCTACCGCCCCATAAGCCTCCTTTCCTCCCTAGGCAAAATAGCCGAGAAAGTCATACTAACCAGACTTCAAACTCTAGTTGAAGAACTAAATCTCCTTCCAAATGAGCAATTCGGCTTCAGAAGCAGACACTCCACAGTCCACCAGGTAGCTCGCCTGGTAGACTCTGTAACGGACGGACTAAATAGGCGCGAAGCCGCGGGACTGATCCTCCTGGACATCGCAAAAGCCTTCGATAAGGTTTGGCACAAAGGTCTTGTAGCCAAACTCCACTTTCTCGGCCTCCCCCCAGGCATCACCAAACTCATAGCCTCCTTCCTCAAAGGCAGAGATTTTCAAATAAAAATAGGCGACTGTAAGTCCAACACCCGCCGCATCAGAGCTGGCGTTCCACAAGGTTCCCCACTATCCCCCCTTCTGTACAACCTCTTTACGGCAGATATTCCAAAAACACAGGGCGCTGAACTAGCCCTGTTCGCCGATGACACCGGCATCCTAGCAAAAGCCAGAAACCCCCAGCGCATCCATATCGCCCTCCAGCGCCAAATGGATGCCCTAATCAAATGGTTCTCCAAATGGAAAATCAAAGTAAACGCCAATAAAACCAAAGGCATCCTAATCTCTAGGATTAGAAGAGGCCCACCCCAACCCATTCAGATAAATGGCCAACCCATTAACTGGGAAAACCATGCCAAATACCTCGGCATTACAATCTCCAAAAACTTGACGTGGGATCAGCACGTCAAAAACACCCTCCAAATAGCAAATTGCCGCCTCTCCAAACTCTACCCCTTAATAGGCAGAAAGAGTCCCCTATCCATTAAAAACAAACTTCTTCTCTACAACCAAACCCTAAAGCCGGTACTTCTTTACGGAGCCCCAGCCTGGAATAAAATCACCCTTAACAAAGCGCTCTCAGCAAAACTTCAGGCCTTCCAAAACAAGGCACTCAGAATATGCCTCGATGCCCCCTGGTTCATGAGGAACAACCAGATACACAGAGATCTCGAAATGCCCCTCCTAAAAACGGAAATCATCCGCTACAGCACGTCTTTTATACAAGACAATTTAGATCACCCAAACCCCCTCATTTCAAACTTTCTAGATTACGATCATGAAATACACAACACTCACAAAAAGATCAAAAACGTCCTCAACCAGTAATGGTACCCACTAATACAGGACAGATGCATTCCCAGCATCAGTGAGATAGTCTCACTCCTCCCGCACATCCCTCCTCTCCCTATCACATCCCTCCCCATCCCCCTCCCACCCACTCCACAGCGCCAAATTATGACAGATGCAAATCGCATCAGTGAGCAGAGACTCACTCCCCCCCAAATTATGACAGATGCAACTCGCATCAGTGAGCATAGACTCACTGCCCCAAATTTCAATTCAGATTAAGTATTTTTTTAGATAAATGAGCCATAGGCTGCGCCTGTCTCTTAAAGACCCAAACAAACTATTGATGATGATGGATAAACCCAATAAAAAAAATGTGTAAAAAAATTTAAAAAAATATAGTTAAATGGAAAATTTCAAAAGGCCAAGCTTAAAAAAAATGTCCCTCGATGTCCCCTGCCCACATTTTAAGAGCTGAAAGTCAAATACATGCTAAAATATAGTTTAAGTTGTCTTATTTAAGAGTTCTAAATTTGAAGCCGATATGTCAACTTGTTCAAAAGTTAATAAGGGGGAATGACTGTTGGACCGCCCTGTATAAATAAATATACCTACCTACAAAATTTCACAATGATATATTTTTTCTTTCTATATAAAAAAATGTTTAAAAACAAAATATTTTTAAAATTTGAAGGTAGAAAACCCCCGTAAACTTCGTTTGGTTCAATGAAATGCTAGCTGTGAAACAAGAGAATATGGGTTGAAAATATCAAAAGACATGTGTCCTAGGTTCAAGGAATTCTTTTTTTCTGTGTGTTGTAGTCCCGTCGTTGACGGTAAAAATACGGTATTACCTCCGAATTCTATCGCATAACATCGATTTACGTGAAATTTGAACACTACTTAGAGGATGTCCAAAATGATCAAAATTTGCGTTACGTAATACTTGAAGTCTTAATTACCTACTTTTTAAAATATCACCTTTTCCTGTGGAAGTAATATATTAGTAATATTAGCTATCTTAATTTTCTTAAAAAATAGATCATAAGTATAACTATAGCTATAGTTAAGTGCAAAATAGTGTAACAGTAAATATAACAGTTACTGTCGACATGTCATTCTTCATATGACTTTCTAAAATTACATGTTATTATATTTTTAAATTGCACATATTTATTAGAAAATATGATTCGAAATAAGTGTACCAAAACATGCTTAATTTAGTACCTATTTATATAGGTAGAAGTAAAGTTTGTTAACGACGCTAAAGTTTTATGTTTAGCGAACGACAAATTTTGTTTATAAACACTTACTTTGACCCCTTCTAAGCATTTATATATAAGTGCGAATATAGTTAACATTATTACTATAGCCTATTATGTGGTAAATTAAAGATCTCACACTGTTGCCGTTGTTTCGTATTTACAAGAAATCTTACCAATAAAAAGTTCATTCGTAATAATTTCTTGATGTTTCATTCATAATTTGCGAATTTGATGTAATGCACATGCGTAAGCGGGCGACTTCGCCAATTTTAATGCAAGGTCTTGGTAAAATACAAGGAATAAACAATTTTTAGGGTTTCTTCCATGAAGTGTGATACTCTGCCGGAAAATTTTAATTATTTGATGCACATTATAGAATATTATGTTACCTTCTTATCTATACAAAATAAACATGACAACAAAGTGGAAAAAAGATAAGGGCTACCAAATTTGTTTAGTTGGATAATGAATGAAACACAAGATATTATGAATGATGTATGTTGGTATAACTGGTCCACTCAAATACTACATAATAGGCTATAGTAATAATATTAACTATATAGATTCTGAACTACCTATAGGTCGATTTTTTGCGATACGGTATTTTCTCGTATTTAACTTCACCAGTTATACCAACATACATTCATTCATAATATCTTCTGTTTCATTTACAATTCTAGTAGGTATACAAAGTTGGTATGCCATGGGCTACCAACTTTGAACAGTTGGATAATGAATGAAACAGAAGATATTGTGTGTATGTTGGTACAACTGGTGAAGTTAAATACGCGAAATTACCGTATCGTAATCGCAATGAGAAAAGGCCACAAACAAGGAAGACGTAACGTTTCGTAAAAAATCGACCTAAAGTTAAAGAAATTTTGATTTTTTTCGAGTTTAAAACCCCACAGGGGGATTCCTTAAGAGATCCAAATTTTAGTTAAATAGCCAAGTTAAAACTACTTTTCTATGATGATCTCAACATATTCTGTTTAGCGCTTAAACATAATAAACATAAACAAATATAGGCTAAACATAGAACATGTGCTAAACATACAACATGGGTTAAACTTTAGCCAGTTACCATAGATATAGATCTAGACAAATCAACAGACACATGCAAAAAATACAAGTTTTTTTTTCGACGAAACAGGATTTTTGTATGAATTCATTACCAGTAGTCGGCGAATTTCCAGTACTCGCCTTGACTCTAGCGTTGAGGCGAGGTTTTAAATATTTACATTTTTATTTCTTTTTATCTTGATTTTTTTTAATGATTCCATTTAAACGAGTAAGGTGGGAAAAAAGTTATCGACAAATAAAAATTAAAAACTTTCGTATTCTTAAAAGATAAAAATCGAATGTCGGTTTTTTCTTTGAAAAACACCGATATATATATATACGTATGTATAGTTAATATGTATAGTTAATATTGTTGTGGGTAACAAATTAGTCGTCAAATGTTTCGATTTATAAAAATTTCCCTCATAATTCGGCAAAATTATTCCGTAAACCTATGTTTCTGTGTTTATTTTCAACGTTGATGAGTCATAACTGAGTTTACGCCGAATACTGTTCATTACATTATTTGTAAAAAAAAACCTTTAGTTCGCAGTAATATAAGTGTTAGTGCCTATTCACAGGCTCGCATAAGGTGAGTACGTTGAAGAAAGTAGGCAAATTAAAGCAGTCAGTCCATCCCCTTAAAAAAAAAACAAGTTATTTTGTAGGTTTATGAACGTCCCAACAGGTGAATAATAATGCCTTACTTACCAAAAACTTCACACAAGTAAATAAAAAAAAATACAAAAAAAAAACAAACCAACTCACTATAAAAAAGCCAACTGTCAATGCACGACTCTATAAAAATCATGATATTGTGTTGTATAGTGTTGCCCTCTTGCTGTGAATAGGTTATATCAACTATTCAAAGAGGACTTAAGAGTACCGGTCGGCTATAAGAAGCTTTCAAGGTAATAGGGAATTTATATGATTTAAAAAAAAACCGGTACTTCAGAGTACCGTCCGTCAACAAAGGGTTAAAATATCAGCCCGTGTGCATTTTTTGCAATTTCAACATATGAATTCCTCGTCATTTGACTGGACTAGTACATTTTCTTCTACTGCTTTAGTACTAATCTTACGGTTTTTGTTGTTAATATCAAATGTAGAAAACTGAAAGGATATTAAATTGCAAAAAAGGTCAGACAAATACTAATTTATTTGTATGCACTATGAGGCTTCGTCACGAAGCAAAAAGTGCGTTGAAATTCCTTACCTTACTACAAATTCATATGTAACTTACTTGAATTCTTTTTGAGTTTTTGTTAGTTTATAAAAACGAAACACTTCGAAAGTTTTTAGAAAACCTTTAAGAATTCCTTGTAAAATCCAGGCGTTTAATTTCTGTAAATGTGCAAAAAGATTTCCTGCATAACAAACCCAGGGCTCCCACCGAAATTTATTAGATTTTTTTATGATTTATTATTTTATGACAAGTTTGAACTTTTTATGACGAATTTTATGAAAAAAATTTAGACAAAAAAACGGAAATCTTCCATTTTAAATTCTTATTCTACAACACTTAACTCCGAGGAAACTTTTTTACCAGGCCCCCTATTTTCCCAAACCATAATTTAGCTACGGCACTTGTACAGGGTGACACGCCTCCTAAAAAAATGGTCAGTTCTTCATTTGCGCCGCGGACGAATTATTTTACGAACTGTTAATTTCTGACGTTTTTTCTTATTTAATATTGTAAGTTTTACAATCTTAAATCAAAGAAAAAACTCAAGAAGGCTTTCCCCCGCCTTATCAAAAATTCTGCGGGCGCCCCTGCTTTGACTAGGTATTAAATTTTTTTTGTGAACCATAAGAAGGCCATCTGTTAAATTTTACGTATATAAAAATAGTTCAATTTAGACACATAACTACTGTTTTCCAAATTGATTTATGTAAGGTCATAGACCGGTCACGAGTTATTGGACCAAAAATTTTCCGGAGAGAATGACAAAAAAATTTTATTAATATTATTACCAAAAACATTTTAGCATATTTATTTATTTATTTTAATAAACAAAATAAATAAGTTTTTATTTACTTAAATTTTGATTTTAAAATGAATATTAGGATCGTAATAGTATATTAGGCACCGAGTACGCGAACCTGAAATGGTTTGCGTCGAGGTGCGTATACTATTTTTCCTACGACCTAAACGTCCAAAAAAACGCAAAAATTATCTTAAAATTAGTTTGTCAGTTTGAGGTTATGTGTTTGACGTTTACTATTTTTCTGACAACAGACAGGTATGTAAAATCAGCTGATTGTCACTTTCTAACCGTTGTCATAGGCAAAGGGTGGGAATTGGGCACTAACTACTAACTAGGTGGCAGGAAAAAAAAATAAAATTTATTCAAATTTTCTAAAAAATCAAATTTTGGAAAATGATTACGTATTTTTCAAAAACTTGAGTTTACAAAAAAAAATCACCGCGCAAAGCATTATTTATCTTCACGGCTGGTTTATTTTTAAACAGATATGTGGATTTGGGAAAAGCATGCATCGTAATTTGACACTGTATTTTCTAGAAAACTTCTAGGGTAAACTACACCTTCAAAATATCTGTGAGTGGATAAATTTAAAACAATACGGTATTGTCTTAAGTTTGATAAAAAAAATTACCCACACTGACAACTATTCAATGGCGGCATAACACTTATACGGGTCCATTCAATTATAAATAAACCAAAATCTATTAACAACAGTCTCTAGTTCCTATGCCCGCAATGTATAAAAACCGTGATAATAAAAGTGGATAAAACGAACACTAGTCGATTGTAGCGCCCCAACTCGGAACTACAAAGTAGTAGGTAAAGTAGTAATGTCGTTAACGTTTCAATGCATTGCGATGTTGAACCTTTTTATTTTGATTAGGTTTTTTATAATTTTTATCTATGACGAACCTTTTTATTTTGATTAGTTTTTTTATAATTTTTATCTGAGTTTTATTGTTTAACTTTAAATTTTATATACAATTCTCTAAGTTCTTTATCGATTATTTTATTTTTATATCTTTTTCATATACGGGGATAAACTTGACAACCTTGTAAAAACTAGTGTTGGTCACTTCACGGCTTTCCCGCCATTTTTCAAGTAGAGCTACTGTATGTTATTGTATTTTGACATAAACAAATAGAAACATTGTCGGACTGCGCAGCCCGAGGCTAGTGAGATTTGTAACCCGTTAGGGTTTCCTTTCCAAATATTTTGCTGACTAAAAAAAAAAAGTTCACCCCTCCTGCCAGAAATTTTGATAACTACAAAAAGAAAAAAGGTAATTACCCGGCAGGGGGCCCCCAATGTATGAGGGGCCCCCAAAAGTGGGGGGGGGAGGCGTCAGATTTTTTTTACTATCACCTGTCTAGCCCGACGATTGCAAAAACACCAAAACAACCAAAAACCAAAGCAAAAAAAAAACAGCAAAACAACCAAAAACCAAAGATAAATTAAATTGCACAATTTGGCAACAGCGCGGAAGACCGAGTTGAATGTGGGACGTAGACGTTAGTTATGTTTCTGCAGTTTTGTTTTTCAAAATGTTTTTTTTTGGACCAGTCTCAAGCTCATAACGAAATTACGTTATAAGTAGTTTTTGGATATTTTAAACCGTAAGTTACCGATCACCCATTAACGGAATACATGCAGTAACCCATGAAAATGTTGGATAGGTTAAAATTCCTCGGCCGACGTAATCTACGACATTTTTGTCCTTTGACTCAGTCACTAAGACTGGGTGTTTATTTCTGACGTCTCTCCATACAATTTAAGTAGATTATATTAAGTGGATGAGGCGACAAGGGTCTTAAATTTATTACAGTTTTATTTGGGTGTTAAACAAGGTGACTAACAAAAATGTATCTTTACACAGCACAAAAGAGACAGAATCTGTGGTTTTGCAAAGACCAAATTTTGCGCCCTTGACTAACTTTGCGCCCCTCAGGTCAGAAATCGATGACTAATAAAAAGTTCCTCACACACATTGAAGCAAGGGCGTAGATGAGGGGGGGTAATGGGGTAATTACCCCCCCATAGGCGTGGGCGCCAATTTTGTTTACAGGGCGCCAAGTTTGGTAGAAACCGTCAGGGACACAGTTTTTTTTCTTGTTGGTATTTTTTTGGGCTCAGGGACAATGCTTTCATCTTAGGGTATTTTCTTGGGCGCCGTCATTTTTTTTGTAGAGGCGCCACGTTTGGTAGAAACCGTCAGGGACAAAGCTTTTTTTCTTGACAGCATTTTTTGGGGGGAATTTTTTTTTGTAGTCGCACAAGGCTTTATTTTAGGGTGTTTTTTCTTTTCTCAAATTTGGCGCCCCTCCAAATTTGAGACTTGAAAGGCGGCCCTGGGTATTACCCCCCCATAGAAGAAAAAGATCTACGCCCTTGCATTGAAGACAAAAAAACGGTCTGATCACACAGTTTTCCGCCCTTTGGAAAAGGTATTTGGTGTTTTTTAGGAGGCAGTTGCTCTTGTAAAAAAAATCACAAAATGACCTCTTTTACTAAAAATGTTGGAAAGGCGTCTTAAACTTTGGGACCCAAAGAATTTCCAACATTTGTACAGGGACTTCTTACGGTGGTTCAACGCAACTCGTGGTCCACGAGGGTCATTTCTCATTAAATTTAAAATTAAGTACCTCCTTAATAAATTATTTTTTGGTTTTGACTTGCTTATTTGGACACAGCGTTTATTTAAAAAAAAAATACAGAAATAGCCAAGAAAACAGCATTCCTACCGCAAATATTTAAATTTTGTAATCAGGTAAAAATGCACAAAAATACTTATTCAGACATCAAGGTCAATTAATTAAAAAAAAAACTGCTAAAATCTAAACCGTGTCACCGGAAATACAAATAAGAGGAAACAAAGTGCAAATATTTTAATTTAAAGGAAAAGAAAGCTTATTTATCTGTTTTTGTAGAGTACCTACGTTTTATTCAAAAAGGTAAAATATAACAAATGAGATAATCTAAATGGCTGTTACTGGTGGCTGAACTATAATCTTGATAAGATAAAAAAAATCTTATTTTTATCTTTAATAAAAAATATATTTTCCAAAGGCACTAAAACATACGGAGTGGGCTAAAAATTGGATTACAAATATTTATATTTGAGGGGTTAAACTGTAAAACTTAACATATCCAAAAGGAGTTCAACTGCTATATCTAGTTTTTGTGAAAAATGAAATTTTGACTGTTTTGGGTAAAATACCTATTATAGTATGATTTTTATCCATACGGTTGCGACCTCTCAACTCAACGTCTAAAACGTCGTAAGGCATGATGCGTGCAAGAGAGAGGCACAATACCGCATCCAAATTAATCGTTGTAAATATATAGACTTCGCGATTTTTTAACTTTTTTTTGATATGTTGTTATTTTTGAAGTAATTTTTGTTAAAACAACAAAAGCCCTTAGGTATACCCATGATGGGTTTATCTTAAAAATATGGCTTAGGGTAAATGAGTTAAACATGGAGTATATTACATAACTAACTAGTGTGGACAGTGAGATATTTCACGTGAGTTGGAAGGTTTACCAACGAGCCGCCAGGCGAGTGAGGAAACCCCACGAGTGTATGAAATACACTTTCCAACGAGTTATGTACACTATTTTTCCTACGATCCCGAAAAAATATAAAGTTTCTTATTTTAAAATTATCTAATTTTTATTAATTTTTAAGAAAAGCAAAGCACAAAATAATAATAAATAGCATACAAATTTATATATGTATGTCAAACAGGAAATATGATTTGCATTTACCTTTAGATTTCTTGGTTTTATATTTACATAGCTGTTTAATGGGTTGCCTATATGCTTGTCCTAAATGAAGGCAAACTTGATACTTTGCTGCAGTTTGTGTTCTGTGGTTTGCTAGTTAAATTCGATAAGATGAAGCTGAAGTTTGCAACGTTTTTTTTTTCATCGAAAATTCAAACTTCAGCTTCATCATATGAGACAGTAAAATTGTACTGTTTTACATTTCATAAGAAAAATAGTGTGTATTTTGTTTTTTTTATAAATTGTAAATTGTAAATCAAAATGAAGTAATTTTTATAAAATCGAGACAGTAATGGTTAAAATAGTAACGTTATAACTATAGTTTCTATTTTTGACATGAAAAACAGAGATATTTGGATTACATAAAATATATTAAAAAAGACTGTGGTGAAAGGTGGAAATCGGCTTGTAAAACAATAAAAAATAATAATAAAATTCGTAAAGGTAAAAAATAAAATAAATAAATAAAATTAGGCAACCCTCCATACATAAATATCAAACTAGGGTGATATGACAATATCAAACTAGTGTGATATAAGGCGTTTTCTAAAGAACAAAAGAGTGTGCTAAATGTCATTTTCATAGAGGATCGTAGGAAAAAATCATATTTCAAGGAAACAACTTTAACTACTAAATTATTAAATATTCTTCTCTGTGTAGTTAACAAATAATAATTCGATAAAAGAATTGAAATCGGATATTCTTACTAAAATAACAAAGACGAAATCTACACCTTTAATACACAAACTGTATAATTAAATTTCGTTAAACAAATATTGACATTGAAGTTGAAAAGGGTGCGTTGCTCATAAACAAATGACTTAACGTGCATGTTCTATTGTTTTATTGGACGTGCTTCTAAGATATTATACACCATGTTGTATATAATTAAGTTGTCGTACCTTAGAATGTCATGGTGAGTATGTTTTAAAATAAATACCAAAAATATTTATACGTCTTTATAGACTGTTAATCATAGTACATTGATCCTGGGGAAAGGGAACCATTTTTAGGGTACTTTTAATCAAGGTTAATAAAAAAGTAAAGTAAAAATAATGAAGCTGAAGTTTGCAACGCTTTTTTGGAACGAAAATTCAAAAGGTATATTAAAGTACTAGTTTTACAACATACGTTTTTAGCATGCTTTAATATACTATTTGAACTTACGATGCAAAAAAACGTTGCAAACTTCAGCTTCATAAAAAATATACAGGGTGTTCTATTAAAAGGGCGACAACGTCAAACATTAAATCACAGACAGGTCGATAAAAAACTAAAAAAAAAAAGTTATTCACTGGCCCCCAGTTGTCTCGACCCTTAGATATTTTGGACCCTTTGGAGGTCATTAAATTTTGCCAAGTCTTGGTTTTTCTAGAGAATGAGAGAACTTTACATGAAGCTGAAGTTTGCAACATTTTTTTGCGTCGAAAATTCAAATAGTATATTAAAGCACTTACTCCATAACACGTTTTTATCGCACTAGTTCTTTAGAAAACTCGCCGCAAGTGGCTTGTTTTCTAAAATTGTATTCGTGCGCTAAAAACGTATGTTATGAAACTAGTACTTTAATACACTATTTGAATTTTCGTTGCAAAAAAACGTTGCAAACCTCAGCTTCATATTTCCGAAGATATTTCTATAAGAAATAATAATATATGGGTATTTCTGTACGAATCCATACCACCTTGGTGATTGAATGTCACGGATTTTTGTTAAACTTTTTTTTATATTATCACCACTCTAATACTAAAAGCCTTATGCAAAAAAAAGAATTTAAAAAAATTTTTTGGCTGAGATATGATTTTTTTAAATTTTGTAATTTTTCAATTTTTGACGATAAAGAAAACAGCTTTATTTTCAATTTATTACTATAAGTCTGACAATTTTAATCCAAATTTGATGAAATTTGGTGCACCCATGTAACTTAGATGACAATCTTGAATTTTTTATATTTTTTTTTAATAGTGGGTTTCTGCTCTTCTTCTTCAAAAATATTTTTTTACGTTTTTTTATAACTATGTTTAACCCGATTTTTCGTTTGGACTTTTTACCAACTTTCAGGCATTTTTAAGATCAAAAACAAAACAAAAAAACATAGTGTTAAAAAAAAATAAAAATACGTTTTGGTGTTAAAGACTTGGTATTTAACGTAAGCTAACGTTTACACCAGGGTATCTATTCTCGGGCTCGAGAGAACGTGAACCATTTTCGTAGGAAGGGAACTGATCACATCATATCAAAGTTCCCCAAAGTTAAAAAATGCTATTCTTGAACAGTAGTGAGCGTGATGGGATCTCTGCAGCCGGCTGCAGCGTTGCCAAGTATTTTAGCGGATTTTAACCAATCAGATTATGTGACACGAATTTGCGTGCGCAGGCTGTCATTATTTTTATTATTTGTAAACAAGTTGCTATGGTTTGAATAATTTTTATAAATAATATTCAAAAATTAATGTGTAAGAAATGACTGAAAATGAAAATAAAAACAGAAAAAAAACTGCGCCCAACAAAAAAAATAAATGAATTAAATTTTATTCAGGACAACCCTCTTGTCAATAGTGGGCTGTTTAGTCCTGAATTCACTACAATTTTTTTTTTCGAAAGTTGAAAAGGGTCGGTCCTAGCCAACACTTCCCGTTCTTCGTTCTCCATTTGGTCTTCTGCATCTTGCAGATCTCCCAAAAGGGCAACAGCCCCCACAATTTCCAACTCGTCCATCGTTATGTTATTATTATTATTATACGTATAATAATTTCTAAATACAAAAAAGCTTCTTTTATTAACTATTATAAAATAAAACGGTATTCAAATTAACAACACAAAACCAAAGCCAAAATAGGGTTATGTTCGAATGGGCGCGACTAACTTATATGTCAAAATATCCGTGAACGCTCGCTTCTCACGCTCCCGAGTAGTAGAAGTAAAGTTCCTCGATTTCGTGCGAAGTGAAGTTCAAGAATAAGTAGTTTTGCGTTTCGAGAGAACTAATATGCAACCCACAACACCTTTCTCCCGGGAATGCATTCTCTCGAGCCCGAGAATACATACCCAGAAAAAAACGCCTACATAATACATAGAAAAAAAAAGAAATAAAATTTTTGAAAAAAACCAACAATTAATTATTTTGTTTTTGTCTTAAAATGAAGCATTTGACCTAAACTATTAAAAACATATAAAAAATAATATGTGCCTTTTTTTGTAAAACAGCTATTTCCAGCACAGTTCCTCATTGTCGTAAAAATTTAAAATGGCTAAAATATATAGTAAACCTAATTTGCCCAGAATAAATTTTACGTCATTGAAAAAAGGACACTTAGAAGTACATTTGACCAAAATTTGAGAAAAATCGTAGGGGGGGCACTTTACGAAAAATTGGGTTAAACGTAAAAAAATATTTTTGAAGAAGAAGAAGAGCAGAAACCCACTATTAAAAAAAAAATTATAAAAAATTCAAGATTGTCATCTAAGTTTATTAAGTGCGTCAAATTTCATCAAATTTGGATTAAAATTGTCAGACTTATAGTAATAAATTGAAAATAAAGCTGTTTTGTTTATCGTCAAAAATTGAAAAATTACAAAATTAAAAAAAAAAATCATATCTCAGCCAAATTTTTTTTTTTAATTCTTTTTTTTGCATAAGGCTTTTAGTACTAGAGTGGTTATAATATAAAAAAAGTTTAACGAAAATCCGTGACATTCAATCACCAAGGTGGTATGGATTCGTACAGAAATACCCATATTTCATTCATAAAACATTGCAATTTAATCGCCAGTTTCTCCATGTATCATTAGTAATTATTATTTACTTAACTAATTGATCTTACTCATTTATAATATAAAAAAATTATTTCGAAATACAGTGAATAAATAAACAAATAACTTTAATAAAAAAATATTAACATTAATAAAAATAACACAGTCCTGTTGATACATTTAGTTTTTGTTATGCTGATTCTGAAAACCACCCGGAAATTTACTTCCATTTTTGTCCATCACACCAGGAACCCCGATTCAGAATTCTTTGAAAATTACAAAACCAAAAAAAGGTTAATAATCGCACATTTTCATTGTTTAAAACGGGTTTTTAGGAGTTGTGGTAACCAAATATGGTTTTTACTACCTTTGTACTCAATTTTTCTTAGCACATCAGCATTTTTTGCAATCTTGAAAAAACTGAATTTTCATAAAAGTGAAAAAGTAGCAGCATATCGAACAACTTTATCACTGCAGATCTGTGTAAAAAAAATGGCATTGGGTGGACGGACAGACGAACGGATATTTGCTAAGTAACTTATTTTTTCAAATACATTTTAAATTCAAGAATGTTTTGTCTAAGGCGTTTTTTGGCGATATTGGAAAATTCAAAACTACCTTAATATATTTTTCTAGCGCTTACGCGCTGTGCACATGTGTATAACACCGGCACACAAAAAAATGTCGAGTGCGGCATACCAGACTAGTCAATTCTTACGTATTTTGGGTCGCTGAATCTCAATCCGAGGTCACAATTTAAAAGGTAGCGTTCAAAATGGCGGATCCAATATAGGGGATTAGATGTTTTAAAGTTGCTCGGATTTGCTTGAAACTTGGTATTACACTCGTCAAAACGTAAAAATGTAAGAGAAAGTATTCGGTGGAAGAAAGATAGGCGATACGCGTTTCTCTAAGAACTGGTGAAACCAACCGCGTGATGTGGGTTGCGCAAAGTTTGACAAGCTGTACTCGGGGGTTACGAGTCTGGTGCCAGTTTTCCAAAATTCAAAATGGCGGATCCAATATGGCGGATTAGATTTTTTAAAGTTTCTCGGAAAATATAATCCGCCATATTGGATCCGCCATTTTGAATTTTGGAAAAAAAAAAAAATTAGTAAATAACTATTTAAAAATTAATTATATTTTTTTGGATTTTAAAATTTAAATAGACGTTTTTCAAGGTTTACATGTACCATCGTTTTCATAATAAACGCTTACACCTAAAAATGTTACAGATTATATAGAACTTTATCAAGGTCTCTTTGACATTTATTTGTCAAATATTATTATGACATTACTTGTCAAAATAATTCACATTAGTTATGCCGCACCTTACAAATTATCAAAAATGTATTATAACAGCAAGAATAAATGACGGGATAAGTGTACGTGAAATAGCCACTGAATTAAATGTTGCAAACAGCACTAAAATGCGAGCAAAGAAAAAACTTGAGGAAACTGGACAGATTAGCAGAAAGCGGGGTTCTGGTCGAAGTAGAATGAGTAGTGCAGAAGAAGATATGCAATTAATGAATTATCTGCGGGAAAACCCTTTCCATACCGGAGTCAGAGCGAGGGAAGAAACTAACTTTCCTGGGTCATAATGCTGAAGAATTACGACAGGGCATCATTGAGGCTTGGCACGCAAAAATTACACCAAATTACACAAACCAACTGTTAGAATTACAAAGAAGATTTTTTTATTTTTGGTATCTTAAAATAAGTCACTCTTGATGATGTTTTTTTTCTTTATATTTTTGAAGACACTATTTTGAAGAAAAAAACATTATCCCATGAACCGTAAGAGTTTTACAAAAAGCGCTTAGTGTTTTGGGAGTTTAAAATCAAGCAGGGCAAGTTATAAAGAGTGACTTTTTTTGAGATCAAATCAAAAATAAAAAATAAATTCCTCTTTGTAACTCTATCTGGAGACATACTGTATAAATATCATTTATAATAAAAATTGTTAACCTTTTTGCTTATAAGCATATATGCTTAAAGACAGTTATAGGACTTGAACTATATAATATAGACTGTACTTTAACCTTACTTAATTATTACGGAAAATGTCAGTGTCAATCTTAGTAAATATACCACAACTAAAAATTTAAAATGTTGGGGTACCTCAGGGTTCTGTGATGTGAGCGTTTTCTATGAAAATGATGGTACTATTATTCTACTATCTTCAATGCAATAAAGTTCTAAATGCAAATGTTTTAAATTGTTTTAGATAAGAACATGTGTTACACAAACATTGATAAAACAACACAACAAATTAATCTAAAATTTAATTGGAAAATTTACTTAATTAAAAAAAATAATTTTATCTCAAATTGAAAATGTTTGATTTGCTATACTAGGTCATATGCGTCGCTGAGGGGGCAGATTTAACTGCTTATATATTATGAAGCTAAAGTTTTCAACGTTTTTTTGCATTGAAAATTCAAATGAAGCTGAAGTTTGCAACGTTTTTTTGCAACGAAAACTCAAATAGTACATTAAAGCACTTATTCCATAACACGTTTTAAGCGCACGAGTACTTTAGAAAACATGAAGCTGAAGTTTGCAACGTTTTTTTGCATCGAAAATTCAAATAGTATATTAAAGCACTTATTCCATAACACGTTTTTAGCGCACTAGTACTTTAGAAAACTCGCCGCAAGCGGCTTGTTTTCTAAACTTGTACTCGTGCGCTAAAAACGTATGTTATGAAACTAGTACTTTAATTTTGAATTTGAATTTTCGTTGCAAAAAAACGTTGCAAACTTCAGCTTCATTATATATTTTTTAACAACCCATACATAACAAACTTTTTTTAGATGGCGATACTCTAAAGTATATGTTCGGTAAGTTATTTTTTTTTACAAAAAATTCATACGCATGTACCGAAGTCTCCGCATCCAAAAAATACTTTCGTTTATGCACTTAATAAATATCAGTAACTTGGCAGAAAGCAAGTTGATATTAGCAACATAACCTCAAATAGAAATTATTTTTAATTATTCTTAGTTTTAACGCATAATTATTTGTGGCAGCGGCGAGTGAGCGCCTTTTTACGAGTCTCGTACCTTGTCTCGCAAACAGACTCTTCCAGAAAAATAACCATTTTTAGTACTTACTCTCCAACATCGAAGTAAGTCACGACGGAATTTGTCAGAAATGAATTAAAATTCTCATAGGAATTTACATGATTTCTCATTGGATTTCGCAGAAATTATTATAATGTCATAAAAAATTATTTTATTTATTTATTTAATAACAGTCGACTACAGTAGGGACACTAGATCAAGGTGTTAAGGTAGCAAGACGACTTTACAGTACGTGGTTTCAAGAACTCTTTGATATAGAGACTTAAAATTAGAACAAATTGTTCTAAATTTCAAGTCTCGATGTCAAAGCTCAAAGGCTTCTCAATTGGACAAATTTTGCAGCAGTTTATCAGAAAAATCTTGTAAAAAATTTGGCCTGCGGCACTAACTTAGTTATTAAAGGCGTTTTTTTTTAGTTGCCACTTTTTTGTTACTCGTTTTTTCAGGCGGCGCCTTAGCTACGGCCCTGTATAAAATATTCGGGGAAACAAATACCCATGAAGCAAATAAATTACAGAAAAGTTCTCATCAAATATTTTTGCCCTCATTTTGAAAAATTATAAAAACAACAAATTATTTTAGAAGTCTGTATTTACACCACACATGTAACACTTTTAAGATGTTATACACAAAAATCTTGACCTAAACAGGCCATTTAAAACACCGCGTGTAAAATGTCATGGTGTAAATCGGACTTACTACCTGTATCAAAAGTTTGTAACACGAAAAAATCGGCAGCTAATCCGTATTGGAATCGTTTTCACGGTTTAAATATAGTAAAAACAACTCAATTTTAAATATATAAATGATTTAATATGTTAAGAATTAAAAATAAGGGCTAAAAATGCAAAAACATAGAAGTACATACCTGTTGTCTATACAATCCAAAGTACGTGCTATAAAAACACATTTATTTTCACAGAATTCGTTGATATTTTATAATAAATCACCCACTCACATATTATTTTATAAAAGGCACTAATTTACATTATATTTGAACACGTTAACGCGTCGAAAGAAAGTTTATTTATCACAAAAATGCGTATTTTATTCGAAAAAATCGCAAGGTGTGCCTTGAAGCCACATGAACCGCGTCTCGCACACTCAAAAACAACATCACATCAAGGTAGATAGGCTTTGAACTTTCGTGCGCTGTTGCCAAGTCGTGACATTTTCTCAGAAATACTTCATATATACAGGGGTAAACAAAAAGGAACGCGTTTGCTTGCATTTTAGATAAGATTTGAAAAAGGGCCAAAATTAAACTTATTAATATATAATAATAATAATATTAATATAATATAAATAATATTATTTATATTATATAGGCCACTTGCACCAATGACGGTTTAACTTTAAACTTGGATTAAATTGACGGCTGACCAATCAGAACGCAGTATTTTTAACTTAAACTCGGTTTAGCTGAGATAATCCCAGACCAAAAGTTGGTGTAAGTGGCCCTTAGGGAAACTTACACCAAGTTGGTGCCACCAACGATGGCTAATAAAAAAAACACCCTCCGAGAAAAAACTTTGTCCCTAAGTGTTTCTACAAATACAAAATTTAGCTCCGCCCACCTTCGCGCCTTACCACAATAAAAAAAACACCCTCCGAAAAAAAAATCTTTGTTCCTGAGCGTTTCTACAAGATTTGGTTCCCCTCACCCAAGGGGGACCCCCAACCCCAAGAGATTTTTCTCACTATCTCACCTGTCCAATCCAAAACTGTCACTCTCGACTAAACTCGACTAAACCGAGTTTAAGTTCAAAATGCTGTGTTCTGATTGGTTGACCGTCAATTTAATCCATATAAAGAACTTTCACTTTCGGGTTTAGACCGTGTTAATGGATTTTCACTTTCCGACGTTTCGTCTCTTACTACTAGAGACATCTTCAGGGATTAATCTGAAACTGATTTCTCTGAAATAGGCTTAAAAAAATTCTAATGTCCAAAAATATCCAATCAAAAACCCAATATCTAGAAAAAAAAACTTACCTTATGGTCTCTTTTTGCGTGACTACTCTAAAATAAATAGTTTTAATAAATATTTATGGTGAATGCGCCTCTAGTTTAAATGCGCACATTAAAAGTCGTAAACGTGACAACGTAGCATTTGATATGTCTTCTTTTGTCTGCGCATTGTTTATGCGCATCAATGGAATAATATTTCTCCCGCTGTTGTGTTTTATAATTTTTGTTTATATTTTTATTTAACTTGTGTTTAAAATACAATACAGTGCATAATTAAATACAAGCAAAGAAGACTGTATGAAATTACAACGTTTTCCAATGATAACTTGATTTTCGTATATTGGAGCTTAAAATAGCAATACATATTTTTATAGTAAAATGGAGCACGACGATATTTATGGGGATATAGCTGATTATGATATTGGAAAGGATTTTGAACAGGTAAAAACTTTATAATTAGTATAGTATAATTGTGTTAATTGAACATTTTATAAACATAACCTCACTTTGCAAATATTGCTCCATTAGATCATATATACATAGATGCGTCTTGAGTCCACGTCAAACCGAAATGTTTTCATTGCTATATCCAGGTAGATTTCACCTTCCCGCTTCTGTCACCACCCAGCGCTATAGTGGTTTGTTGGCAAATTTGTTATACTTCCCCTCCTCGCAACCTCACCGCTATAATGGTTTGTTTACAATTGGCTTTGTATATGTTCTACATAAAACAATTCAACATTAATGCCATATCTATGTATATATGATCTAATGTTGCTCCTGTATTTTTTTATTTTCTAATTTATTATTTTCAATGTTTTAGTTAAAGGAAAGAAATAAGGTTTTAGAAGGAAAACTATATGAATTTCAAAATGATATTGAAAAGTTAATGAATTCAATATTAACTATGAAAAAGACGCAAGATGTTTTAACCACTAACATCTCAGAATTATACAAAACAGCAAAAAAGGAGCTTGAACGAAAAGATAGAACAATTTCAGAGCTAAGAAATCAGTTGGACGATTTAGCTTTCCGAAGGAATAGATTTAATGGGAATAATAAAAGGAGTAGGGATAGTAAAGAGGAGGGCGAAATTCAAGAAAAGAAGGTAAAATATAATGAAACAAATAATAGAAATGCAAGAGAGTTAATGGAAGAGTTACCAACTTGCAGTGAAAAAAATATTCAGAATGATCTTGCATCTATTAATAACCAAAAAATGACTGATCAAGAAAAAAGTGATAAACCTCACAAAGAAAACCCTTACAAAGAACCTATACATAGGCAAAGTTCCCTCACAGAACATGATCGTAAATCACCATATGATGACGAAAAGTTGCCTCTAAAGAGTAGTAGGTATTCCAATTTACATAGGTCAGAAAGCAATATTGATAAAGCAAGAAATTATGAGCAAAAACGTGACAACTCCCCCAGGGGTGATTCTAGATATTCCAGAGATTCAAATAACAGAAACCAAAATGGCGGTAGGAACAGCCATCTTGATAGAAATAATGACTCAGACAGACAAAGATATGGAGGCAGTAGACATGGTAGATTTAGTAGGAATAATAGAAATGGACCTTATTCACATAGAAATGAACCTGATTCTAGAAATTCTAGGTAATTTATAGATTTAAATCTATAAATAATAATTATAATATAATAATTATTTCTAGAAACCCTGAAATTTGACTGTAAAAATGTTTCTAAAGATCCTTTAAAAAATAATGTTTTTTCCTAAAATTGTGACCTAAAAGTAAAATTTGCTTTTTAAATAATCTACTTATTTATTTTTTTTTCTTATCATTCAGTAAATACTGTTTAGTATACATATATCATAAAAACATTATGGCGCCTATGCATGCCACTTGTGTTCTTTCGCTTGTGCGCTGCGAAAAATCACATAAGACAACAAAAACCACTTTTTTGTTTATTTTTTTTAATAATAAATTTAAGTTAAAATAAAATTATAATTTATATTATTGACACCCAAGATTTGTCTCAATCGATTCTATTTTTAATAATAATGGGCTGTTCAACAATTACGTCACCACAATAAGACAATTTTTAACCCCCCCATTGTTACCCTTTGTTCCTTTTGCTTTGACCACACTAAAACCTAAAAAAAAGTTATGTCACCGATACATCAACCATAGGGCCCCCCACAAAGTAAAAATTGATTTTTTAAAATATATTTTTTTAATTTTGCATAGCTATTTTTTTTATTTTTTTTTTTTTTGAAAAAAAAAATTATCCCTCTACTCCACCCCGAGTTTTACCAAAAATTCCAGCCGTGAACTTTGAATAAGGAACCAAATTTGAATTCTTTAACTCAAAGCGTTTTCTAGTTATCATGTTCGCAAATTTTCCCAGACAGCGTTTTTTCGCGGATATAAGCTTTTTTACACATAAAACGTTGAGAAACATAAAAAAGCAATAACAAAATCTTTTTAGAGACTTTCCTCTGTGAAAGTCGAAACGAAATTCCAGTTTAGGTTGAACCATAAAAAAGTAACGTCACTTTTTATCCAATACCCCCTTCCCCTTAAAGCAGTGACCTAATTTTTGAACAGTCCCTAATAAAATATTAGCAATTTTAATTTTTACATTAAATAAATGTAGGGTGACCACTCTCTGGAAAACCGGGAAAAGTCAGGGAATTTGACCGACCGGGAAAAGGGAATTTTGTGAGAGATATTTTGAGAAAAGCAAAAATTTATAAAACTCATGAAAAATTTAATATTTCCAATCCATAGTTTGCTATTTAAAACTTATTTATTAAAAATTTTCGCCTGCGGCGCCTACGGTATACTCCTGTATAAAAGATTTGCTTATGAAAAAAGAAATTTGTCAAACAAGTTTTTTTTGCAATACTTTCATCTACCAAATTGTTCTTAGCTATAAAGCTGTAGAAAACAAGCAAAAAAAATTTTTGCCTATTCTTTTATGTATTAATTTAAATTTTAGCCTGCTGCCCTAACGTTGTGCTTTTGTTACAAATGCATGTATTTTTTTTTTTTTTAATTTGCAAATGCCTAATTTGTTTAATAACTTACTTTTATCTACTTTTTTGCATATAATTTTTAAGAAAATCGCTTGCGGCGCTTATTTGGTGTTTCTTTTTATGATTCATGTATTATTTTTTATTTGTTAAGTCTTAGTTTATTTAAAAAGTACTTTTTTTCATATTATTAAAATTTTTCGCACGCTGCGCTAATATTGTGCTTGTTTTACAAATTCATATAATTTTTTTCTATTTGTGAAGGCTTCATTTGTTTAAATAAAGTAAATTTTCGCACTTTTTGCATGTTATTGTAAAAATTTTAGCTGGCGCTTTTACTAAGCTAAGCTAAGATATCTAAGCCCTTTTTTTACATATATGTCGGGAAACAGTCGTTTTTTTTTTGTTGTAAAACTCTGCTTATTGGTCAAGGAAAAAGCAAAAAAATTGCTTGGAAAACCGGGAAAAGTCAGGGAAATTTGTTTCTGAAAAATATTTTAATAATAGGAGTCAGAAATTAATAAAAGTAATAACATTACATACTATTTTTATGAATTAAAATTAATAGTGAAAAAAATACGGAGAATAAATTCCAAACCGTGTATTAGATATTTTGAAAAATGGGATGCAAGAAAAATATTGCGAAAAATATTAATAAAATAACCTTTTTACAAGAAAAGAATCAATTCGTTGACCTTTTTAATGCTAAAGCATTAATGTGATATCTTTGTTCTAGAAATTATGGGGAAAAAAGTAAATATTCAAAATTTGAATCTCGTGAAAATGAAACAAGAGATATGGAAAGAACCACAGGAAGAACACAAGAAGGTCACCGAAAGGAAGTTGATAATTCAGAAAGAAACTCTAATGAGAAAGTAATAGATGATAAAAAGCAGTCCACTTTTTTAAAAACAAATGAAAGGGAACATGATACCAAACCAGAAAACAAAAATGGAAATGTATTTTTTGAAAAGCTTACTGACAGGGAGAAAGGCGAAGAAAAGCAATATAAAGAAGAAAAATTGCCTCAGAGTAAATCAGAAAAAAGGGTGCAAATGGAAAATCTTTTTGGTGAAGATAGCACTTTGGACGGCTATCTGGAAATACAGCAAATACTCCAAAAAGAGTTGGAAAATCTTGACGAAAGTGGCGAAAATATGGATACTAAAGATAAAAAAGAAGTTTCCAATAAAGTTGAAAAATTAGATAATACCAAAAAATCCGTCAATTTGGATTCAATTGAAGAAAATTTGGAAATGTTAGAAAAAAGTGGAAAAATTGATGAAAAAACAAAAAATAGTCCTGAGAAAATAGTGTTTTTCGATGATAAATATAAAATACCAAAATTATCACAAAAACAAAAACCAAAAAATGTCAAATTAAAAAAAGCCGATCAAAACGATTTTAAAAGAAAAAAAGTTCCAAGTTATAGAATTCCACATAGTAACATTAGGGATGCAGGTTCAAAAGATAATAATCGTAAAGAAGATAATGTAAAAGTTCATTTTCAGACTGCAGGGACTCAAGAAACCGATCAAAAAGACCTCAAAAAAGAAGAAATTAATAATATTCCTAAAGAATATAATCAAAAAGTTAATGCTCAGACTACAGGGGCTCAAAAAACTGACCAAGGAAATCAACAAAAAGACCTCAAAAAAGAAAAAACTAATAATATTCCTAAAGAAGATAATCAAAAAGTTAATGCTCAGATTACAAGGGCTCAAAAAACTGATCAAGAAACTGAACAAAAAGACCTCAAAAGAGAAGAAACTAATATTATTCCTAAAGAAGATAATCAAAAAGTTAATGTTCAGATTACAGGGTCTCAAAAAACTGATCAAGAAACTGATCAAAAAGACCTCAAAAAAGAAGAAACTAATAATATTCCCAAAGAAGATAATCAAAAAGTTTATGTTCAGAATACAGGGTCTCAAAAAACTGATCAAAAAGACCTCAAAAAAGAAGAAACTAATAATATTCCTAAAGAAGATAATCAAAAAGTTAATGTTCAGATTACAGGGTCTCAAAAAACTGATCAAGAAACTGATCAAAAAGACCTCAAAAAAGAAGAAACTTCTATTTCTACACTTCCGTCTCCTCGCAGACAGAGAACTAAACGTGTCATTTCTGTATCCAAAATAGAACAACTTCAAAACAGAAGAAAACATACACCTACAGAAAAAGTAGAAGGAACTATTTTATCAGAAACACAGAGCAAATCAAAGCCGACTGAAAATGAAGAAAATCAACCATTACATAAGAAAAGAAGTGAAAGTCCTTCAACTGAGAAAAAAGACATGAGTGGGATGCCATCTTTGGAAAATAAAAACAAAGAATCAAGGGAAGAAACTGAGCCTGCTGGGGATATGGAAAATAAAGCGACTGTTGAAAATACAAACAAAGGAACATATATTGAAGAAACAGTAGAAGAGGTTGTTAAGGACAAAAGAAGGACCTCCCCTGTTAAAAGTATAGATAACATAACACCATCCACAGAAGCAGAAACTAAAGTATCAAAGGTTGGAAAGGACCTTGAAAACAAAAGTAATAGGCTTTCTACCGAAAATACAAACAAAGAAACGTCATCTATAGAAAGTAAAAAAGAAGAATTAAAGATCGAAAAAGAAAGTAAAAATAAAAGAAGCATGTCTGCTGTCGAAAGTACTAACAAAAGAGCATCATCCACTGAAAATAAAAGCAAACGACAGTCTACGGCTTCTAATAAAGGCGAAACAAAATCACAAACTAAGAAGTTGTATGTTGACCTAAGTGGCGAACGTGTTACAACTGAAGAAAAAGACTATTCTAAAAAAACTGAATTTAATTCTAAGGAAACAGAGGTTAATCATAAGATCGTTAAGGATAATTCCAAGAAAACTGAGGTTAAATCTAAGAAAGGTGAGGATAATTCCAATTCCAAAAATGAGGTTAATTCTAAGAAAACAGAGGTAAATTCTAAGAAAACTGAGGTTAATTCTAAGAAAACTGAGGTTAATTCTAAGATAAGTCAGGGAAATTCCAAGAAAATTGAGGTTCATTCTAAGAAAGGTGAGGATAATTCCAAGAAAACTGAGTTTATATCTATGAAATCTGAGGTTAATTTTAAGAAAACTGAGGACAATTCTAAGAAAACTAAGGTTAATTCTAAGAAAACTGAGGATAATTCTAAGAAAACTGAGGATAATCCTAAGAAAACCGAGCTTAATTCTAAGAAAAGTGAGGATAATTCTAAGAAAACTGATAATAATACTAAGAAAACTGGGATGAATTCTAAAAAAACTGAGATTAATTCTAAAATAAATGAGTATAATTCTAAAATAAATGAGTTTAGTGACGATGATCAACCACTTAGAACAACATTCAAAGAAGTTTCTAAATCATCTGAAGTTAAAAAAGTCGCTACAACCAAATATCTAGAGTTGACTCATGAAGGAGATATTCCAGTCTTGCACTTGGAAGATACTAATTTTTCTAGTGGGCATCCTAGATCCGATGGTAATGACAGTGTAATCCAAAATTTAATAGATGCTATGAACATAACAACAAGTAACTTAGATTTTTCCTGTGGAAAAATTAATTCTGATCATTCGGGTGGTAAGTTAGACGAATTGAATCTTACAAAACATTTGAATGTTGAAAATGATAAAAGGGAAAAAGTTGATTTGCTCAATGACGATTTAAATATTACTTTAGATACGACGGTAGCTAACGAGTCTTTAAATGTTACAGTGAAAGACAATAGTAATGACGGCGCTTCATTCGCGAATTGTTTAAATAAAGTGACTTCTACACCTATAATTAAGGAAAAAGTGAATAAAATTGACGCAAACTGTGTGAATGTTACAAATAAACTACGTGTGATAACCGAAACTACAAGTACAAGCAACAGTTCTGGTAAAAATGTTGTAACGAGTAACATCACAACAAATATTTCTAGTAACATTGTGAATAATATTGCAACTAGTAAAATAATTACACCAAGTAATTCTACAAATGAAATGTCTAATAATTCTAGTGGTATAAGTAGTGTTAATACCACTGAAAGTAATGTTACAAACTCAAACGGTGTTAAAAAACCGAAACGTAGACGTGTAGTTATGATGGTTACGGAAGATGACTAAAATTAAGTTCTGATAATGTTACTTTTAGTAATATTACAACTGATAAGGTTACAGCTAGTACCATTCCCATATAGCACCAGTCGTCCAATGGACGTCCATTTTAGATCCCTTTTAAGTACATTGGTCCACAGACTAATAATGGATGTACTGTGTACGTCCATATATTTATATCCTTTGAACGACTATTAGTGGACGTCCATTCAGTGTCCATTTTACGCCCATCATTTCAGCTCTCTATGTTTATTCTAAGTGGGTAAAACAGAGAGAGGGTAAACTTAGCCTTATACGCGTATGGGGGGTGATGGGAAGATAAGGGGGGATGTATAATTTATTTTAAAATTTGATTATCAATGGATGAGTATGTAACCTAATTTTAGTTTTAAATTATCTCGTGGGTAATAAATGAATTTTTTAAATTTTAGTGGTGGGGGGTAAGTTTTATATAAAATTGTATTGTCAGTCGAGCATGTGTACCAAATTTTAGCTTACTAAGTATATTCTAAGTGGTCGAAAAAGCCTTTGGCAGATTTGCCCTAAACAAACAAACAACAACAAACATTGCAAGTTAAATAACAGTTTTTCACAGTCGCAAAAACCAGTTAAGTAAGCAAAAAAGCAAGATGCTGGATGGATGGTTTGAACGGACACCTTACGGATGTCCACAGTTGTGTCATCTGGACTCTGAACGGATGTCCATGGGACCTCCATAGGGAAAAAATGGTCATCCTAGGGACATACAGCTGTCCATGAACATAAGTCCATTGGACGTCCATAGTGTCACTTTGTGCTATCTGGGTTACAATTGATAATGTTATTTCTACTAACATTATGAATAATATTGCAGCTAGTAACATAACTGCACCGAGTAATTCTACAAATCAGACTTCTGATAACTCTACTAGTAATAATACATATTGTTAAAACTGTTGAAAGTAATGTTAGTAAAATTATGTTACAATATTAGTTGCTGTTGAAAAACCAAAACATAGACGCAGAAATTAAGGTCTAATAATGTTACAAATATTAAACAAATTTGTAAAATTTCCTGAAGAGTAATTCTGTTACAGAATAATGTACACTGCCGCACATTAAATTCCGGACACCTAAAAAACTGACATTTTTTAAATTCAAATATTTCGAAAACTAATTAATGGATTTGACTAATTCTTTTTTAGTTTTAAAGCTTAAACATTCTTTACTTTTGTTTGTTTTAAGAATGATTATTTTTTTTTTTCGTATTAACAGCAACAAATAATGTACAATTATGTTTTTACCCCAGCTTCTAGGACTTGCATGGTACGCCACTGCAACTGTTTATCAAATTATTAAAGTCTTTTTTATTGCCGCAGTTTTAATGAATATTTCCTAGAAGATGGGGTAAAAAACATAGTTATACATTATTTGTTGCTGTTAATACGAAAAAAAAAAAAAATCATTCTTGAAAAAATCAAAAGTAGAGAATGTTTAAGCTTCAAAACAAAAAAAGAATAAGTCAAATCCATTAATTAGTTTTCGAAATATTTGAATTTAAAAAATGTCAATTTTTTAGGTGTCCGAAATTTAATGTGCGGCAGTGTATTTTTTTTCTAAAAGTACCTACTTGTAAATAATTATAATTTAATTCGTTTTAATTTATTATGTAAAATAAAGTTTGTATTGTAGCCAAAATTAGATGTCTTGGCAGATAAATGGAAGAATATTATTTTTCAAATGCAAATAAACCTATATATATATATATATATATAAACACAAAGAAATCCGGTTAAAGTATTATTAATGGTGCAGGTCGCTTGCAAAACAACTTTACACCACGATATTTCAAGAACGCTTTGACATAGATACTTTTACATAGAAATTTTGGCCAAGAGTTTTTTGACACGTTAAAAATCTTTGGTCCAAAATTTGTCTGTGTCAAAGCGTTCTTAAATTATTGTTGTTTAAACTTTAATACGACTATATGTGTCAAATTTTTTGTAGTTTTACTTTCCCCAAGGAAATGAAACAGAGGTTGGTTCTACCCACAATCAAATGACTGCCCAAAAAAGAAAAAATATGGACTTTCAAATAGTTATTGAACTTATTGTATAGGTTCAAAAAAGGCTCAGTTCTTGTATTGGACTAATGTTCTTAATCTGTACTTATAGGTAGGATATATCCTTGTGACTAATTTAATATGCCCGTCTCTTTTTAGTTGGTTGTAAAGGTTCCTATTAGGAATTTTTTATTGACATACCAAATCAAATTTGCTTTAATGAATATTGTAAATATTTTTGAAATTGATATTTAATATTATATAATATTAATAATTTTTTATAGAAAATTAATAATTTGATTTTTTGAGTATTTTTCGGATAGGTATGGAACACGAATATTTTTAAATTTCAATCCTCACCAGCCATCCTGACAATTATTATTATTATTATTATTATTATTATTATTATTATTATTATTCATTTTGAACATTATGTCCTTCATACAGATCATCTGTCCGTTTTGTATGCACTCCAAAGATGAAATTTTATTGTCTTGTGGCTGTGTTGGCCTAGTTCGGCTGAAATCGGTATCAATCGTTCCGAATTTAGGACGCCAGTCGCCTTATTATGTAGTTAATTAAAAGGTGTGCAGGGTTTCCGAATTCTACGTCCAAGTTTATACAAAAAGAAAAAAATATGGACTTTAAAATAGTTATTGAACTTATTGCATAGGTTCAAAAAAGTCTCAGTTCTTGTATTGGACTAACGTTCTTAATCTGTACTTATAGGTAGGATATATCCTTGTGACTAATTTAATATGCCTGTCTCTTTTTAGTTGGTTGTAAAGGTTCCTATTAGGAATTTTTTATTGACATACCAAATTAAATTTGCTTTAATGAATATTGTAAATATTTTTGAAATTGATATTTAATATTATATAATATTAATAATTTTTTATAGAAAATTAATAATTTAACTTTTTGAGTATTTTTCGGAAAGGTATGGAACACGAATATTTTTAAATTTCAATCCTCACCAGTCATCCTGACAATTATTATTATTATTCATTTTGAACATTATGTCCTTCATACAGATCATCTGTCCGTTTTGTATACACTCCAAAGATGAAATTGTATTGTCTTGTGGCTGTGTTGGCCTAGTTCGGCTGAAATCGGTATCAATCGTTCCGCATTTAGGACGCCAGTCGCCTTATTATTTATTTGATTAAAATGTATGCAGGGGTTAAGAATTCTACGTCCCAGTTTATACAAAATGGATGGATTACCTGTATAAATAACACAGGACAACAGATTTTTTGTGTCGGCTGACGATGGGTTTCTAGTTGGGTTTCGGTTTTTTTTTTAATAGGAAAAGCCAATTAGTTTTTTCTTTGGAAAATTTTATTTCGCTGATATTTTCCAAAATATTAAGCTGAAGGTATTATATGCCTACATTTTTGGAATCATCGCAATATCTATCGACATGATTTTTTTTTTAATCCAGACTGACCTAAATTTAACGATTTTGACCACATCTCAGATTAAAAAAAAACACATCGATAGATCTCGACGCGCTTATTTCAAAAATATATGCATATAATACTTTTAGATTAATATTTTGGAAAATATAAACGACATAAAATTTTCAAAAGAAATAAATTTTGCGTATTAAAAAAAAAACTGACGCGATGGGCCAAAATGGACGACGGATTCGTGTTTAGCGACCAAAAATATACCTAGAAAGCCATTTCTGATCCACGTCAACCGACAAAAAAACGTGGTCCTGTGTAATTGAGTATATTGAAGTTATTTTAAAATTTAAAATTAAGTCGTCAGACTGGCCCATTTTCTGTAAATATTGAGTTAACGTTATTTTTATTAAAATAAGCACATTATTTGTAAAAAGCAATTTTTTTATTAAAAAAATATATAGTTTTTATCATTAATATTCTACTGATTTATATTTTTTTGTGGTTTTCCATAACTCAATGTTTTTGGAACAGTTTATATAAGTGTGACCGAAAAGAGAGTTGTTCTAAATGTAAATTTTCGTATATTTTATATTGGTATTTTAGACCATTTAAAAACGTAAAAACGAAAACGTAAAATCCTAAGAAACGCAGTAAGCTGATTGGTTCAACCTTGAAATTGAACCAATCAGCTTACTGCATTTATTACCATTTTACGTTTACGTTTTTACGCAGTATTTGTAAATAGGCCCTTAGCAACAAACATACTATAGCGCTTTGGCGGTTCCAGGAAGTTCAAGTGCTAAAATCTCGGTTATACAGTGTTATTACACTCACCGTAACTTTTAAACGGGATAACATATCGACTTCAACTGCAAATCGTAAATAAGACAACCTAAACTATCTTTTTCTATTTTGCGACTCTTATAAGCTCATAATCACACGCATTTTGCGTGTTCTTATAGGCCCATAAGAGGTCTCTACTTTTTTTTCTTTTGGGTTGGCAACAGATAAACGCCTATCGTTTGAAGTTTTCCGTGCAAATGTCAACAATTTTGTGTTTAGGTTATTTTTTACCGTGTTAAAATTGTGTCTTGGTTACTTGCAGTGAAAAAGAGAAGATATGATTATAAAATATATCAAAATATCATTTGTTCTTAGAATTTTAAACATAGCGAAAACTGTAATGCCAACCCGAAATAAAAATCCCTAAATCAGTCATCGATTTAAATGTAAGTTTTTTAAAATTTTAGAACAAAATAGAAAAAATTGTATAAAGCACTCGTTTCATAACACGTTTTTAGCGTACTAGTACTTTAGAAAACTCGCCGCATGCGGCTCGTTTTTAAACTTGTACTCGTACGCTAAAAACGTATGTTATGAAACTAGTACTTTAATATACTATTTTGCATATATTTTATATTTTCAGCTCCTAAAATGTGGACAGGGGGCATGGGGGATTTTTATTAATGGAAAGGGGGGTCGTGCAATACATCATTTTAAATTTTTGACTTTGTTTTTTTATTTTTTTTAGGCATTTTTTAGGGGTTTAAATTAGGGTTGAAAATGAGTATTTTGGTCAACATTTTTGAAAAAAATAAATTTTTGAAAAATGATTAATTTCATGATGCAAAAACGTAAATTATACTTTTAAACTAATTTTAATAGATAAAAATAAAAATTTACAAAAAAAAAGCTTAAAAAACGTTTTATTTAGGGAAAAAAAAATAAAAAATCAAAACCAAAAAATAAAAATATATTTAGTTAAATAGAAAATTTTATATGCTTTAAAATGACGTATCACACGACCCCCCATCCAATTAAAAAATTTCCTCCATGCCCCACTAGGGTGGGTCGAAAAATGTTTTTTTTTAGTTGGGTTTTCGGGTAGGGCTAGAAGGCTTCTCAATGCGAAAATTTGTACCTTCCTTTCTTCAGGGGATGGCACATTTTGTTTTATAAATCTTGTGCTATATTTAATAGTTTTGCAAAAAAAATCGCCTACGGCGCTATATTTGGTACATTTTTAATAAAATCAGTAAGCATAACTTTTCTTTTGCAACGTCACGTCTTAGTATTTTTGCACTGACTTTAGATTTTTTGCTTAAATTTTCAGAATTGCTATATTTAAATATAATATTAAGTTAAATAACTAATTTACATTTTATTTATTTATTTTTATTTATTTATTTATTTATTTCAAAATACAATACAAAAACCTTAAAAATATTAAACTATCCGCCTAAACCAGAGGTTTGTGTTGCGGAATAAGAACTATACATTAAAAAATTATATACATATAATCAGTAATCAAACTAGTATTAAATGTAAAGAAAAGGAACTATATGAACACGTGTACGTAATATATGTAATATATTATTGTGAGAAAAAAAAATACAATAAAATTGGAAGCCAAAGGAGTATAAACAGAAGTAAACTAAAATTTTATTATACTAAAATGTTATAAAAGTAGTTTATATCAGAGTGTAATATATAGTTTTTTAGATCACACTTGCGCTTATTTTTTTTTAAGTTTTTAATATTTTTCGGAATTAAATTATACCATCTAGGTCCATAATAAAACATACTTTTCTGTAAATGCGCTGACCGTAATAAAGGTAAGTTAACTGTAGCGTTTTCTATTGATCTCGTTGGATAGTTATGTTGAGGCTGGTCAAATAGTTCTATGTACCTAAACATCCAGAGGCACAACTGAAAAATGAAAAATTTTTTTATTGAAAGAACACTACTATTTTTATAGTCTTTCGGTAGAAAATGAACGTTCTTTAGATAAAATGATTTTTAAGAGAATGTTTTGAGTGACTTCAAGGCCCTTAAGCGTTGTGTCAAGCGCACTACCCCATACTATTATGCAATAGCGAATGATGGATTCAGCCAAGGCACTATAAATAAGAAGAATGTTTTTTGTGCTTAATATGTTTCTTAAAATGTAGAATTTAGGAAACAGCCTTCTTAGTCTCGTAGTTAGCTGGTCAACCTGATTATTCCATTTAAAGTGTTGATCAACTGTAATGCCGAGGTACTTTATAGAACTAACTTTATTTATCAGAGGACAATTACAATCTACCTTTGATGTACAGTTGTCAGTGTGAATTTTCAAAGTGTTTAATTCAGGTTGACCAGCCATGGTTAGGCTAAAAGTGAGGAATTTAGTTTTACTAATATTGAAACTAAGAAGACTGCTATCCAGCCATTTTTTAATTTTTTCTAATCCCAACTCCGCTTTTTTAAAAACATCCTCCCACGTTTGACCACAAAAAACTGCTGCAGTATCGTCGGCATAAGAAATAAGGCAATTTTTGATATCATTTATATCGTACAAAAAATTTATGTATATTAGAAACAAAATAGGACCAAGGACCGTCCCTTGCGGGACGCCCCTGGTTATTTTAACTGAATTACTGTATACATTGTTAATCTTAACACGTTGATATCTGTCAGATAAATAATTTTCAAGTAGCTTTAAAGCTAAACCTCTTATGCCGATTTTTTGTAGACGCCGCAACAGAATTCTGTGGTCCACCGTGTCAAATGCCTTAGCTAAATCCAAAAACACAACTAGGCACTTCATACCAGAGTTTAAGTCACCTGTCACCATCTTTACCAATTCTATCACAGCATCTTCCGTGCTTAAATTTTTTCGGAATCCAAACTGTTTATTTGATAAGATTTTAAACCTATCTAGAAACTTTTCAATTCTGGATTTTAAACATTTTTCCATGATTTTTGCGAAGTTGTTTATTAGCGATATAGGTCGGTAGTTAGTGACAAGTGACTTATACTATATTTGCTGTTTCTAAACCAATTTTTAAGAAAAATAAAAAAAATGTCTGCAGCGCCACATATTTTAAGGAATATTGTCAAAAAATTCATCTGCGGCGCCGGATTTTCTATTTTTAATAACAATTGCCGGTTTTAGTATTTCTTAGCTAATTTTAAATATTAATTTCAATAAAAATTTCCTGCGGCACCAGATTTTTTATTTAGTAACTAGTTTTTAATAATAATTGTAAAAAACTACCTGCGGCACCATAAATTTTTTACCAATTTTTAAAAATTTTGCAAAAAAATAGTTGCTGTGGCGCCAGATTTGATGTTTCCTAACCCAGGTAGCAAAATAACATGACATTCACGTGAAAGCCACCTTAATATGTGACATGTGATGTTAAGATTGTAGTCTCATTTAACAAGAATGTAGCATGGTGGGGATGTCCTAAGTCCGCCCCTAATAACATCACACAATGATATCCCGAAAATAACGTATTTGTGACATTATAAATCCACATTTCTGCGCTGTTATATCTAATATCTTATTGATGCCGTTACTTGAACTTTAATATTTAAATAATATCCTAGGATGTTAGCTTTTTCTAAATAAAACCATTAAAAACGCTATAACCCTATAAAAAAAAATCTGATTTAAAATCAATCAGTAATTGAAACAATCACAGATTGAAACAGATAGATTCTAAATACGAAATTGCAGATTAATCGGAGAATATATTCCTTTAATCCGTGTCCGTGGTTTTGAGAAGCCCGGCGGAGCCCCCTATCCATTAGAAATCGTATAATGTGTATATAATTTCCTTATAATAATTTACTCTATCAACATCGTCTTATATCGATTTTTTTGCTTCGAACGTCGGTGAGAAGCAAAATAACATGACATTCACGTGAAAGCCACGTTAATATGTGACATGCGATATATTCACAGCGTTGCTAAATATTTTTTATTAAATAAGATGGTTGTCACGTCTCACGTGTTACGTTGTATGTGATGTTAAATACATGTTATTTTTCAATATTATGTTATGATTTAGTTTAAAAATACACCCAAAAGTGATGTTAATTTCTTGTAATATAACATCCCTTGCTACCTGGGAACCTATTTTTAAAAATAATTACAGAAAAAATTTTGCAGTTCCACATTTTAACCATTTTTAAAAAATATTTGCAAAAAAAATCGCCTGTGGATGTTTAGCTTCTAGAACAATAAATCTTGCTTTTTGCACAAGTTCATGACCAGACAAAAATTTTGAGCCCTTATACGTTAAAATTTTATCAATTCCAGTTGAAGTTACAGATGTTTTAAAAAGAGGCTAATTTTGCGATCACTCTTTTACCTTTACACCCATGGGCGGATTTAGGAGAGGGGCCATGGGGGCCATGACCCCCCCCCCCCCCCCAGCGAGATATATTAGCATAGAAATATCTTAAAAATTATATTTTTGGTGAAAGCGCAATTTTTTTCCTTATGGATGGCCCCCTCCCCTAAAATTAAATAAATCCCCCCTGTTTACACCCCCCTACAACGATTACCTCGGATCGTCCCTGCGCCCTTCTCTGACAGAAAATCTCTGTACTGTAGTGACAGTGACGTCGCGTTAGGCGCCTTGACGCTTTAAACGCTCTATTCATAATATCCCCTAGTTCCAAATAGAGACGACCTAGGAACGCCGTCGCGACGGAATATTGATTTTATTTCTCTGCCAGTCGAAAATGCGATTATAAAACGACGAATCAAAATAATAAACAAACAAAAAACAATGTCTAGATAAGTTGGAAAAATTTATAAAACTGACTTCCGACCTAAAAGTTATTATTTTTGTTGATTTCGAACGAAAAAATAGAAATAAAATGGGTTCTATAGTTTTAAGGTCGCTTTCTGTGCTACTCGGGCTGTTTTTCATATTTGTGGGAGTTCTTAAGTTATCCAGTTATATTTCTAAGGACCTTCACAAGGACTTGGTAAGTTTGGAAATTTTTATTAATTATTTTTAAGTTATGTGCAATTGTTTTTGTATAAAATTGTTGCAATGATATTTACATTTTTTGGCAAAATGCCTATCTAGGATTTTGCAAATATTTTTAAAACCTGTATGTAGACCACGTCAATTGATATTTTTGCTAAATTCAATTTTTATTGAATTTTTTTCTTAATGGCTAAAAATTTATTAGGACCTTTTTTCATTTTTTTCTAGTCAATATTTGCCTAAGGGTCGTCTACTAATGATATCACACTTTTAGGGAGGAGGTGGTGCTCCTAGAAGTTGTGACACTTTGTAACAGAGGTGGGGGTATAAGCTGCTGTGACGTCACAAAATTTAAAAATATTTTTGAAGTTTAATAAAAAGGTTTAAATTTTACCCCAAAAACCTACTTTGGTACAATAATCACATTTTAAATTAATAAAGTATCTACTATTTGTGACCAAAAACCTTCGAGCTAAAGATTTCAAATTTGGCAATTGGTTCTTTATCCAAAGTTCTCAGATGGTATTGTTTTTGGTAAAAATAGGGCTGGCGTAAAGGGTCCAAATGTGTAAAAACTATTTTTTATTTAAAATATTTTTTGTTTAAAAAAGAAATCATCTTTTTATGCACACCTTGTATAAAAAAATCAGAACTAACGCACCTAATTTTAAGTGGAAATTCTACATAAAACATAAAAAAGTTCCTATAAATATATGTCCAAAAACAGGTTTTAAGGGGCTTCGAAAATTTGGTTTTTATTTAATAACTATTTAATAAGTTTTGTATTTGATCCAACATTAATAAGGTCTATCATTGTATGTTATTTTTATGTGATTATTTCGAGGCTTATTTTGACAGGGGCGTGTAAAACGGGGAAGATTTTCACTTTTTCCACAAACTTTGTTGTATTCCTGTTTTTCTGTTGTATAATTGCTTCTATTTTATATTGTGGGTCTTATAATTAAATATTTTAATGTTTTGTCTATTTTAGCGAAAAGAATACGTAAAATATGCGAAAGTGTTTCCGCTATCAGAAGCCTTAGATTTTAAAATTCCATCGAAATGGTACCGACGAACTGTGGGTACCTTAGAAATAGTTTGTGGGGCTGCGATGGCATTTATTCCTAGTCGTAAGTACCATAACCAGACAGCGGGAAGTTTCGATTCATCGAGTATTTTGATTCATTTCTGTCGGTGACACGAGACCTCCCAGGTAGCAAGGGATGTTATATTACAAGAAATTAACATCACTTTTGGGTGTATTTTTAAACTAAATCATAACATCACATAATATTGAAAAGTAACATGTATTTAACATCACATTTGCAACGTAACACATGAGACGTGACAATCATGTTATTTAATAACAAATATTTATCAACGCTGTGAATATATCGCAAGTCACATATTAACGTTGCTTTCACGTGAATGTCATGTTATTTTGCTTCTCACCGACGTTCGAAGCAAAAAAATCGATATAAGATGACGTTGATAGAGTAAATTATTATAAGGAAATTGTATACACATTATACGATTTCCAATGGATAGGGGGCTCTGCCGGGCTTCAGAAGACCACGGACATGGATTAACGGAATATATTCTCCGCTTAATCTGCAATTTCGTATTTAGAATCTATCTGTTTCAATCTGTGATTGTTTCAATTACTGATTGATTTTAAATCCGATTTTTTTTATAGGGTTATGGCGTTTTTAATGGTTTTATTTAGAAAAATCTAATATCCTAGGATATTATTTAAATATTAAAGTACCAGTAACGGCATCCATAAGATATTAGATATAACATCGCAGAAATGTGGATATTTGTCACAAACACGTTATTTTCGGGATGTCATTGTGTGATGTTATTAGGGGCGGACTTAGGACATCCCCACCATGCTACATTCTTGTTAAATGAGACTACAATCTTAACATCACATGTCACATATTAACGTGGCTTTCACGTGAATGTCATTTTATTTTGCTACCTGGACTACCGAAAACAAATTATCAAGTTTTTTAGGTAGGTAGTGTTATTTTTTTCTGAAGGTTGGAAATATTTTCGGTACTTATAATTACCATACATGGTTTGGATGGTTATGTGTAAACCAACGAACTAATAACTCTTCTCTCTAGAATACGCATACCGTTAATATAAAGTATCGCAAACATCTCGGTTTGTTTATAAACAAATAGTACCCAGGTAGCAAAATAACATAAAATTCACGTGAAAGCCACGTTAATATGTGACATGTGATGTTAAGATTGTAGTCACATTTATCAAGAATGAAGCATGGTGGGAATGTCCTAAGTCCGCCCCTAATAAAATCACACATTGACATCCCGAAAATAACGTGTTTGTGACATCATAAATCCACATTCCTGTGCTGTTTTATCTAATATCTTATGGATGCCGTTAATGGTACTTTAATATTTAAATAATATCCTAGGATATTAGCTTTTTCTAAATAAAACCATTAAAAACGCCATAACCCTATAAAAAAATCGGATTTAAAATCAATTAGTAATTGAAACAATCACAGATTGAAACGGATAGATTTTATATACGAAATTGCAGATTAAGCGGAGAATATAATCCTTTAATCCGTGTCCGTCGTCTTGAGAAGCCCGGCAGAGCCCCCATCCATTGGAAATCGTATAATGTGTATACAATTTCCTTATAATAATTTACTCTATCATCTTATATCGATTTTTTTACTTCGAACGTGGGTGAGAAGCAAAATAACATCACATTCACGTGAAAGTCACGTTAATATGTGACATGCGATATATTCACAGCGTTGCTAAATATTTGTTATTAAATAACATGGTTGTCACGTCTCACGTGTTACGTTGCAAATGTGATGTTAAATACATGTTATTTTTCAATATTATGTGATGTTTTGATTTAGTTTAAAAATACACCCAAAAGTGATGTTAATTTCTTGTAATATAACATCCCTTTCTACCTGGGATTTTTTGTTGTTGACCGCTTATTAAAAAAAAAACTAAGTATATACGTAAATTATTATACGTTTACTGTACGTTTATTAAAAGTTTTATATACGTTTATTATAAGTTTATTATACGTTTATTATACGT
This sequence comes from Brachypterus glaber, assembly GCA_958510825.1. NCBI lineage: Eukaryota > Metazoa > Arthropoda > Insecta > Coleoptera > Kateretidae > Brachypterus > Brachypterus glaber. Next base: position 57,527,521 of record OY294046.1, on the reverse strand, counting down.
TTATTGTACGTTTAATAATTTTAACATAAAATAGACTTTTGTGTTTATTGCACAAATTTGTAACTGGAGCCAAGCAACTCCTGAATCCGCTTTTGCTGGGACCACAGCTATGCACAGGTTTGGATCTTATGGGTAAAAACTATTACTTTTTGCAAAAGCTCGCATGAAAAAAATGCCAAGCGTGTGAAACCCCCATGCCCTGCTTTGAGCCGGCCCGGAATATGTTTTGTCTACGACTGCTTTAGAATGTAAGGAAAAACACACATTTTTCAAACACATCCATTCTAGCTCTAGATAATGTATGAATATTCCGTATCAAGTGTTAGAATGTAGTGCCAACTCTTGTTTATAAAAGTAAAAAAACTGTAGCAAAATTTGCAAAACTATATTTATTTTACCATGAAATATTGAATAATTTAATGTAATTTAAAGTTTTGCGTTAAAATTACATAAAGTTTATTAGTTTTTCTTAATATTTGACCAGTTTTTTATCACTTTAGTTCAAAAAATTAAAACTGCTCCATCTATGGTTAAATATTTAAACCTGATATCTGTCACAATAATCTGACATAACCTTCAAATTTTGTATTATAATTTGTAAATATGTGCTAAAATTAAATAAAAATCTTTTTTAACTACTGAATTGATAAAATTATTAAATAACATTAATTGCTTTATTTAAAAATATGTGTTTTGTTGCATTTACAATGTCAGTTCACAAAAAAACATTGTTTTTGATCTTTTCCGCAGTTTAAAGCCATACAGCGTTTCATATTTGCAGTCGAAGAAAAAGTATAGTCTACAAAACGTATGGAATAGTCATTCCGCGCTCGCGGGACCGCGGGACTCGTCTGCCGGCTCGTATGACAAACTTTTCGCTCGCGCGGAATATTGTCTATTCCATACCCTGGTAGCAAAATAACATGACATTCACGTGAAAGCCACGTTAATATGTGACATGTGATGTTAAGATTTTAGTCTCATTTAACAAGAATGTAGCATAGTGAGGATGTCCTAAGTCCGCCCCTAATAACATCACACAATGACATCCCGAAAATAACGTGTTTGTGACATCATAAATCCACATTCCTGTTATATCTAATATCTTATGGATGCCGTTACTGTTACTTTAATATTTAAATAATATCCTAGGATATTACCTTTTTCTAAATTAAAACCATTAAAAACGCTATAACCCTATAAAAAATCGGATTTAAAATCAATCAGTAATTGAAACAATCACAGATTGAAACAGATAGATTCTAAATACGAAATTGCAGATTAAGCGGAGAATATATTCCTTTAATCCGTGTCCGTGGTCTTGAGAAGCCCGGCAGAGCCCCCTATCCATTGGAAATCGTATAATGTGTATACAATTTCCTTATAATAATTTACTCTATCAACATCATCTTATATCGATTTTTTTGCTTCGAACGTCGGTGAGAAGCAAAATAACATGACATTCACGTGAAAGCCATGTTAATATGTGACACAGCGTTGCTAAATATTTGTTAATAAAAAACATGTTTGTCACGTCACACGTGTTACGTTGCAAATGTGATGTTAAATACATGTTAGTTTTCAATATTATGTGATGTTATGATTTAGTTTAAAAATACACCCAAAAGTGATGTTAATTTCTTGTAATATAACATCCCTTGCTACCTGGGTACTAGTTATAGAATATACTATTTTGATCTTCAAATTTTGATTTCATCATTGTCATTATTAAATTAAAATCGTTAAATCATTGATTTAAATTGGCGTACGTTTTGAGTGTTTCAGGTAATAACTACCTAGTAATCAAATACTTTAAAATTATCTAAATATTTATTAAAAATTTATGCGTTAAGCACGTCTGAAAATAAAAGGTTCAACAGGTCTGTACAAAATCAGTGTCAGTGTGTTATTTAAATTTAGTTTATTTTAACTGGAACTTGCCCGTTATAATATTATGTCAATGTTAGGTTAAAAATATTCGTTGCTCTTGACTTTAGTTTACCATTACTACGGTGACAGGAATATATTTTTTCTACGACTGCTTTAGAATGTAAGCAAATACACACACTTTTCAAACACAGAATGAATCAATTCTAGCTCTAGATACGGTATGAATATTCCGTATCCAGTGTGAGCACATGTAGTGCCATCTCTCGTTTATAAAAGTAAAGAAAACTGTAGCAAAATTAGAAAAAAAAATATATTACCATGAAATATTGAATAATTTAATGCAATTAAAAATTTTGCTTTAAAATTATATAAAGTTTATTAGTTTTTCTTAATATTTGACCAGTTTTTTATCAATTTAGTTCAAAAAATTAAAACTGCTCCATCTATTGTGAAATATTTAAACCTGATATCTGTCACAACAATCTGACATAACCTTCAATTTTTGCATTATAATTTGTAAATATGTGCTAAAATTAAATAAAAATCTTTTTTAAGTACTGATTTGATAAAATTATTAACTAAAATTAATTGCTTTATTTAAAAATATGTGTTTTGTTGCATTTACAATGTCGAGTCATAAAAAACATTGTTTTTAACCTTGTCCTCAGTTTAAAGCCATACAGTGTTTCATATTTGCAGTCGAAGAAAAAGTATAGTCTACAACACGCATGGAATAGTCATTCCGCGCTCGCGGGACAGTCATACTCGCCTACCGGCTCGTATGACAAACTTTCCGCTCGCGCGGAATATTGTCTATTCCATACTAGTTATAGAATATACTATATTCTACTTTTACTGTATATAGCACATTCCGTAAGCGGATGAAACCTATTGCGATATATTAAACCTTTTAGCAAAATCAACGAAATACAAAATTTACTATAAAATATTAAATTATTAGATAAAAATTAAATTATTGGATGTAAATTATTGTTTTTTACTTTTATTATTAAAACTTTTGGTTATTATGTAATTTATAAAAAGAAATGAATATATAAAACTTTTGTCGTAGAAAAAGTCTGCAACACGGGTAAAATGGCTATTCCTCACTCGTGGACCATCCCCCTCGCCGCTATCACGGTTTGGGTGACAAACATCCACTCGTTCGGAATATGCATCATTCTATACTTGTTACAGAATATACCATACTAGTTACACACCCGAGAAAACTCATGCGTTAGTAAATAATAGTATATTAAAGTACTAGTTTCATAACATACGTTTTTAGCGCACGAGTACAACGAGCCGCTTGCGGCGAGTTTTCTAAAGTAGTAGTGCTCTAAAAACGTGTTATGAAACGAGTGCTTTGTACAATTTTTTCTATTTTGCTCTAAAATTTAAAAAACTTACATTTAAATTGATGACTGATTTAGGGATTTTGTTTTGGGTTGGCATTACAGTTTACACTATGTTTAAAATTCTAAGAACAAATGATATTTTGATATATTTTACAGTTATCTCTTCTTTTTTCACTGCAATTAACCAGTCCACAATTTTAACACGGTAAAAAATAACCCAAACACAAAATTTTGTAAAAAATTAAACTTTAAATCAACATTGACATTTGCACGCAAAACGTCAAGAGATAGGTTTTGTATGTTGCCAACCCAACAGAAAAAAAAGTAGATACCTCTTATGGGTCTATAAGAACACGCAAAATGCGTGTGATTATGAGCTTATAAGAGTCGCAAAATAGAAAAATTACTTTTTTATTACTTTTTTTTTACTGCAAAAAAGCAGATTTCCGCGATTTTTTTGTTTGTATCTCTGTCTGTCCGGGAAAATTTGAGACCACGATAAGTAGAGAACGCTTTGAATTCTCGGAAGGGTTTATTTTTGCTAAAAATTGGGGTGGGGTAAGTGGGTCAAAGGAGGTTAAACTATTATTTCAAAACATTTTTTTAAAGAACCTGGCACACATATAGGGGGGTTCCTGGGCCTCAGTCAAACTGCCTCAAATTTTGATATTTTGTAATTTCGGGGGTAAACATTAAATTAGGAAACTTGCAGCCACTTTTTTGACGTATATTAAGGTTATTTTTTACTTACGTAAATATTAACATAGTTTGGTACATCGACAAATATTTTATTTTTTTTTCTTTTACTTATATAATTTTTCTTTATGCATTTTTTTGAAAATTAATTTCTTATTTTTTTTTAGATAAGATCAAAAATGGCGCAAATATATGCTTACTAGTTTTAACTTTAATGGCTGTATATTCCCACTACATGGTGGCGGATAAACTAGAAAGAACAGCACCAGCTTTGGTATTTTTATTTATGCTGAGTGGAAGGTTGGTGGTATTTTACCAACTGCAAAGACAAGCTGAAATCAAAGCAGAAACTGCTACTACCACTGCAAATGGATTTAAACAAGATTAAAAAAGAAAAAATACAAATAGGTGAAACGTCCGTATAAAATATGAAACGTCAAATAGACAGGAAACATAAAGAAAAAAAAATATATTTATGCTTATTAAATACAAAAACCACTTCTTTGAAACTTTTAAAAATATTACGATTAATTATAGGATACAAAATTAATAATTTAGCAATTCGGGTAAATTGTGTTTGCTCTAGATTAGATACAACTCATCTAAAGTTCGAAAGGTCGCACCGTGTTGGCTAATAATTTTATTCCTGACCTGCAAAATTTTAATTCAGAAAAATTTTGTACTTGAAAAAATGTTGGCTAATTAAAACTTATTATTATTTTTTGTAAAATTAATAATCCACAGGGTACTTTAATATACAGGGTGGTACGAATTATTGTTTCAGAAACAAAGTATAATAAAGTTTCCATAGACCTAGGTTTAGAAAGTACCACTACGGCCTTTTCAAAAATAAGTTTTTTTATGGGAGCGCGTCTTTAAAAGCTTTATTTTGACATTGGTGTATATAATTTTTTTTCAGAATTATGGATGTAATTTTTTTATGGACGCATCTCAGGGCATGATCTCTTATCTTGTATTTTAGCAGATTTATTTTATTTTTTTTATTTTTATGTCTATTTGAAAACATCCTGGTTTAGGATTCCTGAATTAATTAAAATGATACCTTTATCATTAAAAAAAAGAAAAATGTATTCTCTGTAAGATGAATAGGGGGAATTATAATAATTTTTTTAATTGTTTTTTTTTATTATTGTGGCGAGCCCGGCGGACGACTCCGAAGGGCGTAAATTGGTGATGAAGGCCGTTCTTTAGTTACATGTTTTACATGTTTACATTACATGTTTGTTTATCCTCATACTATTCTACTTAATTAAGCATCCCCTAAGTCCAGGACTTGTGCGGGCTAGTAGTAGAGGTAACCACCGGCTTATACTGACTTTCGAACCAGTGTAAAAATTTTCAGAAGTGTTTTATAAGTCTCCACAAAAGTCTAGAAAATCTCGCTAATTTTTTTCAGAAATCTGTTTTTTTCAATGCACATATTTTCCTTAAATATATTATGGGTCAATTTTAAGATTCTAGATAACCTGTCAAACTTGAAATTACATTTACATCAAGGGTTAATAGCGGCCAATGTGTTACATTTACCCCCAATACCCCTATTCAGCTTACTTACAATATAATTGATATAATTGATAAATTGAATAAATTAAAAAAAAATCAAAACATATATTTTCTGTAACACGAAAAAAAGTAAATTAATCTGAAAAGGTTTATAAAATATTTATAGCAATATATACCAATCGAATCTTCATACTTTCAATATTGCTTTTTTCTAAAAAGCATTATTTTATTTTTAGCTTATATTATTATAGTCCTTAATATGAAAATAAATTTACTATATAAAATTAAAATGTTTAAGAACATCTTTTACCAAGCAAAAAAAACCGTTTTTTAATTTTTTTTTCGAGACAAATCATTTTATTTAATTATTCAAAATATTTAAAAAATAATACTAATAAATAATACTTTATTTTCTTAAAGGCGCCTTTTCACGGAGTAAGTTGTACGCAAGTTTGGTAAAATGCAAGTTTGCTGCCAGAGATATAGCAAGAGGACAGTTGCACATTGATTTGCCTTTTCACGGAGCAAGTTGTACGCAAGTTTGGCGCTATATTTGGTCTGTTTTCTCAAGCAAGATAGTAAATTAAAAATCGCACAGTAAATATTTTTACAACAGGTTTGAATAGTATATGTTTGTGTATAGAATATAGTTATGTTTTATAAAATAAACTACGCAGTATATTCGCACATCCAATATTCGAATCTGTTTTGAAAATATTTACTGTGGGATTTTTAATTTACTATCTTGCTTGATGAAACAAACCATTTGGACTTTGGAAGTTTGGCAACGAACTAATAACTAATAAACTAATAAGAGTTATTAGTTCGTTGAAGTTTGGTGACGAAAACCTAACCTAGCATTTGCTTTAAAGCTGTAAATTTACAGCGAATAAAACACAACATGGCTTGAAAATAGGATGCGCAGCGACTGAATCATTCTTGCAAAAAACTTGTATAGCATTAAACTTGCGTACAAATTGCTCCGTGAAAGGGCACCTTTAGATGTACCACTTTATACTATAGTCCCCATTCCCTTATGGCAAACAAGTGCTAAGATTATTCTAAGACGCTTCTAAGAATATTCTCTCCTTAGAACGTTTTATAGGAATAACATTCTTAGAACAAAGTGCTATTAGGGTTACGAATATATATTTTCTTAACTTATTTCCAGATTGATGATGGTAAATCAAAAAATATATTTTCTTGATTATATCAAATATTTGTTATTTTCTAAATAATGTTACAGTCTTTGTTTAAAAAAGTAGAATGTTGTGGATTTTAAAATTCAAAATTTATATGTAACATTGTTCAGAAAATTATTTTATTGTTGGTTTATGCTAGACGTTACTAGAAATTAATAAATAAATTAATTGTGACTGCTAGTACAGCATGCTGTGCGCATGCTTAGTGTGTTAGTATAATATACTTACTCAGTAGGAATGCGCACTGTAGTGATAACACTAGGCAACAAATCGAACTTTTTTTTTGCGCCGATCGGACTGTAAATTTTTCTTACTAATTCGAGGGCTTAGATTCCAGCACCTAAAATTTTTGAGATATAAGTCCAGGAAATAATTACGTTTTTTTTTTCAAAATCTTTAAAAAAATAGTAGGATTTTGAAAATTTTAGGGTATATTAAATATAAATACGAGGAATTCAAAAATCTATATGCCAAGGACCTACGGTCACAGTAAGTACGCGAAAAAATAAATAAAAAGCTTAAAATGTAAGTGCAGAGTTTACTTAATTGCTCATTTGTGGCAAACCTATCAAAGTATAAAAAATTTATAGGACTTAATTTGTAGATTATAAAATTCTCTACAAAAATATTTATACAAATATTTTTTTATTTTGCTTAGTTTGTTCGTAAAAAGTAAATAAATGAAAAAGAAATAAAATTAAAGGACACAGTGTAAACTTTTTTCCCGAGCCAAAAAAATATATTTTTCTTATCAATTTAAAGGCGCAGAATCCGAATTTGACATTAAAAAAAGATCCAGCACGTCGTATTTTTTAAATTTTAGTACAGGCAATTACGCCAATTTAAAAATAATTTATAAAACAAAATATTGTGTATTTTTTGTCGTTTTTTTAATGGTTCTACATCATAAAAATGTTACTTTATTACATAAGAACCATATTACGTAACATTTTTTTAGTTCATTTTTGACCCCCTAGTGATCATTTTTGACGATTTTTAGCATGAGTACGTGGCGATAAGCTTGTCCCCTTATGCACCGTCTCATTACCCCCTTAGTTTTGTCACAGGATCCATTTTTTTTTAAATATTTTTTTTAATATCCCTATTTATTCTACCTATGAATTTAAAGTTTCCATATTTTAGGTTGGGCATTTAACTAATATTAAGTCGCCGAATATAAATTTATCCTCGGAATATTTTTATCTCCCATGATTTTATAACAAAAGGACTAAAATAATGATTTTTTATCACTTTTATCTCATTTTTCTCAGAAACCTTAGGTAATAGAAATATTCTGAGATCAGATTCGGCCTCAGCGACCCAAAATTAGTTAAAAAGCATATGACTCCAATCAGGGCAAGAAACCGTGTTGCCTAGTGTAATTAATTAATTTTTCTAGTTAAATCGGAGCATAAACCAGCCATTATTAAAGCTAATTTATTACGATTCACTCACCGCACGCGCACTGATTTTCTTATTTCTGTTTTGAAGACGTCAAATTGACGTATGCCAAAAATTATTTTAAGGTTATGTAACATTCTTTTGCAGAATTTTACAAAAATATCTACTTTTTTCTTTGCGAGCTAACAGTTTTCTTTAATTAGCTAAAAGTACTCGCTTTTAATAGTATTTTCGTAAAAAAAAATTGCGGAATATTCATTAATAAACATTTGATTCTTAAAATATATCGCCTTCTAAATTCTGAAATATCGTATCTGAAAAATTCCTCCCATTAAAAAAAAACACCAAACCAGCAAACTACCAAACCAAACCATTATTAACGTAAGCCAACGCCTCCCATTAAAAAAAAAACACCAAACCAGCAAACTACCAAACCAAACCATTGTTAACGTAAACCAACGCCTCCGATTAAAAAAAAAAAACACCAAACCAGCAAACTACCAAACCAAACCATTGTTAACGTAAACCAACGCAACAATTAAAAAGATCAAACAGAAATTCGAGTATTTTAACAATGTTTTGCTATATATTCTAACAAAAAAACTGGATTTTCCGCACCTAATTATATTCAAGACAGTAAGTTTTAGTAATAAAACCAGAAATCAGTGCAAAAATATAGTTAATTTTTGTGGACCTGATGCGCACCGTAACCCCACTCAAATTAAACTATTTCATAAAACTACAACTGCCTAAACGGAAGCCACTTTTGACATCCGTCAAAACAAAAATAAGCAAACCAGTGCGCATGTGCTAGATTCTTCTCATTACTGCGGTGAGCGATTTAATTTAAAATTTCCATAAAACATAATTTTAAAAAATCGAGAAGCGAGTGATTATTACTTTAAATTTAGATAAATAAATTTTTGTGTAATTTTTTAGGGTAAGTTTAGGCAAATTTTTAAATTAGGATTCCAACCATATATTGTATAGGTATCTATAATATTATGGTATTTATACTTCCATAATGTCATTAAATGTCGTCATCATTAAAATAATAAATAATTTTTAAAATAGTTTGTTTTATTTTAAAAAATTCTATGGGATTCACAAAACGATAATAGTAGTTTAAATATGTCTATAGGTATACTAAAGGCCTAGATTCATTAAAGTCAAAAACAAAAAAATAAAAAGAAACAAGGAAAAAAAAAATTTTTTTTCAAAAAAAGTTTCTTTTTTCGTAAAACGAAAAATAAATTGGAAAAAAAAATGTTTTTGAAAAAATTGTTTTTACACCCTTAAACCAACCCGATTTTTACGAAAAACAATCCTAGCCTAGAACTTTAGATAATCAATCTGTGGTCCAAATTTGAAGTCTTTAGCCCGAAGCGTTCTTGAGTTATCGTGCACGATTTGTGACCATGGTCACAAATTTCCCGGACACTGACCGATAGGCAGAATTTTTTTTGTAATACGTTTCGTAATATAATCAGGGCCGGACAAAGCCAGCCTGGGCCCCGGAAAAAACTTTTTTCCCGGCCTCTAAAAAAAAGCTTTACCCCTAGCAGAAAATTAAACTTGGATGACTAAACAAACGTCGTCGCCTCTGAAAAAAAGCCTTACCCTGGTAGAAAAATGTCGTCAGGCCCCCACTGTCGACGCCGGGCCCCCTCGGAGGCTCGGGCCCCCTCGGAGGCTCGGGCCCCAGGGAAACGTCCCCCCCACCCCCTGAATCTGGCTATAAATACAATAATACTAGGCGTCCTTCAGTTCAAGTGAAGGACGCCTTGATATTGATTGTAAAAATTAGGTATTTATTTATTATTCTTTATTTTTCATAAATCTTCTTGTTGTTAAAATTGGTTATATGGGTAAAAATTACCTTAGTGGCGTCCGAACGTTACGAGGGACGCGTCCCTGGTATTTTTTTTATTTTTTAAGTCGCCTTACAGTTGGTTCTTTTTTACATAACAAATTCTAAATCTATATTTATTGAGTCAGAAAAGTGGTGAACTTGACATGAAAATGTTATTTCTGTAACTCAAATGCTTAAAAATAGAGCTTAAATATATTTATATGTATACATGAATCACAAATAAGTTAATAATAGAAATTTCAAATTTTGGAAATTAAAAAAAATTAAAATGAATTACTTCTGGTGACATCTAGAAACAAAATTAAATTTTGTTCCTATATTTAATATACTAGTTACTGTGGGATGATCACACTGGGATCTTTACATTTAGAATGTTGGTACAGCTACTTATTCACAGATTGCAGCACTCTTCATTTTATCGGTTTTATTTGTTGGTTCAAGTTTGTGTTTGGATTTTTTTCAAATTTAGAACTCTTAAATAGGACAACCTAAACTATCTTTTAGCATATATTTGATACTTTTAGCTCTTAAAATGTGGCCAGGGGGCATGGGGGAACGTTTTTTTTTTTTAAATTGGAAGGGGGTCGTGTGACACACCATGAAATTCTCCATTTAACTATATTTTTTAATTTTTTTAAACTTTTTTTTGGGGTGAAAACTCGGTTAAAAATGAGTATTTTTGCTAAAATTTCATAAAAAAAAATCAAACAATTTTTTTAAAATGACTAATTTCATGATGAAAAAACGTTAATTATACTTTTAAACTAATTTTAATTGACATAAATAAAATTTTACAAAAAAAAACTTTAAAAATCTCATTTTTTAGCACAAAATATTGAAAAGTCAAAACCTTAAAAAAATTATTTAAATAAATAAAAAAATTACACAGTCCAAAAGAGAATTGTATTTGCTTTAAAGTGATGTATCACACGACCCTTTTTTCCATTAAAAAAAAAATTCCCCCCATACCCCCCTTCGAAGGGGCCTTCCCACATTTTAAAAGCTAAAAGTATCAAATATATACTAAAAGATAGTTTAAGTTGTCTTATTTAAGAGTTCTAAATTTGAAGTCGATATCTCAACTCGTTCAAAACTAAAGAGGGGTGGGTGACTTTTGGACCGCTCTGTATGAGTCAAAACACTCCTTTTATGAAGATAGGTGGATATTTTATACGATCATCTTATTTTTAAGAATATAGTGATAATTTTAAGGGGCTGTTCAACAATTATGTCACCGCTCTTGGCGGGGGTGGGGTCAGAAGTAGGGCATTCAAATCTCGGGACCAGCGAACCTGACATGGTCCCGGGACTGAAAATAAAAATCCCGGGACCATTATTATGGTGCCAAAAAAGAAAAAAAATTGTGTACATTTTTTTAATTTTTTTGGAATTGTCATATCAAAAGAAAATGAGCATATATCATATATTTGTGATAATTTTTTTTTAGCAAGAAACGCAAAGTTTTCATAGAAAAAATATATATTTCGATATTAGGTAAATAAATCTATAAAAACACACAAAAATAATCTAATAGCATTTTTAGTGGATTATTCCTATTATAGAAACATAAAAAAACTTAAGTACAGGAAATAATCTAATAGGAAAATAATCTTAAATAGAAAAAAAAATATTTTTAAACACTTTTTTAAGGTTTTGATTTTTTCATTTTTTTGTAAATTCTCGTAATCGATTAATCCCTTTCAGTTCAAGGCTTTAAATTTGGATCAAAAGTTTCTTATACAGGGTGACCAATAACTGGCATGTAAAATTTAAGAGGTGATTTTACATTCAAAAATATAAAAAAAGTTCCTATAATAGTTGGTCCGGAAATGAGCCCTAAGGGAGCTACGGGCCTTTAAAATTGTAATAAAATAAGGTTTTTAATTAATAACTTTTTTACCCTTTAAGCTAGAGCGACTATCTTTTACATGTATACTAGTATTTATATAAAGTCCAAACACCGAACAACTGTAATTTTTTTTGTAAAAACACGACAGTAGATAATACAGTCAAACGCTTTAAATTTACTTTAAAAACTAAGGTATTTTTACAATCGGTATTTAAAAATACAGGCTTTAAATTTACTACAATAATTGTTGGCAATAAATCGCCTATAATAATTGTTGGACATGTTTTTAGAGTGTAGCACCGTCCGGACTCCGGACGCGTCCATGCTGCACAGGGGACAAAAAATAATTATTTTTTTGTTGCAAAAATAACAGCATTTAAGCCAGATTAAATTACAATAATGCAAATATCGGCTTCCAAGAATTTATACAAAATCCTCCGAGGTTAAGACACTCTTAATAAAAATCAAGAATTCTAAAATCTTGTTAAAATTCCAGGAACATTTTACTAATTAACATAATGTTTAAACATCGCAGATGAAATAAAAACTAAGATAAATTATCCCACAATAAATCTACTAAAATTACAGTAGATATTACAATTAAAAATTCAGTGTTGTATAAGATTTAGAGTACACTGTAAAAATGGGTTTAAATTTTCCCTCTAATTTACCTTTAGGTAAACTGTGATTTACATATAAATTAATGTGTATTTAAAAAGACTTTTACCTATTTATACAAGGACTCACGTTACCAGTGATTTTATATAAAAATTTACATATTTTATCTAATTTTACATAAAAAGTATGTATTTTTACAAAAAAAGTGCATGAAAAATATAATTTTACCTTACTTTATGTTAAATTACAAAAAAATACATGTAAAATTATGTATAAAACTATATAAAATCACCCTCGAGGGTCCTCTTAACGTCTGAACGAATTGAGATATTAACTTTAAAGAAACTAATACAACTTAAACTATCTTTTGACATATATCTGATATTATTAACTTTTAAAATGTGGTCAGGGTAGCAGAGGGAGATTTTTTTAAATGGAATAGTTTCGTGATGTATAATTTTAAAGCAAATAAAATTGAATCGGTGTTCGTTAAAAGGGAGTAAGTCTATTTTTTTTCAAAATTGAGTTAGATGCAGTTTTGTTGAAAGGACGTGTTTTTTTCTTTTTTTTTCCTGGTCAGTACAAAGATTACTTTAAAGTCATAACAAACTGGCCTATAACAGATGCTAAATATCCTGATAGTGACTTTAAACCTGAGTCAGACGGCGAAGAAAATTAGCTGTTGTTGACGTTTTATAATGTTCTTATTTCCTTCGTTTTCTTTTACAAATTTAGGGATTTAATTACATAAAAACGGTCTTCCAAATTATGTGAAAATTTTACAATATATTAAACACTAGGTTTACTTTCAAAAAAAGTGTTTTTGGATTTCTTTTTAAATAACAAAAAAAAAATGGGAATTTTTTCTTTAATTTCCCAAAAGTTTTACTTTAGCAAAAACCGATTCAATTCTCTATCCGAACATTTTTTAAAGGTGTTGATTTTTAATTTTTTTTTAAAGGCGATTTTTTAGGATTTTTTTTAGATTTGTTTTTTAAAAATTAGTTTAAAAGTATAATTTACGTTTTTGCATAGTAAAGTTAATAATAAAAAAAATGTTAAAGAACTTTTGACAAAAATTTAAAAAAAGTCCTATAAGATAAAAAAATATGGTCAAATAAAGAATTTTGTCTGATGTATCACACGGCCCCCCTTATTAAAAAAAAACTTTTCCTATGCCCGTCTGCCCACATTTAAAAGTTACAAATATTGAATATATCAAAGATATAGTTGGAGTTGTCTCATTATGTGTTTCAGATTTGATATATCCACTTGTTCAAAAAGGGGTTGGGGGAGTGACTTTTGGACCGCCCTGTACTTAAAAAGATATTGTAATTTTGCATTTATAAATTATTACCTACCTATAAATCGCTATAATACCCCAGGAAACCAGAAGACGTCTTTTTGACGTTAATTATTGGGCACTAACTGACCTACATAACGTTATATTATGACGTATTGCTGTAGTCCCAGCTCCGCGACGTTATTATAATAACGTCAAAAATATGACGTTATAATAACGTCAGAAATATGATGTTAGAATAACGTGTTTAATATTATATCTCTCCAATTGATAGTTATTTATGGTATAAAAGAGGAAACTAGGATTTTGCCCATGAGAAAATTAACCCACAAGGCTTATAATATTAGATCCTATGGCAGGATTTGATAGAAAATTTCTTGCCATTAATCGCTCCACATATTATCTGCTCTTGTCCAGTGAAAGGAAATTTCCACAGGCATAGAAAATCCATATTAATCTGATGATGTACCTCATCTATAGCGACTGAACAGTACTGTTCAGTTTACGTATCAGCAATTAATGGAGATTTCTCCCGTTAGATTAGACAGGGACAAAAGTTCTACCCAAAAAGGCTAGAAGACATACATACACTCCCGCTTCCACCCAACCAAACAAATTCTGTATTTGTTCTTTGTTGAACAAATACAATATTTACTTGGCCGGGCGAAGAGTATTATTTTTATTGAAGAAATTACTGGCGCCATCTAAATTTTAGTAGAATTATCTTATTCTACAGATCCACATTAGCTATGTTCGTTCGTGCCGCTTAGTGCTACACTTTCCGGCCAACCAAATAAATACTGTATTTGTTGTATGAAAAACAAATACAGTATTTATTTGGTTGGCTGGAAAGTGTAGCACAAATGAGATAGAGATAGGGTAGACGTCTTTTGTTTCATAATTCTAGTTGTAGAGAGCTCCATTAACCTCCCAGAGACGTACAATTTTGATGATATCAAGATTTGACTAAAAACTGATGTCGAGGTCTGTATGCGTCGTATGTGTGATGTCACAAATATGACCTAAAACTGACGTCGAAAGTACGTCGGGGACGTCATCTGGTTTCCTGGTACATGGCGTCACGTTACGTTAATATTTTTTAGGTAAAGAAGATATAGCAGATAAGTATTATTTTAAACGCAATAACTTACCAGCGCATCTAGAAATAGGTACGCCTGATAAGAACATTTTAATTTTATTTTCTGTTTTAGATTTTTTATCGATATAAATAGTCATTGAGGCGAAATGGCTCAAATTAATAATACTGTAAATATATAAGGTGGTTGCAGGTATTATGGCCATGTATTTATTATGGCCAATTTGCCATATTTCAAAAAATAAGAATGAAAAAATTTTGATTACAGTATTTTAAGTTAGTGTTTCTAACAAGATTCCTAGGGCAAGCGCTAGACCGCGCCACTATTAATGGTTTTAATTCTGCAATGATTTTAGTGATTTTCTTTTCGTTGGTAAACTATTATATAAAATTTTTAGTATTTTAAAAATTCATAACATTTTATTACGGTAAGAACTTTAAATTTTATTTATATTTTATCATAGCAAAACGTCCTATTTAACAGTTGGTCTATATAGAATTTCAGTCAGTAAACGTAACTTTAACAAAAATTTAGGAAATCTTCTACCTTACAATGTAGAGTAATATGGCCAGTTTGTGTGTATAGTAATATGGCCATGGCAATAAGCAAGCTTCCTGCAGGAAGCTATGAGGCTCGGTGACGGTAATGTCAAGTAATGTCACGTAATGTCAAGTAATGTCGAGTAATGTCAAGTGATTTCGAGTAATGTCAAGTAATGTCTGGTAATGTCGAGTATAATCAAGTATTTTAGGTATTATTTATAAATTTTTATACCGAGCACATTACTTTTGAAGTTAGTTTTTTTTTACTGAACACGTTACTTTTGTACGAGCTTTTGTAATTCGTAATGGCAAAAAGTGACATAGTGACCTAGAGGTCTGGCTTACAGCCTCCACACCCTTAAACTTTGTAGTTAGCTAATTATAACTATAATTATGATTATTATAATAATTATTGTTTGTTAGTTTGCCGTATAGGTACTATAGTAAATTTAAGTCCAAGGTGCAGTGGAAGTAAACAAAAGAATCGCGCAGGCGGTAGCGAGCGAATTTTGTTTTTTTGTTTGTTTGTTTAACCTCGTACTATTCTACTTAATTAAGCATCCCCTAAGTCCAGGACTTGTGTGGGCTAGTAGTAGAGGGAACCACCGGCTTATACTGACTTTCGAACCAGTTTCTAGGGAGTGTCTGTGATTTTATTGGTTAAAACACTCGAATGTTGCGAGAGTAGGGATGTAGAAAATTAAACAAGTCAGTACGTGAGCACTTGCGGTGAAGCGTAGAATGCATTGCAATGGACTTTTCATATGGAAATATTTTGTTTGGAGTCCTACCCTGTCACTAAATCCGTTGTAATTACGTACGTTTGTTTATTACTACTGCATCTTGAAGTACAATATACTATATAGTATGCTGTGATTTAAAATCCAAAGTAATAAATTAGGACTATAAATAAAACTATAATAATAGAGATATTTCGATTTAAAATCCAAAGTAATAAATTAGGACTATAAATAAAACATTAATAATAGAGATATTTCGGTTATTTTTTTGTAAAAACAGCTTTTTTTCAAAAAACGTCGTTTGTCTTAAGAAGTCCGAAAAAAATCCGCTAATTAGAAACTATCCTTAAAATGTCCAAAAAAAAATGAAGACTATTATAATCCCGCAGTGTTGTCGATTGGTGAATAATTATCCACTAATCGGCAACACTGCAGGATATAGAAAAATCTGATCACAGAGGGAGAAAGCAGCACCTGTAATTTCACAGGGTTGAAATGGCTTGATTTGAACATTTTGCACTACGAAATTAAGAACTAGAGGGTTTAAAAGAATAGCAAAATTTCGGTGACATATTTGTCGTCCCAATTATTAACTCTTTATTATGGTATCCAATAGTAAATAATTATTTGGATATTTTCTAGTGACGTTGTTTATGGACTTATTTAATAACAATACCGTACGTATGGTCCAAAAGTCACCTCCCTCTTAACTTTTAAACTAGTTAAGGTATCGACTTAAAATTTGAAACTCAGAAATAAGACAACTTAAACTATCTTTTTGCATATATTTGATATTTTTAGCTCTTAAAATTTGGGCAGGGGGGCGTAGGGAACAATTTTTTTTTTAAATAGAGGAGGTCGTGTGATACATCATTTTAAAGCTTATTACAGTCTTATCTACAATGTTAGAAAAACAATTATTTTTAAAGTTTGAAGGTAGAAAGTTATTCTTACCTTAGTATTTTGCGAATTTTACGATGTAAGCACTGCACTACACATTCGCCACTATGCACTCAATATAATATTTTCCCGCGATATTTTCACGCACGCAATGTCTACGCGCAAGCGTAAATAGTAAGTACTGTCTACGCACATGCGTATTAGGAGATAATGTCTGTACTGTCGAGTAATGTCAAGTAATGTCAAGTAATGTCATGTAATGTCAAGTAATGTCTTGTAATGTCAAGTAATGTCATGTAATGTCAAGTAATGTCACGTAATGTCAGGTAATGTCGAAGTAATGTCAGCCAAAGCGTACATGTATTGTCTAAGGTGAGACACCCCTCGATATTGTGTTAGACTAACAGAAAATTACAAAGGACCACTTTTATTCAGATTGTGAATAATTTAAAAAAAATTGCTAGTATAAAATATTTATCAAGTATGTTTTACTTTACCTAAAGCCAATAATTGTTTTTTTTTATATGTTACGTGTATAGTTTTTATTTAACTTTTCATTTTTTTTTATTTTATATAATAAAAGGCAATAAAAAAAAGTATATATAAATACTTAACTTGATAATATTTAGAAAAATACGATTTATTTTATATGTCGCCATATTACCAGCACAATGTTGGTAATATGGCCAATTGATACATTTTTTTAAATGGACTATAATTTTTTATTTTTTTAACTTTTTTCATGTTTTTCTTTAATAACTTAAGCATAAATAAGTAATCTGGGCTCTATAAGTATTATTTTGTTTTGAAGTTATCTCTTTTAATTTTTAACAGCAATTATACGTTAGCATGGGCATAATACCTGCACTTACCTTATACGCCTCAAATAAATTATAGATTCTATAGGGAAATAGAGTCTATTTCCTAATTATAGAGCTCTAAAGAAGATCAAAAGAAATTAACTGAAACCTCGACTGAAACTCAAAACCTAAAATACGTTTTTTCAGAGTTTATTCAATATTCTGTAGAATTTTAATTGGGCATTTTGGTGAAAAAATTTTAATGAAATTAAAGTGAACATTTAATGTTTTAACAGCCTCCTAGAAACCTGTTAATTAATGCTGAGATAAAATTAATTTAATTATTGTGAGAAGTTTTTTTATGTTCACACTTTTAAATGATATAGGAGGTATGTTCTAATGTAGGAAAAAGGTCACGTGACCCCTCGGAGGTAAGAATTGGACCGGTAAATGTATTTTTCTACGACTGTCTTGGAATGTATGTATGTATGGAATGGTATATGGCACATTCCGTAACCGGATGACGGTATATAAAAACTCTTACGGTATATAGCACATTCGGTAAGTGGATGACGGTATATGCATTGACTAAGTAAGACCAATAACCAATGGTATATGACACATAATGTAAGGGTTTTATTTTTAGCTAAATTTACTACAAAATATTAAATTATTGATAAAAATTTAATTATTGGACGTAATTTATTGTTTTTTTATTAAAACTTTTGGTTATAAGTAATAATATTATATAATTTCTATAAAAATGTCAATGTATAAAACTTCAGTCGTAGTAAAAGTATAGTCTGCAACAAGTGTAGAATGACTATTCCTTACTCGCGGTCCATCTCCCGCTGTCGCGGCTCGGGTGATAAACATCCACTCGTTTGGCATATAGTCTTGTAAATTTCAGAAAAGAAAAGACAACTTTACAGGAATGAGAAATAAGTTGAAAATGTACTTTTTTAATATAAACTTAATACATTTTTAATGATTAACTTACCTATCATTTTATTGTGTTTAAAATAAATAAATACAATTAAAAACCTAATGTTTATAGATACGACATTTTGATTGAGCATAATAATTTTTTTTAAGATACATGCTTTGAAACATTATTATATTAATATTTTAACAAAATATCATTAACTATTATAATAATATTATTAATTATTGAAACATTAAAACTTCAAAAAGTTTTATAACATACGCATAAGATGTCAAAAAAGCGTTGCCAAATTCAAAAAGTGCGCTCCAAAATAGTCAGTTAACTAGAATTAAGAGATACGAGGTTTAACATTTTATTAATTTAATCTAAGATACAACGTTACTATTTTGCATATATTTTTGTTATTTAAAAAAAATAGCAAGTGAAAAGTCCAAAATCTCAAAATCGAAAAAAATGAGATACGACGACCTGAAATTTACAAGACGATATGCATCATTCTTCACTTGTCTTGTCTTATTTCAAATAAGAAAATAAAAAAGTTATAAAAAGCTTTCAAAAATTTTTTTTCGTAAGACAAACAAAAATTGAAAAAAAATCTATGCTTGTATCATAAACTATAGTATTATACTATTTTTCAAAAGAAAAATAAAAAATTTTTTTTTTCAAAAGAAAAATGCAATACTAGTAGTTCTGGGTAGTAGTTTATCTGCTATAACTTTTTAACAAAAAAAAATTATCTCTTCAAAGTTTTTCTGCAGGGTGATCAGTAATTGCCATGCCAAAATTTAAGACGTTATTCTACATCCAAAAATAGGAAAAAAAAGTTCCTATAAAGGTTGGTCCTGAAGGGAGCTACGGCCCTTCGAAGATGACATATTGAATGAGGAACAAAAAAAAGCATCAATAAAATTTTAATGCTGCAGGGTGATTCTTTATTTAAAACTGAGCAAAAAAGTATTCTTCACCAAAACACCTAAATTTAATATTAAAGGAGTAATAGCCTTTTAAAAAGTAACAAAATGTTACTTCCCCTTAATTACATTGTTTTTGAAAACGGTAGCTCCTAGAGTTTTAAACTATATGACATTTTTATGTATTTTACTTAAGGAATCTATATTTTTTAAAAATATCCAAAAAAACCTACATATAAAAAAGTTTGGGGCAAAAATTTGTTAAGCCTCACATTTTTGTCCGTCTAGGCAAGCCTCGGATAAATTCAAAAAAATAAATTAACATAAAATTATTGCCCTTATTCATACTAGTATACATGCAAAACGAGATGCAAAAGCTTGTCGCTCTAGCTTAAAGGGTACCGGAGTTCTTAATTAAAAACCTTATTTTTATTACAATTTTAAAGGGCCCTATCTCCCTTAGGGCTCATTTTCGGACCAACCTTTATAGGAACTTTTTTTTATATTTTTGGATGTAGAATCACCTCTTAAATTTTGGCATGCCAGTTATCGATCACCATTTATATTCAATTATTCACTACTCGTGAATATCCAAACGCTCTACACACTAGTGCGGAAAAGTACAACTTTCCAAACGCAAATGCCCCTTGCAAAAAATACTGTTTTGTTAGCTTTAGTATTTTTCTTTAAAAAAAGATTGCACCTATAGAAAACAATAGACTGAAGTCGGCAATGCATCTTGCATTCTCCAAATGTAATAAACATGTAAGTGTAGACATTATTTATACTTTTTTATGCAAATTCTATGCACTCTACTGTAGTCTATGTGGTAGTATAGTGCATAAACTAACTTTAAATTGGATACATTTATGCCGGATTAATACCGGGTGCCCCAACTCTATTTACCCAACGATTTTATCGAAAACTTAAAGAGAATCAAATTCTGCGAAAACCTTCTTAAATAAGCCAACTTAAACTATCTTTTAAGATATATTTGATACTTTCAGCTCTTAAAATGTGAGCAGGGGGGCATAGGGAGACATTTTTTTAAATGAAAGGGGGTCGTGTTATACATCATTTTAAAGGATATTAAATTCTCCATTTAACTATATATTTTTTTAATTTTTTTAAACATTTTTTTTTTTTGGGTTTAAAATAGGGTCGAAAATGGGTATTTTTGTCAAAATTGCTCTAAAAAATCAAACAATTTTTTAAAATTTACTAATTTCATGATGAAAAAAACGTAAATTATATTTTTAAACTAATTTTAAACATAAATAAAAATTTACAAAAAAAAAAAATTAAAAAGTCGCATTTTTTAGCATAAAAAATTTAAGAATCTAAACCTTAAAAACATTGTTTAAAATATTTAAAAATATACAGTCCAATAGAGAATTTTATTTGCTTTAAAATGATGTATCACACGAGCCCCCTTTCCATTTAAAAAAACTCCCCCCCCGTGCCCCCCTGTCCACATTTTTAGAGCGGAAAGTATTAAATATATGCTTAAAGATAGTTTAATTTGTCTAATTTAAGATGGTTTTCGCAGAACTTGATTATCTCTTTTAATTTTCGAGAAAATCGCTGGGTAAATAGAGTTGGGACACCCGGTATATTACACTAAGCATGCTTAGTGTACTAAGTAGAATTTACCCGTAAATACAGAAAAAGTTCAGGGCCGTTAAGATAAAATCCGGGCCTCTGGGATATTACGCCCGAATCCGGGGAAGCTTTATATTTTTGACACAGCCTGGCCTCTCAGAACACCCCGGGCCCTCCTTGCTTCTCCCTGTACATGGCCCTAAATCAATTCCATTTAAAAGTTTAGAAACTTAAAAATATTTGTAAAGAGAAATCTAAAAGCCACGAGTTTCAATTTAATAAAGACCTTACTAACGCAGAATCCACAGAATCAAAAATCAAAATTTTTCATTTTTTTTTTAATTTTCTTTTTGCAAAAAATGAATAGTTTTTGAAAAAAAAAATTAAAAATGATAGTTTTTTTTATTTTTTTTTTAAAGTTAACCCCCCCATAATTTTTTTGTTTTTGGGGGATTACTTTTAAAATTGGTAGAATTGATCCTTATTTATAAAATTATTATTATAATAAAAGTATTTTTTCCTACAAAAGTTACGTTAATAGAATTTGTTTCGATTTTTTTAAAAGTTTATCCCCCCATAACTTTTTTGTTTTTGGGGGGATTTCTTTCAAAAACAATAGGGATCTTCCCCTCATAGAACTTGATTTTTCCTGAAAAATTGGAGTCGATCGGATCGTATGTTCTTGAGTTATAGTGTCTAAAAAAAACGTGACATCAGAAGGACGGACATTTAAAAAAAAAGAAAAAAGTTGTTTATTTTTTCATAAACTTTATAATCTTTTCCCTAGGATGATTTTTGAAAATTTGGGAAATTTCGAAACTACCATAATATTATTCTAGCGCAGGCGCTGTGAATGGTATAATAATAATATATTATAATGTTTATATTGTTTATATGACTTAAGAAATAGTCATAGACTTGTAGTTAATTGGCTATAAACTTATTTATAGCCAAAATAAAAAGCTTAAGCTTCAATTGAAACTCGAATTGAAAGCTTGTTTAGCAACGTAAGTATAAAATCATATTTTCGTGGTGTAGTGCACTACCGCGTCGTACTTGACAAGTGTTTCAAAAAAATGTTTTTTTTTTCAAAAAAAGCCTTTTTTCCGTAAAACGAAAATAAATAAAAAAAAAATGTTTTTGAAAAAAATAGTTTTTACCCCATTTTACCCCAATCCGATTTTTACCAAAAACGATCCCAGCCTAGAACTTTGGATAATCAACCTATGGTCCAAATTTCCAAAAGTCTTTAGCTTGAAGCGTTCTTAAGTTATCATGGTCACAAATATTCCGGACAGACAGACAGACCTACAGACAGACCGACAGACAGAATTTTTTTTTTGACGGAAATCATATTTTTTTGATATAAAACGCCGAGAAACGTAAAAAAAAGCAATAAATTTTTTTCGATTTTTTTTTTACTAACGTAAGACTTTCTTCGGGGAAAGTAATTATTACGTACTTAATCAAAATCCTATTAAAATTAAGAAATATAAAGTCAAACAAAATCACATTATACAAAACAATACAAATTTGCCGACCGAGTGTTTTTTATTTCGTTTTTTTGCTTCTGGTGTAAAATTCACATGAGTGGACATTGCACCATTTAATTCTATACCCCTCAAATAATATGTATCCAAATCCATCAAAATTTTTATCAAAAATAATTCTAAGCGAGAACTTTTGGTAACACACCAAATACACTGTTCTTATCAAACTTACTGTATACACCGGGCGAGAACACAGTCCTGCATCAAATTTGCTTTTTGGGACTTTATACTTGAAGGGTACAGGGGAAAAGTCATTTTTTGTAACATTTGATATGAAGACATTTTTAAAATGTTTTGCATGTGTGTGCTAATCAACGAACTAATAACTCTTCTCTCTAGAATTGGCATTTCATTTGTAAAAACTGACAAAAACGTAGCCAACATATACATTTGTCTGTCTTACTAGCACAGCTGTGTTCTAACTGAGACAACAATAACAGTTACTGGTAATTTTTATTGTACAGGCCTGAATATACCTACTGTTTGTTTACAAACAAACCGAGATGTTGGCGATACTTTATATTAACGGTATGCGTATTCTAGGGAGAAGAGTTATTAGTTCGTCGGTGCTAATCTGTAAAATATTGAAATATTCCATGCACAATCATTTTTTGAAAAACTATTAAAAGACCCTGACTTAGCCTCTTTTTTCCACAGCACAGGTTTTTTTTCGGTCCTTTATTGCAGTAGACTGAACCGACTTTTTTCTGTTTACACACCAGGGCCGTAACTACGGGGGGGGGCTAAGCCCCCCTGGCTTTGATTTGAGCCCGTCCTGGCGTTTTCTCTGAGTCTTCCTGTTCATTATAAACTTAAAGAAACTGTCGACGCAGAGCCCCCCTCGGACCCGGGCTCCGGGGAAGCTCCCCCTACCCCTAAATCCGGCCCTGTTAACATTTATATCCAATTTTTTAGGTAGGTACCCTGTCGTGGGAGGTTTCTGAGATTGATCAAGTACTGTATTATGCTGTAGGTATTAGGATTCAGTCTGTCTAGTTTGTTTACTTTTTCATTTAGGAATAAATAAATACTTACAGCTATTATAGGTACTACAGAAGTATGTGTTTAATAATATGGTATTAAGAATATTTGCGTTTAATAATTAGCTTTGTGGGCAATATTTTAATTTCTTTAAATAAATTATTAATTTCTATTTACATGCATAAAATTTATTCTTTTGGCACTGCCCAGTAAAATAGCTTTCCCATTTTTCACCTCCGCGCGTGAAATGGATTTTTTATTAGCAGATTTACTTTTAGCAACTTGAAAATATACCAATTTTAACGAAAACTACCCTCGCCCCATACGTGGTGGAGTTAGAATTTTTCATTATCAGATTCACTTTCAGCAACCTCAAAAACCCTAATATACCAATTTTTACGAAAACTACCCCTCACCTTTCAGGGGGTGAAATTAGAAAACATTTATTATCAGATTCATATTCTTCGACCCCAAAACCCCTTTATACCAATTTTGAAGAAAATATTGAAAATATTTTTATGTTTATATGTTTACCCCCTCGGGGGTGGAGTTAAAAAAATTTATTATCAGATTCAATTTCAGCAACATCAAAAACCCCTATATAGCAATTTTCAAATTTTTCTAAAAAAAAATTATTTTTCCCCATTTGCTCCTAGCGAGAACTTTTGGTAACATACCTGTATGCCAAATCTTATCAAAATGAGCTAAATCTTTAAACTATGACCATCAGCAAAAAAGTTTCACCAGCAACATTTAACATACAGAACGTACCTTCTTTTCGATTTCACCGTTGATGATTTTATGATGTTTGGATCCTATTCTAATGATATTCAACCCTCAAGGGTCGCCATGCTCACTTAACTTAAAATGTGTTCAGGTCCAGTGTGACTTAAGAATATTTTTAATGTATTTTTGCTTTCCCATTTTGAAAATTTTGGGAAAGCCTTGTATTCATGCAAAAATTTTCAAACATTTTGTTTGCTTATTTTTGCGTTTTATGACGTTTTATGTCGATGTAAATCAATTTCGAGCAAAAAAAAATTGTCGCTCGATCGGTCGGTCTGTCCGGGAAATCTTGTCAACACGCTTTAACCTAGAGACTTTGGGGTGCGGCAAGGGCAGCAAATTGGGGAAAATACATTTTTTTTACAAAAAATTGAAAATTGTTATAATAATAATAATAATAATAATAATAATAAAGCATTTATTCCGGCATATAAGCCATATCACATAGGAATATTAGAAAAAAAAAATAAAAATAAAACATACACAAAAATATATACATAAAAAAAAGGTTGGGTTTACAGTCATTATAACAAAAAACAAAGACGTCGCCAACTTCCAAAAATAGTAGAGGTCCAGAAAACATCTGATGACACTACAGCTCTTAACAGATTGTTCTGGGTGCAGGAAAGGCGCTCTACAAAGCTGGCAAGCTTTTTTCTCCGAAGAGCGTCCAAGGTGTTAATTCGGGCTGTAGCAAACATTTCAGAGGCACTGTTATACCGCGGAAGTCTGTGAATAATGCGATAGGCATTATTATAGCAAACGCGTAACGTACGCCACAGTGTGGTTGCACCAGAGTTCTCCTGAGTACAGGTCGTAACAGAAAGTCTTGAACAAAAGGTTTTTAACTTCTACAGAACACTTGCTGAATTTTCTTGCGATCATATTAGCACGAACACACAAGTTTTTATAGTGACGTTGAATTTCAGAGTTATCACACAGTGTATTATATAGGGATCTTTAAGGTTTTCTTGAAGATCGGTATATTGGGGTTTTTGAGGTTGCTGAAAGTGAATCTGATAATAAAAAATCCATTTCATGTGCCGATGTGAAAAATGTGAAAGCTCTTTTACTATTTTTTGTTGTTGTATAAATCATGCTCATTGGATGTTTCATGCAATTGTAGCTGACCGTTCATTGAATTACTATACCGTGCGGTTCAAAAGTCACCCCCCCTTTTTTTAACTTTTGATCGAGTTGAGATATCGACTTCGAATTTTGAACAAGACAATAAGACAATCCAAACTATTTTTCTTTTCTTTTCTTTTGGACCAAATTTCAAGACGATATCTCAACTCTTTCAAAAGTTAAGAGGGGGGAACTTTTGGACCGTACGGTATAATACAATCATAGAGATTTTAATATTTAGAATCTCTGCATTATGATTCTAAATGATATCCAACCCTCAAGGGTTGCCATGCTCACTTAACTTAAAATGTGTTCAGGCCCAGTGTGACTAAAGAATATTTTTTCTCATTGATTAATAGCAATTATACGATCGTTGAATAATATACCATTTTGACTGGTGTACTTAGCTCATAATTACCTAAGGACAGAAATTTTTAATTTTAAACAAAATTATAAAAATATTAATTTATTATTCCATCAATCTATTTTCTAATCATCGTACAGAGTGATATTGGTAGACTGACAGTTTGGAGCTGCTGGCCCTCTTCAGTACCAAGAGTCAACTCTGCACGCTGATTAAGAAAACGTTTTTAGACTTTACTCGCAAAAGGAATATAGCCATTAGATTGATGTAGACTTGTGCGCCATCTATTTCTAGATGTAGACAACTACTCATACCTCTCCTTATCTGGAGACTTTGAATGGTAGCAAGTTGAAGACTTGTGTGTCTCAAGCACATAGTACCACTAACGGGTGGTTAGACGTAAAATTAGTAAGGACAGAAATTTTTAATTTTAAACAAAATTATAAAAATATTAATTTATTATTCCATCAATCTATTTTCTAATCATCGTACAGAGGGCCAGCAGCCCGAAACTGTCAGTCTACCAATATCACTCTGTACGATGATTAAAAAATAGATTGATGGAATAATATCAAAATTTTAACCTTTTTACGAAGAAAAAGAACAGTCTTCTACACCTTTTTTGTCAATTTTGAGAACGGAATTTTGTTCAGCGTGCCCAAATCTATAAAGAATATATATTTTTTCCACCTGGCTCAAAATCAACTTTTTTTACCTTTTTACGAAAAAAAAAAACAGTATTCCACACAGTTTCTGTAATTTTGAAGGTCGGCATCGTGTTCAGCATGTCCAAATCTAAAGAACTTTTTTAACATTGTTGTTTGAAGTCGATATCTCAAATCGTTCAAAAGTTAAAAAAAGGGGGGGTGACTTTTGAACCGCACGGTATAGTAATTCAATGAACGGTCAGCTAAAATTGCATGAAACATCCAATGAGCATGATTTATACAACAAAAAAAAACTCTTTCAAAAGTTAAGAGGGGGGAACTTTTGGACCGTACGGTATAATACAATCATAGAGATTTTAATATTTAGAATCTCTGCATTATGATTCTAAATGATATCCAACCCTCAAGGGTTGCCATGCTCACTTAACTTAAAATGTGTTCAGGCCCAGTGTGACTAAAGAATATTTTTTCTCATTGATTAATAGCAATTATACGATCGTTGAATAATATACCATTTTGACTGGTGTACTTAGCTCATAATTACCTATTTTAACCTTTTTACGAAGAAAAAAAACAGTCTTCTACACCTTTTTTGTCAATTTTGAGAACGGAATTTTGTTCAGCGTGCCCAAATCTATAAAGAATATATATTTTTTCCACCTGGCTCAAAATCAACTTTTTTTACCTTTTACGAAAAAAAAAACAGTTTCTGTAATTTTGAAGGTCGGCATCGTGTTCAGCATGTCCAAATCTAAAGAACTTTTTTAACATTGTTGTTTGAAGTCGATATCTCAAATCGTTCAAAAGTTAAGTTAGGGGGGACTTTTGGGACCTCACGGTAGAGGAAAGTCGCCTAATTTCGGATACCATTTACAATGTATTTAATATTTAATACTCGGTATTACTTTTTGATATTTTTTTTATATAACCAGATACAACTTATTATAGCGAACCATGATTTATTATAAAAGCAATTTTATTACAGTTTATTTTTTCCAAAAAACACGGTTAAAAAAAATCAGCGCATTTTTGTGCATTAGAAAAAGGGCTCCTAATTTCGGACATATCCGAAAAAATTTTGTTCAAGAGTAGATCTGGATCCCATTGCTTATGTTTCTTGTTATTCCTTCACATTTAAGACGTAATTTAATCATTAAGCGATTTTCTACGAAATACTATAGGAACTATAATTTTAGATTCTCAATTTCGAATATCTTAGTATCTTAGGTAAATTTCGGTTTTTCAAAATTGTTTATCCTTAGTTTGTTGTATCATTATAAAAATAATAATTAATGGTTGGTTATCCTGAATAATAATTACCTTGCGGATATCCGAAATTGGGAATCAAATGCACAAAAATGGTGTATCCGAAATTAGGCAACTTTCTGCTTTTTAGATTAGAAATTTTTAGAATGTTTACGTTTTCAAATTGCTTAATTATGAATAGTGGATCAACTTAACTAACATCGAAACTTACCCAAGACAGAATCACAAACTTTTATAACGATTATTTATAAAATAAACAAGCATAATAATGCAACTGAGCACAAAACTGCCATTTGCAATATAAACGATTTGTGCTGCCATTTAAAGGGGAGAAGCTCTACCGTTATCATATTACAGGACGGATTTAGTTTGACTTTTGGCTTCACATAAAAGTAGGTTTCTGTTTACCTTTGCAGACAGTATCTTAAATACACTACTATCCGAAATTTGGAAACCATCCGAAATTAGGCGCATTTCCTCTATAATAAAATCATGGAGATTTTAATATTTAGAATCTCTGCATTCTGATTTTTAATTTCTATTAAATTTTAATCTCTGCATATTAAATATACTTTCATGCTTAAACCTCTATTCAATTTTATGTTAATATATTTCAAACGAACGAACGAACGAAATAAATTTACATATATGTATATTTTAGATCATCTTCCTACACGAAGAATATTTGACTCTGGGTCAAGAAAAATAGAATATATAATATTTTTTCATTATTTTTCGGTAAAATATAAATAGTCAAGGTCACAACTGTTCGACTGGCAACGTGTCGCGACGTCAGTCTGACGTCATTACAAAATAGAACCTAAATCTTATAATTTATGCAAAGGCGCAAGTCCTTTGGGAATATTTCAGGAATGCTTTAATATAGAGGCCTAATTTTTTAAACAAAGATTTTTTTTGTAGTAATAAGCCTTTGAACCAAATTTCAAGACTCCGTGTCAAAGCGTCCTTGAAATATTGTATGAACATTACTCGACAGATTTTACCTCGAACCACTTTACCTCAAAAACAGTATTTTTTTATTTTTTATTCGTTTTTTTTTCAGATTCTTGTATATTGTAGTCAAGATTGTACTTTTTTGTTAATATTTTATCATTAAATTTTATGTCGAAAAAATTGCCCAAAAACCAAAAAAAAATAGGAAATCGAGGGCCTGAAACAATATACATATAGCCAAAACAGCACAAACGACCAAGGAAGCATGCACGCACAGTAACGATTTTATTGTGCGTGTATATAAAATCATACACGTTGCGCACTGGACCCAATCATCGTGTATACTTTTTCATACACATGGAAGTCAACGTGTCAACTCGAAAATAGTATTTTTTTTAAGGTTTTATCCGTTTCGTTTAGATTATTGTATATTGTACTTTTTTGTTTATTGGTATTTTATTATTTATTGATAATTTTTTTTTACAAAATTATTACTGGCAATTATAAGCTTGTAGTTTTAGTACATATTTCAAAATAAATCAGTTAACATATATATTGAAAGTACGCGAATAAAACTAGCAGTTTATAAAAACTTTGTGTATTATTGTTTTGGATTAATGGCAGTTATTTATAAATTTAAAAAAAATATGTCTTTCTGAGGTATTTTTTTATGCGAGGTACTGTCCGTGCGAGCTATTTTCTTGCGTGGCAACGTTCTTTCGAGGTAATGTGCGTCCGGGGTAATGGGCTTTCAAGGTAAAATTTTTCGAGGTAACGGTGTTCGACGTATTTTTTTCAGGGTAAAAATTTTCGATGTTTTTTTTTTGAGGTAAAGGCCCCCATCCCATAAAACAAGTCTAACAGTTCTTTTGGTCACATTTTTCTTAAAATTGGTATCTAGGAGGCGGGACGTTAAATCCAAATTACATTTACCGCATCACCAGTGACAAAAGAATAATACGATTCACTTAAGCCACTTTGGTTGGACCTAACTCGGTAAGACCCGTGCAGTCTAACTTTTCATGCGGTCTAGGTTGGCCGTCGATTTCAAAGCACACTGCGGGCGGCTAGATTATTCAACGCGCGTAAATTGCTGACAGCTTCATTTATTTGTTTTTATTGTTTGTATAGTTGCTATTAACTAAATGTTACTATATATTGACATTTACAGTTTTTTTAGTACTTAGTTTTCTAAAAAAAAGGTGTTTTTTTGTTTAGTTTTTTTTTTGGATATACCTAATTACGGATATTAAGGTAAGATTCTTTTGTGAAAATTATTTGTTTTGCTATCAGTCCTGATATTGGTTTGGTTATTTATTTTCGAAGGACCGGACTGTGGTTTTGAAACAGAGTAGGCAAGGACCAAAACTGGCGCCCTTGGCTTTTTTCATCTGGGTTCATCACCTAGTTTTACGCTTTTCGCAAACGGTTTTTAGGTGAAATCAAAAATAATTTTATGTTTTAAATATATTTTAATTCAATTGTTCCCACTCAACAGGGGCGTCTTAGCAGCCCGGGAGTTTGGTCCCTGTCCGAGGCTGCCGTTTGTAAGGGGTGGCCAAATGGTCTTTTTTAATAGCCATCAAAATTTCTGAATTTCTGCCAGGGGTAAAGCTTTTTTTATAGGTTAGAACCTTTTATTTAGCCATAAACAAAAATTTTGTGCCAGGACCAGATATAACCAACATTTTTGGGGAGTGTAAAAATAGTTTAAATGACAAAAGAAAATATTGGAGAAGATCCAACTGCCAAAGAAAACAAATGTTTAAATCTTTTAGAAAAAGAGAATTCTGGACATAATCTCTGTCCAGACATACCAGTAACCCCAAAATAAAAATTGAAAATTGGTCAAAAAAAATATAGTCCAGTCAAATAATAAATGTTAATTGCAATAAATGTACACGGACTGATATTTTAAAGGGTAGTAGTGGATGGTAACAGAACACTAGTGTTAGTTTTTCACCGGGTGATTTGCATAAGGGTTGTCCGCTAGCTCTAATTTTAGGGGTGAGTTGCATCTTACGATAAAAATGCATATAACCAATCTTGTTAGGGAGGAAATTTACAATAATTTTTGTTTGGATCATTTTTTTAATATATTAATAACAATCGAGTTAATTTAAAAATAGCCATGTTGGAGTAAAATAGTTTTCTTCCATTTTTAAGCCAAATTATTCTTGAAATTCTCTATAAGTTTCATATATTATAAATTCATGGGTACTTTGGTACGGTTACAGAGGGCGCAACTCGACTTTCGGCACCCACTGCAACCGTAACAAAATACTTATGCAAATGCATATGTATAAAACTTATAGAGAATTTCAAAAGCTACAAGTTCGCTCATAACCACTTTTATTTTCTGATGAATATTTTGGCTGAAAAATCGAAAAAAACAATTTCACTCCCAAGATGGCAATATTTGAATATTTATAATTTAATTGTTATTATCATAATATACTAAAAAAATGATTCGAACAAAATTGTTGAAAATTTTCTCCAAAATTGATTATATGCATTTTTATCGTAAGATGCCTATTTAGCGAGATAACCGCATTCACCTCTAAAATTCAAGATAGCGGACACCCCTTACGCAAATCACGCGGTGATAAACTAACAGAAGTATTCTGTTGCTATCCACTACTACCCTTTAAAATATCAGATGAAGCTGAAGTTTGCAACGTTTTTTTGCATAGAAAATTCAAATAGTATATTATTCCATATCATGTTTCTAGCGCACTAGTACTCGCCGCAATCGGCTTGTTTTCTAAACTTGTACTCGTGCGCTAAAAACGTATGTTATTAAACTAGTACTTTAATATACTATTTGAATTTTCGCTGCAAAAAAACGTTGCAAACTTCAGCTTCATTATATATTCATATTTCTTTTTTTCTACTTCTGGTGTTCCCCAGGGTTCTAATCTGGGACCTTTAATTTTCCTAATTTTCATTAATAATCTGCCTTTATGTATAGACTGTGATCGGTTATTGTTTGCGGACGACTTCAAATTTTATTTAATAATTAAGTCTATTAACGATTGCATTTTGCTGCAAAATCAAATTAACCTTTTATGGGACTGGTGCATTCGTAATAAATTAAATCTTAACATTAAAAAATGTAAATACATGTCATATTCAACTAAACATAATATAATAGACTACCAGTATCATATAAACGGTACTCCGCTTGAGAGATGCTATGAGTTGAAAGATCTAGGGGTTGTATTTGATACGACTTTATCTTTTTCATGTCACATATCCCAAGTCTGTTCTTCTGCTTCTAAGATGTTGGGATTTATAATTCGAAATTCAAAATCTTTTAATAATGTATTATGCCTTAAGTCATTATATTATGCATATGTGAGATCCAGACTAGAGTATGCCTCTCTTGTCTGGTATCCCACATATGTAGTTCATACTGATGCCTTGGAAGCAGTGAATAGAAGATTTGCAAAATTTCTTTATTTTAAACGTGAAGGAGTCTATCCTGCTCAAGGATACGACAATATTGAACTGTTAAACCGCTTTAATATGCTGTCACTTAAGACTAGACGAATAAATTTTTCCGTATGTTTTCTATATAAACTGCTTCACAATGGAATTGATTGCATGGACTTACTCAGGCAAATCAATTTCAGAGTGCCGCGTTTGGGTTCGAGACGTGAGGATACTTTTATTTGTAATTTTAGCAGGACTAACGTTATGGTTAGATCGCCAATAAATATAATATGTAATAACTTTAATTCGTTAAACAGATCAATTGATATTAACGCGTGTTCTCTAAACTCACTTTTATACACTAACAACCTACAATAATAGGTTAAAATTGTGTATTTATGTACCCATATATATTATTTATTTTGTATATTTTTATATATAATTGTATATATGTATTTTTGCCCTAGAATTGGTGCAAACTGTTGGGCAAATAAAGATTATTATTATTATTATTATTATCAGACCGTGTACATTTATTGCAATAAAATATAAGCTATCAATAAGTTGAGATAAGTTTTTTCGGATACACGTAAAAACTTGATGTGTAGTTCCTCTATCTTCA
This sequence comes from Brachypterus glaber, assembly GCA_958510825.1. Classification (NCBI taxonomy): domain Eukaryota; kingdom Metazoa; phylum Arthropoda; class Insecta; order Coleoptera; family Kateretidae; genus Brachypterus; species Brachypterus glaber. Next base: position 57,494,515 of record OY294046.1, on the reverse strand, counting down.
GGAATAAATACTCAAAAGCCGCATGTGTAACCTAACTGCTAATTTTTTTAATAACAGTTTAAAAGATTTCGGCCCGAAACTTTTGGGAATCTCCACATTTTCTACTAAAATTTTTCGTCCTGAATCCAATCCGCCAAATTTTTTTTTCAAAGTACCGTTTTAGAAATAGCCGCCCTGGAAGTAGAAGAAATGAAAACGAAAAAAAGCAATTTTTCTGCAAAACTTTTTACTTTTAGTGGTTCAAAAACATCTTCCTTTAAACACTATATTGAGAGGGCCATTCACTTGTCGAAAAATGTACAGCTACTTTCAATTTTTGGAAATACTTGTAAATCTTTTCAAGTACTTCCAAAATTTTTCAAGTACTTTAAAGTTTTTTCAAGTAGGTACTTCCACTTAATTTCATGTTAAAAATGGCCCTCGCCTCTAAAAAATTAGTATATTACGCACCGAGTACGCGAACCTAGTTTTTACTGCACGAGAGTGCGTTTTTTTACGAGCCGCAGCCAAATAAAAAAAGCACTCGATGTGCACTGAAATAAATGGTTTGCATCGAGGTGCGTATACTGTTTTTCCTACGACATAACACCTAAGGGAACGTTCAAGTATTACGTAACGCAAAATGTACCAACATTCATACACTTCATACCTCGGTTCTCGCGTTATTCAAGGCTGTAGAAATTTCATATTTTGGCTACCCCCCCTAACACACCCCCTATTCAGGGGGGGTAGCCAAAATATGAAATCTCTATAATCTATAATAACGCGAGAAGTGTATGAATTTTGGTTTAATTTGCAATACGTAATACTTGAACGTTAAACAAAAAACGCAACAAGCAAATTATCTTAAAATTAGTTTGTCAATTTGTGTTTGACTTTTACTAATTTTCTGACAGCAGGTATGTAAAATCAGCTAACCGTCATTTCCCATCCGTTGTCATAGGCAACGGATGGGAAATACGCACTAACTACCAACTAGGTCGTAGGAAATAGCTATTTTCCTAACAAGTGCGGAAAAGCCTCTTTACGCATGCGTTAGGGACAATACTTTTCCTACGAGCAGGGTTAAAATAAAATATACTTTTATATTTTATCAAATTAATCGAAAAAAATATTATTTTTATAATTTTTCAAGAAAATCAATTAACTGGTAATAAATTTAAACATTTTTATAATATTATGAATAAATATAACAAGAATAACACTGCACAAGTAAGAAATTAAACAATATTTATGCGTGCCGAAAAGGCTTTCTTTCCACACGCATATGCGTGCGGAAAGAGTGATCTTTCCGAACGCTCGTAGGAAAAAATCTTTACCTCTAGCAGAAAATTTTAATTACTAAAAGAAAGGTTATCGCCTCTGAAAATAAGGTTTACTCATGATAGAAACTTTTGATGACTAAAAAAAGCTGAATTTATTAGGTACATGCAAAGAGAATTATATATATATATATATAAGTTAAGAATTGACAGTCTATAAAAATATATAATGCACGTTTGTCGGTTAATAACCGAAAAATATATATAAGAAAGTTATCTATCTGTCGTTAAAATCAAATGGACAATAGATGGCACCATGCTTTTATATCTATCTAACGTTTTATTTGAATATTAGCAACATACAGGATACACAGTGCTGATGATTCCCAAAAAGGATGAAATGGTACTATTCACTGTTTCCTGTCCATTTGATTTTAACGACAGATAGATAACTTTCCAATTATATATATATATATATATATATATATATATTTATTTTTTGTATGGGTATGGGTCTGGTCCATAGAGTGTTAACTTAACCCTCTATCTGGTCCAAACCAGACCCGATTAAACCTAATAAAATGAACAATACTTATTATTCAAAAAACATGATTGCCATGAAGTCATAGCTACTTCTTTTAATAGGTACTCAAAACATAATATTAATAAATAATTTTAATATGATAATAATATTATACATATTATTTATAATAACAATTAATAACAATTGTCAAGTAAAAGTAACAACATTACTACTCTTTATATTTTAACAATAGGTATACCTACCTACCTAATTAAAATTTACATAGTAAATTTTCGTCTACTTTTTTTGATGAATTAATATTTGACGCATATTTCACTATATCTCGAAAAGAGTAGCGGTTTTTACATCGGCACTTAGTGCTACTAAGAGTGCCGATGTATTGAAATCTTCGCCGAAAGGTCAAAATCTTTGACCACGTCTTTTTCACATTTCTCGACGTTTTAGACCATTCTTCGACAGAATCAGTAAAAAAAAAATTGCGTCCGTCTGTCTACTGTCTGTCTGTCTCGGTGTAAACTCTCTAACTCCATTTCTACATTAGATATCGACTGGCGGTTTTTTGCATATTGTTTCTATTCTATTCCGAAGAGCTGATTAGATTTTGGGGGTAAACGATTGGGGGTAAGGGGGTAAAAATAGAGTAAAACTCCTATTTTTAGTGTTTTTTGTTTATAATTAAGGCAATTATTATTGTATTTGGTTAATTTAGCACTTATATAAAATATAATTTTAAATTGGTCAAAAAATTTTATAAACAACGTTTTCCTAAAACGCATTGTTTTCGAGATATTGGCGTTTAAAGCAGTAAAAGGTTTTTTTAGTATATTTCACATATTTATAACCCGATTTCAAAAAATTATATTTTAAATAAAAGCTCTTTTTAAGCCCTATAAAAAATGTTACACAGTTTTTTGCTAGAATATAATGTTTTAAAGATACAGAATTTAAAATCAAACAAAACACCTAGTTTAAAATTTGCAAACTAGATGGCTCTAGTGTACAATAGTGCCGATGTTTTGACAGGGTGCTTGCAACGTTTCATCTAGTTAAAATTTCCTTATGAAAATTCATTATACATTTTCCGTGATAAGACTTCACGATTTTTATTTAAATAGTCACAAATATTTTATTAAAAAATCGTGATTACCCATATAGCCCACAATATTCCCCGGATATCCTCTCAATGTCCTTTTAATGTCGCATGTCCCGGAACATTAGTTGCATATCCCAAGGATATCTCGAAAGGTATGTACTGCGAATATACTGCCCGTATATTCCAAGGATATACGGTATGTCCTTCGTAAATCCCAGAGATGTCCCGGGGATGTCCTTTCGGGATATCCCTGTGATATACGGGCTTTTTATTATTTATATTGCAGATATGTTTCGTCAGGTTTTGTATGCTACTATTTAGGGCTACGCTGACGATACTCAATTGCGTTTTAGTTTTTTATTGGATGATCAGGATATTGCGGTTGAAAGAATTAACTATGATTTAAATTTAATTTTTGAATATGCCACGAAAAATAATTTTAAGTTAAACTCTGATAAAACAGTTGGTATGATTTTTTACAGTAATAATAAATATAATTACCTAAAAAATTATTTAAATATTAAGGTTAATGATACTAAGATAACTTTTTCTGATAGCGCTAAAAACTTAGGCATAATATATGATTATCAGTTAAAATTTACACACCATGTTAGTAAGCTTGTTCAAACCAGCTATATGAAGTTAAGACTTTTATACGCTAGCCAAGAATTTCTTAATTTTAAGTTAAGGAAGCAGTTATGTGGAAGATTAGTTTTGTCCAATTTATTATATTGCATTATTGTATATTTTCCATTTTTGACCGAAACTGAAAAACATCGCATTCAAAAGATACAAAATAGTTGTTGCCGGTTTATATACGGGTTGAGTAAATATGATCATGTTACCGAAAAAATCAATGAGCTAAAATGGCTAAAAATCGAAAATCTATGGAAGGTATCACATTTAATTTTCTGTCTTAAACTCCTTAATACTTCTACTCCTATGTCTCTAAGCCGTAAGCTCATTTTTAGAAATGATGCACATAACCTTAATTTGCGTCAAGTCAATAAATTAACTATACCTAAACATACTTCGGCTATGTTCACGAAGTCTTTTACATATCACTCTGTTGCCTTATGTAATGAAAATTGTGAGGAACTGATAGGGCTTAATATAAATTCTTGTAGACGTAAACTAAACCAAAAATATCTAACATTACAGACGTAATTTTTTTTTCTGTCTGTTACACATATATTATGGTATATATGTGTATGTGATATATATTTTAAATTGTTCATTTGATTTGTTTTATCTCTTTTTCTCTCGCATTGGTACTCTAATATTAAACATTTTCTGTGTACTTTTTTTTTATATAAATTTATTTACTTATTTTTTTTTTGTTTTGTATTCACTTAAAATCTTTTTGTTTTGTAATATTTGGATAATTATAATTGCTATTTAATTTTTGTAATGTATTTTACGTAACTTTATCTACATAATTTTTATTGTATATTAACTTGTTATATGGGTTAAGTGGAAGAATAGCAAAGCTAAACTTCACCCATTTTCTCAATAAAGACCATTTATTATTATTATTATTATTATTATTATTATTATTATTATTATGTCCCCGGGAAATACCCCTCGGGACGTTCCTGGGACACCGGAAAGACATTTGGGATGTACGAGGTATATCCATGGGATATACGGGTTAGGAAGTCGCTCAACTTTAGTAACAAAAGTATATCCTGAGGAAGACGCAAATTCCCGTTTAGTAACAAAAGTATATCCTGGAGATATCCATCGTAAAACGTGTGCTATGACATCAACTTACATGGAGTTCCATTATGGAACTTCCATATGATAAAGAATCTCGATTAATCGGACCAAAAATGGCTTTACTACCTTACATTAGGGTGGACCTTATATTTTTTTATTACTTATTTCAGAATTTTCTAGTTACCCCTAAAGGAAAATTTTAAGATAATAAAAAAATATAAGGTTCACCCTAACCTTACATAGGTATTAAAAATTTAAATACTTCAACATGTAACTACATAATATTATTGTTTTTTTTTTTTAAATATGAAGCTACATTCTATTTTTGAATTAGGATAAAAAATCCTACATACGCTTTTAGTAATATATTACTTGTAACCATAACCATAATTACAAAATGTGGTTAAGTCAGTTAATTAAAATTATGGTTAACAATAAGATTCAAACCACAAATATTTACATACATAAATTATACCTAAAGAAAGAATCTCTTGCAAAAAGAGTTACCTATTCCATCAAATATCCTTCGCAGTTTATATAGCGAAGAAATCTGGGGTCTCTTGGCAGTGCCGTGTGATTATCTTTTTTTAGTTGAGGCAAGATAATAATTTTACGCCCTTAGTCTGCGCCCCCACTCCCATGGGTGGTCCAAGCGATACCCAAAAGTGGCATTAATTCAGCTGTCTACGCTACAGGTATAAAAATTGCTGTAGGAAGGTATTTTAGAACGCTAAAACCGAATATGGCATTAAAATTAAAAAAATCAAAATGGCGGGTCCAATATGGCCTTTGTAATAGTTAAATTTATAAAAAGTGTAATTTAAAATCGGTAATGTTCTTTTTTGTGTTGCTTAAATTCAATTTGACAAAAAGAATAAAAAATATAAAATGGCTTATTCAAATGGCGTGAAGATTCCTTAAATTTCAAAGTTTGACCTTTTTTTATTGTTTTGCACATGAATATATTTTTTTGATTGCCGCTATATCTAGTTTTTATTATTTTAGCGATTTTTAATTGTTATCAATTACCTACATAATAAATAAATGTTTCTACGACATCCAGTTCGAAAGATATTACAGGTACAAGTCGGCCATCTTGTTTTTTTGTTTTGTTAATTTTTGTTTGTTATTACATACGAAATACATACCACCCTACATACCCACTTCGAGTTTCTACTACCTCCCGTTCGAAATATATTACTTTGACAGGTCAGACATCTTCTTTTTTGTTTTGTTAATCTTTGTTTTACATTGTAGCCCTATATACCGAATTTCAAGTTTCTAAATGCTCGGATAAATGCATAGTGCATGTTTTTAATATTCAGCCATGCACTATTTAACTTATTATTTTTTTTCTTGGCGAAACCAAAAAATCGACAAAAAGCCATCACTTTTTAAGAAACGGCATACCTTAAGCTACAATTTGGTGCAAAAAAATCAAAAAAATCCTGTGGAACTTCGGGGAACTTTTAAACGAAAATATGCCATAAGCTAAAAAATTTAAAGATCAATAAAGAAATAGCCTAAGAATTAAGTACACAAATTCCTTCTTAAGGCGCCTTTTCACGGAGCAATTTGTACGCAAGTTTGGTGCTATGCAATTTTGTTGCAAGAATGATTCAGTCGCTGCGCATGCCTTCGGGCAACTTTGTTGCTATTTTCGAGCCATCAATTTATTAGAACAAGTTCTATTTTTCGACGATTTTCACGCAAGATTTTTAGATATTTTCATGGTACCAACCTGGAAAAAAGTTACCAAATCGATTTCTTTTTACTATTATAGTAGCAACTGCACATATAATAATAATAATAATTATTATTAATAATAGGCCGGCCTGTCTAATTAATAAACTTCCTTAAAAAAGAAAATGCTAGGTTATGTTTTTGTCAACAAACCCAGAGATACGTCAAAATTAATGGTTGCAATATATAGCGTCAAACTTGCGTACAACTTGCTCCATGAAAAGCCAAGTGAATGTGCAATTGTCCTTATGCTATATCTGGCAGCAAACTTGCATAGCATCAAACTTGCTCACAAGTTTCTCCGTGAAAAGGCCCCTTTATATATAAGATAAATTATAGTGCATATAATGATGTAAGTCTACAACAAAAAGAAGGGGAGGTACAACAACTGCGTAAGAGAATATACCATTTACTAAATGAAAATTTAAACGAAATTTTTAAAATAATTTTTAAGTTTGAATCAGTCTCAGGCGTAAAGTACTTAATAAATTTATTTCATATTTATGGTAAACATAGCTTATCTATCCATAATTATACAGACATAGTTTTTAAGTCTTAGTTTTAAGTCGAATTAATGCCAAAAATGATGGTTTCCCTGACCATAGTGGGGTGGTCAGTTGATGACGAAAAAAAAAAGTCAACCAGCGTTAATTACGTCCTTAGTTGGACAGTGAGTGTCGCCTCCTCGTTGCCTCACCACACAAACGGTGCTGCCTTTCCATTGTGAAAGAAGAAAGATATTTTTAAAAATTTTAAAAAAGTATAAATTTTTGAAAAAAGTTGGTAGTTTCGACCTTCTCTTCCTCATAAAATCTTCTTCGCCGCGGTTCTGACTCTTTTATCTTCTCCGTTGTATTTTTCTTTAAAATACAGTAATAGTAAATGTAAGGAAATAGGAATAATTTATATCTCTAATTATAATTTATAACAAATAATTAAACGTTCCCATAGAGTTTACCGACCTTAAAACGGCATGCTAGATCTGTGCATTTTAAAAAATACTGTTGCCATAAAACAATACTGTTCCATACTACTACAAGAATAACGAAAACTTATTTTAGGATATTTTTCGCGAGTTTTTAATGCAAATCAGTAAAATGACTTTTGGGTCACTCTGTAGATTATAAAAAAAATTGTAATATAAAGAAAAAAATAAAATGGAACTACCATTCTGGTACCTTAATATTACCTATTGGTATACATTAGAAAGAGAAAAAAGAAATAATATTCAGTTAATTAATGTATAACATAAAATCTTTAATAGTGTGTTGTGAAAGAATCTTGATCGAAAATTTAGATAAAATACCTAATACATTTTTATAAAGCCTTGTTGGGCCGAAAATAGACTATGATGAATATTTGATGTAACATGGATTAAAAATATAAATTAACCATACTTTTACTTTAACATTAGGAGATTCTCTGCCTGCCAGAGAATAAATCAAGTATACTTCTATAGAATTCCATAAAAGCTTATAAGCAGAGATGCCGCGGGAAAAACAGAAAAAAAAATCCCAACTAAAGAATGAGATTTTTAACTCAAGACTCCGACTTCTCAACTTTTTACACGAGGCAAAAAAGGTTATCAACTCCATGCATAATTTTCCCAATTGAAGAGTGGATTTCCAAACTCGAGAGTGGTGTGGGGGAGGCCCAACTAGCATTCTTTGTGAATTTTACCTAAATATCTAGAACAGCTACCATTCATGAGTTGTAATTACGTAGCTCTCACTTATTATATAACCTTATGGTGTTAAAGACAATTAAATATATTTTTATTGGTAACAGAATGGTAAATTCTACCAAGAATATACTTTTATTCTCTTTTTACTTAATATGAATAATAAAGTTGCCTTAACTACGTTATTACCCAATAAAATGACCACCAGGGTTATATTACTAAAATATTACAAAAGGTACGTCGCTGAAGCCATAAAAAGTTACCATAATCCTACTTTAAAGTAACCATTACTAATTGATTATAATATAGGTAACAACTACGTTTTTGAAACTTTATACATTACTAAACAGTAACTGATAACTTTTAAGTTACAATTATAAGATATCGTTTGGTTTGGGCTACTCATAAAAAATACATATTAGTTTTAATTTTTATAGTCAGGCAGACTTAATAGTAAATTTTAAATAATCGCCATATTTTATTTTAATGAGTAAATACGCAGTATTGGAAAAATATTTAATTAAGCATAATTTCACAAAAAGTAAATAGTGACCAATTTTTTATTTCTAAATGATAACAAATACATTATAACAAATGTTACTAAAAAATATTTTATTTTGCGTTCTTACCCTTAATTTTTCTTGGCCCGTTAGTTTTTTAGAATTATTATTATTAATATTCACTGAAAAACTTCCGTCGTTACTATTTTTTATCTTATAAGATTGTTTTATTGACAAACTGAAATGGATGACGTGGGTACTTGGTAGCTGTTTTGTAACGATATAGCAGAGATGTAGTCTCTGGATATAGTTCCGAACTAAGTTACTAATACGTAGCAAGATCGTAATTGTTATCCTTATATTTTTCCCCATTTTGGTAGTATCTGCATAATTACTACGTAATTATGGCGTTCCTGTAACTAGCCACCGCTACTTAATTTGTTTCAATTATGGTAATGATCATGTAGCGGCAACCAAAAATGCTAGTAATTATTTTTTTTTGTATTTTTTTTTTTAATTTTCATTGTAAATATGAACCACATGGCAAAGTGCCTTTTTTGTTGAAAGAAGTATTGTGTTTTATTTGTATAGAATTAATATATTGATTTATAACTCGAGAACTCCTTATTAAATTAATTAAATTAATAGTGCAAAATTCAAACTGTATTTAACAATAGCCCATTCAACAGAGAGAAAAACAATATTCATTTTTACACAGTTAAAACTATTATTTCAGATTTGACGAAGAACAGACCGTGAAGATATGTAATTTACATTTTTGTTTAACCTCGTACTATTCTACTTAATTAAGCATCCCCTAAGTTCAGGACTTGTGTGGGGTAGTAGTAGAGGGAACCACCGGCTTTAATTGGCTTTCGAACCAATTTGTAGGGAGTGTCCGCTTCACTTACGCCAACGCCAAATTTCAATTATTAATTAACTGAAAAAGGCAAATCGGTGAGAATCGAACTCACGCTATTTGAGTAGTAAACTCGTCAAGTACGACGCGGTAGTCCACTACACCAATCCTCCCATTAATGCTTCGCACACCTTAGTATACTCTTCACAGTGGCAAGGATGTAGATGAGGGGGGGGGGGGTAATGGGGGGTAATTACCCAAAAATATATGTTTTTTATTGCATTATCCTATAAAAAAATAAAAATTTTCTTTTTTTTTAATTTTTAATCCCGGAAAAATATCTAAGATCTTGGTATTACCCCCCATAGAAAAAAAAACATCTACGCCCTTGCACAGTGGACAGTATACACAAAATATAATTTCTTTGAGCTCGCACTTTATTTTTTACTTTAAAGAGTAGCGCCTCCTATAATTTTTTTGTATATAACTATTTTCTTTTTTATATTTCCATCCTTAAACTAAGGTTTTTTAAAAATTATAAATTTCGCTGACTTTTTAATCAATTAAAAAAAAATTGAAAAGTTTCTCTCCCTATATTTTTTTTTAATGTACTTTTTTTTTAAATAATACAGTTCTCCCTTAGAACTTCTTGTATTCGTGTACACAAAACTTTTAATTTTTTTTTATAATCCAATAAAAACATTTTTCTATTAAAATCATGAACGTAGAATGTTTGACATAGGGTTATTTTTGACGATTTTCGGAAATTTGACAACCACCGTATCTAAAGCAGCACGTGCTATGAAGAGTGGCTGTAATAAATTTTCACTAATAATATACATATATTATATAATAATATTTATTGCTGAGTACTATATACAATAAGAATAAAGAGCCCATATAAAGGCAATAAATATGCTAACTTGCACAAAAATGAATTAACATTTGAGCGTGCAGAAGAAAAAACAATTAAACACTAGTATAAGATTAAAAATAAAAACACATACAAAACATTAATACTAACACTAATACTACACCAATACTACACTGATTAAATAAATATGTTTAAACTGTCAAGAAGGTAAGTAATATTTTTTTTTCATGTAACGAAATTAAAATTTGGTTGGTGTTAAATAATAACTATTCAAACTCAGGCTCAATATACTTTTTGCTAAATTGTTCGTATTTTAATCAGAAAAAACAAATAAATAAATAAAATAAAATAAATCAAATAAAAAATAAATAAATTATTATTATATACACCGGGTGGGTTTCAATCCATATACATCCCCTAAAATGGGATTGTTTTCAGCCCGATCAAAGCAAATTTTTTGTAGCTACAAAATGGCGTAAAAAATTATTTTTTTGCACTTCCGGTTTCGCCGGAAACTAAGTCAATTTTATTTTTTTAAATGACAACCGCTGTATATTTTTGCATTTTTGAATTCAGAAAACAATTTTAGATTTAAAAAAATCATTTAATTAATTTGTTATTTACTAAAAAATAATCCTAATCTGGCAAAAGCGGAAGTGAAAGAAAAAAAAAGTACGCAATTTTGTAGCCCTTTCAATAATAGCGCAACAAAAAGTTAAGACAGTCCAAGGGGCTTGCCATTTGAAAAAATTAAGTTATGAAGGAAAACCCGATTTAAAAAAATTTAAGTACAAAAATATTAGCAAATTTTGGTTTTTACAAATAATTTGTATTTTTTCTACATTTAGCAAATAAATTAGATTTTATTTATAAAAAAAACTTGTATGTTAATCAAATAAATTTAAAAAAATTAAATTTTTTTTTTTTAATGTAAACTTGTTTTCTGGATCAAAAAATGCAAAAATATATAGGGGGTGTCATTAAAAAAAAAATATTTAACTTAGTTTCCGGCGAAACCGGAAGTGCAAAAAAATACGCCAATTTGTAGTCCTTGTTAAGAAATATAAGCTACAAAAAAAATTGCTTTGATCGGACTTAAAACAATCCCATTTTATGGGGTGTCCATGGAATGAAACTCACCCGGTATGCATATAGTCCTTTCTACAAAGATATTCGTATTGGATTGTTGTTTTTTTTTGTATTTATTATTATAAAATTCAATTAAAAAAGCATATAAAAAATATTATAATTCTGTTGGATTATTTTGTGAATCAGACCATAAGAATATATCAGATTTTAATTTAAAATTTAAATTTACAAATATATTGGAAAGAATATAGATCTTTGTAATTTATTTTATTTTTCCTTTCCGTTGCTTGTTTATATTAAAAAATACTTCCGTGCGGTAACGGTCCTTCGCAGTTAAGCAATAAACTTGACAATAAACTTATTTTTTTTCTTTTCGCCTTATAGACTTTCAAATATAATTTATAGTAATAAAAATTGTTAAAATGTTAAATAAACTTGCTTAATTGAAGTAATATAACCATTTTTTTGTAAAAACTTTTCTTATTTTCTTTTTGACCAAAGTAATAAGAGTTTGTGTAAAATACCTCGTAAAATTCCAACCTACAATATAATACAATACAATACAACTGGGGTTGTGAGGCAACGTAGTGCCTTTCAAATCACTGTGACCAAAGAGATCTATTATGAATCCACTTTATAATTTAGTCCACATCAAACTTTAGGCTTCCAAAGAAGCCCAAGAGTATTTTGGGGGCTACTTGGGATAGATCTGCAGAGATATTGTAGCCTTTTGCGAACAATGGCTTCGCAGAAGCAGAATATGTGTTCGGCCGTTTCTGGTGCTTCTGAGCACGGCAGGTGTCGATTTCAGGCTTGCCCATTTTTTTAAGATGATATCTTAAAGGGTTAACATCCGGTTAACAGCCCTGTATAGGTATTTAGTTCCGGCTTGCTGAAATCGAGTATCTTTCCTGTTCTTCAGGTTCATATTTTATGAATATTTTTACCTGTCATATGTTTTGATCTTTTCAATATCGAGTTTTGATTTTGTGAAGATTCCCTATATATACCGTTCTAATTTTTATAGTTTGTTATCAAAATAATGGAGAGCCCCTATCACAAGCTTCAGCTTATTTGGGGCCCTCCGTGACTCTGTAGTAATTTCAAGTAAATAAATAAAATAAATAAATTCTTTAATTGCATCTACCTGATGGCTTTTGTTAAAGCCACAGAAAGGTTCAGGACCAGTAAATTGAGTGCATGCTCCTTCTCTTGTGAAAGAGTCTGCGCCCTCATTGCCTTCGTATCCTGGCACACATATTAAGGAAACCTTGTGTGTTTCTGCCAGTTGTTTGAGGGGTAGCATTCCCAGGCAAGCTTTGACCCAAATACACATAAACTTAGTGCCTTTAAAGCTGCTTGGCTGTCCAAGGATATGCAATTTGCCCTCTTTTGCCCTTATTCAGGCATTTTTGAGTGCAAATTTTTATGGCGTATATTTTCGCCTGGAAAATGGATGGAGTTCTCCCCACTGGTATCGATCTAGGCCCATGTATGCCCGCACCAACTCCCGACTCCATTTTGGACCTATCTGTATGTAGCAAATAAATACATACCAGTTATAATCATAACGATACTTTGATGTACGACCAAGAGAATGTAGCATTCATAACCAGAACGGATCGTTTCTTTGGTCCTAAGAACAAAAATTGGAAAATAGTAGTTTTTTCCTCAAATAAACCTCTTTTTACAAAGTGTTACCCCAAATCTAAGTTTAAAGATCTTGAGAGAACAGCAAATACACGTCTTAAAACATTGACCTCTTTTAACAAAAAAAGTATCAACTGTCGATTTTAAATAGGAAACAAAAGCGAAACATTTCGTCATCACCTTGAATTTTTCCGGCTAAAAACGTGTCCTCAGCCATCTAGTTTTGTAAAACAATGTCAGTGTGTTAACTGTTATTGTTTTAGTTGTTATAATTCCCCATAGAACAATGGCAATTGTTTATTTAGTAAAGACGTAGCGTGTATGGCGTACCGTTTACTTTTTAGTAGGCGGAAGGATGCTGAAGAGAGTTAGTTATGTTAAAAATCTGACGGGGAGATTCAGAGCAAGACGAGATCATGTTCATACTATTTTTTAAAATTAAATAAAATATAGCTATCTACACCCAGTGGTTCTAATTACTATTATCTAGTAGTACTACTTGACTATGGTCTGTTTTTTCAAGCAAGATAGTAAATTAAAAATCGCACAGTGCATATTTTTAAAACAGATTCGAATATTGGATGTGCAAATATACTGCGTAGTTTATTTTATAAAACATAACTATATTCTATACACAAAAATATACTATTCAAACCTGCTGTAAAAATATTTACTGTGTGATGATCCTCCATTTTTGTTGCAATATTCGAAAAAAACAAATATGATTCACATGTCTAAATTTGAAATCAAAAAATTCTGGGTTTAGATTCAGCAGTAGCAGATTCTATGTTATCTAGATAACAAGTATAATTTTAAGGCTCAGATCTGGGTCTACTGATATTTCTTATATAAAGAGTGCAACTAACAAAGGCCACAAAATTATTATGCTACAGGAGAAACGAAAATATGATTAATTTTTATCTAATGATATTTATACTTAATAATAATAATATTTCAATAGTGTTTGATTGTTTACATCGTTTTATGTAGATTTGAACAAAAAAAACAATGCCCTATCAAAAGGGCCTAACCCACACATTTTTAATAAGGTTGTTTTTGAATAAAATCTGCTCTTTGCTAGTCTTTAATAGGTTCAAAAGCCTTTTTTCATCAAGAATAGTTAACGGTAAATGTTTGGGTGGGGCAAAAAAGTAAATTATTAAAAAAGCCTTACAAAAAGCCTTACCTACCCGTTTATTATAATATTGTTTTTTTTATAAAATCTTGTCTTTTCTTGTTATAAATAGGTTTATAACCTTTATTATTAAAATTTGCACCCCTAACCTTACTTTCCAATGCATTTTTTGCCATTTCAAGCAAAAACCATATTTCGCAAAAAAAATATAGTTAGGCCCTTATGTTAGTACCCGGCGTATTTCTAGTTATAGTCCAGTGTTCAAGTTAATAAAAAAAGCTTTACCTAGAAATAATTCAGGGAGTTTAGATTTTTGGTTTATTGGGTAGGGTTTAAGGCCGCAAATAATAGTTATTTATGGTACTAGTGGGTAAAGTAAGATATTGCCCATGAGAAAATTAACCTGCGAGGCGTCAGCCAAGCAGGTTAATTTTCGAGTTTACCCATGAGTGCCATACAAGGTTTTATCCAATAAATAGCTTAGAAATTCATATTTTGATTAAAAATTTTAATGAAATTTACAAGAAAATAATTTGACAAGTGACAGTTGAGTGGGTAAAATAAATAATTATCCACTAAATAAAGTAAAAGCCACGCGGGGGTTATTATTGAGTTTATCTATTTAAAATAATGCTGGCAATTTTCTCATTATTTGTATGTATTGGATAAACAATTTTGCGACATTGAACTCGATTTGAAACTGTCATTTTTTAACGTATTTTTCACAAAAAACGGACTTTTTAAAATATCTCAAGATCGGTGCATCCTAGGACAAAAAACGTTTGATATGAAAATAAAGAGGACCAAATCTCCAACATTTTTTGTGTCATGAATTTTTTTGTACAACTTATAGCTAATTCACGGCACCGCCTTAAACGTTACACTGTAGGGTTTTAGATTTTTTTTATGGTGATTCAATCCAAAATCGGTTCACTCGAGATAAAAGTCCAAACAAATGTGTGAATTATTTAAAAAAAAAATAATTTTACGTAAATTAAAAAGAAAGTGCCAGTTACATTTTTTTTAAATTTTTACCCAAAATGTTCTAAGGGGCATGCCTAACCGACGATAAAGAACAATTTTGGTTTTTCGAAGAAAACATTAAAAATCTAAAAACGTATAGTGTAACGTTAGGAGATATTTTAAAAATCCGTTTTTTGTGAAAAACGCGTTGAAAAAATGACAGTTCCAAATCGAATTAAACGTCCCAAAATTGTTTATTTATTTGCGGCCATTAACCCTACCCAATAAACCGAAAATCAAAACTCCTTGAATTATTTCCAGGTAAAGGCTCTTTTATTGACCTGAAGACTGGACTACAACTGGAAATATACCGGGTACTGGTTATGAATTCGAAATTGTACTTTGCCCATTTGCGCGATAACTTATATTTTTTAATAAGGTTAATTAAAGAGGGTATATTTTTCTGTTTGATGAGGTTTACTGCACAAACCTCAGTGGGACCGAATAATTTCTTAATCTCAGAAATCTAAAAATAACGGGCCAGTTTACCGTAACACACGCTTTTTGATCAATCGAGTCATAGAAAGTAATCTTAAAAATGTTATTCGGAATTTTATTTATGGGCTTTGCTTAGACGATCATAAAACAAGCCTTGAAGACATGTAATGCTACGCATTCCATTATATACTATTTATTTACAGTAAATGGTATATTGAAATTTCCCAAATACCAAAAAAAAAAAAATAAAAAAAAAATTAAAAAAAAATAATTTTTTCACCTTTTTTTAATTTTTTTTCCAAAAAACAAAAAAATTTCTAAAATTTTCTTTTTTCAAAAAAAAATTGAAAGTGATTATTTTTTTATTTTTTTTTTTTAATTAACCCCTCATAACTTGTTTGTTTTAGGGAAGAATACTTGGTAGAATTGATCCTTAATAATAATAAAAAAATGAATCTTTCCTTGAAAAATTACTTTAATCGGGATTTTCTTTCAGACTTTTTCCGATTTTTTTAAAAAACCCCAAAGTTTTTTGTTTTTGGGAGAATTACTTTCAAAAACAATAGGGATCTTCCCCTTGTAGAACTTGATTTTTCCTGAAAATTTTAACCATTTCGCTCCGGATTTGTTTTCTTTCAATTTCGGAAACTTTTTTTTATATAAAATTTATTTTTTAAATGTGAAAAAAGTACAAAAAACCCAGTTAGTATGTCGAATTAAAAAAAAAAAAACGGATTCTTCTGTAAAAAACTTTTCTACATAAGAATTCGACAAAAAAAAGAAATACGTAAATTTGACACACTAACTGGGTTTCTTTGTGCAGGGTCACATACATATAATGTTTTAAAGCTGGCCAAATATATCATATTAATAACTTAAGTATTAATATCACTTGATATCAAGTTTGGACTATAAAATACTAATATGTCCCTGTTCTGTGCATTTTAAATGTTCTTCTTGGCTATAGGATATTTTAACATCCCGAGGAAAAAAAGTTTTTATATGATCATACATAGTTATTTATAATTATGTCTATTTTTACGTAAAATTATACATAATTATGCATAATTAGACCTATGCCTAATTATGTATTATATTACATTTTAAATTTTGGGAGGCGCACCATATCTGGCCATGCATGGGAAAATTTTTGTATAATTTTACCTAATATTATGCATAATCATGCTATTTATGTATGATCATACCGAGTCAAAATTCATACATGGTAAAAATGTTAGTTATTTATAATTATGTCTATTTTTACGTAAAATTATACATAATTATGCATAATTAGACCTATGCCTAATTATGTATTATATTACATTTTAAATTTTGGCGAAGGCGCACCATATCTGGCCATGCATGGCAAAATTTTTGTATGATTAGGCATAATTATGTCCAATTATACCTCAAATTAAGCATAATCATGCATTATTTTACCTAAAATTATGCATAATCATGCATATTTATGTATGATCATACCGGGTCAAAATTCATACATTTTAAATTTTGGCGAAGGCGCACCATATCTGGCCATGCATTGCAAACTTTTTGTATGATTAGGCATAATTATGTCCAATTATACCTCAAATTAAGTATAATCATGCATAATTTTACCTAAACTTATGCATAATCATGCATAATTTTACCTAAAATTATGCATAATAATGCGTATTTATGTCTGATTATACCGGGTCAAAATTCATACATTTTAAATTTTGGCCAAGGCGCACCATTTCTGGCCATCCATGGCAAAATTTTTGTATGATTAGGCATAATTATGTCCAATTATACCTTAAATTAAGCATATTCATGCATAATTTTACCTAAAATTATGCATAATCATGCATATTTATGTATGATCATACCGAGTCAAAATTCATACATGGTCAAAATGTTATAGTTATGTATAATTATGTCTAATTTTACGTAAAATTATACATAATTATGCATAATTAGACCTATGCCGAATTATGTATTATATAACATTTTATATTTTGGCGAAAGCGCACCATATCTGGCCATGCATGGCAAAATTTTTGTATGATTAGGCATAATTATGTCCAATTATACCTCAAATTAATCATAATCATGCATAATTTTACCTAAAATTATGCATAATCATGCATATTTATGTATGATCATACCGGGCCAAAATTCATACATGGT
Organism: Brachypterus glaber; assembly: GCA_958510825.1. Lineage (NCBI taxonomy): Eukaryota > Metazoa > Arthropoda > Insecta > Coleoptera > Kateretidae > Brachypterus > Brachypterus glaber. Next base: position 57,476,736 of record OY294046.1, on the reverse strand, counting down.
CAAAATCCGGACATGATCATAGAAAATTTTGCATAATGATGCATAATTATACAAAAACTTTTTTTCCCCGGGATATGTCCCTACAGGAGTGAAAGGGATTTTTGAACATCTGCTGGGATATATAGGTATTACAGGAGCGAAAGGGTTAAGTCGATCGTATTATTCGTTCTTGAGTTATCGTGTTCACAAAAATCGTGACATCGGACGGTCGGACGGACGGACAGACGAACATTTAAAAAAAAGTTGCTTATTTTTTTATGAAAAGTAATATCCAAGATTTTTTTTTGTCCAAGGCGATTTTTCAAAAATTCGGAACTACCGTATAATACTATTCTAGCGCAGGAGCTGTGAATAGTATAACAAGTTTATTTAACTAGGTAGATCTAAATGGGTATAGGTACATATGCAACCGATTTCAAAAAATATACCGTTTGTTTTTTTGAAGAAATTGATATTTCACTACCAAATTGTACCCTAAAGGTTTAAATAACTACGACTAGACAGGTCCGGATTTACTCAAGCTGCTGTCCTAGGCAATAGAGAACAGGCCAAGTGAACACGTGAGGTTGCAGATATCCTGAAGAATTCTTAAAAAGGGGTACATTGTGACTTTTCAGCGCAAAAACTACAACTTTTTTAGCCTAAAAACACAACTTTTTTCCTCGACGACAAAAAAAAGTTCATTACTAAAAAAAAGGTCCCACCCTTTCTCAAAACTCAAAAAAAAAAAATTATGACTAAAAAAAAATCCACGAAATATGCAAATTTTTTGAAAATCCCAAAAAATATGCAACTTTTATATTTCTAATCCATGAAATATGCAAATTTTTTTATTTTAAGGTTTAAAAATCACAACTTTTATATTTTTAAGCCATAAAATTATTTAAAACTTTTTTTCCCAAAATTAAAAATTTATTATTTAATTTTTTTAACCCATGAAATGTGCAATTTTTATGTTTTTATTCCATAAAATATGCAACTTTTTTGATTTCAAGATAGGTGGGGGGGGAAGGCTATTGATTTACTGTCGACTTTTTGATTAACTAATATTATTGACATTATAATGTCAACTTACCTAGTTGCTAGTGAGAAAAATCCTTTTTTTCTACGATCTAATATAAAAGTCAACATTTTTACAAAAAGTTTTCTGACCGCAAAATTGAATTTTGGGCGCTAGAGTGTAGGCAACCGGCAAGCCAATCGTAAAACAGCTGTCAACTTGATAGCGTCAAGTATGTGCTACGAGATGTTGTGTTCTGCCATTTTTTTAATATAAAATTATTATTTATCAAATCAAATCAAAAAAAAAATCAAATCTCAATTTCGTGTGCTATTTATGTGTTGTTATGAAGGAATTATGGAGTTTCATTGATGAGGGTTTTTTTTCTAAACCACCAGATTTGCAAAAAATTGTAAGTGCTGCGACGTTGTAAGGTTATAAATTTACTGCCTGAAATGTATTCATTTTAGATCGTAGAAAAAACGTTGTTTGTATTACGAGCGCAAAATATGATTTCTGCTTTCGGGTGATTGCTGATCTCGGCTACACGCCTCGACCAGCAAATTCCACGCTACAGCAGAAATCAGTCATTTTGCGCTCTTAATACAAAAAGAACTATTTTATACTACCCAGTAAACAAAAAGGTCTATCTATTTTTTGTTAAAATGTACGCTTATAATAAGTTCATTATTCGTAATTTAAACGAATTTGAGACTTTGGAACACGTATTTTTTAAATGCCCTATTTATAAACCTCTGAGGTAACCTTACATAGATAGTCTTATAGACCTTGATGGTATTGTTTTTGCCCTAAATAATTTAAATGCTCTTAAAATTAAAATGATTTGCGGTTTTGTTAGAAATTGTTTTAAAATTCGCTCATTTATCTTAAACGACTAACTTATATCATATTTAATTACGCGCTTTTTTCCTTTTTTTTTCTCTTTTCTCTTTTTTGTAATACATATATATTATAATTATGTTGTACACTTATATAGGTTTAATTAATTTTTTTTTTTAAATCAAACTTCTTGTAATAAGAATTTATTCTTTAGATACAATAAAGTTATGTTATGTTATGTTAATAAGTTCATTATTCGTATATACGTAAATGTTCGTATAATAAACGCTTAAGCGGTTATTAAGCGGTCATTGTCTAAAAAATAGAACTTTGTGTTTACTGGGTAGTGTTATTAAAAAAAACATAACAAAATAATTTTATAATTATTGTATGACTATTGTATTAAAGAGATATATTAATCTATACAACTAGTTAATTTACAACTTAATTTAACCTGTCAGATAATCATCGTAAATACTTATACCTCGTAATAGATATGAATAATATTTAATATTTAATATTTAAATGTAGGCTGTAATAATAGCATTTATAATTAATATTTTTGAATTAAACATTATTTTTTAATTAATAGCAACACTACTTTCGCGTTAAAATTGAAATATCATTGAGATAATAAGACTAATTTACAGAATTAACTGTTTCCTTTGCCCTATTTAATGCTACTTTTTTTAACGCGCCGAATCCGAATCCAATATCATAAAGAAGTTAAGGGGAAGATGCTTACTTAAAAATGATCTAAATGTGTCCAAACGAAAATAACATCTCAAATTACCTGAAGTAAGCCCTCGTGGGGGCAAAAACCTTATGAACTAGGTAGTAATGAGTGCTAATTAATAGCAAAAATATAAGAATATATTAGTAGTTACGTTTCAGTTCGGTGTGATTGAGATATAGTTTATAAAATTGTAGTTTTTAAAAAATAAAGAAGCCGTGGAGATATGTAATTATTCGCACTCCATTACAGTATATATATATATATATATATATATATATATATATATATATATATATATATATATATATTGCAGTAGTCGTGGATGGGCTTCAAGTCTGAGACTTGAGAGTTGATTTACTTAGCTCTAAACAATCAGGTAAGAATATTCTTCCAGTTTAGTATATAATGTTATTTATCCAACACATAAGGATAATGAGACAATTAACAGCTTTATTTTAAATAGATAAACTCAATAATAACCCCCGCGTGGCTTTTACTTTATTGAGTGGATAATTATTTATTTTACCCACTCAACTGTCACTGTCAAATTATTTTCTTGTAAATGTCATAAAAATTTTTAATAAAAATATGAATTCTTAAGCTATTTATTGGATAAAACCTTGTATGGCACTCATGGGTAAACCGATATTGCCCTTTCGAAAATTAACCTGCTTGGCTGACGCTATAAATAACTATTTCTCGCCCAGTACACCTCTACACTGATAAAACAGTTTATTTGTGTCAACTATTTGGTTGGATATGGTGAATTGAATTATTTGGTTGTGACAAATAAATTTTATTTCTGTAAAATAAATTATTTTGATCCCATTAATAAATCATTTTGAAATTTAAATATTTGTTTACATGAACTAAATATTTATTTGACTCAAATAAAATTTGTTACTCACAACCAAATAATTTAATTGGCCATATCCAAATAAATCCTTTTTATCAGTGTATGCCTTTTTTGTTTTTGAATAGATTTTTTTCAAAATTAAAAATATTGTCCTCTACTTCTCGGAAGTAGATTTAACCTATCTCAAAGAAGATATTTAAACATTTTTTAACCATTCTCAAAATGTTTTCGGTAAAGGAATTCAATTTATAGGTTATGTTGCTGGTTGACAGTTCTTTACTGAGAATAAGTGAGAAAATGCGTTTAAAATGCGAAATAAAACAACATTCTTTATTTCATCGTTCAAAATCATGGGTTTACACCATAAATTATGATAAATTTAATTTAATTCTATAGTATTTTATGAAGCCTTTAGGCTAATGGTTTACTCTATAGTGGGAAAGTAACAATAGTAAAAACCAGTAATTTTCTATTAAAAAAAATAATTTAATGTAAACATACTTCCAAAATAGACTAACCACAGGGTATTATCGTATTATAATACTCAAGTTAAGTGACTGTACCTACTAGAATAGTAATAATGCTAATTAAAAGCAAACAACATTATGAATAATACTCTTTTTTAAATATTATTTTAGTCAACATTACTCAACTTGTTCTATAACAAAAAGTAAACAGGATTATTTTTTACTTCGGCACAAAGTATTGCATTAATGTTTAATGGGCCAAAAAATTAGCGTTTATTTTTCGGTTTACTTTCTTATTAAGTATAGTGATAAAAAAAGATCAAATTTCTTTTTCTATGTCTCGGTCGGTCTGTTTGTTTTTATTCACGATAAGTTAAAAACGCTTTGAGCTAGCGACTTGAAATTTGGTATGCAGATATATTTTTATGTTATCTTGGACAAATTCGCATTTAAGCGAATCGGTTTTTATTATTTACAACAGAAGAAAAATTTAAAAACCACATAAAACGTTAAATAAAACCACACAAAAAATGTTATTCATATAATTTTATTTCCTTTTCTAAAAAAGTATTTTTTTTTAAGACATGAGCATGAAAGTTATAGATATCAAATTTGCCATTGGATTCAGGGTTTCTATGCCAAAAAGTTATTAAGTTATTTTGCTTTCCCATTTTGAAAATTTTCAAAATTTCGGAAAGCCTTGTATTCGTGCAAAAATTTTCAAATTTTTTTTTTGCGAATTTTTGCGTTTTATGACGTTTCATGTCGATATAAATCAATTTCAAGCAAAAAAAAAAATTGTCGGTCGATCGGTCTGTCCGGGAAATCTTGTAAGCACGATAACTTAAGAACGCTTTAAGCTAGAGACTTGAATTTTGACATAAAGGTATGTTACCAAAAGTTCTCGCTCGGGATTGTTTTTGGTGAACATTGGCGTGCGGCAAGCGGGGCAAATGGGGAAAAATACATTTTTTTTAGAAAAAATTTAAAATTGCTATATAGAGGTTTTTAAGGTTGCTGAAATTGAATCTTATAATAAAATTTCTCTAACTCCACCCCCGAGGGGGTGAGGGGGTAAATATTTTGAAATGTTTTCCAAATTTTTGTGAAAATTTGTAGATAGGGGTTTTTGAGGTTGATAAATATGAATCTTGAAATATATTTTTTGAAACCCACCCCCTTAGGGGTGATTTTTGTAAAAATTGGTATATTGACGTTTTTGAGGTTGCTGAAAGTGAATCTGATAATAAAAATGGTCTAACTCTACCCCTACCCCCAGGGGGTGGGGGGTGATTTTCTGAAAGTTGGTATATAGGGGATTTCAAGGTTGCTGAAACCAAATATGATAATAAAACACTGCTCAGTAAAAGAGCTTTCCCATTTTTCACCTGCGCGCGTGAAATTGATTTTTATTATCACATTTTTTTTCCTAATTTCACCCCTGAGGGGTGGGGAGTAGTTTTCGTGAAAACTGGAGTATTGGGGTTTTTGAGGTTGCTGAAAGTGAATCTGATAATAAAAATATTCTAAATCCACCCCCTGAGGGGTAGTTTTCGTGAAAATTAGTATATTGGGGTTTTTGAGGTTGTTGAAAGGGAATCTGATTATAAAAAAATTCTAACTTCACCCCCAAAGGGGCAGAGGGTAGTTTTCGTGAAAATTGGTATATTAAGGTTTTTATGGTTGCTGAAAGTGAATCTGATAATAAAAAAATCCATTTTACGCGTAAATAATAAAATAGATAATAAAAAAATCCATTTTATGCGTAAAATGGGAAAGCTCTTTTACTGGGCAGTGTATTTAATAATAACGTAGTATATACCTACGTTATTATTAAACCATAATTTTGAAAAGATGCATGCTTGGAACTGTTCTTCAAGTTTCTATTAGAAAAAGTAAACATGATTGTTTCTTTTATGCATTCTTATGCCATTTAGAGTAGAAACAAACATATGAAATGCAATAATTGACTAATAACAATTCTTGTAATTAATTATGAAATTTTAAAATTACATAAAATTGTTAATTAACAAAGTTTACAACCTGCAATTAAAGAAATTAAAGAATAAAAGTAAAATTAAACATGTTCCTTTCATAAGTCGGATAATGATTGAAAAATATTTAAGGGGGCGTGCAAGTAGTAGTAGTAGTAGTAAATTTTTGGGTTGGCCAAAGCCGGACAACTAGGCCATTTATGGCCCTTTTGGCACCCCAGGCAATCCCAGCCATTTACTAATTTGAGTCCTCCTTGAACCTGTCCGTCCTTTCAATAAAGGTCAGGGTATTAGCCCAGGGGTGATCTCTTAGTTCCTCTTAGTCGAGTCTTTGAGTTTTAAAGACTTGTAACCTGATCATGTCGTATTTGACACACTCGGCTAAGTAATGAGAGGATGTTTCATCCTCTCTGCACTCTGGACATAGCGGACTCTCTATAATCCGCATTGTTGCCAGTTGCTTCCTTAGCTTGTAGTGGCCCGTGAGGACCCCTACAAGTTGTTTGAGTCCTTCCTTTTACCAGCAACCGGTCGGTTTTTGATTTGCTTGGGCCAGCCAGGAAGACCTTCGCCAAAGACTACTTATTTCTGCCTTAGCTTGCCAGCAACCGTCGACCGCCCTCGATTGCTCCTTTAGTTTCTAACCTCAAATCGTGGTTGTGACAAGTGACAGATATTAGCTGTTCAGCAGTTTGCTAGCAAAACTTATCATTTGATGACTTTTGATTAGTTTTGCTGTTTCCATTGAACGTAGCCATTTTATTTAGTTTAAACATAATTTAGGTTTTTTTTATGGTTCGTCATGATTTGCATTTAGTTTAAAAATAATTTCGGTAATTTTTCTAAAATGTTCGTCGGCTGATCTCTAATTTAAGTCTCCATGCAACAAATTATATACTTTTACAAATTTTGTGATTTCTGATGTATAAAGTTTGGTTTAACTAAAAATTTACACTTAACTAAGTTAGCTTAGTTCAGCTAACTAAGAATTTGACCAATGAAATGAAATGTGTCAAATAATTTATTGGTCATATTATTAGTTTAGTGTTAATAATTCGACAAACCAACCTTTAGTGTAATACATCAGAAATGTTTAAATATTTTTTTAAAATAAAATTAAAGTTTTAGTTGGTTTAAACATAATTTTGGTAATTTATCTAATGGTTGGTTGAAAGGATATCGTTTTAAAGGCGAGTTTTGGGCTAAATGAGAAAAATAGGGTTTTGTTTAAAAAATTGCAAATTAATGAAAGGAAATGATGAAAAACCGTTAACTAAGTTTATTTGTTAGAAAAAAAAGACAATTGTTTTATTAAAAATTCGTTAACAATCGTAAACATGACAACAATGTACCATTCATCGTGATAAACTAAATGCTTTATCTATTATCCTGAAAAAATATATATATATATTGTTTATGTGAACATCAACACTTGGAATGTACTTATAATAAAAATACTGAACAATAATAAATTAATGTATCTATTTAAAACTACAGCTTAAAAGTCTCCTTCATGGAAATAAAAAGTTATTTAACACGTTGAAAGCCAGATTGAAATACTAGTCTGGGGTTAGGTTACTATATATACAATAACGTTGGATTGAATTATTCATATAAATCACGAACGTAGAATAATATAAATAAATAATATAAATACCTCAAAAACAACTCGATAATCACTGAAAAACTAGTCTGATAAGTCCAACCTAATTACACATTGTGTATTTTATACCATGTTAAATCCGTAAAAATCCGTAAACACATCACAATACACTTAGTGATGCGCCCCAAAGTAGAACTTAATGTGTAAAGTTATTAGTATTTTGACATGACATTTGAACTATCGCAATGTTGCCATAGCATGCATTGACATATGTCAAAGTTCGTAATTAAAATAATTAATTAAGGGCCACTTGCACCAATTTTATTTTGATCAAGGTTTAATTAATCTACGTTTAAAAAATAATCTCTGGTTAAATATGTTTGAATTGCACCAATGAAAGTTAAACAAAGTTTAGTTAAACCGAGCACACATCTCTAATTTTAGTGTTATTTGAATGTAGCTAATTCACATTATTTTGACGTTTGCCGTTTATTACATTTGGTTTATTATATTTTCAAAAAAAGCTGTTAGTTATTGACAGTAACTTATTGTGTTATGTGTTATTGTGTTCTGTAAGCTAAAAAGTAGCAATGGATATGCCTAAAGAAAAAGTTGAAAACAAAAAAAAACGTTCGCCCAATTATACTATAAATGATAAAGCTTTATTAATTAAAATTGTGGCACAATACAATAGTGTTATCGAAAACAAAAAAAAACGGACGCAATTGGGATATTCCAGTTGTTCTTCAATACGTACAAAAATATTGGCCACTGTTTCTTTATATAACCTAAATTTTTGAAAAAATGTTAGATCATCCATACTTTCAAAATAGTTTTGTCGCTCATGATAGGTACGGAAACCATCATCCAATATTTCCAATTCCAACAAGTCTTCATCTAATAAATCGCCGCTTCTGCCATCATTGCAGGTAATTTTGTAAAATCAAAGGAAAACACTCACGGGTACGAAATGACAGATAAAAACCTAGTTAGGTTATGTTTTGATATAACCCAGGTTTAAGTGACATAAACCATCAAACTCGAACGATTACATTTATTCTGAGATTAAGACAAATAAACTTGGTTTAAAAAATGGTGCAACAGCGAAACGTCAATTAACTCTTAAACCATTAACTTAATCCGAGTTTAAGCTTAAATCAAGTTTGGTGCAAGTGGCCCTAAAGTATGTTCCGGGATGTAAAAAGGGCTGAAATTTTGGCTTTTTTTATGTATCTATAAGCATGTAAAATCTTATCGTTACAGGCGATTTAGCCCAAAATGCGACGCCCTACTTTAATTAGTGAAATTGTTAAATAAATTTGACATTTCACGAGTCAATCTTAAATATTTGTGAATCTATGGTAATTTTTCTCAAATATTCGTCGTCTGATCTCTAGTTTGAATCTTCATGCAAAAAACGATATAACTCTTTAATTTTAGGGATTTCTAAAGCATGCAAAGATATAAGTTAAGTTTGCAGCTTATATGGATCAGTGATGAACAAAAATCTTGCACTAAATCCAGCCGGTGAGGGTTCGACTCCAAGCAACAAAATTTTTTAGGAGGGGCTGACCGCGTCTGAAATTTGTACAAAAGAGTTCCTTTTTGCAAAGAGTTCCTCCGGAGTTCCTTGGAGTTCCTCCGGAGTTCCTCCAGAGTTCCTTGGGAGTTCCTCCTGGTTCCTTAAGAGTTCCTCGGTAATTTTTGGCAAATAAGCCGTAGAAATTACCGCTGTGCAAGCACTACTGCCAATAAGGCACCCTTAAAAAAAAGCTTTTTCCCTGGCGGGCGGTTTCAACTTGCCCTACGAAAAAAGAAGTTGGCGCCCAAAAAAATACCCTCATAAAAAAAGCTTTGTCCCTGACGGTTACTACCAAACTTAGCGCCCCTTCAAACTAAAAAATGGCGCCCCCGATTTACCTTCACGAGAAAAAAGCTTTATCGCTGACAGTTTCTACCAAACTTGGCGCCTCTTCAACACAAAAATTGGCGCCCCAAGATTACAGGAGGACAAATATTGGCGCCCCAAAATTACCTTCAGGAAAAAAAGCTTTGTCCCTCACGGTTTCTACCAAACTTGGCGCCTCTTCAACACAAAAATTGGCGCCCCAAGATTACCTTCAGGAAAAAAAAGCTTTGTCCCTGACGGTTTCTACCAAACTTGGCGGGCGCCCCTCGCCCCTTCAGGAGGACAAATATTGGCGCCCCAAAATTACCTTCAGGAAAAAAGCTTTGTCTCTCACGGTTTCTACCAAACTTGGCGCCCAAAGGTAGGATGTTTTGTAAAGAAGTGTTTGTAACGGCTCATCTAGTTTGAACATAAGAACGTTAATCCACATGGGTAATAGATAATAATTGTTTCTGACCGCGTCTGAAATTTGTACAAAAGAGTTCCTCCATTTTACAAAGAGTTCCTCCATTTTGCAAAGAGTTCCTCCATTTTGCAAAGAGTTCATCCATTTTGTAAAGAGTTCCTCCAGAGTTCCTCCTCTTTGCAAAGAGTTCCTCGGAGTTCCTCCAAAGTTCCTCGGAGTTCCTCCTCAGTTCCTCCTGAGTTGCTTTGGCTTGTACAAAAGATTTCCTCGCGGTCAGCCCCTCGTTTTTTAGTGACTTTTAAATTTAATTAATATTTATTATGTAGTTTTTATAATAGATTCATGGAAAGCCCTAAATAAGCTTTAGCTTGTGATACCATTAATTTAAATAAAAGATTAGAAAAACTTAACATTTTGCCAAATCGCATCACGTAATAAATTAAAATGACCAATTATGTTCTTAAAAATGAGCTTATTATTTGTATCAACCTCATATCAACCGTGAGGTGGATGAAAGGAAAATGTATTTTATTGTTGCAGTGCTTTTTAATAAGGAAATTGTTAAGTGCCTAAGTCACTTTAAATAGAAGCCGATTAAATCGTAGCATTACAATGCTTTACAGCTTGTTTCCATCATATTACTTTCCATACATCGATGCATTATGTTTCAAACCTAACTCTAGTAAGATTTAAAAAGCTGAATATATTACATAGGTCTACAAAATTAAACATTTTTTTCTGAAGTATGCGATATTGCTTTTACTCACTAGATCCATTTTTTTTCTTTACCTTTGCATAATCATAACAAGCCGTGAAGATTGCGTAGCATTACATGCTACGCATTCCTTTATATATTATTCACAGTACATGGTACATTGCTTTTCCCAAATACTTAAAAAAAAATAATTTGGAAAAAAAAATTAAAAAAAAATACCATTTCGCTGATCTGTTTCAAAAAAAAAAAATATATATAAATTTTGAAAATTTTTCAAATGTTTGTTTTTAATTTTCTTTTTGCGAATAACAAAAAAAATTTGAAATGTTTTTTTTTTAATGATAGTTTTTTTATTTTTTTAGTTTAGCCCCTAATAACTTTTTTTGTTTTAGGGGAGATTATTTTTACCACATTGGTAGAATTGACCCATATAATAAAAGTATTTTTTTCTGAAAAAGTTACGTTAATCGGAATGTTCTTTTAGCTTTTTTAATTTTTTTTTTAAATTAACCCCCATAACTTTTTTGTTTTTGGGGAAATTAGTTTTAAAAACAATAGGAATCTGTCAGTCGTAGAAGATTTTTCTTGAAAATTTCAAGTCGATCTGATTATTCGTTCTTGAGTTATCTGTTTACAAAAATTGTGACATCGGACAGACGGACGGACATTAAAAAAAAACGTTACTTATTTTTTTATAAAACAAATTTATATCCAAGAATTTTTTCTCTAGAACGATTTTTTTTTAATTCGAAACTACCGTATAATACTATTCTAGTGCAGGCGCTGTGAATAGTGTTATATTATTTGGCTAAAGCAAAATAAAATGCATACATAGTAACTTCATTTATCGCATAGCGACGTTTTTCTGTCAACTCTGATGTAATATTTTGAAAACGCTGCTATTGACAAATGGTGTCAATGCTTTCTAGCTTAGTGAGGTGGATAGGTATCTACAAAACAAAATATTTCCTATAAAAATATTTTTGGGAACTGAAGCACCTTAAAAAAATACCTATAATAATATTTTTACATGACAGAATTTTAAATTCAGATTTTGCAACAAAATAGTTTCTACCCCCTTACCCCTTTACTCCCTGCAACAATAACGCAAGACTTGGTAAAACTAGTAATGCAATTTTTAAATTTAGCACATCAGACTGTAATCAAACTTTCTGGCAACTTTCCTGAAAAAACTGTGAAGTTTAATGTCTTTTTATTTAGGGTCTCTACCTACAGTCTATCGTAAGCCCCACATAAATGTAGACCTGTGTTACCTATCATAAACAACATGCAATTTGATTTGATTTATACATAATCACTGCCTACACATCGATCATAACTGCATTCTATGGATGAAAAATTTTCTAATTTTCTTTTACATTATGTGGAATATTCGAAGTATAAATGAAATATGATAAAAACCAGTAGGATACTTCAAACATATGCTTCTAAGTTATGTTTATTAGCATTTTAAACTTTTAGTAAATAATATCATAAAGTTGTTTGTATCACCCAAAACTTTAGCAATAAAAATAAAAACTTGCATGTATATATACATGTATTACCCTGAACTTTTAGTATCAAATAGTTGCATTTGTCACCATAAAATTTTAGGAATAAATATTAAAATGTTGCATTTATCATCATAAACTTAAGTAATAAAAATAAAAACTTACTTACCCTAAACTTTTAGTAAATAATATCAAAAAGTTGCGTGTATCACCCTAAACTTTTAGGAATAAATATCTAAAAGGTGTTTGTATCACTCAAAACTTTAGCAATAAAAATAAAAACTTGCATGTATGTATGCATGTATTACCCCGAACTTTTAGTATCAAAAAGTTGCATGTGTCACCATAAAATTTTAGTAATAAATATTAAAAGTTTGCATTAATCAAAAACTTACTTACCCTAAACTTTTAGTAAATAATATCAAAAAGTTGAATATATCATCTTAAACTTTAGCAATATATTTAAAAAACTTGCATGTATTACCCCAAAACTTTTAGTAAATAATATTAAAAAGTTGTGTGTATCACCCTAAACTTTTAGGAATAAATATCTAAAAGGTGTTTGTATCACCCAAAACTTTAGCAATAAAAATAAAAACTTGCATGTATGTATGCATGTATTACCCTAAAAACTTACCCTAAACTTTTAGTAAATAATATCAAAAAGTTGCGTGTATCACCCTAAACGTTTAGGAATAAATATCAAAAAGTTGTTTGTATCACCCTAAACTTTACAATAAAAATAAAACTTGTATGTATGTATGCATGTATTACCCCAAACTTTTAGTATCAAAAAGTTGCATGTGTCAATATAAACTTATAGGAATAAATATCGAAAGGTTACATGTTTCACCCTAAGTCAAATGGGAGATTAGCTCAGCGGTCTAAGGCATCGATATAGCATTGACACTGAGCTAATGATCGTGAGTTCAAACCTCACTGGCGCCGATTGCCTTTTACAGTTAATTAATAATTGAAATTTGGCGAAGGCGTACTCCCTAGATATATAGAAAGTCAATTAAAGCCGGTGGTTCCCTCTACTACTAGCCCACACAAGTCCTGGACTTAGGGATGCCTAATTAAGTAGAATAGTAGAGGTTAAAAAATAAACATAAAAAAAATAAACATTAGTAACAGTTGCTAATAAAACAGATCTCTCCATGTGGAGTTGTTAAACTACTTATATTAAATATATCTATATATATATATATATATATATATATATATATATATATATATACACGTATTTTTAATTCAATTTTTATTAAAATGTTACGGATTATTTTACATTTTTTAAGCATGCACATTTTCTTTATTATAAGTAAACAATATTTTATTGTTTTAAGTGCTTGATGAAAAAATTTTATATCGCAAAACTATGTTGTGCAATGTAAGCATGCAGTCACTGGCGGACTATCTCAAAAGACCAGGTCTAGTTTGGTCGGCGGGGTTTGATTGGAACAATAAAGGGGGCACAAATATGGAGGGCCCTTAAAACTTATGAAAGCTTAGTCGCCTAAGCTTAATTAATTTTGAAATTTTGATTTAGAGAGTCCGTAAACCATTGGAAGCCAGGGCTGGACCAACTTTTTGGTATGTGGGGGCCCCACACTGAGATAAATTTTTACATCCACGTGCATGGGTAATTTACTTGCAGCTGCTGCTAATGTGAATTTACACTCGAAGCGTTAATATAAATGCGGTGTGTATTATATTTTTACATCCAGTGTGTAAAGTTTACACCAACGCGTAAATATACTTTTTACCTAAAACCCTTCAATTTATTAAAAAAAATTGAATAACCATTTTGTTATTTTTCTATTTATGAATAGTGTTTTATGGAAAAACTTACGCAACAGAAAAATAAAAGGTATATTCGTAATCAGCGCTACAAAAAGTACCAATATAAAATAGAAACAGAAAACATACACAAATCTTAACAACTCAAAATTTGCAGGCCAGTGTTACCGCCTAAATAAGTAATCACACTTTTTAAATATTTACTTTTAATCAACACGTACCAATTATTTCTTTGAAAAGCTAGCACACACAAAATTATAAGTACGCTCTTACAAACGTAAACAATTATAATGGTCGACAGCCACCAGACTTGATAAACCAGGAATTCTGGCTTCTCGAGTCACGTGACTAGCTTAACGCCCGCGATTGGCTGGCTTGTACATCAGAAGTGTGATTTTTACACTTCGGATGTATTGTTGCCAAAGGTATGTTTATAAAAATACACTTTCTTGAGCTCCGAGTGTATTGTTGCAGAAGGTATGGATGTAAAAATACACACTCTAGGTCAAAATCACCTCACCTGTGTAGTGTCACATCAATGTTGATGTACATTTATATAAAGGTGTAAAATTTACACATTTATAGAGTGTATTTTTTACACCTTTTCAATTTAATTTCTTTCAGTGCACAGTGGAGCCCAGAATTTTGAGAGAACCCTTTATTTTATTGAGAAGGGACCCAAAAACGTACGATCTCATCTCATATTTGGATTGTATTCGGATTATTATAAACCAAAACAAAAGTTAAAAACCAGACTACACTACGTGGCCTGCCAGTCCGCCGTACATGCAGTTTATTTTTTCAGTAAAAAAATTTATTGTCATGTTAATTTTATGTAGGTACAATATTCGTATGCATAACCTAAATCTACAATGCCGAATGAGCGATGTTCTTGAATATAAATTACATGTTAACGGCACATGTTACTAATAAGTTAGTCACAATGTGCAATAAAGTTTAAAAATAAGTTCATATGTCTGATTTTTCGTAAACATGTATCTTCTTTAACGAGATAGCCATACAAAGCGCTTCTCGCCTTTTTGCGAGTAAAAATTAAAAGACTTTCAAGACAAGAAATTGGTTTATCTTGTCTTGATCCCTGGTTTGGCACTCCTATTTAGGGGTGATGCGAAAAATTCCCAACATTTTACCCTGCAAAATTTTGATGAATAAAAAAAGTCATAACCTCCGACAACTCTTGTAAAACTATAGCCCCTTTATATTCTAGGATCTACAACTCGTGTCAAGAATTTTTTTTACTTTTTGCCCCCCTTGGCAGGCCGCGCTATCAAATTAAATTCTAGCATTTTACGACATTTTTAAACGAAAAATTGCCCAATAAAGACTACAGTATAAATATACAGAATTGAAGATTTTTCTAAGGAGTATTTTAAAATGCATTTAGTTTATTTATGGAGCATATCCAAAAATTATGTTTTTCTTTAAGCGTATTAAAATGTTCATATTTTTTAACTAGAAGTTTTTTACAGTAAAATGATGAGTTCATTGTTGTACGCCGTAAAAAAAAGTTAGTTAGCAAAACCACCACTGGCGACAGCACTCTTTGACAGCCATACTTCAGACTTTTTTGTTTATTATGTAAACAGGTGGTTGACTCGAGATTCTGGCAAAAACTTTGTGTGAAATTGATTAAAAATGATTGAAGAAGAATATATGGTTTATACACCTACAAATGTCTCCGAAATTGCAAATGCTACATTAGACAAGTTACCATCGAAATTGCGAAGTGTACGATTTAGCCTAAGAAAAAAAATTAAAATGAGCTAGGGAAGGTTTAAGTTTATTTTGAAACGGTTTTATTTGCCTATTTTAATACTTTATTACTGAATAAATTAAATTCAAAAGTTAATATTTAAAAAAATATATATAGGATGCTTGAAGAAAAAATAGTAAATTTCACTCAGAGGAAACGTGCTTTTTTTACTCGTCTGTAGTTACCGCTTTGCTTTGCTTTGCTTTGCTTTGCGTCGTCCGTAAATTCTACAGACTAGTAAAAAAAGCTTCACTTTTCCTCTTAGTAAAACAATATCCTATTTTTTATTTCTAGATAGTAAATTATTTACATTTTAATAATAATCTCGTTTAACAAATTAAAACTTGACATTTTTTTTAATTTTTTTTTTTAGTAAAAACAACTTATTTGGGCTATTAATAGTAATATCTGATAAATATTTCATACAGTGCGGTGCAAAAGTCACCCTCTCCCCTTTTAACTTTTCAACGAGTTAAGATATCAACTTCAAATTTAGAACTCTTAAATAAGACAACTTAAACTATCTTTTAGCATATATTTAATATTTTCAGCTCTTAAAATGTGGGCAGGGGGCATGGGGGGACATTTTTTTAAATGGAAAGGGGGGTCGTGTGATACATCATTTTAAAGCTTATAAAATTCTCTATTTAAACTAATATTTTTAATTTTTTTAAAAATGTTTTTTAGGGTTTTAATTTTTCAATTTTTTGTGCTAAAACATTCGATTTTTTAAGTTTTTTTTTTATAAATTTTTATTTTTGTCAACTAAAATTAGTTTAAAAGTATAATTACCATTTTTTTATGATGAAATTAGGCATTTTTAAAAAATTATTTGTTTTTTTTTTAGAGGAATTTTGACACTAATAGCCATTTTCAACCCCATTTTAAACCCATTTTTTTTATTTATTTAAAAATATGGAGTTAAATGGAGAATTTTATGATTTAAAATGATGTATTACACGAACCCCCTTTCCATTTAAAAAAATGTTTCCCCATGCCCCCCTGCCCACATTTTAAGAACTGAAAGTATTAAATATATGCTAAAAGATAGTTTAAGTTGTCTTATTTAAAAGTTCCAAATTTGAACTCGATATCTCAACTGGTTCAAAAGTTAAGAGGGGGGGGGGTGACTTTTGGACCGCTCTGTATATTACACAATAAATTCATGGGTCAATCGTTAATGGTTTAAAATATGGATCAATTTAAATGAATTTGACTCAAATGTCACATTTAAAAAGAATATGTCAAAAATTACTAAAATGCATATATCTTCGTAAAATGATAATTTGCTGCATATATGTGACCATTATTTTATTTTTTTATTTTTATTTTGTTTTAACCTCGTACTATTCTACTTAATTAAGCATCCCCTAAGTCCAGGACTTGTGTGGGCTAGTAGTAGAGGGAACCACCGGCTTATACTGACTTCCGAACCAGTTTCTAGGGATTGTCCGTTTCACTTATCGCCTTCGCCAAATTTCAATTATTAATTAACTGAAAAAGGCAAATCGGCGCCAGTGAGAATCGAACTCACGATAGTAGACTTGCTATACATACGCGCTAGCCACTACGCTATGCCTCCCAATTATAAAAGGCTTTTATTTTTTTAAATCGTATCACAAGCAGTAATTGCTTCAACATTGACCTATTTTTATAGCAGATATAAAAATATGAACTCCTGGCAGTTGCACTAAGTACCTAATTAGGCTTATAGTAAGTACGGTAGTATTTGACTAATACGAGGGGTAATTTAAAACAAGGCAAAAAGGCCAGAGCTGCTGTTAGTAGGATTTGAGTGCTAAAAATCAATTTTAATAGTCTTTATATATTTTGCTTTCCCATTATTACTTTCTCACAAAGAAAGTATTGTAATAGAAAAAAAAGCATAGATTTTTTTACCAAAATCATCTTATTTTTTTCCTGAAACGTTGAAAAAAATCAAAATAAGCAAAAAAAATATATCCTTCTGTCTGTCTGGTTGTCTGTCTGGTTGTCTGTCGGTCTGTCTGTTTATCTGTCTGTCTGTTAATCGGTCTGTCTGTATCCACGATAACTTAGAAACGCTTTGAGCTAGCTACTTGAAATTTGGAATGCAGATGTTTTTTATATTATCTTCGACGAGTTCGTTTTTGAGCAAAATCGGTTTGGGGAAAGGGAGAAAATGTTTGCTTTTTTTATCACAATACTTTCTTTAGAAAGTAAAAATGGGAAAGCAAAATATATAAAGACTATTAAAATGGATTTTTAGCACTCAGATCCTACTAACAGCAGCGCTGGCCTTTTTGCCTTCTTTTAAATTACCCCTCGTATTAGTCAGATACTACCATACTTACTATAAGCCTAATTAGGTACTTAGTGCAACTGCCAGGAGTTCATATTTTTATATCTGCTATAAAAATAGGATAATTTTGAAGCAATTTCTGCCTGCTATAGGATTTTAAAAGATAAAAGCCTTTTATAATGGGCTAATATATGCTGCATAATGCATATTAAAGAATATATTTGCATTTTTAAAATCATTAAATTCAAAAATTAAATAATGACGTTTGTGTCAAATATTTTTATCTGATTTTAGGTGGCTTGAACATTCGACTGTCTCTGACTGTACGAGAGTTATCGCTCTCCCTTCGGTCTCGTTACGGGCGAGAGGCCTCTCGTTATCGTTACAACGATACGATATTTTTCCACCTCTCGCTATCATTCTGTTCAGCGATAACGAGACGATAGCGAGACGATAGGCCTTAGGCGGCAACACTATATCTAATTTTATTGAAATTCTATAGAATTTATGAATTAAAATTATAATTTAAATTTTTTAAATTACTTAATTACTATTCAGTAGTACTAATTTCTAAAACATTTTAAATGTTAATTTTTTATAATGGGGTCATTAGCTCGATAGTTTTTTACTGATCAAATTCAATTTAACTGGTTCTATTAACGTTTGTTTAGAAAAAAATTCACCTTCTAATCGCAATTAGATGTCATAAGCTTTTACCGAGGCTTTTAGTGTTGAATTTAATAGTCAGCATCTAGACTGACGCAGCAGTGCTGCTTGATGATTTTTAATATTTTTGTGCTCTTCACAGCGTGTTAGCGCTATGGTCTGTTTTTTCAAGCAAGATAGTAAATTAAAAATCGCACAGGAAATATGTTTACAACAGGTTCGAATAGTATATGTTTGTGTATAGTAGGGTGGGTAAAAAAAAACGACTATTTTTTTTTAATTTATACTCTTAAATCGGTTTCTAGACACCTCTAGAAAATTCTCACCAAATATGAGCTCTTAATTTTGATAAAAAGATTCTCCGCTTTACAATTTTCCATTTTTTCCTCAGTATTAGAAACAAAAATTCATATCTCTTTGACAATTGTTCCTTAAAAAGTATCTCTCATATTCTTGTAGGAAATCCAACGCTCTACAAAAAAGGTCTCTTACAATTTTTTCGTAAACCTCAAAGATATCAAAGGTTAAAGTTTGATTATTTTAAGAGACATTTCTGTTTTGCTTTTAAATTTTATAACTCGCTTACAAAAAATTTTTATGAGTTGCGCAATTCATAGTTTTGTAGGAAATTAACTGCTCTACAAAAATGGTCTCTTATGTTTTCTCGATTAAATTAAGCGTTTAAAAGATATTCATCGTCACACTTCAATGCTTACTAATTTTAATAGTTTTTGATGAATAATTCAAAAAATTTCAATTTAATTCTAAAGGGAAACTTCTATAAGAGTTACTCTTATGATAGAAACTCAAATTTGTATAAATTTTCGTGAAACTCATAAGTATAGAATATAGTTGTTTTATAAAATAAACTACGCAGTTTATTCGCACATCCAATATTCGAATCTGTTTTGAAGATATTCACTGCGCGATTTTTAATTTACTATCTTGTCTGATGAAACAGACCATAGAAGAGTACCATACAATAATTTAGAGTTTTCCAAAATCGCTAAAAAACGTCCCAGACAAAGATTCTTGGATACAAACGTATTTCGTGAAAAAACATGAAACTTAGAAAATGACAGTCTATCCGTCTGATGTCTCGTACACGATAACTCAAGCTGATCCTATCGACTCAAAATTATCAGGAAAAAAACATTTCTATAAGTAGTCAATTAACTAGGAATTCCCTCCAAATCACCCAAACCAAATATTGTTTACAAATCAGCTCCATTAATTTTGAAAAAATATTTTAAAATTTCCCGGACACACAGACCGACAGACCGACCGACAGACATAATTTTTTTTTATATTTCTTGGGAAAAGTAATAAAAAAGTTATGGTACTGCACAACTGGACGAAAAAAACTTTATACTAACCAAACTGACCTATAGAGAGTATTTTAATAAAATAAAATATTTTCTGTAGTGTAATAAGCATTATCATTAGTCAAGAACGTGTTCATTGCAATTTTCTATTTTGTTTTTTAATGAATTACATCAATTAAATGATCAAGAATCTTAAATTAACATTAATTGTAATAACACTGAGAAACCTTGCAGTTTGCAGTTTTATTTTAAGTTTTTATTTTCAAGAATTCACGTTTTGTTTTTTTCAAAAAAAATTATTTTTTTATAAAACGAAAAATTGTTGAAATAAAAAGTTTGCAATTTATATATATATATTTATAAGAATATAGAAAACAAAAAAATTTACAAAAAAAATAAAAAATAAAAAAATTTGAACGAAAAATTTTTGAAGAAAAAAAGTTTTTAAAAATATATAATTTTAAGAAATTTATTTTTCCAGAAAACGAAAAAATTAAAAAAATAAAATAATTTAGCAATTTTTGTTTTCAAACATATTTATTTATTCGAAAAACGAAAATATTTTGAAAATAAAATGATAGTTTTTTAATTTATTTTTAAACTTTAACCCCCCATCACGGAAAAAAAAATTATAGCTAGGAGCGCTATAACACACATACCAAGCAAATTATAATCGCTTATTATATAAATACAAGGCTTTCTCTTACAATTATGGCAGTCAGTGTAAAAATTTATATGAAATACTTTAATTGTTTAGTGAATAATAAAATATAACAAATAGTATGGCATTTATAGCTTAAATAGATTTAATTATTGTCCGTGCTAATAATTTTTATAATATAATAAAATTTCTGTAAATTTATAATAGTGCCTGTAATAAATATAATCGTGTCTGTAATATATATAATCGTTTCCAATTTATTTTTAACATTATTAGATATTGTGTCCCTTATAATCTATAGCTTACATCACTATAATTTGCCACTGTTACCAAATATCTTATAATGTATATCGCAGAGCCCACAAACTTTAACCCCCCATAACTTTTTGTTTTTGGGGGATTACTTTTAAAAACAAAGGGATCCTCCCTTCATAAAAATTGACGGAGAGACGGACAGACGGACATTTTAAAAGTTTCTTAATGTTTCATGAAACACATTTTTATCTAAGAATTTTACGTCCAGGACGTTTTTTGTCGATTTTGGAATTGGGATTGGATTGGGATTGAGATTGGAATTTAGTATAATAATGTAATTTTCTTAATAAATATAATAATGAAATAATATAACACGAAAAACGACCAAAATACACAATATCTTTATTGTCAACGGCTATACATAATATAGATGCACAATGGTCAAAACTAATTATACACATAATATAAATACATAAAATAAATACACGTAGTACAAAAATAATTTAAGTTGAAAATATCTAAAAAAGTCGAAACGAAAATATCTATACAAAACAAGTTAAAATAGATTAAAATATTGCCAAAAGGTTCTCATCCGAAATATATTCATCCTTTTTAAAATCATATACACACTTTTCTACTAAATATTCTTTAAGTAATAATTTAAAAGAGTTGTAATTTTTGGCAGAAAGTATACACGGTGTATTTGAAATAGGGTCGGAAATTTTTACAGATGATTCTACATCATAAAATATGACAAAAAGTTCCAATAAACATATGTCTAAAAATGCGTCATAAGGGAGCTACGCCCCTTTGAAAGTGGCTAAAAAAATCGGTTTTTATTTAATAACTCAGGAACCCTTTGAGATATATCAACGAAGTTTTGCACGTCAACTAATTCTACCAAGGCCCGTTTTTATGCGTTATTTTCGTGTACTTATTTCAACCAGGGGTGTGCGAAACGGGGGGGCTTATCAGTTTTTTGTCCCAAACTTTTTTTTGTGTAACTTTTTTGCAATTTTATTTTTGAAATATGATTTCCCAGGTCAAAATACATAAAAAAGGTACTCTTGTTGTAATACTGTAGGATTAACCGTTTTCGAGAAAAATTCATTTGAAGGTGAAATTCCACGGTTCGAGGACGAAAAATTAAATACTAAAATGTTGAAAACCAAAATTTTAATGATGCAGGGCGAATGTACATTAAAAACTAAGAAAAAAGCCTCATATACAGGTACTTCCAAAAATGAATCTTAATGGAGCTATGGTCTCCTAAATATGCACCATTTTTAAAGGGCTATGGTAGCTTTAAAAGCGTTTTTTCGACCTACATGTATGGAAACTTTTTTTCTTAGTTTTTGATGTAGAATAACATTGCATCATTAAAATTTTGGTTTTCGACATTTTAGTATTTAATTTTTCGTCCTCGAACCGTGGAATTTCACCTTCAAATGAATTTTTCTCGAAAACGGTTAATCTTACAGTATTACAACAAGAGTACCTTTTTTATGTATTTTGACCTGAGGAATCATATTTCAAGAATAAAATTGCAAAAAAGTTACACAGAAAAAAGTTTGGGACAAAAAACTGATAAGGTCCCCCCGTTTCGCACACCCCTGGTTTAAATAAGTACGTGAAAATGACATACAAAGATGGGCCTTATTAGGATTAATTCACGTGCAAAACCTCGTTAATATATCTCAAAGGGTTCCTGAGTTATTAAATAAAAACAGATTTTTTTAGCCAATTTCAAAGGGGCGTAGCTCCCTTATGACGCATTTTTAGACATATGTTTATAGGAACTTTTTGTCATATTTTATCATGTAGAATTACCTGTTAAAATTTCCGACCCTATTTCAAATACACCCTGTATTATTGGGTAAACTATTATACACCTTAATGCCCAAAAAATAAGGAGATTTTTCATAAAGGGTTAGCTTGTGCTTGGGTATTGATTACCGTGTCTTGTGGGATATTCATGATAATCATCACTTTTAATAAATCGAGCCAAGTTTAACCGTGCATATTTAGGAATGTTGTAAATATAAATTTATGGAAAGGTTAAAATTTTGTGTTGTTAAGGGTCACTTGCACCGACTCTTAAACTGGGATTATCTCGACTAAACTGAGTTTAAGTTAAAAATGCTGTGTTTTGATTGGTTGACTGACAATTTAAACCAAGTTTAAAGTTAAAACATCGTTGGTGCAAGTGGCCCTTAAAGTAAGGTTTGCAGCTATCATTTGAATAAAGATTAAATATTCGCTTATATAAACTACCGGATATCAAAAAATCAGCTTAATTCTCAAAACCCATAAGTGGGACACCGCATCTTTTTACAGCTATTTAAATTAAAACCTTTACTATTTTTTTTTTGTGTAGACCACACAATATAATAACTTCTATAGTAGCAAATAGTATACCTACAATATACACTATACAAGTACTTACCAGGAAGCAGGAGCAATTTTATAATTAGATTTTCGCTGTAAAGTAAACCAATTTAAATCTAATTAAGTATTATTAATATAATTAAGTAGTATATTATCATACATTTAAGTATCTACTTATATGTTGGAAATAACAATTTTTTGTTACACGTTTATTTAAATAATTGTAAATATCTATACCACAACTCTACAAAATAGGCTCAACTTTTTGCTCTGGGAAACGGAAAGTTGGACCTTATAGAGTTTTTTCTCCCGAGTCCGAATCTGCTTTCAGAATTTTTCCATCACGTCACAATTTTGCGCATAAGTCGTTTATAAACCAAATATGCGCTAAATTCGTCATGTTGGAAAGGCTCTATTTTTGTTATACTGGCAGATTTTTACATAACCATCAAATCAATTTATAGCTTCAACCTTAAACTATGCTTACATAAAATAAAAAATATGAAAACTTTTAAAATATAGACGTAAGATCAGTTTTTTTAAGCCCCTTATTTTATCCAAAACCATTGAACTCAACTTTTGTACATGACTGTTCACGTCAATAACACATCAAAATTGATATGAAAATTTGCAAAATTTATTATTTTTAATTAAAATTAGTTTAAATGGTTATTTGCATAAACGAAATGTGTTTTTTAGCGTAGATTTTCATGAGGAATTGAAATATTTACTCAGATTTTTTCCATCACGTGCAGATTTTTAGCAAACCGTGATTTAAAGTTTCCTGCTTTTGCATCATTTTCCGTTTCGGTAGTTTTTTAAGCAACACATTTAAGCGCTACATTAATATATTCATTTTGATTAATGCAGTTTTTTTTTTCGGAATTTAAATATGCAATTAGGTTTTTTCTAACACGTCACAATTTTGCGCAAAAAGCACATAAGTTTGTTCGTAGAAAACCGTCTGTTGCAAGTAAATTAGGCCTAAACTAAATTAATTTGTATTCATACAAAAAAATCGTGTTTTTTTTTAAATGCCCTAACTTACAAATTACAGAAATAAAAGCATTTCACAAACTAGGCTGACGCCTAGTATTATAATATGGTATAGGTGACCTATTATCATTAGTTAAGAAATTTACGTTACTAGGGAATTACAAAAAACACGATTTAAAAAAAAAATTAAGCCCCCTTCATGTGAAAAAATACCATAAAAAAAATATATACCAAATTTCAGCTCAAAAAAATTAAACCTTATTTGAAGACTGGAAAAAATATTAAAAATTATATTTTTTTATGAGGCACGATTTTTTTTAATCAAATATATCCGGCATACCATATCGTACAAAAAATTTAAACCTGTGCCAAATTTCAGTTCAAACATACAAAAAAAAACGTGTTTTTTTAAATGCCCTAACTTACAAATTACAGAAAAAAAAAAGCATTTTACAAACTAGGCTGACGCCTAGTATTATAATATGGTATAGGTGACCTATACCCTATGGGACCTATAATTGGCATTATCATTAGTTAAGAACGTTACGTTACTAGGGAATTACAAAAAACACGATTAAAAAAAAAGTCCCCTCGTGTGAAAAATACTATAAAAAAATTATATGCCAAATTTCAGCTCAAAAAAATTAAACCTTATTTAAAGATTGGAAAAATATTAAAAATTATATTTTTTTATAAGGCACGATTTTTTTTTAATCAATTATATTCGGCATACCATATCGTACAAAAAAATTAAATCTGTGCCAAATTTCAGTTCAAACATACAAAAAAATCGTGTTTTTTATGCCCTAACTTACAAATTACAGAAAAAAAAGCATTTTACAAACTAGGCTGACGCCTAGTATTATAATATGGTATAGGTGACCTATAACCTATGGGACCCTAAATAATTGTAAATATTTATGTTTAATACAACGCTATCGTGTAGTATACTTACACTAGGGAATTACAGAAAACACGAATGTGAAAAATGCCATAAAAAAATATATGCCAAATTTCAGCTCAAAAAAATTAAACCTTATTTGAAGATTGGAAAAATATTAAAAATTATATTTGTTTATGAGGCACGATTTTTTTAATCAAATATATCCGGCATATCATATCGTACAAAAAATTTAAATCTGTGCCAAATTTCAGTTCAAACATACAAAAGAATCGTGTTTTTTTATTCCCTAACTTACAAATTACAGAAAAAAAAGCATTTTACAAACTAGGCTGACGCCTAGTATTATAATATGGTATAGGTGACCTATAACCTATGGGACCTATAACAGGTACCCGTTACTTAGGTAACGTTCAAATATTACGTAACGCAAATTTTGATCATTTTTAACCCCCCCCCTGTAACGCTATTTTCCTATACCATTAACATGGGCGTAACACTCCAAAATGACCCCACCCCCACCCCCCTAGGAGCGTTACGTAATACTTGAACGTTCCCTTAACCGATATATATATCGATGGCTAGTTTCCTAGAACTGCCCTTGATTTTGGGCTGCTTGATTTTCTAGAAAAATATTTATTATTTTTTTTAATTCCAGATTCGTTTGGAATAAATTAATGCCAGAAAAAATCAATAAGGTATGTAAATCCACTCCATTCTTCATTACAGCTAGATAACACAATTTTAAAATTATTTTTTAAATTAATTATACAGTGTATACAAAATCTCTCCTGTCAAATGGAAACCCTTGATAAAAAAATCCGATTTTATGTTGATTTAACCTAAATTACCTTAATCCAAAAATATCTCAAAAAATTGTACAAAAATGAATGAGAAACTGCTGAAATCAAGTAACATCTGACAAGTTGAAAATAATTTTTCTGGACAACGACCTCATACAAGAGGAAATTATTATTAAAAAATACCCCAATGGTTTAAAATTTGACATAAAAGAGGTCAAAAATTTGAAGATAAAAAAAATTATAATTCAAAATGCCTGTGGCCCCCAATAAAGGTCTAGATATTAATAGAGCCTTAGCCCCCAAGTGAGACAATTGTAATCCCAATAGAGAACATTTATTTAAAGTGATCGATTTTTCATTAGAAGCTTAGTCACTAGACATGTTTAAGGTTTTTAAATAACGGTTTTTTGTGATATTCGAAAAAAATTGCTCTTTAAACAGTTCTAGAGCTATAGGAAGCATTTTTAAATTGAGGTAGTTTAGGTTAAATCAACATGTGTATAATCACGTATTTGGGGTTTCCAGTTGGTAGGAGAGTTTTTGGACACCTTGTATATTAGAATAAACCACAAAAATGATTTAAAAGGCAATCAGGAAGCAAAAAAAAGGAAACTTAAATATTTGTGTACGTGAAATAATGTCTAATGGTTTTTTTTAGAAGTAAGACCACCTATATTATATTTTATTAATTATAATTATATGCCTTAGAGGCATAGATACTGTAAATAGATTTTAAATAGATAAATAAAAAAGTTTTTTATATAATATATATTATACTCTTTCGAGTATTCTTTATTTAATAGAAAAAGTCAAAATCTAATTTAGATTATAACAGTTTTACATGGTTCGTTAATAGTTTTCTATATAAGGTGGCTGAGCCAATTATTGCCATGTTATTGCATTTAATTTTTTACTGCATTCAAATTTATTCACAGTGCTTTTTTGGGGGTATTTTTTGTTTTTTTTTTTTTTTCGAAACCCTGAAATTCCTTTGCAATTCGATAGTACCATTGATTTGTAAGATTTTCAGCCAAAATTAAAAAAATCTACTGCTCACGTGCACTTTCTTCCCTCATATTGTGTTTCACTCAGTAAAGAAGCTAAAAGGTAATTTTTTGAGATTGTTGTCTAAGTAGCTGTGTTTCTAATATTGCAATACAAAGTAGTTGACAACAAAATGACAAAAACAAAAAACAACAAGAAAAGAAAGTAAAAAGTCCAAACGAAGAAATCAGAGAGTTCTGAATCTTTGTTCTACTTTTTATTCGAAGAGAATCGCCAGGCCGATATGAGATTGTAATCTATACGTACATGAAGAGTGCGTGGGGCTTACTAAAAACGACAAATTTTTATTTAAGTGCCCAGTTTGTACCTAAAAATACCTAAAAAATAGCGAGCGCTTCGTTTTTTATTAAAAAACAATAAATGCTAAACGAGATGCGAAGAGTAAAACAAGCCGTAAACACATGTAATGCTACGCATCCATTATATACTATTCACAGTAAGCATATTGCATTTTTCCAATTATTAAAAAAAAAAAACTTAAAAAAAAATTCAACAATTTTTTTTATTTTCTTTTTGCGAAAAAGGAAAATCAAATTAACAAAAAAAGTTGAAAAAAAAGTTTTTTTTTTCAATAATTTGAAAAACGCAATATACCCATTTACTGTGAATAGTATATAATGGGATGAGTAGCATTACATATGTTTACGGATTGTTTTACTCGTCGCATCTCGTTTAGCATTTATTTTTTTTTAATAAAAAACGAAGCGCTCGGTAGATTTTTTTAATTTTCGCTGAAAATCATATAAATGGACGGTAATATCGAATGGTAAAGGAATTTCAGGGTTTCCAAACAAACAAAAAATACCCCGAAAAAAGCATCGTGTTATTTGTAATCCCCTGAAACTTTACTACATTAACAATAAACATATCTTCATTCTAATGGGTTAAAATAAACAAACTGCAGGAGCTTCAAAAAAATATTATGCCTTTTTGAAAGAGATTGCATACTGACAATATTAGGCCATGTCCCAAATATTGCCAGGGCACTGGTGATAATAGTAAAGAACAAACTACTTTTTACGTATGGCGGTTTTTGGGGCCGCTGATTACGAATCCAGTGCCAGTTTTCCAAAATTGAAAATGACGGATCCAATATGGCGGATTAAAATTTTTAAAGTTGCTCGGGTTTGCTTGAAACTTAGACCTCAGCGGTTTTTGGAATCGCTGATTACGAATCTGGTGCCAGTTTTTCAAAATTCAAAATAGCGGATCCAATATGGCGGATTAAATTTTCAGATAAACTTTAAAAAATCTAATCCGCCATTTTAAATTTTGGAAAACCAGATTCGTAATCAGCGACCCCAAAAACCCCCGAGTACCAAGTTTCAAGCAAATCCGAGCAACTTTTAACAATCTAATCCATATTGGATCCCGAGTTGGATCCGCTATTTTGAATTTTCTAAAACTGGCAACAGATTCGTTATCAACGACCCCAAAACCCCGCGGGGAAAATAAACTAATGGTAAACTGATAATTTTCATGGCACTAACATCATCATGGCACTAACTTTTTTTGCCTTTATAGAGGCACTGTGAAGGGGGGTCTAAATTCCCAGTGTTCCCAAATGCAAACCAGGTGCAATATAGAGTTAATTAAAATTCGGATTCAGATTTTAGTTAATTCTTATAAAATTTAAGTCGGAATTAAAGTAAAATTCTGAGTTAATTTCGGAATTTAAGTAAAATGCTGAATTTACGTCGGAATTTAGTAATAAAATATGATAGTGCTTTTATACATTCTATTACTTTTGTTTTATCTGTTTAATTTCTACATTTTTCTTTATTTTTTTTTCATAAAATTTTTTTATATTAAAATTAACTATAGGAAAGTATTTTTAGCAGTAGTATTTTTCTATAAAGTTAGTTTGTTAATTATAACTGTAGTTAATAATTTTTAAATGGAAAACTTTTTTGTATAAAAAATACTATTGATTAACATTGCAAACTGTATTTTATTAATTTATTGTAAAATATTCAGTAAATTTTTAAATAAGCAGTGATTTATGTATTTATGTATAAGTCATTTTAATAACTAACCAGAAGATATTAAAATAATAATTTTGAACAAGCTGTGAAGATTATTTTTGGCTGGCCAATTATATTTTGTTAATAATTTATAAAGAAAAAAACTGCTAAAGGACAATTTGTTAATTTTAAAGTGTAACCTAGCTTATAAACCAAATTTCATGTTTATATTGAACGCATTTAAACGTTTTTTTTAGAAACTTATAGTTTCTTTACATGAAAATCAAATTTCAGATTTTGGTAATTTTAAAAGAAAAATTTAGAATAGGGGAAGGTAGACTATATCGTACCGGTCCGCAAATCGTGCTTTTTTAATTTCTCGAACTTCGAAAAGATTTTTGCGACTTCTCATGACTTTTTAATAATAGCTAGCTTGGAGATCAACCCTCATATACAATTTAGTCCTTGTAAATTAAGCTTAATGTATAGATAAGGTCCGAAAAAAATTGCTTAAAGTGATTTAAAAATTAAAAAGTTTTTCTAATGATATTTCTTTTAATAATTACAATTTCCACATCGTTTGGACTTTTTGTGTAATTACATTAACTAATATCAGAAGAATTAACATACAGAGCGGTCCAAAAGTCACCCCCCCCCCCTCTTAACTTTTAAAACAGTTGAGATATCGACTTCAAATTTGGAACTTTTAATTAAGACAACTTAAACTATCTTTTAGCATATATTTAATACTTTCAGCTCTTAAAATGTGGGCAGGGGGGCATGGGGGCACATTTTTTTAAATGGAAAGGGGGGTCGTGTAATAAATCATTTTAAAGCTTATAAAATTCTTCATTTAACTCCATATTTTTAAATTAAAAAAAAAAAATTGGGTTTAAAATGGGGTTGAAAATGGGTATTAATGTCAAAATTTCTCTAAAAAAAACAAATATTTTTTTTAAAATGCCTAATTTCATTATAAAAAAATGTTAATTATACTTTTAAACTAAATTTAGTTGACATAAATAAAAATTTATAAAATAAAACTTAAAAAATCGAATGTTTTAGCACAAACAATTGAAAAATCAAAATCTTAAAAAACATTTTAAAAAAATTTAAAAATGTTGGTTTAAATAGAGAATTTTATAAGCTTTAAAATGATGTATCACACGACCCCCCTTTCTGTTTAAAAAAATGTCCATGCCCCCCTCCCACATTTTAAGAGCTGAAAGTATTAAATATATGCTAAAAGATAGTTTAAGTTGTCTTATTTAAAAGTTCTAAATTTGAAGTCGATATCTCAACTGGTTCAAAAGTTAAGAGGGGGGGGGTAACTTTTGGACCGCTCTGTATAAACTAAACATATCCATATTTTTAGTTTATACGTTATATTTTTAATTTTTATGCAAAAAGAAGAATGTTTCATAAATCGTACCGGTACTGAATTTGGTAAATCATCCAGGGTTTAATTCCCGTAGGACATAATTAAATATGTTTTATTATTTTTTTTCGGTAAGTTTTTGTTAAGGAATCGTAGAAAGTTGTAATTTAAAATATTTATTCTTAGTTATTGACAATTAAAAATAGACACAAGTAACTACGCGTGAAGTCCGTTAAGTTCATGGCTAACCACACTTAGTCAAATAAATTTTTATGTGTAAATGGAAAAGCCTTTTTATATTTGCATACTATTTTTAATTTACACTAGCAATAAATAATTACGTTAAGTTAATTAACTAGGTACGATTTAGGCAACCAGGCTCCTAAATCGTACTGTTTGCAGACCTTAATAAAACACGTAAAATATTGCTTATAAACTCCGCGCATTATCTATCTGAGTTGATGGTCATTTGTTTCTTGTTATTTGGTTGGCAGAATATATTTAGTTCCTTATGTAAGGTTTTCATCTTGTTTAAAATTTATTGTCAATCAAGACATTATTTTGACATTTATAAAAAAATCCAAATAATTTGCTTTAGCAAAAAGAAATAACCAGAAAAGTGCATAAAAAGAAAACTAAAGCATCAATCTATAAACATTTTTTTTAAATGAAGTAATATAATGCAGTGCTCTATAAATTTTTGAAGTAAACACTATAACAGAGAATTTTTTGGTTAAAATAATACTGGTCCGTAATTTTATTCAGGTAATGTTAAATTTAAGTTGATAATAGCACTTTATGAATAAAAACTTACTTTTATTATAATTTTGAACAAAGTTTTACTTTTTAAACAGATTTTGTTATTATTTGTAAGACGTAAAATGACAGTCAATTTAACCTAAATGTTAAAAATTATCAAAAGCACAATGGGCTACAAAAATATTACTAAAAGTCATTTTTAAACCACTAATCATAGCTTCCTTGATCCAATTTGTTACTCAGATAGATAATGCGTCGAGTATAAATGTCATAAAGTTTAGTATTTTTTTTTAATATGTTAATAAATGATTATAGTTTAACTTAAAATAAAGAGCAAGTTCTAAAATGTAACCAATTACGAAAAAAATAAAAAATAAATAATATTAGGTGATACGATTATAGTGCCTTACCCTAATTCCATTAAAAAAAAATTAATTAGCTTACAGAATTTGTGGATAAAAATTTGTTTACTTTAACTAGATTAAGTTTTTTAGTTTTGCAGTTTTCAAAATGAATGGTTTACCTAGTCATTAACACTAAACTAAGAATTTGACCAATTACATAATTTAAAAAACCATCCATTAATTACTAGTAATTAATTAATTAAATAATTTAAGTATATTTGAATTAATTTTATTTTTATCTGTGAGAAGGTAGAATAATATTATACGGTAGTTTCGAATTTTCAAAAAATTTCGAAAATCGCCCTAGACAATAAATTCTTGGATATAAATTTGTTTCATGAAAAAATAAGCAACTTTTTTTTTAATGTCCGTCCGTCCGTCCGTTTGCCCATCCGTCCGTCTGTCCGATGTCACGATAAAGCAAGAACGAATAATCTGATCGATATGAAATTTTCAGGAAAAATCAAATTCTACGAGTGTTGTTGTGTTTTTGAATGTAGTCCCCCCAACAACAAAAAAAATATGGGGATTACTTGAAAAAAAAAATATAATTAAAAAAAAATCTAGATTTTTTCGTTTTTTTTTTAAGGTTTTTTTTTGAAAAAAAAATTTTTTACGAGAATTTTTTTTTTATTTTTTTTTTGTTTTTCAAAAAAAAACATCTTAATTAAAAAAAATGTTAAAAATATTTATTTTATATTTTTTTCGCAAAAAGGATATAAAAAAAATGTTAAAAAATGTTATGAAGTTTTTTTTTTGAAAAAAGAATTTTTGGGATAACGTGTATAATGCGTACCATTACATATTTTCACGGCTTGTTAATTATTTATCATTATTACAACCAATAATTATAATTATTAGTACATTTAATTAAAAATATAATTCATACATCTTTTCTGTGTCACCACAATTCTATATTTGTTTATATATGTCATTGCAAAACTGTGTTATATAATTTAAATTTCTGAAAACAAGATTTTTGATTATATAACGCGAATTTTCATAGTTTAACTAGTTTTAATTGTGTCTGCGGCATAGATATTTTTCAACCAGTTAATGAAAAGATTAACGTTTATACGAGGGTACGTTCAAAAATATGCAAATCGGCTTTTTTTAAGGACAACCATAATGGATACGTATATTTTTAAATATTATGTGTAGTACACGTTTTACAAATTGTTTTTTTTTACAAATTACAGCCACATTAACATTCACAGCACCTGCCCTAGAACAATATTATACGGTAGTTTAAAATTTCCCAAAATCGCCAAAAAACGTCCTAGACAAAAAATTCTTGGATTTTTATCCAAGATTTGTATACATGTATACATTTGTATGTTTTTCATGAAAAAAATAAGAAACATTGAAAATGTCCGTCTGTCCGTCTGTCCAATGTCACGATTTTTGTGAAGACGATAACTCCAGAACGAATTATCCGATCTACTCGAAATTTTCAGAAAAAAAAGTTCTATGAGGGGACGAGCCCTATTGTTTTTCAAAGTAATCCCCCCAAAAACAAAAAAGTTATGGGGGTTAAACTTTCTTTAAAAATAAAAACTATCAGTAAAAAAAAATAAATTTTCGAATATTTTTCGCGAAAAGGAAATAAAAAAAATTGAAACTTTTTTAAATTTTTTTGGAATTTTTTTTTTAACAATTTTTTTTTGAATTTTTTTTTTTCGCAAAAAGAAAATTAAAGAAATAATAAAAAATGTTGAAGCTTTTTCGATTTTTTTTTTTAATTTTTTTTTTAATTTTTCGTTTTTCAAAAAAATGTCTTTAAAAAGGAACAATTTTTTTTATTTTTTTTTTTTAATATTTGGGAAAATAAATAACATTCACTGTGATTAATATATAGGTAATGGAATGCGTAGCATCTTCACGGCTTGTTTTCTTTATCTACGCAATATTTAGTGGTACTATTAGGAAGATCTTATACCGTGAGAACGACATTTCATGAGAATGTAATTTTTTTACTAAGACAGCCATTTATCATACTATTCACAGCGCAAGCGCTAGAATGGTGTTATACGGTAGTTTCGAATTTCCCAAAAAACGTCCTAGACAAAATATTCTTGGATACAAATGAGTTTCATGGAAAAACTTTAAAAATGTCCGTCCGTCTGTCCGATGTCACGTTTTTTGTGGACAAGATAACTCAAGAACGAATAAACCGATCGACTTGAAATTTTTAGGAAAATCGTGTTCTGTTCTCCATTGTTTTTAAAAATAATCCCTCACAAAAAACAAAAGAGTTATTGGGGGTTAAAAATGAAAAAAACATCTTTCTTAAAAAAAAACAAATGGAATTTTACGTGCTTTATGTCGGATTATGTAACAGGTTTGATGAGATTCTACGTAGTTCACATTTTTTGATAGGGATGACAAATTAATTAACACTTTTTGCATTTTTTGACCCAAGTATCGATTCCTACTAATTTTGTAGCGCTTTCTTGATTTAGCGGATCATATACAAGCAAAAGCAGATAATTATATGACACTTCAATACAGGCGCGTAGATATGGGGGGTAGAGAGGGTATATACCCCCCCCCCCAAGAATCTTTATTTTTTATATTTTTTGTTATTTTAAATAAGAAATTTAAAAATTAAAATAATAGCGGGTGTTTTTTGTTTGGGTAGGGGCGCCAAGTTGGATGCCAAATTTTGTAGAAATTTTCAGGGTCAAAGCTTTTTTTTCGAAGGGTGTTTTTTTTGGTTTGGTTGGTAGGGGCGCCAAATTTCCTAGAAACAGGGACGAAGCTTTTTTTTAGGGTATTTTTTTGTTGTTGTTTTGGTAGGGTCGCCAACGTGAACGTGGGCGCCAAATTTTGTAGTTTCAAAGCTTATTTTTTCTGAGGGTGTTTTTTTTTTGGTGGTAGGGGCGCCAAAATTTGTAGAAACTCTCAGGGTTAAAGCTTTTTTTTCAGAGGGTGTTTTTTTTTTTTGGTTTGGTAGGAGCGCCAAATTTTGATGCTGAAACCCCCTCAAAAAATTTCCTATCTACGCGCCTGCATCACAGTTTTTGCCAGTTTTAGGCTTTTTTATTTTTTCTCTTTTTATTACGCTGTACAAGTTTTTTTGCTAATACTTTAAAATTTAAAACATGGATTTATCGGTTTTTGCATGTTTGATCCACAATTATTAATCATTATTATTTTCAAAATACTCGACTGTATTTGCGTGTTACGTCTTTTTGTAAAAAAATCTTACATGTTAAACCAATGCGTTGGGAAAAGATAAAAAAATTATTATTTCTTTTAAAGTCGTATGTACCTACGTTTTCATTAAATTTTATAATTAATGATTTATTCGAAAAGCGTTTTACAGAGATTGATAATCAATTAATCAACGATTGATAATTATTTAAGTTAAACGATAAATCAAATGCAGAAACGTATCTGTTATTCCTAATTAGTGCGTTCAATGGCAACAGCAAAATTAATCAAAAATCATCTAATCATCTCAAAACGTTGATGAGAATAGTATATTCTATAACTAGTATGGAATAGACAATATTGCGCGCGAGCGGAAAGTTTGTCATATGAGCTGGCTTGCGAGTATGACGGTCCCGCGAGCGCGGAATGACTATTCCATACGTGTTGTAGACTATACTTTTTCTTCGACTGCAAATATGAAACACTGTATGGCTTTAAACTGCGGACTAGGTTAAAAACAATGTTTTTTGTGACTCGACATTGTAAATGCAACAAAACACATATTTTTAAATAAAGCAATTCATGTTATTTAATAATTTTATCAAATCAGTACTCAAAAAAGATTTTTATTTAATTGTAGCACATATTTATAAATTATAATGCAAAAATTGAATGTTATGTCAGATTGTGGTGACAGATATCAGGTTTAAATATTTAACAATAGATAGATAGTTTTTATTTTTTGAACCAAATTGATAAAAAACTGGTCAAATATTAAGAAAAAGTAATTAACTTAATGTAACTTTAACGCAAAACTTTAAATTGAATTAAATTATTCAACATTTCATGGTAAAATATATATATTTTTGCTACAGTTTTCTTTACTTTTATAAACAAGAGATGGCACTACATGTGCTCATTCTAACACTTGATACGGAATATTCATACCGTATCTAGAGCTAGAATGGATTTATTCTGTGTTTGAAAGGTGTGT
Source organism: Brachypterus glaber (assembly GCA_958510825.1). NCBI lineage: Eukaryota > Metazoa > Arthropoda > Insecta > Coleoptera > Kateretidae > Brachypterus > Brachypterus glaber. The sequence continues at coordinate 57,441,129 of OY294046.1, read as the reverse complement.
GTATTTGCTTACATTCTAAAGCAGTCGTAGAAAAATGAGCATTTCTCATCAATTCCAACGACATCTGTCAATCGAAACTGATCATAGCGTTCAGTAGTGTTTGGACAGCTTTCGACGAGTTTTGCTGTTTCTATTTACGCACTAAATGAATGTCCCAACTGCCGTCATGTCAAGAAGGTCGTAACTTAATGGAAAATATTTTTTTGGGCGGCTATATTCGTATACGAGTATACGCGTATAGCGGTACTCAGGAGTCAATTTTTTATGCATGTGCCGAAAGGAAAGCTAGACATCTACGTCCCTAAATAGCTATTTTTCTAATAAGTGTGGAAAGAGGCTATTTTCCGCACTAGATTGCATTTGCCTGAACAAAGCGAAGCCAACATTATTTAATTATTCCGACAAAATTTGAAAAATATAATAATAATAATAAATTGTCTTTATTACGGCAGATTTATAGACGCCGACTTTTCAAAATCCCAGGGGGGGCCCAAATTATTTTGAAATATGAAATATATGTGGGTTTTTGTATATGACAGGGGAAGATCCAGTCCGGGGGGGGGGGTTAATTTCAAAAAAAGATATACTGCAAATTTTTACAGCCTATATACAAAGAAAAATAAATTTAAAAATCTGGCGTCTCGCCAAAATTAAAAAAATTGGCCAGATATGCCTGCCAACCAGATATGACTGTCAACCATGGCAATAAGTTTTAATTTTAAATAATCAAATCTACAAAAAAGCCTGGCGCCGCAGGCAATTTTTTTTGCAAATAGGTACATTAAAAAGTTACAATCTTAAATTAAAACAAATGTGGGGAATTGTACAAATTTGATGGTATATTTTAGGTTTAAAATAGTTAAAATTTTAGAGAAATGCAATAACTCCATAGCGCCGCAGGCAATTTTTTTATGAGATTCAAGTATCCAGGTTTATAATTTGGAACTTTACAAAAATATAAGAAAATTTTATTGCCCCCCCTGTTACGATCCCACGGGGGGGCATGACCCCTCGCCCCCCCCGGAGTCGGCGCATATGGGCAGATTAATTACAATAAAGTATTACAACAAATTAAGCCGAAGGGCGAAGTTCAGGTGGATTCAATTGGTGCCAAGGGTACATAAATAAATAAGCACAGCCAAGCGCACAATATGCGCTCGGCGCTCAAGTTTGTGATACAGATATGCACATAGAACCAATTGTATCCTCTGCTCTACCACTTAACCCTTATATATCTTTACAGCTTGTTTAAGGTGTATATATTTTAGGCTCTTTAAAGAATAAGTTAAAATAATAGAAAGTATAACATCACTGTAACGTAATCCATTATGATCGAAAAAACATAATTGATTTTCGTGCGTTGATGAGATTAAAAAAAATTAAAAAACGTTTTGAAATTTGATTAATGATTATTAAATATTTTCAAATCCTAGTTACGGTTGCGTGTGTGTAAATTATACATTGTGTGTATTGTGTGTCCATAAATCATTTTTTATGTTGGCCTGTCAGTTATACATTATTTAGGAATATTGTATACTTTTAAATTAAAAATGTTTAATTTAAAAACCACAAGAAATTATTTAAATTTAGGTACATATTGCTTTCCCATTTTGAAAATTTTCAAAATTTCTGAAAGCTTTGTATTCGTGCAAAAATTTTCAAATTTTTTTTTTGCGAATTGTTGCGTTTTATGACGTTTTATGTCGATATAAATCAATTTCAAGCAAAAAAAAATTGTCGGTCGATCGGTCGATCGGTCTGTCCGGGAAATCTTGTAAGCACGATAACTTAAGAACGCTTTAAGCTAGAGACTTGAATTTTGGCATACAGGTATGTTAACAAAAGTTCTCGCTCGGGATTGTTTTTGGTGAACATTGGCGTGCGGCAAGGGGGGCAAATGGGGAAAAATACATTTTTTTTAGAAAAAATTTAAAATTGCTATATAGAGGTTTTTAAGGTTGCTGAAATTGAATCTGATAATAAAATTTCTCTAACTCCACCCCCGAAGGGATGAGGGGGTAAATATTTTGAAATGTTTTCCAAATTTTCGTGAAAATTTTTAGATAGGGGTTTTTGAGGTTGATAAAAATGAATCTTGAAATATGAAAGGGGTGATTTTTGTAAAAATTGGTATATTGACGTTTTTGAGGTTGCTGGAAGTGAATCTGATAATAAAAATGGTCTAACTCTACCCCTACCCCCAGGGGGTGGGGGGTGATTTTCTGAAAGTTGGTATATAGGGGTTTTTAAGGTTGCTGAAACTAAATATGATAATAAAACAATGCTCAGTAAAAGAGCTTTCCCATTTTTCACCTCCGCGCGTGAAATTGATTTTTATTATCACATTTTTTTTTCCTAATTTCACCCCTGAGGGGTGGGGAGTAATTTTCGTGAAAACTGGAGTATTGGAGTTTTTGAGGTTGCTGAAAGTGAAACTGATAATAAAAATATTCTTATCCATCCCCTGAGAGGTGAGGGGTAGTTTTCGTGAAAATTGGTATATTGGGGTTTTTGAGGTTCTTGAAAGGGAATCTGATTATAACAAAATTCTAACTTCACCCCCAAAGGGGCAGAGGGTAGTTTTCGTGAAAATTGATATATTAAGGTTTTTATGGTTGCTGAAAGTGAATCTGATAATAAAAAATCCATTTTACGCGAGGAGGTGTAAAATGGGAAAGCTCTTTTACTGGGCAGTGTATTTTTACAAGTAGATATAGGGACATTGTCTATATTTTTAGCCTATATATAGGCCTATATAGTGTTGCCGCCTAAAGCGATAGTTATCGCCAATAAATACCTCTCGTATGCGATATTTCAAAAATTATCGTCTCGCATAAACGATAACGAGAGGCCTCTCGTTATCGCCTACCTCTCGCGATAACGATACTTATCGTTCCAGCGTAAAAGTTGAATATTTGAGCCATCTAATATTACTTATATTAGTTAAATTAATTTGTCTCAAATGTCACATTTAAAAAGAATATGTCAAAAATTACTAACTAATGCATATATCTTCGTAAAAGGATATTTTGCTGCATATATGTGACCATTATAAAAGACTTTTAGCTTTTTAAATCGTATCGCAAGCAGTAATTGCTTCAACATTGTCCTATTTTTATAGCAGATATAAAAATATGAACTCTTGGCAGTTGCACTAAGTACCTAATTAGGCTTATAGTAAGTACGGTAGTATCTGACTAATGCGAGGGGTAATTTAAAAGAAGGCAAAAGGGCCAGCTGCTGTTAGTAGGATTTGAGTGCTAAAAATCAATTTTAATAGTCTTTATATATTTTGCTTTCCCATTTTTACTTTCTCAAAAAGCAAGTATTGAGAAAAAAAAGCAAACATTTTTTTACCTAAATCATCTTATTTTTTCCTGAAGCGTCGAGAAAAATCGAAATAAGCAAAAAAAAATATATCTGTCTGTCTGTCTGTCGGTCGTTCTGTCTGTCGGTCTGTCTATCTGTCTGGTTGTCTGTCGGTCTGTCTGTCTATCTGTCTGTCTGTTCGTCGGTCTGTCTGTCTGTATCCACGATAACTTAGGAACGCTTTCAGCTAGCGACTTGAAATTTGGTATGCAGATATTTTTTATATTATCTTCGACAAGTTCTCCCCCCGCCACAAAATGTTCTTCGCTACGGGCCTGTTTACAATATTTAATCTAAACGACTAACTTTTTATTAAAAATTATTATTAAAACCAGTTGAGAAAATTGGACCTTTCCAGATTTGATGGCTTTTTTTTAGTCCTAATCTTTTTTGCGTGACACATTTGGTATATTCTGTCCTACTCGGTAGAAAGGAGTAACTCCATTTGTCGCATAGCAACGTTTTCACGTCAACTCTAATGTATTATTTTGAAAACGCTGCTATGCAACAAATGGAGTTACTGCTTTCTAGAGTAGTAGGGCAGTATTCGATGCAAGTGAGTTGGAAAATTCGATGTTCCAAACTCAATTGAATCCATGGAGAACCCCCGCGACTTCCGTCCAAGTTGTGAAGTTTTAACTCTAATGTAGAATATAAGTAATGTTTTTTTTTTTTTTAATAAATAATTTTTTTGCACGACCAAGACTAAAACCTAATTTTACGCTTTCATTTTCGGGACTAAACTTGCCGTTTTTCTCCCTAGGGAATAAAAATCACGGAAACCTTGATAATATTAAAATATTATACTTACTATGTGCTTTGCTGGTTCAAAAATTAGGTTTGGTGGTGTTTTGTAATAAATTAGCGATTCAAACCAATTTATTTGATTTTTTAACAAAGAAAACCTTTAAAAATAACATTGTTATAAAAATTTATACATAACTTAAAATTTATCATCTTCGTCCATTTGTTTGACGTTTGTGTCAACCATATTAAAAAACAATTGAAATCGCGATAGCCATGAAACTGACTTTTCGCAATTTACAGGCATCTTGATTAAATTACGAAAATAAAACAACCGATTTTAGACGCATGGTTTTTAATTTTAATTTTATCTACCTATCTAAATTATGTTTGGTCCTGCAAAAAATAGTGTATATACCTCAGGACTAAACTTGGCTTTTTAGTCCCTTGCATTTCTGTTTCCCTCTAATGAGAAACTCCTATTAAACTCAAAATGTGATACCTACTGCGGATTAAAAAAAAACTGATTAAGAATCAGCGCAACTAAGTTCTTTTTGAAATTATAAAAACCTTCTGAAGAAAAAAGGTAACAGTTTTAAAGTGGTCCACTGGTTGACAAGGATATTGCTCTAAGATACTGTTTAAATATGTTTTTTCACTACTAGCTTTAGAACATACCATTATTTATCATGTTTTCAGACTGTGAAATCAATTTTCTTAACCTATAAAAATAATAATTTTTTCTCTCCTAGTAGGAGTAAATTTTATAAACAATTGATTTCTGTCACTTTAGTTGTTTCAGTTCTTGGTGCAATTTTTACTAATTAAACCCAAAAAAATACATTTAAATAACTTTTTATTTATTAAATATAATTAATTATAATTATTACCAATTAATACAATCAATAATTAGCTAAATATTATGAACAAATTTAAAAAAACTAAATTTTTAAACGTCAGTTCAAAGTATTTATTTGAGCAAATGTCATCGATCAAGGCTACATAATGTTTATAAAAATTTCAATAAATATCATTTCTGTTAATAATTTATTTTATTATTTGAATAAAAATAGTTAAATAGTGCTAGTAGTGAAAAAACTAATATATAAACTACGGTAGAGAAGACTATTATAGCTTCGCAATCTTAAATCCCTCGCTGCTACGCATCTCGGGATTTAATACGCTCGGCTATAAAAAAGTCTTCTCTACCTTGGTATATAATTACTATTTTCACTACTAGCTTTAGAACATACCATTATTTATCATGTTTTCAGACTGCGAAATCAATTTTCTTCCCCTATAGCAATAATAATTTTTTCTCTCCTAGTAGGAGTAAATTTTAAAAACAATTGATTTCTGTCACTTTTTTACTAATTAAACCCAAGAAAATAGCTTTAAATAACTTTTTATTTATTAAATATAATAGTTAAATAGTGCTTGTGAAAAAACTAATATATAAACTACGGTAAAGAAGACTATTATAACCTCGCACTCTTAAATCCCTCGCTGCTACGCATCTCGGGACTTAATACGCTCGGCTATAAAAAATTTCTTCTCTACCTTGGTATATAATTAATATTATATACATTCACAAATTAAATTCTAAAACAATATTTTTTGTTTCAGGAAAACAATGGATACGCTTATACGTGAAGGCACCTTAAGGCTGCACACCACAGAAACCTCATGTGACGTAACCTTAATTTGCCAAGGTCATAAATTAATGGCCCATAAGGTTATGTTATCTATTGCCAGTCCCATTTTACAGGTAAGGCACTTAATTATTAATAAATAAATATTTATAATAAATAATATAATATGTTACTTATGTATTATGTTATATGTCTAGGGTGTGTAACATATGTAGCATATAGTTTGATTTATGTCTACCCCCAAAATTAAGATCTTCATTCGTTAAAAACGAAACTTGGGTAATTTATATAATTTTACATTGGCTATAAAATGGCGGATTTAATTTGTTTCCGGTTTCGCCGGAAGTGCCATACATAAATATGTTTTTTTTTTTAATGGAACGCCCTGTAATTTTTAACATTTTTGAATTCAGCCAAAAATCTATGTATTGTTTTTTTTTTACTTTTTTTTCGCTTTGGTTTTTATCGTAAAAAAATGAGATACACATAATTTACCTTTTTACTTACCGGCGAAACCGGAAGTGAAACAAAAAAAATGGAAAAAGTTCCTATAAAGGTTGGTCCGCAAATGAGCCCTAAGGGAGCTATGGCCCCTTAAAATTTTAATAAAAACAAGGTTTTTAATTAATAACTCTGGTACCCTTTAAGCTAGAGCGACGAGCTTTTGCATGTATACTAGTATTAATAAGAAAATAAGTTTATGTTAATTTATTTTTTGAATTTATCCAGAGGCGTCCCTAGACGGAAAAATGTATCAGGCTTAACACATTTTTGCCCCAAACTTTTGTATGTGTACTTTTTTTAATTTTTTGTAAAAAATATGGATTCCTTCAGTAAAAATACATAAGAAATGTTATATAGTGTAACTGTAGCAGCAACCGTTTTCAAAAAAAAAGCAATTAAGGGGAAGTAACATTTCGTGCCACCAAAAACGTTACTTTTTAAAAGGCTATTACTTCGTTAATACTAAATATAGGCGTTTTGGTGAAGAATACTTTTTTGCTCAGTTTTAAATGAAGAATCGCCCTGCAGCATCAAAATTTTATTCATGTTTTTTTTTGTTCCCCATTCAATATGTCATCTTCGAAGGGCCGTAGCTCCCTTAGGGCTCATTTTCGGACCAACCTTTATAGAAACCTTTTTTTCATATTTTTGGATGTAGAATCACATCTTAAATTTTGGCATGGCAGTTACTGATCACCCCGTATATAAAGGAACCATTTAAAAAAATTATTTGTATTGGTTCCATTACTTTAGTTGCTTGCAAGAAAACCTTTTAAACGTTCTAATAAAATACAATAATTAAAAAACAAAACAATTAACAACAGTTTAGGCTACTTGATTCAAAACATTGTTTAATATTAACTACCTCGTTTATTAGCAATAAACAATAATTTACACGTTAACAAAGCCGTCTATTCATCAACTTGACATTCAAATATAAATGGTTCTATTCATTGTGTTATTGTAGTACAATAGACATGTCATTACGGTGAAAGAAAATGTTTTACCTCCGAATCTAACCTAGATTAGATAGGTTTAATTATAAAGGCATTATTTTATTAAAAAATATTAAAATCTTTTATAAATTAGGTATACAAGTTTTCAAGAATATAGTCGTAAGTTTTGTATCTTCTGTTGGCCAAATATCTTACACGTCCCCCCAAATGGAAATAGGTTTAAAAAAAATAGCAAGATTAGATGACTATTAATTATCAAGGACAAAAAATTTTAATTTTAAACAAAATTAAAAATTTAAAATTGATGGAATAATAAATTAATATTTTTATAATTTTGTTTAAAATTAAAAATTTCTGTCCTTGATAATTCTACGCCTAACCACTCGTTAGTGGTACTATGTGCTTGAGACACACAAGTCTTGAACTTGCTACCATTCAAAGTCTCCAGACTAGAAGAGGTATGAGTAGTTGTCTACATCTAGCAATAGATGGCGCACAAGTCTACATCAATCTAATGGCTATATTCCTTTTGCGAATATAGTCTGAAACCGTTTTCTTAATCAGCGTGCAGAGTTGACTCTTGGTACTGAAGAGGGCCAGCAGCCCGAAACTGTCAGTCTACCAATATCACTCTGTACGATGATTAGAAAATAGATTGATGGAATAATAAATTAATATACTATTAATTATGTTAGCAAAGGGTCCGTAAACTTCAAAACATCTAAAAACGAAATCCTAATAAGCAGGAGTTCTTAAATAGTGGTCAAAGTTCTTCCGCAGACTGCATGCTAAACAACAGTAACAAACTGCAATTTCTTTTGGACAATTCTAATAGTGTTTTTGTTAGAGTCACTTCATCTTAGTCTTTGTTCTTTCGTTCTCTTTCGTTAGTTTCCGGTTTTGGACTTGGCTTTTCTCCTTTCGGGTAGCGCCACACAAAAAAAGAGCATCGCACTTCCCCTTGATTACCCTTAAGCTTAGGGGTACGATACGTGGATTTTTTTTTTGGCTAAAGTACCGCAATTTTGTCAAAAAATCATGACGAAGAAAAGCGCTCTGTCCTGCTTTGGCAGCCCCAGAAATAATTTCTGACATTTAAACTTTGTAATTTTGGACATCTATCAAATTTTAAATTAGTTTACAAAATGTTTAAATTTTTAACGTAATACAAATTTAAAGTATATTTTGGTGTAAAAAGTTATAAAATACATTAGTGTACTAAATGGGATCTCAATATACAATATTTAATTAAAATTATTCTTAACAGCCTGAAAATAAATCTGCACTCATGGAATACAATAATATTGTGAAAAGGTAAATTTTTAATAGTAATTAATTATTTTTATACTGCAATAAACGATTTATTTTCATTTTAGAGAAACATGCCATTAATGGGAGAAGAGTTTTCATATTTTTACTATTCTACACATATATTTTTACACATAAATACTATATTGGGTTAAAACAAGAATTAAAAGTTTAATTTAATCAACCTTTCGAAAATGAAGATAATTCCTAATATACTATACTATAGTACAAGGGCGATGATTTACACTCAGGAGGTGGCAACATTTAATGAGGACACACATGACTTATAGATCCCAATTTAAAAGAAAAATAAGGAATGAAATGTATTTTTGAAATTTAAGAAAATTATTAGTAATTCTAGCCTCATGTTCCAATCTTGCGCTACTCAGGACTAGAATTATTTTTTAATTCTTGGTTATTGAATATAAATCTTACTAAATTATTATTATAAAAATAAACTATAATCTGTAATGTAATGTAATTAAGTATATTTGTAATATTACTACATTAAATTTTAATTTAATTTTAATGCTTTTAAGAGTTGGAAAAGTTGCATTGAAGGGGGATAATACCACATGCGGTACTGTGCTTAGTAATGCATGATAATATCTTTTGCACGCAGACCAAATGCCCATTATGCCCAGTGTGATAGTGCATACTACCTTATGTGGACCACCGGCTTATAGCGACTTCCAAACAACTGTTTTAGGGCACAGATATTTTTTTTGTACAACAATTCTTAAAGTAATCCCTATTATCCCCTCAACCGATAGGTTTCCTTCTTTTATAGAAATTGAACAAAGTATTATTTCTGCTCCCTAGCTTAATTTAAGGCAAGTAGAATTAAATTTAATAATTGATAATTCGCAAAAAGAGCAGCCTTACTGTATAGTCGGCCACAATTCTCCATGTCACAAGGTTTTAAAATATTTTTATATAATATATACTATGTTTACAAAAATATTTTACTTTAGGAAATAGAAACAAAATAGAGTAAAATGGCTTAAGCTTATTGGAAGGTCAATTGAGGAAAGTCAATAGTTACACATTTGTGAGGTGAGGTGAGCTGGTGCTATATGGAGTGACTATACTTCAGTTCAAAAAATGCTTTTAAATCCTCTTATATTATTGCTAAGATAATAATAAATAATTCTCTTACCTTAGTATTTTATTTAATAGATAAGTATATTTTTTATATTTTTAATGGGAATTAGGGTTTTAAATCTTACTTATAAAACATTATTTATAAAACTCTATTCTACTGACACCTGCCTAAATCAAAAAATTTACATTGTCAAATCAATGTAATAGGGTTGCCGTCTTGAGTTAATGAAGGCTTCTACATTTATTTTTTTAAGCTCCGGCACCGGAACCTTAGAAAATTAAATTCCAAATCTCGTATCCCTAAGCTTAAGGGGAAAAGAGGGGAAATTTTAGATTTTCATTTGTTGTGTGGCGCTACCCGAAGGAAGAAAAAAAAACGAAAACCAGAGCAAAAACAGACCAAGTACAGATGAAGTGACCCTAGTTTTTGTTCCTGATTTCGATTTTATTTAGATCAAATCTCTATATGTTTCCACTTTTGAGAAAAGCCATTCCAAAATGTTATATATAATTAAAATTTGTCATTTTCGGAGGCTCATATTTAAATCATTATAGCAGCTACAAAGGTTTTTTCTAGTTTAAATTAAAGTTACATTTATGCTCTATAAAATAATTACGAAAAATGTGTGTAAATCATTTTAAAAGTTCAGTTGAGGAATAGCTTTTGATGCCTCTTCAATGATGTTTAAAGGAAGGTGAATATATCTTTGTTAAGCAGTTTTTATAGATTTAACGTCAAATTTATTATATTTGTCAAGCACATGTGTTTGTCAATTTTGCTAAATATGACATACACGGTGTATTTGAAATAGCATCGGAAACATGATTCTACATCATAAAATATGACAAAAAGTTCCTATAAACATATGTCTAAAAATGCGTCATAAGGGAGCTACGCCCCTTTGAAAGTGGCTAAAAAAATCGGTTTTTATTTAATAACTCAGGAACCCTTTGAGATATATCAACGAGGTTTTGTACGTCAACTAATCCTACCAAGGCCCGTTTTTATGTGTTATTTTCATGTACTTATTTCAACCAGGGGTATGCGAAACGGGGAGGGGGGCTTATCAGTTTTTTGTCCCAAACTTTTTTCTGTGTAACTTTTTTGCAATTTTATTTTTGAAATATGATTTCTCAGGTCAAAATACATAAAAAAGGTACTCCTGTTGTAATACTGTAGGATTAACCGTTTTCGAGAAAAATTCATTTGAAGGTGAAATTCCACGGTTCGAGGACGAAAAATTAAATACTAAAATGTTGAAAACCAAAATTTTAATGACGCAGGGCGAATGTACATTAAAAACTAAGAAAAAAACCTTATATACAGGTACTTCCAAAAATCAATCCTAATGGAGCTACGGTCTCCTAAATATGCACCATTTTTAAAGGGCTATGGTAGTTTCTATATATGTAGGTCGAAAAAACGCTTTTAAAGCTACCATAGCCCTTTAAAAATGGTGCATATTTGGTACATATCTCAAAGGGTTCCTGAGTTATTAAATAAAAACCGATTTTTTTAGCCAATTTCAAAGGGGCGTAGCTCCCTTATGACGCATTTTTAGACATATGTTTATAGGAACTTTTTGTCATATTTTATCATGTAGAATCACCTGTTAAAATTTCCTACGCTATTTCAAATACACCCTGTATACTGCCCAAAATAGTCTAAAACAAAAACACTGAATCGTCGATGTCTTGCAGATGTCTTGAAAACTAGTCTTCAGATGGACACCGGAAGTGAAATCCATATGCTTTTCTTTACGATTTTATAGAGCAAGCATGTAACTTCTTCTTTAATGCATATAGAAAACCTTTGTAGGTGCTTTAATAAATTCTTTATTGTTCACCTAATATGACATTTTTTAATTTTTCAAATTTTCGGCAGGGTATTTCTCAAAAACGGAAAGAGATTTGCTCTAAACAAAATCGAAATCATCAACAAAAACTCTATTAGAAATGTGCAAAAGAAGTTGCAGTTTGTTACTGTTGTTTAGCATGCAGTCTGCGGAAGAACTTTTACCACTATTTAAGAACTAGTGCTCATTAGGATTTCGTTCTTAGAGGTTTTGAAGTTTACAGACCCTTTGCTAACATAATTGGAGCCTATTATAATCATAATGAAGTAATATATTATTTCTTTTCAGAGTCTGCTTTTGGACAACTTGAATGCCCCTTCAGTAGTTATTCTACCAGACGTAAAACCCAACTTAATGTCTTTAATTCTGGACTACATCTATACCGGCAGTGTCATTATTTACTCAAACACGTTAAAAGATTTTATAGATGTCGCAAAATTATTGGAAATTCACATAGACTTAGATTTTTTAGAAAAAACAATTTCTAGTTCTTGTTCAGAGTCGAATAAAAATCTGGAGTTTGAATTTAAAGTTTACAAGCCGGAGGAATGCGATTTGGTGAAGAAGCAGGAAGAAATTGATGAAGAAAAGGAAGAAAATCAGGTTTTTAGTGAAGCAAGTCAAAGAAAATTAACTAATCTGGTGCCCATAATAAGTTTACAGCACAAAATTAAGGCGAGGAAATTGTGTAATTACGTGATTCCAAGTCCTTGGTGTCCTAGGGTTAAACCGGTGTTGGATGATCCCAGAAACGTTCGAGTGCCTGAGCAAAAAGTAAGTTTTTTTTCAGTTTTTAATCTTAATTTTCGTTTTATTTTTAATGAAAATAACGGGTAGGGGTCTTTTGTACGCAAAAAATAGCTTCGCGACCGAAACATCCCAAACCAAAACTTCGCCTGGCCTTCGCAAACCATCGTGTATCAAAAACTTCGCATGGGACAAAACTAGATTTATTCACACAACAAAATATATTGCATATCGAGGGCTTCATAACATAGGGGCGTATGTGAAATTTTTTTTTATTTTGAGATTTTGATGATTTTAGGTCTGGTTTATCAAGCCAAACTTAAAATCATCAAAATCTCAAAATCAAAAAAAAAAAAACACACATACGCCCTCGATATTATTGAATTTTTTTAAAAATAAAATAACAACCTAATTGTTAATATTTCAAATATTTATATGTTATTTTGCAACATCAATTATTATAAAATTAAAAAAAAACTAAATTTGTGTCTTTGTCACTTTTAACATAATTAATCGACTAAATCAAATTTTATTGAATATGTAAAAATATTCTTAAAGCAACTAAAAAAGACATACAAAACAAAGATACCATTTTTTTTCTAATTGACCTTCGATAATTAGCCTTTTGCGAAGTTATGGACTGCGAACTAATTACACAGGACTACAATTTTTTTTGTCGGTTGACGTGGATCAGAAATGGTTCTAGGAGTATTTTTGTTTGCTGAACACAAATCTGTCACAAATCTATCACCACGTCAGTTTTTTTTTTTAATTTTATTTGGCTCATATTTTCCAAAATATTAATCCATCTATCGCGATATATAGACATGATTAAAAAAAAATCTGAGATATGGTCAAAATCATCAAATTTCGGTCATCGCGATGACGATGAGGATACATCGATGCATCGTCTGGATTTTTTTTTAAAATTCATGTCGATAGATCTCGACGCGCTGACTCTAAAAATAAAGGCATATAATACCTTCAGGTATGTTGGAAAATATGAGCAAAATAAAAATTTCGAAAGGGAAAAACTAATTGGTTTTTCCTATTTTAAAAATAATCCTGCCGTGGTGAGCCAAAACAGAGGACGGGTTCGTGCTCAGTGACCAAAAATACACCTAGAAAACCATTTCTGATCCACGTCAACCAACAGAAAAAAATTGTGGTCCTGTGTTAAATATATTATAATCACCGGTCGGATCAAAGTAGCCATTTACCGGGGGCATGCAAAAATTAGAATTAAAAAAAAACTCTTTTTTCAAGTAAATAGACGTTTTAAACTATAGGAAAGTCGCCTAATTTCGGATACCATTTACAATGTATTCAATATTTAATACTCGGTATTACTTTTTGATATTTTTTTTATATAAGCAGATACAACTTATTATAGCGAACCATGATTTATTATAAAAGCAATTTTATTACAGTTTATTTTTCCAAAAAACACGGTTAATAAAAATCAGCGCATTTTTGTGCATTTGAAAAAGGGCTCCTAATTTCGGACATATCCGAAAAAATTTTTTCAAGATTAGATCTGGATCCCATTGCTTATGTTTCTTGTTATTCCTTCACATTTAAGACGTAATTTAATCATTAAGCGATTTTCTACGAAATACTATAGGAACTATAATTTTAGATTCCCAATTTCGAATATCTTAGTATCTTAGGTAATTTTCGTTTTTTCAAAATTGTTTATCTTAGTTTGTTGTATCATTATAAAAATAATAATTAATGGTTGGTTATCCTGAATAATAATTACCTTGCGGATATCCGAAATTGGGAATCAAATGCACAAAAATCGTCTATCCGAAATTAGGCAACTTTCTGCTTTTTATATTAGAAATTTGTAGAATGTTTACGTTTTCAAATTGCTTAATTATGAATAGTGGATCAACTTAACTAACATCATAACTTACCCAAGACAAAATCACGAACTTTTATAACGATTATTTATAAAATAAACAAGCATAATAATGCAACTGAGCACAAAACTGCCATTTGCAATATAAACGATTTGTGCTGCCATTTAAAGGGGAGAAGCTCTACCGTTATCATATTACAGGACGGATTTAGTTTGACTTTTGGCTTCACATAAAAGTAGGTTTCTGTTTACCTTTGCAGACAGTATCTTAAATACACTACTATCCGAAATTTGGAAACCATCCGAAATTAGGCGCATTTCCTCTATTGTTCGCCAAGCGGAATGTCATATCGACGCTGTTAATACTCAGTGAGTCACTTGGTCATGGTCCATGGAAAGGGAAAGACTTAAAAAATTTTTTTTTGAAAATTGTTTCCCTTTCAAAAATCGAATAATTAATAAAAAAAAACAATATTAACTATTTAAAAAATAAAAAGAGAATCAATTTTCAAAAAAAAAGTCCTTCTCCGTAAGTAATGGACCATGACCAAGTGACTCACTGAATATTAACAGCGTCGACATGACATTCCGCTTAGTGAACAATAGTTTAGTGTCCATTTGCTTGAAAACGAGTTTTTTTTTTAATTTTAATTTTTGCATGCCCCCGGTAATGGCAACTTCGATCCGACCCGTGATTATAATAATTCGCAAATTAATGTCAGTACGAAGTTTTTTTTTCTGGAGATCTAGTGTCCTTAGGGGACATCCAGAAAGTATGTCACGTCTATGAGGGGGAGGGTGTCCGGTGTTTGTGACACTTTGTGACAGGGGGAGGGGTGATGTAGAGAAATTTGATGTAACAAAGAAATATATCTCATCCTTAAGGCACTGATATCTTCAAATTAATTTTATTTACATCTTTGAGCAATGTTTTATCTGAAATGTAATAAAAATATTTAAAACACAAAATTGTTTTTCTTTGTGTATAAAAATTTAATGTGACGTAGAACATGGGAGGGAGGGAGTCAGTGCCGGTATGACACTTTCTGGCAAGGGGGGATTGGGTCAAAACTTGCTAAAAAAAAGTGACATACTTTCTGGACGTCCCCTTGGGTCTCTCTTCGGCAAATGTGTGATAACGATAACTAGAGAATGTTTTGAGCTATAATGGATAAGGCAACAATCATATTTAGTGCCATAGGCTATGGCTATGGTCCATAGCGTTTTATTAGCAATTTTTACTGGGTGTCCAATTTCACAAAACGACCCATTTGTAGAAAAAATAGGTCCATTTTTAGCAAAGAAGGCCCATATTCACAAGAATGTTGTGCCTATGGCCCGTGTATACCCAGTAACCAGGTTACTGTAACCTATTGCCTACAGCTTAAGCAATCTTTACTGGGCATTTACTTTTGTAAAACAACTTTTTTTTACAAAAAAATAGTCAATATTTTAGTAAAAAAGACATTATTACATTTTTTTACAAGAAAGGCTTCGGCCTCTCTCGGTGGATGCCGTCTGTCGGCCTCTAATTATTAGGCCTATTATAGACCTATGTATCTATTTGGATACACGTGTACAGTTGTACAACTGTACACCTACGTTAAACAATATTTTATTCACACTTAACATTAGTCGTACACAGTGCGACCCTGCAATTTTATAGTTTTAAGAGATGTGCACCAAAAGTTTTTTTAAGATTAATAAAATAGGTTTATTGGTTATTAAAAATCACTATGTTTAAAAATCGCAACAGATCCTTTTGATAATTTAAAGCCTATTTTAATATTTTTTTTTATTTTCATTTTTTTTTAACTCTTTTAAACGTATTATCTCGCCTAATAAACTTATTTAAAAAAAAATACGCTAATGAGCCCTTCTGAGAACCTTAAAAAAAGTTTAAACAATTATAAATCCTACTAAATACCATTTATTGCGCGTTAATAGCTGAATTAAATTGCAAATTAGTATTGTATTTTTCTTAAACATCTAAAAACTAAAAACTTTTAAAAAACGTTACCTTAAAAACTAAATTAAATCCTATTAGATGAAAATTCAATAACTGCCTTTAAAAGTTGCTGACCATAGCGTGGGTCGTTAACATTATTCATTTTGTGTTTATTCCAGACAGTAAGGAATTCTCTGTGAATAGACTCCACTCTCTAAATAGGAAACACTGTCTTTAAGGTGATGCAATATGCAATAAATTTTAGGAGTTTTTGATACCCCGGAATTATTTAAAACTGCTTCCAGATGTTTGAGATCTGATTCGAGTTGTACTTCAGTTTTTGTTGTACCGAAACATTTATCGACGATTTTGTTCATCACATTGAATGACGCAACAAATGGCATAACCAGAACTTGATTCACATTTCCCAGTACTTCTTTTGATGTTAATTCATTGGCATGCTTTAGGAGCTTTCTACAAGCATTGCCTTCGAAAATTTCTCTTTGATAATTCTTGGCAATTATATTTAAATTCTTGGGCGATTTAAGAGCGTTCTCTCTTTCCAGCAATGGGACCAGGCCTTTCCAAAAGAGGTGATTCACAAATCCTTGCAGCAAATGTAATTCAAGTATGATGCACTTCTGAAAAACTAGCACATTTTCGTTCTCTTCAAACAAAGGTTTATTGACAACACTAAAAGACTCTTTGGCTCTTTTAATGTTCTTATCTAATGATAAACTAGATTTATTAAAATTAATTTCCAAATCACCATAGGTTCTTAGCTCCTTGGCAGCAGATTTATACGCTCTCATTTCTTGCAGAGAAATATGACAATAGGGGCAAGGATAGGTTGACGTTGCAATGCTTGTAGAAAGCTCCTAAAGCATGCCAATGAATTAACATCAAAAGAAGTACTGGGAAATGTAAATCAAGTTCTGGTTATGCCATTTGTTGCGTCATTCAATGTGATGAACAAAATCGTCGATAAATGTTTCGGTACAACAAAAACTGAAGTACAACTCGAATCAGATCTCAAACATCTGGAAGCAGTTTTAAATGATTCCGGGGTATCAAAAACTCCTAAAATTTATTGCATATTGCATCACCTTAAAGACAGTGTTTCCTATTTAGAGAGTGGCTTTAGGAATTTGGTCAGAACAGGCTGGGGAGTCTATTCACAGAGAATTCCTTACTGTCTGGAATAAACACAAAATGAATAATGTTAACGACCCACGCTATGGTCAGCAACTTTTAAAGGCAGTTATTGAATTGTCATCTAATAGGATTTAATTTAGTTTTCAAGGTAACGTTTTTTAAAAGTTTTTAGTTTTTAGATGTTTAAGAAAAATACAATTCTAATTTGCAATTTAATTCAGCTATTAACGCGCAATAAATGGTATTTAGTAGGATTTATAATTGTTTAAACTTTTTTTAAGGTTCACTGAAGGGCTCACTAGCGTAATTTTTTTTAAATAAGTTTATTAGGCGAGATAATACGTTTAAAAGAGTTTAAAAAAAAATGAAAATAAAAAAAAATATTAAAATAGGCTTTAAATTATCAAAAGGATCTGTTGCGATTTTTAAACATAGTGATTTTTAATAACCAATAAACCTATTTTATTAATCTAAAAAAAACTTTTGGTGCACATCTCTTAAAACTTATAAAATGCAGGGTCGCACTGTGCGTATAACGTTATAGGGTAAAAAAACAATTTTTTTGCTTGGGTTCTTTTATTTCAGACTTTATTATCAATTTTTTCCATATTTTTTATTCCACTGGCAATAGTATTTTATTTCAATAAATATATTTAAATGAATAGGTTTCATAAATTAGCAAGCATTCCAGGAAAATTCTTTAGTAGTAGAATTTTGATAAAATCGCGCTAAAAGGTAAAAGTAACAAGATATGAAATGCTTCGCATTCTACTCTTCAGTGTGGTTAGTATATTTAGTTTTCTCCTTATATCATCCCAAAATATTATTTTTTTAAGCTTGGGGAACGTTCAAGTGTTACGTAACGCAAATTTAGATCATCTTGAACCCCCACCCACACCCCTGTAACGCTATTTTCCTATACCATTAACATGGCCCAGGTATCAAAATAACATGACATTCACGTGAAAGTCACGTTAATATGTGACATGTGATGTTAAGATTGTAGTCTCATTTAACAAGAATGTAGCATGGTGGGGATGTCCTAAGTACGCCCCTAATAACATCACACAATGACATCCCGAAAATAACGTGTTTGTGACATCATAAATCCACATTCCTGTTATATCTAATATCTTATGGATGCCGTTACTGTTACTTTAATATTTAAATAATATCCTAGGATATTAGCTTTATCTAAATTAAAACCATTAAAAACGCTATAACTATATAAAAAAATCGGATTTAAAATCAATCAGTAATTGAAACAATCACAGATTGAAACAGATAGATTCTAAATATGAAATTGCAGATTAAGCGAAGAATATATTCCTTTAATCCGTGTCCGTGGTCTTGAGAAGCCCGGCTTGGCTAATTATCCGGAAGGGAAAGGCCAAAAATAAAGAGAGAGAGAAGCCCGGCAGAGCCCCCTATCCATTGGAAATCGTATAATGTGTATACAATTTCCTTATAATAATTTACTCTATCAACATCATCTTATATCGATTTTTTTGCTTCGAACGTCGGTGAGAAGCAAAATAACATGACATTCACGTGAAAGCCACGTTAATATGTGACATGCGATATATTCACAGCGTTGTTAATTATTTGTTATTAAATAACATGTTTGTCACGTCACACGTGTTACGTTGCAAATGTGATGTTAAATAGATGTTATTTTTCAATATTATGTGATGTTATGATTTAGTTTAAAAATACACCCAAAAGTGATGTTAATTTCTTGTAACATAACATCCCTTGCTACCTGGGGGGCGTAACACTTCAAAATGAAAAGTTGCATCCCCTATAATTTTTTTTTATTTTTGAAGCGATTTTTTTCAAATCGGTAGGACATTCCGTTCTCAAGTTCTAGTACTCACAAAAAAACATGAAACACGGAGAATTCGATAAAAATTAGGTGTATAAAAAAATTAGATCCAGAATAATTTTTAAACATTTTGAAAAACCATACTTTTCCTGCTCGATAGCTCTAAGGAGTAATAAAATACATCTTATAATTAGCTAAAGACCAGCGATATTTTAAACAAATTACCTGTCTTTTTCAAAACATTATCATTTCAAATTTTGCCATTTTTAATTCAATTGTTAAAAGGAGGTCATAGGAAAAACTAAATATCAAATATCTTTCACATCCGCGGTCAAAGATAATGTGCGATATGAATCAAACTATAGTTATTACTAATTATCACAGTTAACAACAGTTATTTATGATAATCTTGGCGATAAATTTGCATTTATATATTAATGTACTCTCTACAACTCTTTAAGTAAAAGAGTCAAGGCCGACAGAAGGGTTGGGCGGACCAGATGGACGCCCGGATCACTGACAAAGGGGGGGTCAAAATGGTATGGGGCCAAATTAGAAATGATGAGCAAAAAAACCCAAGTAGCAAAATAACATGACATTCACGTGAAAGCCACGTTAATATGTGACATGTGATGTTAAGATTGTAGTCACGCTTAACAATAATGTAGCATGGTGGGGATGTCCTAAGTCCGCCCCTAATAACATCACACAATGACATCCCGAAAATAACGTGTTTGTGACATCATTAATCCACATTCCTGCGCTTTTATATCTAATATCGTATGGATGCCGTTACTGCAGTACCATGGTACTTTAATATTTAAATAATATCCTAGGATATTAGCTTTTTCTAAGTAAAACCATTAAAAACGCCATAACCCTATAAACAATTTCGGATTTTAAATCAATCAGTAATTGAAACAATCACAGATTAAAAAAGATCGATTCAAAATACGAAATTGCAGATTAAGCAAACAATATATTCTCTTAATCCGTGTCTGTGGTCTTGAGAAGCCCGGCAGAGCCTCCTATCCATTGGAAATTGTATAATGTGTAAACAATTCCCTTATAATAATAATAATAATAATAATAAATATTTACTCTACCCAGGTAGCAAGGGATGTTATATTACAAGAAATTAACATCACTTTTGGGTGTATTTTTAAACTAAATCATAACATCACATAATATTGAAAAATAACATGTATTTAACATCACATTTGCAACGTTACACGTGTGACGTGACAACCATGTTATTTAATAACAAATATTTAGCAACGCTGTGAATATATAGCATGTCACATATTAACGTGGCTTTCACGTGAATGTCATGTTATTTTGCTTCTCACCGACGTTCGAAGCAAAAAAATCGATATAAGATGATGTTGATAGAGTAAATTATTATAAGGAAATTGTATACACATTATACGATTTCCAATGGATAGGGGGCTCTGCCGGGCTTCTCAAGACCACGGACACGGATTATATTCTCCGCTTAATCTGCAATTTCGTATTTAGAATCTATCTGTTTCAATCTGTGATTGTTTCAATTACTGATTGATTTTAAATCCGATTTTTTATAGGGTTATAGCGTTTTTAATGGTTTTAATTTAGAAAAAGCTAATGTCCTAAAATATTATTTAAATATTAAAGTACCAGTAACGGCATCCATAAGATATTAGATATAACAGGAATTTGGATTTATGATGTCACAAACACGTTATTTTCGGGATGTCATTGTGTGATGTTATTAGGGGCGGACTTAGGACATCCCCACCATGCTACATTCTTGTTAAATGAGACTACAATCTTAACATCACATGTCACATATTAACGTGACTTTCACGTGAATGTCATGTTATTTTGCTACCTGGGTATCAACATCATCTTATATCGATTTTTTTGCTTCGAACGTCGGTGAGGAGCAAAATAACACTACGTTTACATGAAATATGTGACATTTGATATGTTCACAGCGTTGGTAAATATTTGTTATTAAATAACATGGATGTTAAATACATGTTATTTTTTAATATTATGTGATGTTATGATTTAGTTTAAAAATACACCCAAAAGTGATGTTAATTTCTTGTAATATAACATCCCTTGCTACCTGGGAATGTAATCCTAGACTGAATATACAGTAACCTACGGTAATATGGAGTATTAGGGTGGACCTTATATTTTTTTATTATCTTAAAATTTTCATTTAGGTGTAACTAGAAAACTCTGAAAATATGAGTGATCAAACGTCTCTAAGGGTCCTAATCCCAGGTAGCAAGGGATGTTATATTACAAGAAATTAACATCACTTTTGGGTGTATTTTTAAACTAAATCATAACATCACATAATATTGAAAAATAACATGTATTTAACAGCACATTTGCAACGTAAACGTGTGACGTGACAACCATGTTATTTAATAACACATATTTAGCAACGCTGTGAATATATCGCAAGTCACATATTAACGTGGCTTTCACGTGAATGTCACGTTATTTTGCTTCTCACCGACGTTCGAAAAAATCGATGTAAGATGATGTTGAGAGAGTAAATTATTATAAGGAAATTATATATACATTATAGGATTTCCAATGGATAGGGGGCTCTGCCGGACTTCTCAAGACCACTGACACGGATTAAAGGAATATATTATCCGCTTAATCTGCAATTTCGTATTCTATCTGTTTCTATCTGTGATTGTTTCAATTACTGATTGATTTTAAATCCGATTTTTTTTATAAGGTTATAGCGTTTTTAATGGTTTTATTTAGAAAAAGCTAATATCCTATATATATTATTTAAATATTAAAGTACCAGTAACGGCATCCATAAGATATTAGATATAACAGGAATGTGGATTTATGATGTCACAAACACGTTATTTTCGGGATGTCATTGTGTGATGTTATTAGGGGCGGACTTAGGACATCCCCACCATGCTACATTCTTGTTAAATGAGACTACAATCTTAACATCACATGTCACATATTAACGTGGCTTTCACGTGAATGTCATGTTATTTTGCTACCTGGGATTGGGCCCTAAAATTAGTAAAATTACCCATAAATCGTAAAAAATCGTTGGAAATTGTCTGTAATTTTTGTATTGGTAAAAACTTTAAAGGGTTTTAAATCTTATTTTTGTCCTTTTAATCATTTAAAATTATCACAAGATTCTAACCCGTGCTGAAAATCCGCCAAAGTTGGGGGTTAAATATTTCCCGACCGAAGATTAAGATATTTCACAACTCTAAAAAATGCTTTACCCCTGGCGGAAAATTTTGGTCATGAATAAAAAAAAGGTCTCTGAAAAAAAGTTTACCTCAACAGCTCATCGCCTCTACAATTTTCCCAACTACCCTACTTTGTAGGGTATTCCAGTCCAACTGGGAACATCCCTAAGGCCCTACGACCATCACTATAATTTTCCTATCTGGACAGTAGAATTTACCAGCTCGAGCGTGGTTGGGGGGTCCAAACCGCTCTAGAGCGGTTCAAAGAAATCATATTTTGGGAATAATTTTCAGTAGTAATATCATAAGTGCATGTTGAATTATCGATAATTTTTTTACTGTATTAAAAAAATTATGTATAATTCAACACGAATGGTATTTTGAAAGACTATTTCACAAACAAAATAAGGAAGTATATAATTTTACAATGTTTTATGTGGTTTAATATTTAAATTAAAAATTTAAGAACTAAACAACAATATTACTTTACAACTATATAGTTACATAATTAAAAATTTAAATCTCAAATTTGCCGCGCTTTTTAAATCCACGATGTTCACTAATGTCTAAACTTTGCTTGAGGGATATTTTATGCTTGAGATTATTCCAATAAAATAGTTGTTATCACATATATTAGCATTTAAATAAAGATCATTGCTGTTTTTGTTTAAAAAGTTTAGTTTTCAACGGAAAAGAAATAAAATAACGGGTGTTTCCACCCGTAAAAATCAATAAAAATAAATCAAATAAAGGTAAGCTTCACAAATTAAAAACACATTTTGCAAAACTATAATTAATATTAATATTAAGATGTCAGTAACTGTCAGTTTCTTGTTTCCATAGTAACCAAGTGATAATTGCATATGTGCAAAAATTATCAGGTTCATTTTGATATGATTAGTCAAGAAACTAAAAATGACAAAAAGTCCAAACGATTTGATTGGCCTATATATTGTTTGTGAAATAGTCGAATTTAATTTTTTAAGTTTGCACGGAAGAACGCAATTGAAGAGTAAACATTGGAATGTGAAGCATAATTATTAATGAACATAGATACTAAAATGCGATTTACGTTAATGGAGTCTTTTAGGCAAAATTCATAATATTTGCAGGATTAAGTACCTACCTACATTCATAGATGAATAAATGATGAATTTTTATTATCTATAGTATATAAGTATATAAATATTACTTAACAAATTTGTACATACTTTAAGGTAAAAAACGCTGAACTTTATAATTTCCCTCATCTACGCCCTTGTGGCGAGGGCCATCAGCTCGAAACTGTGCAGTCTACATCACTCGGTACGATTATAATCAATAATTATTGAAAAATATATTGATGAAGTATTTAATTAGTATTTTTATAATTTTGATTAAAATTTAAAAAATCTTGCCTCGGTGTATTTAAAATAGGGTCTGAAATTTTAAGGGATGATCATCGAAATTTCGGTTTTCAACATTTTAGTATTTAGTTTTTCGTCCTCAAACCGTGCAATTTCACCTTTCAAATGAATTTTTCTCAAAATCGGTTAATCCTACAGTATTGCAAAAGGAGTAGCTTTTTATGTATTTTGACCTATATTCCAAACATAAAATTACAAAAAAGTTACACAGAAAAAAGTTTGGGACAAAAAACTGAGAAGGCCCATTCCGTTTCGCAGGCCCCTGCTTAAAATAAATACATGAAAGTAACATACGAAGATAGGCCTTATTAACAATAGTTCATGTGTAAAACCTCTTTGCTATATCTCGCTAGGTAAAAACCTATTTTTTAGCCATTTTCAAATGGGCTTAGCTCCCTTACGACGGATTATTAGACATGTTTATAGAAACTTTTTGTTATATTTTCTGATGTAGAATCACACCTTAAAATTTCGGACCATAGAGTCTTTAAATACACCCTGTATTTATAACTATGACACAATATAATATTGTTAATACCCCAACGACCCCACGACTCGTACCCCAATATAATATTGTCAATATTATCATATATAATTACACAAGAGGCTGAGTATTAGGCGGGAAAAATTCGCTGTTTTCATGAAAATTTGCTGTCTGGAAATAATTACGACCGGGACCCTGGAGTAATTATTTCCTTTTACAGCAAATTTGAATGAAAACTGTGAATTTTTCCCGATAATTCGAAGAATCATGTTTAATTCGGAAGATTATTTTTTAACGATTTATAATAAGTCAAACCAACTTTTATATTTTTTTCATCGAAAATTCATATAAATTGTTTTAGTACTTAATATTAATATTTTTACGGGCATTTTCTTTGCTTTGGTTAATTAAATTACATTCTCAACCGCTAAACTAAAACCTTTTAGTCCATTTTTAAATTGAAAATTATAGTTCTGTCAATATTTTAGTCACTTACTGCAGTACTGACTAGCGCGGTACTGCGATAGTCTTGCAAGCATGTTCATAAAAGTCAACCTATAAAAACTGTCATTACATTTTATAAAAAGAATATTTTGAGGTATTTTTTGGTAAATAATAAATTAATAACAATAATTA
Source organism: Brachypterus glaber (assembly GCA_958510825.1). Lineage (NCBI taxonomy): Eukaryota > Metazoa > Arthropoda > Insecta > Coleoptera > Kateretidae > Brachypterus > Brachypterus glaber. The sequence continues at coordinate 57,416,335 of OY294046.1, read as the reverse complement.
TAAATAGTAATATATTCATATTAAATTATTAATTAGTATTAAGTATGAAATCTAGTCGTAAAAGAGAAATACTGAAAAACAAAATACTACAGCGATTCTCACTAGAATTTTCTACAGTAGAAAATTCCCAATATAGCTATAATATGATTGGACAGAAATAAACACGTGGCCAGAAATACTGTTAAATGATTGGTTGATAAAAACGTTAAAAAATAATCAATATAATATTTGATATTATGTTAGATAGTTATTAGTTTAGACATGTCTACTGCAGTACTTGGACAGTATCTAATAAATATAATTTATTATCATGTTGGGTAAAGGTTACCTACACCTTAATAATTATAAGTTATTAAAATACTTACAAAATATTTATATTCTTAAATTATGAACTTATCATGGATAATTTTGTCATAAAGTTGCTTATTTGTATTCTTATTAGTAATAATATACAGTTTATCCGAGAGTTTATCTATAAATAGGATATAATTATTGAGTATGTTGATACAATTAATAATTTTATAAGGTGTCATAATATTTAAGTCAACAAGTGTTCTCTAGTTATTTAATTATCATACTAATGTTAATAAACTATAGAATAATTACACAGGCCCAAAATTTTTTTGGATTCCAATATGATATTCCTATGTATTTTTTCCCGCTGAAACCGAATCCGTAACCCGTTTAACCCTTACACGTCAGGATTTTGACATAACCTCAAAAAACACTCGAAAAACTACTGAAACCGCTAAAATCATCTACTCCATACCACTTTCACCCCCTTCCTCCAAATTCGTAATTTCGTAACCCCATTACCCCCTAACCTCGGAATACCAGTACTCCATAACCTCATTAAGTAGAAAAATCTGGTTCGGGAAAACAGAACAATTACGTGAAATTTTCTTTTAGAACATAGTTATGAATAAGTAACTGTATAACCCTAAAATCCCATCACACCTCCTAACCCCTTCACTCCGTAACCCCATATATTATAACCTCTTAATCCCATCATCCTATTCTGTAGAGAAGTCCGGTTCTCGAAATCATAAGAGTTTTGTGAGTGAAGTCATGAATCAAGGTCTTTTTTTAACCGGACCTCTCCACAGAATAGGATAACGGGATTAAGAGGATATAGTATAATTACGAAGTGAAGGTATTTTGAGGCTATGGTGTTAGGGGATTTTGGGGTTATAGAGTTACTTACCTATGACTATGTTTCACAAAAAAAAACTGAAGAATTTGTTATGTTTTCCCAAACTAGATTTTTCTATGATACTTAATGGTATTATGAGGTTAGGGGATTATGGGGTTTTGGAGTTATAGAATTAGTAATTTGGGGATAGGAGGGTGACAGTGGTATGGCATAGATAATTTTAGCGGTTTCAGTAGTTTTTTGGGTGTTTTTTGAGGTTATGTCAAAATTCTGACGTCTAGAGGTTAAACGGATTGCGGATTCAGTTTCAGCGGGAAAAATACATACAAAAATCATATTGGAATCCAAGACTCAGAAAAATATTTTTTTGTGGGCCTGTGTTATGTAGTCGTACACAATTACCGTCTCCTAATAACTCAATAGGTATCTAATAATAACTCATGTATGTACTTAACAACTATAATTTCCGTCAAAAAAGTTTATTGTTAATGTGAATTTTGCAGGAAATGGTGTGAAATTAATTTATTCGCCAAAGTCTGAAATTATTGGTTTTCAAAGAAAAATGTAAAAATTATGGTATATGGTATAATTTTGTTTCGAATACTTTATTACTTTCCCTATAAAGTACTGTTAATTTCAACAAAACTGGAAAAGTGGGGTTATAAAAAAAATACTTTGTGAACCAGCTTTCATTTGACAAATATTTGTTTACTTGTTAATAAATTTAGTGTCAATATTGTTATTGCCAAAAAATGTTGGTGTATTTTTTTAAAATTGGGAGAGATAAAGCAGAAAAACAAGACTACTCGAAGAATACCTACTGGTGTAAAACCCATAATTATAATTTTTAAGATAAGGAACAATATACTAGTAGTGTTTTTTAAAAATAAAGGTATTTAAAACAAGTTTATTAGATACAAAATATATTGATAAGGGGATTTAATAATAGACATTTTAGAATAGGGATATTTTAGAGCAGAAATACAGTAATTAACAATAGAGATACGCTTCAAAATCCAAATAGTATTTACTAAACACAAATGCATAGAATAACATATGATTTTTGACATGGTTAAACTAACCTTATTTTTCAAACAGGCATAACCCCATTTAAATAATCCACATTCACACAACTAAATTTTATGGAAAACATGAAATTTTACTTAACCCCACTTTTCCAGTTTACAATGGTAAATATCTAATGAACATTCAATTATGAGTGCGCATATTAAAATCTAAAGGCAAGGGCACTAAATTTTAATCACAATAATTTCTAGGATGGGGCAAGGTAACGTTATGTTAATGCGCACTTAAGGCAGAGGCGGAAGTGGTCCTGGGGAAAGGGTAAAGTCCAAAAACTTAACTTTTATATTCTTAAATTAAGAAATAACGTAAAAAAGCCCTAGCACCGCAGGCGAAGATTTTTACAAATTCGATGGTCTATTTTAATATTAAACCAGTCTTTAAAATTACAATTAATTAAATTTAAATTTTCACAAAAAATACAAGAAACTCTAGCGAAATTTTTTACGAATTTTACTCTCAAGCTCTAGGAAAACGTAAAAAAAACCCTAGTGCCACAATAAAAAAAAAAAAACGTAGAAGGCCCCAGTGCCACAGGCGAAAACTTTTACAAACTTGATGGTCTATTTTAATTTTTAAACAGTTTTATTATTCTAAATTTCACAAAAATTCCAGCCAGCTCCAGCGCCGCAGGCGAAAATTTTTAAGAATTTCACGCTTAAGTTTTACAATCTTAAATAAAAAAAAACAAACGTAAAAAAGCCCTAGTGCGAACATTTGTACGAACTTAATGATCTATTTTAATTTTTAAACAGTTTTATTATTCAAAATTTGACAAAAATGCGAGAAAACCCTAGTGCCGCAAGTATTTACAATTTCAAATTTCACAAAAATGTAAGAAACCGCAGGCCAAGATTTTTACGAATTTAAAGGTCTATAGAATCTATCATTTATTTGAGGCGTATATATATATTTACAGTATTATTAATTTGAGCCATTTCGCCTCAATGACTATTTATATCGTAAAAAATCCAAAACAGAAAATAAAATTAAAATGTTATCAGGCGCACCTATTTCTAGATGCACTGGTAAGGTATTGCGTTTAAAATAAGACTTATATGATATATCTTCTTTACCTAAAAAATATAAGTCAATACCATACCAAAGTTTAAAAATTTTGCCTAAATAAAGAATTGATTAATTAATAAATCGTTAAAATAATTAATTAAAGAACGAAAAACTGAATAAAAGTTAACTTCTAAAGTTTCGTTTCAATCAATCAACGTTTCGGGATCTAATCTGATCCCGTTTTCAAAGAAAATTATTAGTTTTTGAAAGAATTTGTGCAATATTTGGCTTTATCAATCAAAATATGACAAATGTCAAAATATGTCATTTCGAGGTAATTGAAACAAAGACACCTGTAACAATAAAAAGGTGTAGAGAAATTAATTTGTAAAAGGCGTTTTTGTTGTAAACGTGTAGAGAAGTTAATTTGGAAAAAACTTTTTTATTGAAAAAAGGTTTATGGTCCACTGGAACGCAATATATATATATATATATATATATATATATATATATATATATATATATATACCTTAAAAAAATTCGTATTGTTTTTTTTTAGATTTTTTTACTGGTTCTTTTTCTAGAAATTTATTTTAAATAATTCTCTCTATGCATGGACACGATCTGTGTGAAATTAATAATATTACATTACCTATATGAAGGGGTCAGGGGAAAAACGATCAGAGTCACAAAAACTACTTTTCACAGAATAGCGAAATTAAGGTTTACAGACTCATATTGTATGATTACAGTTTCAAAGTAACGTCAATTATTGTTTCATCTCGTCACATACTTATTTCACAGCAAAATAATATTACCTACCAAGGTTTTTAACATTACCTTTGAGGTTCAAAGCGAAAGAAGCAACAGAACTACACATATGACTTTATAAAATCGATCACAGTCCAGGACTCTGATCGTTTTTTTATGTTATAAAGCAGCCCAACAGGCTTAGTGCATTTACAATCAAAAATACGTTTCCTTAGTTACCGATGCGAAACTATGGACTTTAATTGTTTTTTATGGTATCGCTCGGACTCTGACCGTTCTTACGCTGTATATCGTTTCTATTTAAATTCGTTACAGCGACTGTAATTGTTTTTGCTTAAAACCGACATAGTCACCTGAAAGCTTGGGTCGCGAACTACAAGATGGTGTATATAACGAATTTTCGACAAAAATGGACTATGATCGTTTTTCCCCTGACCCCTTCATATACATTTATAAGCACGTATTTTATGAATCAGTTTTAAAATTTTAAATAGCATGTTAAATTCAAATAAATGTGAAGTCGGCATTCCAAAGAGTTCTAGACTTCTTATAATTGGTATAATTTACTATTATTATCTTGAAAACGTTACTAAATTTTACTGACATGTTCTATAAAGGAATAATTTCTTTAATAATTATAATTATTAGGAAAACAAGGATATGTTGAATTAACGATTACACAGCCCCACAAAAAAAAAAGTCCGGATCTCTAGACCAGACATGTGTATCCTTATGTATTTTGGCCCGCTGAATCCGAATCCGAGGTCAGAAAAAGCCCTACACCCCAGGAATTGGCCCCAGAGGCCGAAAATGGCCGCTGAAAGGTGTGAAACGGGAATTCCGGCATGACGGATGCTCAGGGCAGGTTGAGATTGCATTCTCAAGGCAAAGTCGAATTAGTGGGTAACCGAGCTTAGATCCGACAGGCATCGCGGCCCCTGAGGCCGGAAAATGGGCCCCTGGGGGCCGAAAACTCGAGATTTTCACGTCGGGATCGCAGCACTTCGATTTTCTTGTAACTTCAAACTGCAGCAACGTAAAGAGGCTGGAACCTCTTCCAGGCCCATTGAAATTCACACCCAGGGTCCGAAAAACGGGCCCTCAGGGCGGGAAAATCAAGATTTCCACGTCGTCATCACGGCACTCAAATTTCTATGGACTCTAAAACTCACGGAAACACTGGCAATGTAGCAACATTTCGAGGCCCATTGTAATTCATGCCCGGGCCCAGAAAATGGACCCTTAGGACCAGAAAATCAAAATTTCATGCCGGCATCACGGCGCTCGGGTTTCTACGGACTTTTAAACTTCCAATGAGCCACGAATTGTTCCAACATCGTCAGTGTTTCCTGAGTTTGAAAGTCCATAGAAACGTCAATGCCGTGATGACGACGTGGAAATCTTGATTTTCCTGCCCTGAGGGCCCATTTTCCGGACCCTGGGCGTGAATTTCAATGGGCCTGGAAGAGGTTCCAGCCTCTTTACGTAGCTGCAGTTTGAAGTTTCAAGAAAATCCAAGTACTGCGATCCCGACGTGAAAATCTCGATTTTTCGGGCCCCAAGGGCCCATTTTCCGGCCTCAGGGGCCGCGATGCCTGTCGGATCTAACCACCGTTAGCCACTAATTCGACTTTGCCTTGAGAATACAATCTCAACCTGCCCTGAGCATCCGTCATGCCGGAATTCCCGTTTCACACCTTTCAGCGGCCATTTTCGGCCTCTGGGGCCAATTCCTGGGGTGTAGGGCTTTTTCTGACCTCGGATTCGGATTCAGCGGGAAAAAATACATAAGGATACACATGTCTGGTCTAGAGATCCAGACTTTTTTTTTTGTGGGGCTGTGTTATTTAACGATAATTATTGATTACAAATTAATCAAAATTAAAGTTATCTTGCTTTTGCGATATTTTAGAATCATTTAATTCCGTCTAAATGTTGTCTGAAATATTTATTTAAATGTATATCTTCAAAATTCAAGTTTTAATAATTCTTTAATACTTTTTACTTTTCGAAAATGATAACTAAGTTATCAGTCCCAAGACAGTTTTTTTAAACATTTTTTTTTTTGGGTTTAAAATGGGAATTTTTGTCAAAGTTTCTCTAAAAAATCCAACAATTGTTTAAAAATGACTAATTTCATTATTAAAAAACGTAAATGATACTTTTAAACTAATTTTTATTGACATAAATAAAAATTTACAAAAAAAAACCTAAAAAATCGCATTTTTTAGCATAAAAAAATGAAAAATCAAAACGTTAAAAAAATTGTTTAAAAAATTAAAGAGTTTAAAGCTCAATACAGAATTTTATTTGCTTTAAAATGATGTGTCACACGACCCCCCTTTCCAATTAAAAAAAATGTCCCCTGCCCACATTTTAAGAGCTGAAAGTATCAAATAGGGGCTAAAAGATAGTTTAAGTTGTCTAAATTTGAAGTCGATATCTCAACTCGTTCAAAAGTTAAGAGGGGGGACCGCTCTGTATACTGTACTTTTTATTATAGTTTTTTCAAAGAACTTCTTTCGACTTTTTACTATTTATTCTCAAAATATATATCTTATTAAAAATTTTAATTTTAAAACTAAACATTATTAAATCATTTTAATTGCAATTATTTAATAAAAATTAACAGGAGCATAAAACACATGCATGGTGAATCTCGCGTGCAATAAACAGTAGTTTTATAAAATAGAAACGTATAAATAAACAAGCCGTGAAGATATGTAATGCTAAGCATTCCATTATATATTATTCACAGTAAATAGTATATTGAATTTCCCAAATACTTAAAAAAAATAATTAAAAAAAAAAAATAAAAAAACAAAAATTTAAAAAAAAATATTTTTTTTTAAAAGATCTTTTTTGAAAAACGAAAAATTAATGAAAAAAAATAGTTATCTATGTTACGAGAGAGGTAACTAGGGTATTGCCCATGAGAAAATTAAACCTCGAGGTTGGAGGCCGAGTGGGTTAATTTTAGAGAGGGCAATATTAGTTTACTCATGAGTAACATACAAAGTTTTATCCAATAAAAAGCTTAGAAATTCATATTTTTATTAAAAATTTTAATGACATTACAAGAAAATAATTTGAAAAGTGACTGTTGAGTGGGTAAAATGAATAATTATCCAATCTATAAAGTAAAAGCCACGTGTGGGTTATTATAGAATTTCATTATTTCAAATAAAGCTAGTAATGGTCTTATTATCTGTACGTATTGGATAGTTTTCTAAAAAACTTTTTTTTTATTTTTCAATTTTTTTTTATTTTTTTTATTTTTTTAGAATTGATTCTTATAATAAAAGTAATTTTTCCTGAAAAAATTACGTTAATCGGAATTTTCTTTCAGTATTTTTCGATTTTTTTAAAAGTTTAACCCCCCATAACTTTTTTGTTTTTGGTGGGATTACTTTCAAAACAATAGGGATCTTCCCCTCATAGAACTTGATTTTTTCTGAAAATTTCAATTCGATCGAATTATTCGTTCTTGAGTTATAGTGTCTACAAAAATCGTGACGTCAGACAGACGGACGGACGGACGTTTGAAAAAAAAAGTTGCCTATTTTCTCATGAAACTAATTTATATCCAAGAATTTTTTGTCTAGGACGATTTTTGAAATTTTTTGAAAAATCGAAACTACCGTATAATATTTTTCTACGACTGCTTTAGAATGTAAGCAAATAAACACACTTTTCAAACACAGAATTAATCCATTCTAGCTCTAGATATGGTATAAATATTCCTTATCAAGAATGAGCACATGTAGTGCCATAAAGAAAACTGTAGCAAAATTAGCAAAAATATATATATTTTACCATAAAATATTGAATAATTTAATGCAATTTAAAGTTTTGCGTTAAAATTACATAAAGTTTATTAGATTTTCTTAATATTTGACCAGTTTTTTATCAATTTAGTTCAAAATATTAAAACTGCTCCATCTATTGTTAAATATTTATACCTGATATCTGTCGCAACAATCTGACATAACCTTCATTATAATTTGTAAATATGTGATAAAATTAAATATAAATCGTTTTTAAGTACTGATTTGATAAAATTATTAAATAACATTAATTGCCTTATTTAAAAATATGTCTTTTGTTGCATTTACAATGTCGAGTCACAAAAAACATTGTTTTTAACCTTGTACGCAGTTTAAAGCCATACAGTGTTTCATATTTGCAGTCGAAGAAAAAGTATAGTCTACAACACGTATGGAATAGTCATTCCGCGCTCGCGGGACCGACATACTCGCCTGCCGGCTCGTATGATAAAATTTCCGCTCGCGAGGAATATTTTCTATTCCATACTAGTTATAGAATATACTATATTCCAGCGCTGGCGCTGTGAATAATATAATAATGTGTAGTTTTATATTTTCACACTAATTATTGCCACTTACAGAACATAAAAGCACCAAATAATTATGTATTTATTATAATTTTGCGTGTTAATAAATAATTTAAAATTTAATAACAGTTATTTTCTTAAATATTAACTTTTACTCAGTACAAATATTATACATTTCTATAAATAGTACTTATCTTTTATAGGGTATACAAAAGTGACCGCAAAAATAAGATATTGCTCATGAGAAAATTAACCTTGGCGTCAGAGGACAATATCGGTTTACCCCATAGGCGTAAAGAGGGGGGCTTAGCCCCCCCCCCCCAAATTTTCTAAGCCCCCCCAAATCAAACTATAAAAGTCTCACAGACAGATAAACTTAAAAACTTGACTATTTTTTTAGGGGCTCAAGCCCCCCCCAATATTTGGACCTGGTTACGCCTCTGGTTTACCCATGAGTGCCATACAAGGTTTTATCAAATAAATAGCTTAGAAATTCATATTTTTATTAAAAATTTTAATGACATTTACAAGAAAATAATTTGACAAGTGACAGTTGAGTGGGTAAAACAAATAATTATCCACTCAATAAAGTAAAAGCCACGCGGGGGTTTTTATTGAATTTATCTATTTAAATAAAGCTGGTAATTGTCTTATTATCTGTATGTATTGGATAAAAGAGTTTTTTTAGTCTGTTTTCAAACACCTGTAACTGATTAGAAGTGATAAAATGTAACGTATAAGTGCTCAATTTTTTTTTCTGCTCATGAACTTGTGCAAAAAGCAAGATCTATTGTTCTAGAAGCTAAACATCTCCTTAAACAAAGGGTTAACTATGGGTACTTGAATTGAATTTTATACCTAACTTTCTCACATTTTATTAAACATAACTAGTTACAAGTAGTAACTCTTTGTGGGGGTGGATTTTCATCAAATCCAAGGGTGATACCCCTTTACGTGTTTTTTATGTTTCATATTACAGAAAAACATTAAAAAAAAAACATTTTTCTGTAATATGAAACATAAAAAACACTTAAAGGGACATCACCTTTGAATTTGATGAAAATCCAACCCCACAAACAGAGTTAAACTACCCCCAAGCACCAAAAAAAGTAGTAAATCATAAAGTATCTTAAGAAAAATCGAGTTAAAGGGATTCAGCCAGTTATGTTTAATAAAATGTGAGAAAGTTTAGAGTATAAAATTCAATTCAAGTACCCATAGTTAAACCTTTTTTTAAAAGGATGTTTGGATTCTAGAACAATAAATCTTGCTTTTTGCACAAGTTCATGACCAGACAAAAATTTTGAGCACTTATACGTTACATTTTATCAATTCCGATCGAAGTTACAGGTATTTGAAAAACAGGCTAACTTTGCGGTCACTCTTTAACGAATGATTTATCAAAAAAAAACAAACAAATGAAAAAAGTTCTAATAAACATACATACATATATGGCTCCTGCAAGACCTTCATAAAAAGTTCTATAACGTAGTAGTAACCGGTTTTGATTAATTTTGTATATCAAAAACTACGACCTCTTAGCAAAAATACCTGTGTTAAGAAATGTAACTCTTTAAAAATGGCTACCTTAAGACCAATTTTAGGATCTACGTTTCTCCGAACTTTTTTCATATCGTTTTAACAATGGAATTGCCCCTTTAAATGTTGAAAGCTATTTCTGAATCATCCTGTATACTGGAATAATACTTATTTTTTTGCAGATATGGCCAAGAACAAAAGACAACGACAAGTTCGAAGAAAATGATCCAAACAATAACTTCCAAATCACAACAATACCTCAATTTGCAAATTCTAACTTAAATAACTCATTTTTAAAACATTTTAAGTCCCAACCGGAACAAACAAATTGTACAGACTTATCTTACTCTAAAACCGTAAAACTACCTCAAACAAAACCCTTAGCTCAAAAATCTAAATCAAATAACATAGATTTAATCGCCTTAAAATTAGAAAAACAACAAAAATTAGCCAACAAAAACTCAAAAAATCTAGAAAGTAACAAAACTAACAGTAAATGCCTTAAAAATCTTAAGCCCTTGGACAAAAATAAGAGTAATTGTCTAAAAAAATCAGAATCTTGTGAAAAAAACAACATTAAACGGCTAAAAAACGACGAATTCACAGTTCAAGAGAAAACAAATGACAGTTTAACAAGTGAAGATCAATCAATCAAGGACAGCTTAAGTGATAGCAATGATGAAGAAAAAGCGAGTGAAAAGTACGATAGACATAAACCGTTCAAATGTGAAGATTGTGAGAAGAGCTTCAGCCAACTTCGCAATTATAAATATCATAGGTAAGTACCTAATAATCATTATACCATTACAAGATACAGTACATAAACTGTGTTTTCATTTGTCATGGGCGTAGGCTGGTAGTTTAAAATTGCCTCGAATGGCTTGTGGTACATATTAGGTTCAAATTGTAAGTAAAATAAAAATTGTACTACCCAAAGATATATTTTTTTAGAGTAAATTAGATAATTTTTGGTGTTTAATAGAAAAAGTACCTAGAGTAAGATTGATTGCTGATGCAAGTGATATAGTCTTAGGAGTTATCCTATTCCAACAATTACTAATTATAATTAGTTTAATAATTAATAAATTACAGCTCTTAATGCAACATGACTTGCATGTGAAATTATTCAATACAGTAAAAAACTGTATTTACATTTGTCATGGGCGTAGGTCGGTAGTTTAAAAATTGGCTCCATAAAGAATTTGGTCCGTAATAAGTTCAAATGTGAAATTAAAATCATTCTACTTCTTAAAAATATTGTTCCAATCCAATCCAATTCCAATAACGGCATTTTCCTATAGGATAGTTTGCCAGCTCGATCTACTATTTTTTACGGCCTACACAAAACCGTCTCACTTTGTAGTGATGTTTGCGCAGGCGCCAACTAAAATATCTTTGAAATTCATAAAATGTTATCCACGTGTACAACGAAATGCGAATTTAACATCACATATTAATAATCACGACTCACTTAATACTTTACAGTTAAACGAACACTTTCACGACATTACATAAAAAAAATAAAATAAAAAGTCCTGTGCATATCAATCCGCCAAAGCGGTCACGCCCTCTCTTACAAAGACCACGCTCCAACTGGAAAAATATTGTTCAACCTTCTTTTTTCAGTTTTATATTTTTAGATATATTGTTTTTTATTAGCAAATTAGATAATCTCTGGTGTTTAATACAAAAAGTAACTATAATAAGATTGCTGATGCAAGTGATGTAGCCTTAGGGTAGTCATATTCCAACAATTACCAATTATTAAGAATACACATCCTAATGCAGCATAACTTACATCTGCTATTAGTTTCGTTTTAGGTTTTGGATCATTAATTATAACCGTTATTTTTGTTAGTTAATTATTTTTTTCTTCGTCTACAATAATACACGGAAAAAAAATTATAGCTAGGAGCGCTATAACACACATACCAAGCTTATAATCGCTTATTATATAAATACAAGGCTTTCTCTTACAATTATGGCAGTCAGTGTAAAAATTTATATGAAATACTTTAATTGTTTAGTGAATAATAAAATATAACAAATAGTATGGCATTAATAGCTTAAATAGATTTAATTATTGTTCGTGCTAATAATTTTTATAATATAATAAAATTTCTGTAAATTTATAATAGTGCCTGTAATAAATATAATCGTGTCTGTAATATATATAATCGTTTCCAATTTATTTTTAACATTATTAGTTATTGTGTCCCTTATAATCTATAGCTTAAATCACTATAATTTGCCACTGTTACCAAATATCTTATAATGTATAGCGCAGAGCCCACTAATTTCTTTCCGTGTACATTCATAGTTAGTGATATTACGGAGAAAATCTTCTGTGTAATATTTATTTTTACTTAAAAGTAAAAACTAAACTAGAACGCACTCCACTCCACTGTTTTTCAAAGAAGAATTTTTTAGTGAATAGTTATTATCTTTTTAATGCACGGACTGCATTGGCTTAAACACGCATACGCATAGCTAGGTACCTTTTTGTTGATACAAGGCATCTAATTATTTTTATTGTAACAGTGATCAATACATACATTAATGTATAATAATAGTCCATTATAGCATATTCAGTCCTTTATTACTTTCAATTTAAAAGTTTCAAATTAATAATTTTGAAAGTACACTATGGTCTGTTTCATCAAGCAAGAGAGTAAATTAAAAATCGCACAGTAAATATTTTTACAACAGGTTTGAATAGTATATGTTTGTGTATAGAATATAGTTATGTTTTATAAAATAAACCACGCAGTATATTCGCACATCCAATATTCGAATCTGTTTTGAAAATATTCACTGTGCGATTTTTAATTTACTCTCTTGCTTGATGAATCAGACTATAGGAACAATTATTGTAAAATTTACAACAAAAAACATGGGGTTTGGACTTTATTACCACGGGTCGGATCGAAGTAGCTATTACCGGGGGCATGCAAAAAAAGTTTAAAAAACTCTTTCCGCTTGGTGAACAATAGTTTAAAGTGTCTATTTACTTGAAAAAAGAGTTTTTAAATTTCTAATTTTTGCATGCCCCCGGTAATGACTACTTCGATCCGGCCCTTGTTTATTACTGTAAATAAAAGCCAAATAGCATCTCTCAAGCTGGAAATGTTTCATTTTCTTATTAGGTTAGAAATATGCTATTTTTTATTATCTCATACCTAGATTCAATTGCACCAATTGTACGTCAAAAGCGATAAATTAAATTTACTTTTCATTCTAAATTAATTACCAAGAAAATATAATAAATCGTGACATTCTTTAATTAAATTACGTTTATAGAGAGAATGAGCTTATTTCACGCTTGTCTAATAAATAAATTGATACCGCTGTTAGTTATAAGAGTTATCAATATTTTTTGTTTACTGGTAATTCGGTCAGTTTTCATTTCGTGTAGGAATCTGAAATTCAAAAATTTACAGCAAAACACTTAATTCTTGATTTCTCATTTAAAATTTTTAAAACATGTTGCTTATTTTTACGTCTTATGACATTTTAAGTTGAAAAAAAATATATTCAAAGAAAAAGATGTGTGAAACAGGTATATTTTCTAGACGGGTGGAAAAATAAGGAGTTTGGACTTTTATAACTTATAAAATAAGATATCAAATTGTAGATATGACAAACATTTTGGTATAAATAAATAGATTCTCCACTCCACAGGAGTCACACGAGCAGGAGCGTTCCGAGGGGAGTGTACTTTTTGATTATTAATGAAGAATAAAAATAGAGCTGTTCAAGTATTAGGTAATGCACTTTTTGGTCAAATTTTGCCACTGTGCGTGTGGTTTTAAAATAAATCAGGGATCAGGGGGGTCTTTTATTGTCAAATTTATTTAAATCGCTAAAAAAACCTTGATAAAAACAGTCTGGTTAAGGGTATCAGACATATATGTATTTTTTTATAAAGCGTATGTATGCAGTAGTATTACACATATACATTTTTGGCTATATCTGTATTGTTTATATAAAATTTTTAATAAAATATATCGGAAAAACACGAAAAAAGTGCCATATTTGTAATTTGTGGCCCTGTAAAAAATTAGCCGTGGTAAATATTTGGAATCTGCAAGTTATGGAATTTTTATTTAGTAATTTATTTATTTATTTATACATAATTTATAATTTACAAATATATAGAAATAGTTACAAAATATAAAAATGATAAACTTAAGAAATTAACAAAATTAGTACCTAATGTAGGTACTGAACTAAATATATAAAAGGTTTCACAGAAACACTGTCACAGAAGTTGCCTTGTTAGCAGCGGAGATGTGTCCTGTGAATATATCTTCATATAATATAATAAATCAAAAATAAATTTAACAAAAGAATATGTGAAATATATAATTATATTACTCATATTAAAAAAAAAAGAAAAAGTAGTATTTTTTTTAAGCATTAACTACGCTATTCAAAAAGTGAAAAGCTCTATTCTGAGATATCCTGAAGTTATCCTGTTTTTAAACGTTAGCAATGAAACTGTTAAATGTTTACATTGATTATCCAGATTATTATACACTTCATAAAGATAAAATGGATAATATCTTTCGCTCAAACGAAAACAAGCTCTCAGAACGCAGGACATATTTTGTACAGAACCTCTGGTTATATAATCATGCTGTAAAGTTTGTACTGATATCTTTTTATTAAACCAGTCTATTAGTATAGTTTTAATATATAATTGTCTTATATCAAGCAAACCTGAAGAAGAGTAATATTTTCATAAAAAAAATTCTGAAATCTTGCGGATTTTTGTTTTGGTCTTGAATGCATACCTAGAAAAAACGTATTCCTTGAACCAAGGACACGTGTCTTTGGATATGTTCAAAGCCATATTCTCTTGTTTCAAGGCTGGCATTTTCTTGAACCAAAGTCAATGTCCTTGAATAAAGAGCGCGGATTTTTATTCCAAAACCCGTGCTCTTCATTTAAGGACATTGACTTTGTTTCAAGAAAATGCCAGCCTTGAAACAAGAGAATATGGCTTTGAACATATACAAAGACACGTGTCCTTGGTTCAAGGAATCCGTTTTTTCTATGTACAAAAAAACACAATATCTCAAGATTTTGAGGGTCAAGAATCTTTTTCATTGCCTTCGTTTTCAGCGCCCAAAAATAAGTAGAAAAAATATAGTCTGGTATATAAAAAACTATCTTTATTTTTTTTGTAGTCCTATGCGAAGGCGCACCATATCTGGCACCATATCTGGCCATGACAATGTTTTTGTATGATTATGCATGATTATGTATAATTATGTCTAATTTTACCTAGAATTAAGTATAATTATGTATGATCATGTCGGGTCAAAATTCATACATGTTCAAAATCCAGACATGATCATACAAAATTTTGAATAATTATGCATAATCATCAGTAGTCTGCGTAACTTCAGTTATGATTCATCAACGTTGAAATGAAAACACAGAAACTCAGGCTTACGGAATAATTTTGCCGAATTATGAGGGAAATGTTTATAAAGGTCACTAAATCGAAACATTTGACGACTAATTTGTTACACACAACAATATTGACTATACATATTAACTATAAATATGAATATATATATATATATATATATATATATATATATATATATATATATATCGGTGTTTTTCGAAGAAAAAACCGATATTCGATTTATATCTTTTAAGAATACAAAAATTTTTAATTTTTATTTATCGATAACTTTTTTTCCCACCTAACTCGTTTAAATGGAATCATTAAAAAAAAAGATAAAAAGAAATAAAAATGTAAATATTTAAAACCTCGCGTCAACGCTAGAATCGACGCGGCGCCTATGCGAGCACTGGAAATTCGCCGTGTACTAATAATCATACATAAACTTTTTCCCCGGGGTATAACTTTAAAAAATCCATAATTTAAATTTCTTGGCTTAAATAATTTCAAACTGTAAGGAATTATTTCTCTTTGTATATTTAAAACATTGTTTACCGAATTAATAACACTAGGCAACACGGTTTATTGCCCTGATTTCAGTCATATGTTTTTTAACTAATTTTGGGTCTCTGAGACCGAATGTTTCTATTACCTTAGGTTTTTGAGAAAAATGAGACAAAATTAGTAATAAAAGCCCTCTTTTGTTGTAAAATCATGGGACATAAAAATATTCTGAGGACAAATGTGGCAATTCTATTGGAGAGTACGGATAGGGGGGCATAAGGGGACAAGCTTAGCACCATGTACTCCTGCTAAAAAACGCCAAAAAGCATGACTGGAGGGTCAAAAATAAACTAAAAATATGTTACGTAATATGGTCCTTAAGTAATGAAGTGATATTTTTATGATGTAGAACCATTAAAAAAAAAAACGAAAAAAAATAGGCAATATTACTTTCTTGCGTTAGTAAAAAAATTCGAATTTTTGTATTGCTTTTTTTACGTTTCTAGACGTCTTATATCCAAAAAATATGATTCACGTGTCAAAAAAAATCTGTCTGTCTGTCTGTCGGTCTGTGTGTCTGGGAAATTTGTGACCATGATAACTCAAGAACGCTTCGGGATAAACACTTCAAATTTGGACCATGGGTTGATTATCCAAAGTTCTATACTGGAATTGTTTTTGGTAAAAATCGGATTGGGGTAAGGGGGTAAAAGGGTAAAAAAACTTTTTTAAACATTTTTTTTTCATTTATTTTACGAAAAAATAAACTTTTTTTGAAATTTTTTTTTTTGAAAAACTAAAAAAAAATATAATTTTTTTAATTTTTTTATTATTTTGTTGGCAGCAATATTTTTTTATAAATTATTTTTTAATTGGCATAATTGCCTGTACTAACCTTTAAAAAGTAAGACGTGCTGGATTTTTTTAAGGTCAAATTCATATTCTGCGCCTTTAAATTGATAAGAAAAATATTTTTTTTCACTACTAGCTTTAGGACATGCCATTATTTATCATGTTTTCAGACTGTGAAATCAATCTTCTTCACCTATAGCAATAATAATTTTTTCTCTCCTAGTAGGGGTAAAATTTTTAACCTAGCCAAAATATAAAATCCATATAGCCTTTAATAACGCGAGAAACGGGAAATGAAGTGTATGAATTTCGGTCAATTTGTGTGACGTATTTTATGGACAACCCCTTAGATGTTTCAGTTCTTTGTGCAATATTTACTAATTAAACCCAAGAAAATAGCTTTAAATAACTTTTATTTATTAAAAAGTTTAGACTGTCATTATTTCCTGGACTTATGTCTTAATAACCTCCTCCTTTTTGGAAGTCGGTTTGGACTTTTTTGTAAATTTTTCTAAAGTCAGATTCGGATTTTACGCCCTCGAATTAGTAAGAAAAATTTACTTTCCGAACAGGGCAAAAAGAAAAGTTTCGACTTGTTGCCTAGTGTAATTAACGATTATATTTATAATTTATTAATTTATAAATTTCATTAAAGTCTGAAATTGTAATTACAATATATTTTTAGATCTAACTCAAGCGTATCAAAAACTGTTCAGGAAAATATCTGAAAAAAAATCCTTTCAATTCGTGTTTAGGTTTGTTAACAGCGTTTAGAACGTGACAATGTCAATTCAAGGGACTAAACACCATAACTTTTACGATTTTATCTATTATAGAAATTTTCGTGATTCTGAAACTTGTCTTTTTGGTTTGTCTGTTATTTAGAAAGGAGACACTACGTGGGACTACCTACATTTTCAGCATTTTATAACGGTGGCTGATAGTTTTTTTACTTTCGAGTGACCTGAGGGAGATGAATGTTATTTTGAAATTTTTATGAATTTGTCATACCCATAAGCGTAACAAGGGGGGGACTTAGGTGGGCTAAGCGCCGGCAAATTTTGAAAACCCCCTCCAAATCAAAAAATAAAACTTCAAAGTAACGCACGAGGGGTCTATCACTGCTGCATTTAATAGTATATTCTATAACTAGTATGGAATAGACAATATTCCGCGCGAGCGGCAAGTTTGTCATACGAGCTGGCAGGCGAGCATGACGGTCCCGCGAGCGCGGAATGACTATTCCATACGTGTTGTAGACTATACTTTTTCTTCGACTGCAAATATGAAACATTGTATGGCTTTAAACTGCAGACAAGGTTAAAAACAATGTTTTTTGTGACTCGACATTGCAAATGCAACAAACACATATTATTAAATTAAGCAATTATTGTTATTTAATAATTTTATCATATTACTACTTAAAAAAGATTTTTATTTAATTTTAGCACGTATTTACAAATTATAATGCAAAAATTATGTCAGATTGTTGTGACAGATATCAGGTTTAAATATTTAACAATAGATGGAGCAGTTTTAATTTTTTGAACTAATATGATGAAAAACTAGTCAAATGTTAAGAAAAACTAATAAACTATTGCCGATTTTTTGTGGAGCAGCGGTTACTAACCAAGTTAGGGGAATATGTATTTCTCTCTCTTTTTAACTCATCAATTAAATAGAGAAAGAGTAACATACTGGTTAACCGGCGTTACCACAAAAAATTGACTTATATGTTATTTTAACTCAAAACTTTAAATTGCATTAAATTATTCAATATTTCATGGTAAAATATATATATTTTTGCTAATTTTGCTAGAGTTTTCTTTATTTTTATAAACAATAGATGGCACTACATGTTCTCATTCTAACACTTGATACGGAATATTCATACCGTATCTAGAGTTAGAATGGAATTATTCTGTGTCTGAAAGTGTATTTGCTTATATTCTAAAGCAGTCGTAGAATTTTTTTTCTGCATTAACAATGCAATTACTTGCATTAAATGCATTATCTGCAAATCGTTTCGGGGAAAAAAAATTTTGGAGGTGAAGACCCTTTTTTTTAGTACTCAAAAATTTTCATTTTCGTGGAAAATTCGGTTATTTTTTTTTTTTTGGCGGTGACCTTTTTTTATTTTTTCGTCATCAATGATTTTCGTGGAAAATTCGGGGAAAATTCTTTTTTTGAGGAGCTTTTCTCTTTAGTCATCAACAAATTTTTCAGTGAAAAAAGGAGGGGGGCTCAAGCCCTCAAAATTTGGACCTGGTTACGCCCCTGGTCATACCTAACTAGTTAGTCAGTCTCAGTTAACTGAGACTTCAACCGTTAAGAAAATTATAACTTATCCGTCTCAGGGTACCAAAATTTTTTTCAGGAAACGCGTCCGTTTAATATTAAATAATAAATATTATAATTCATTCATTTTTATGTTCTGGTTCCTATAAGTTCCTATATGAACTTCATTAATTTTAAGTACATTTAAATGTAGGGGGAAATACCTATGAATGGGACATATTATTGAATGGGACAGTGCCTGTTTCTGAACTATGCTTTGTAATTTTTGGTTTTTCTTACCATGCTTAAATGGCCCTCATGTGCAGTTAAAAAATAATCAAAAATGGCGCATTGCTGCTACCGTTAGTTAGCTAGCAAACACGTGCCTTTTACATGTTTGTTTCACCTCATACTATTCTACTTCTTCTTCTTCAAAGAATCGTGTCCTTTTCCTTTTTGGAAGTTGGCCAGCTCGGTACAAATATGTATTTGTACCCTATTTATTCTTCCTGTAATCTAGGAATTCGGGTCACAGCGAAGTGGGAATTCCTATCCCCGAAGTCCAAATTTCTGGGTTACATAATGTTTTTCTATCTTGACTCGCAAAAAATTCTCACTGTCTCTTCCCAAACCAAACCAAATGATCTTTGCGCAAACGCTAACTTGTTATCTTTAAACTTATACAAAAACTTATCTTCCACATTGTACGTTTCAAATTAAATTCATAAACATTTTTTGCGATATTATTCAGTGTTTATGTTACCAATTTAAGGTTTTTTTTTACTCTGTGCATATTATACTATGTTCATTTCTTTAAATTAAATTTTATTAGCATTATGACGCAATATTCTGTGATAAAAAAACTATGATAGCAATGTAGTCGCAACAAACACACACTTAAAAACTAAATTACTTAAGCTAAACGTTAACCTGCCATCTTCATTGGATAAAGACGGTGAACTCTTGACTATTCTACTTAGTTAAGCATCCCCTAAGTCCAGGACCTGTGTGGGCTAGCAGTAGTAGTTGTGTCTTGTTTGTACTTATGCTTGGTCTATGGGGTCGAAACTCAAATATACCGCTGGTAGCGAACTTATTAAAAAGCGATTTCCTAGAATGGAAACAGTATGAAATTTCCTCGTAAAATGGAATTTCCCAAAATGGACTCGGTAGGAAATTTCCTTTAAAAAATGTGTGGGATTCAAAAGCAGATTTCCTAAAATGGAAACTGTAGCGAGTTTCCATGGATATATCCATGGAAATAGATAGTGCAGTATGAAGAGTATACTGTAGAATTTGAAGCATAATTTCAATACTATTGTGATGCGATAATATTTTTTTTCTTTGATCGTGTTTACTACCGCGGTAGTAAACACGATCTTAAAGCGCGCTAATAAATAACTGAAGTCATACTTAAATTATTACTAAGTCTACTAAGCCCTCTTCAAACAAAATGTAAACATTATTAAAATTAATATTGGTACTTGTGAATGACAAAGCAATATTTGTTGATTTTGGTACACGGCAAGCTATTGTTAACAATAGAAGAGTTAATAAGAATCATATCAGGTTCTGGGCTCATGTGGTACACACATAAAAATAATATTTTAATCCAACAAAAAATAATCATTTAAACATATTTTGTTCCATTACAAGAGTTATATTCAATATAATTTAACGTATACAGGGTGATAGGTTGGACTTTTTGAAACTATAGTCTTCTTCTTTCGCCTGCGGCGGTGGAGCTTTCTTATGTTTTCTTTTATTTAAGGTTATAAAACTTAAACGTTAAAATTGTAAAAGTTGTCGCGTTCCTCACTAAAGCTTTCTTGAATTTAAGTCAAACTTTTAATTGTAACACTTTTAAAATTAAAATATACTATGAAACTTGAAAAAAAAAATTGCCTGCGGCGCTAGGACTTTCTTGCATTTGTATGAAATTTAAAATTATACCACTGTTTTAAAATTTTGGACCATCACAATTGTAAAAAAATGCCTGCCATAGAACGATAAGGGAACGTTCAAGTATTACGTAACGCAAATTGTACCAAAAATCATACACTTTATACCTCGGTCCCCACGTTATTAAAGGCTGTAGAGATTTTATATTTTGGCCTCCCCCCCTAACATACCCCCTATTTGGGGGGTAGCCAAAATATGAAATCTCTACATCCTTTAATAACGCGAGAAACGGGGTATGAAGTGTATGACATTTGATATAATTTGCGTTACGTAATACTTGAACGTTCCCTAAGGGCGCCAAAACAAGAAAATATGCAGGCCCTTTTTCCTGGACTATAGTCTATAGACTTTCAAATTCGTAAAACTTTTCGATTGCGGGGCTAGGGGCTTCTTATTTTTTTTTATTTAAGCTTTCCCGGGGCCTGGGTTTGATGGTCGCCCGGAACGATAAGGACGCTAAAACCAGAAAATATACAGGCCCTTTTCCAAGTGGACCATATAAACTATTGATCTTTAAATTAGTAAAAATTTTCATTTGCGGCGCTGGGGCTTTCTTACCTTTTCTTTTATTTAGGGTTATAAAACTGAAACGTAAAAATTGTAAAAATTTTCGCGTTCAGCGCTAAAGCTTTCTTGCATTTAAGTAAAACTTTTAATTAAAACACTTTTAAATTAAAATTAAAATACACTAGGAAATTAAAAAAAAATAGCTTGCGGCTCTAGAACTTTCTTGTATTTGTATGAAATTTAAATTATACCATTGTTTTAAAATTTTAGACCATCACAATTGTAAAAAAATTGCCTGCGGCGCTACGGCTTTCTTAACTTTTATTTTAAATTTATATTGGTTGTATTATAACTATAATATCTCGTTATTTTTTATAAAATTATTCTTTTAATATATTAAAAAAAATATATTATTATATTTTAATTTTAATATTTTCTATATTTTTACTAATTTAAGAAAATATCTGTATAATTTCGCCATTTTAATTAGTTAAAAAAAAAAATTCGCTTATGGGAGGCATAGCGTAGCATGGAAGGCATAGCGTAGTGTCTAGCGCGTATGCATAGCAAGTTTACTATCGTGAGTTCGATTCTCACTTGCGCCGATTTGCCTTTTTCAGTTAATTAATAATTTAAATTTGTCGAAGGCGATAAGTGAAACGGACACTCCCTAGAAACTGGTTCGAAAGTCAGTATAAGCCGGTGCTTCCCTCTACTACTAGCCCACACAAGTCCTGGACTTAGAGGATGCTTAATTAAGTAGAATAGTACGAGGTTAAACAAACAAACAAACAAACAATTTCATTCTTTTCCAGATTTCAGAAAAAATGTGTTGAGCCTAACAGGTGCTAACACCTGTTTTTTTGCTAAAAATATTAATAGTTTCTATACTTTGAAAACAGTACCTATATGTTAAGGAATAGTTGTTTAAAATGCGCATGTATCACCTGGATTTTGTTATTGGCATATTTCTTTGGTAATTATTAGCTCCTAGAAGTTTGCCAGAATATTGAACAGAAGAATGCCCACTTGGTTCTATGAAAAAAAAAATTAAATTGTGGGAGCAAAAATTAAATTTTTAAAATTATGCCTACTTCCACTGAAATAAGGTAATATATTATTTTTTTAATAAATAAACCACAGTTTCGTTGTACCAATTATTAAAACGGTTACAATATTTTGACTAGGACATTAACCTGATAAAATTAGTATGTATAAACCATAGATTAAATATTTTAACGTAAGCCTAGTTTCGTTTCTAACTGTAAACGA
Organism: Brachypterus glaber; assembly: GCA_958510825.1. Classification (NCBI taxonomy): domain Eukaryota; kingdom Metazoa; phylum Arthropoda; class Insecta; order Coleoptera; family Kateretidae; genus Brachypterus; species Brachypterus glaber. The sequence goes on along the minus strand of OY294046.1, from coordinate 57,393,634 downwards.
ATTTATAAATTTTACGTGCTATTGGATACCGAATTTGTTTTTTCATATTAAAATTTACTGTAATAATAAATGGCTATAATAAATTTAAAATAAAACATGCTTAAAACATGCTTTTAAGACATTAATAATAAATATAAATAATTATTTATATTATTAAATTATTTTTATGATTTAGGTACAGATGGAACCATATAATTATGCCGTCATAAGCTAAAAAAACTAGCTCCACCATAACTGTAGCCAGAAAAAGTCTATGGGTCGCCCTGAACTTGAAGCAGGGGGGCCGGTTCCCCCTTGGAATATTGTCTATACTTTTAAATATTATAAAAGCTTCATAATTTTTAAATATATTTTTAGTTTTTTTTTTCATTTAATAAAAATCTATTATTTATCTATTATGTATGTAATATTTTTTACTTCAAAAATTTTTAAGCCTCCACTGGGATTTTGAAAACTCGCCCCCTATGCGAGAGGGCCTATATAAAATATTTTTTATTTTAACCAGAGGGCTTATTACCCTTTAGATCAACTGGGCTCTGCCTTTATTTCATTTGTGCGGTTAGTTCCGATTTTCAGCTTGCTGCCTGCGCCATGTAGACTACATTGTAGAGTTGTGAGTAAATTAAAGTTAATTATTTCAATGTTGGATGCCAATTTCATTCACACGTTCGCTGCATTAGCCACTTTTTGGTTTTCAGCATAGACTGCGTTTCAGGTCATATATGTCCCGAACGTACTCTGCACAGGCTGCGTTTTGGGATATATATGGATATATAAAAAGCCCATGGACTAAACTTAATTTATTTAATAAATTCTGAAATTAAAGCCACAAATAATTTTGAAATATCTTTCAAAACGCATTTTTTAAGGCAAAAACACAAACAGAAAAGTTCGGGACATATATCCCAGGAAACCCAAAGACGTCTTTTTGAAGTCAATTATTGGGCACTAACTGACCTACATAACGTCATATCATGACGTCTTACTGTTGTTCCAGTGACGTGTATAAGTCACAACCCAGGGACGTAACGTTACTGACGTTATAATAACGTTAGAAATATGACGTTAGAATAGCGTCTAATATTTTATATATCTCTCCAAGTAATAGTTATTTATGGTACGTATGTGGCGCCACCTAGCATTAAATTGACGTCCTAGCGACGTACAATTTTGATGACGTCATGATTTAACCAAAAACGGACGTATTGTCGTCCTCTGATATGCGTCGTATGTATGAAGTCACAAAGTTGACCTAAAACTGACGTCGATAGTACGTCGGGGACCAATATAACTAAAAACTGACGTCTTGTCGACGTCTGATATGCGCCCTATGTATGACGTTACAAATATGACCTAAAACTGACGTCGATAGATACGTCGAGGACGTCATCTGGTTTCCTGGGATGCATGCCCCGAAACTCAGCGAACGTGTTAAAAATATAGATTTACGGGTTTTAAGCTTATGAGGCAAGTGCTTATAGATGGCAAATAAATCTTATAAAACTTAATAGATTTAAAAAATATGCCTAAAGGTGTAAAGATGTACAATTTTTATGTTGTCGGCTCCATTAAATTTATACATACATTTGTATAAAATTTCTAAAAGGTTATTGAAATTGTGAAATAATTATTACCTTTTAGCTATTTTTAAAAGCGGAAACCTTTTTGGTAAATAAATTTTATTACCATTAATTTCAGTATACTATACTATAAAGGCATACTCTTTTATTATAATACCACACAAAAAAAGAACAACTCTCTAAAGGGGACACCAAAAATTATATTTTTATTTAATAACTCATGTTTCATGAACTAAAAATGAACTACATGATCTACAGAAACGAATTTTATCCACGGCCGTGATTAATGGGCCTATTAATCACGGGTCTGTAGAAATAAACCGTTTAAAATTTAAAACGACCGTGGATAAAGTATAAAATTTTACTCGCGTATAATAGATATTAATCATTCGGGTGATTAGGTCACCCGCCTTTCGGCTCGTGCCCCAAAATTCACCCTCATTGATTAATTGCATCTATTATACGCTCAATGAATAATATGCTATTATCCACGGCCGTGATTAATAGGACTATTAATCATGGTTCTCTAAAAATAAACCGTTTAAAATTTAAAACGACCGTAGATAAAGTATAGAATTCTACTCGTGTATAATAGCTATTAACCATTCGGGTGATTAGGTCGTTCGCCTTTCGGCTCGTGTCCCAAAATTCACCCTCATTGAAATTATTATACGCTCATTGAATAATATACTATTAACCAATTGGTTTATCAGTACAATCATCCATCTTGCCTTAATGGCATATTATCTTGACATATCTAGATTTATAAACATATTTATTTTTATTATCTCTAAATAGATATTTGATATTGAAAAATAGTGCATTACATTCTGGGGTATAATATATTATTTATAAATATATAATATAAAGTGACTTTCAAAGTAAAGGTAAAATAGGGATTGTTTTGAAGATAATTTACGTATAATGGTGTTTAATTGTGGACCTCCCACAGAAGAGGGCTCCCTTCGTCGGTTACAGTTTTCATAGTTTTTGATGTAAAATCAATCTGCAGTATTAAAATTTTTATTGCATACGATGAGCCAATGTTGGCAAAACTGCATTGGTCCTGTATTGGCCGCCCGAAGGCCGCTTTAAAGCCAACGATAATTTCGATCGTAAAATCGTACATTGGGCGATCTAAGGCCGCAGTCTTATGATGCAACGTACTTTGGCCAATGCCAATGATAAATTTCCTTGAAAATTGAAATATTTTTCGTTGGACTTCGGGCGGCCAGTGTAGGGCCAATGCAGTTTTGCAAACATTGGCCTGTCGTATGTGGCATTAGTATGTATGCCCAAAGTAGGTTTGCAAACGGGCGGCCAATGAACCAATATTTGCTGGGAAAAATCTAAAATTTATTGTCTTGTCTTGATTTCGAGAAAAATTCAATACATGACGAGAGTTGTCGAGACTCTTGATTCAAATCAAGATTTCTCGACTTAAATTTTTGTGTTTTTCACACACTTACTACTTAAAAGTTTGAAGTGAGTTCCCTTCACACAAATAAAAAAATAAAATAAAATAAAAAATATTGTCAATAATAAAAATTTCTCTGCCCTACGTGCGAAATGTCAAGAGTCTTAAAAATCAAGACGCTGCGAGAGACTCGCCACACTAATGAATTATATTTTATTTTAATAATTAAATTAAAAGAAAGTGTAAAAAAAACTACGTAGTACGTAATTTTAGATGCACCCTTAGGAGCAATGTAGTCTGTTAGTGCTCGGTTCTGGGACAACGTTTATAGAAACTTATTTTTTATATTTTTTGATATATAATTTTGACAGATAAGTCCCTTTTCTAACGTACGTATATAAATCATATCAAAATTTTTCGATTTTGCACTATGATTTGAATATCGTATGTCTTAAGGCAAATAGTCCAGTTTAGCTGAACTATTATTTACGATGTATGGCAGAGAAAGGAATCCATAGGTCTTGTAAAGATTTATTTGTACAGATAATCGGAAATCCTGCAAAAATATTACCTACGCGGAATAAACGATGTGTGAATTTTATTTAAATGCTGATTCTCGATAAATATACCACATGTGCATACATCTCGACCTCGATCTCGACATACATGCAAGGTACATGCATGTACCTTTTTTATATGAATTAATTTTTTATGAAAAAAAAGTAAGATCTAAACCATTAAAAATTCATAATTTAGAGCTAATGAGACTGAAACAAATTAAAATGTTCAGTTTCTTTATATGCTTGATAACATTTTACCTGTACCTTATAATAATAGACCTATTTATGTACTTAAAAAAACATAAAAAATGTGTTTTTGGTCATTTTATAAGACTATGAAAAACTATGCTTGCATGCAATTGCATACCAAATTTCAGGTTACTTGAACATTTTTTGAACCCCGCCCAACTCAATTTGTAATATTCTATTAAAAGTCTTTTTGTACGGTTTTTAAATCGGCTTTACTTTTTTCCATGCAAAAATTACAATTTCAAAATTTCTTCTTTTTATTATTTCTATCTCCTAGTTACCAAAAATCAGGTAAAAAAAATAAACCAAGATAAAATAAAAATAAATACAAATAACACAAAACGCAACAAAAAATATTCGACATAATTATTATAATGAGGTTACGACTTACTAAAAGTAAAAAAAAACTCGTTGGATATAGGCTTATATAATAAACTCCCTGGTAGTTTAAAATGCTTGCCTATTTCAATTTTTGAATCCAAAATTAAAAAATTCCTAATAAATGAGTGCTTCTACAGCATAAGTGAATAATATATGGAGGCTCCTGCCATGACTGACTTTAATTAATTTTATTTTTTAACATATTTGTTATTTAGTTTTGACGTACCAGAAACATGTATTGTAATGTAATGTGGCTAAATAAATTCTATTCTAATTGTATTGTTAATTTCTTACATTGTTACAGTTTTAAAGACAAAACAAGCCGTGAAGATATAAAATGCTACTTAATGGAATTTCCATTATATCCACCGTGGATATATTGCATTTTCCCAAATAACGCAACTTAAAAAAAAAAAATAACAAAAATTAACAAAAATAGATTTTTTTTTAAACAAATATGTATTTTTTTATTTATTTTTTTTTTGTTCTTGTTGCGTTATTTGGGAAAATGCAATATATCACTGTGAATAGTATATAATGGAATAAGTAGCATTACATATCTTCACGGCTTGTTTTGTCTTTAAATCTGTTACAATGTAAGAAATTAAACAATACAAACACCTCATTATTAAAACTGAGTTGGACGAGGGTCAAAAAATCTTCAAGTAGCCTGAAATTCGGTATGCAAGCATATGAAAAATTATAAAAATGTGTTTTTGCCTACTTCACCTTACTCAGGGTCCTTGCGCTGCCAATCTTTTTTAAATAAAAAATTTTCGCAAAAAAAAATGAACCGACTTCTATGTCTCTAAAAAGTAAAAAATAAAAAATACTTAAACCGGTCCTTCCATCTCGGCAAGCTGCTGACGTCACAACGCACTGTTACTGCCTTGTGACGTCATCATCTTAAAGATATATTTCTAAAAAATAAAAGTTGTATTTTTATTTCAGCGCCCAAGAGTCCAAACCAAACTAAACTTATTTTAAACGAAATACTAAAGAAAATCTTGTTATACTTGAAGCGTTAAGTAATAATCAAATAACGCCTTATGGTAAAATCACAAAATTTATCATTTTCTCTTGGTATTTTAATATTACAGGTCCAGAGAATCAAGTTTAGCGGTATTTAAAAGATTTTCAGTGTGCCGTAATATTAAAGTGACCCCTTAATCAAGTTATCCGATATTTTTCTAAAAATTTGGTTGGTAGTAGAACCAAATTAAGCCGTTTTTAAGTAAAATTTCTTTAAAATGATTAGATTTATCTTAACTTCCGGCTTACCCGGCATTATCCGAGCGTCAAATTAAAACGGGACCTCCTCATGAATGCCTTCTTTAAGTTGCAAAAAGTTACATCAAATTCCGTTCATTCGTTCCAAAGTTATGCGGGAACAAACATAAAAAAAAACAAAGTACACGTCGAATTGATAACCTCCGGAGGTTATCCTTCTTTTTGGAAGTCGGTTAATAAAAAGAATATGGTTGCTTTTCTACTAGAACTATGACTAGGACTATGCACTAAGTACATATTTTTCTTATTTAAATCAGCAACCCATCCGTGTTTCCATTCCTTCAGAAGTCATGTATAAAATTTCAAAAATATTGTTATTTCTTGTAGTTGCTATTTATATACATATGTTTTTTTTTACTTACAATAAGCTAAAAACTTTTCTGTACAACTTGAATTACTTTGTGGGTACTATTTTGGGTTAATCCCGTTTGTACCTCATGTTAAAATAAATAAATAAATAAATAAAATAAAAAGCACAAAATTATTCCAATATTTTATCTTCCAGGTCCGTGCACGAAGGAACAAAAG
>OY294046.1:57338369-57387429 GCA_958510825.1 Brachypterus glaber | reverse complement strand
TTCCAAAAAGCCTAAACTCACACTGTGCGAGCATTTATTGGCCGAAAACTACCCGTCGGCACGATCCGAAAATTTTACATACGTATGATATATAAAGTACTACCGTGAGACCGTTTTCTATTTTTTTCAAAATTTTCGGATCGTGCTGAGGGCTAGTTTTCAGCCAACAAATGCTCGATGACGGTATTTCTTTGTTTTGTTTGTTTAAATTTTTGGCATAAAAAGTCCAAACTCGCACTGTGCGAGCATTTATTGGCCGAAAACTACCCGTCGGCACGATCCGAAAATTTTACATACGTATGATATATAAAGTACTACCGTGAGACCGTTTTCTATTTTTTTCAAAATTTTCGGATCGTGCTGAGGGCTAGTTTTCAGCCAACAAATGCTCGATGACGGTATTTCTTTGTTTTGTTTGTTTAAAAATAAATATAAACAAATTGATCTGCCAAATAATTTTTACGCTGTTTTGTAAAGCGCTACCGGTAGACCATTTCCTATTTTTTTCAAAATTTTTGGATCGTTCTAAGGGGTAGTTTTCAACCAACAAATGCTCGTTGACGTTAATTCTCTGTTTTGTTTATTTAAAAATAAATATAAACAAATTGATCTAACAAATAATTTTTACGCTGTTATGTAAAGTACTACCGAGAGACCATTCCCTATTTTTTTTCAAAATTTTCGGATCTTGCCGACGGGTAGTTTTCGGCCAATAAATGCTCGATGACGCACAGTGCGAGTTTAGGCTTTTTGGAGTGACCACCCAATTTTTTTTTTGGTTGTTGATAGTAGTCTGCCTTTGCCTTCAGTACGGCACTAATATCCAGTGCCAAATTGTAGATGGGGGAGGAAAGTGCGTGCAGACTCGGAAAGAAAGAACATATCAAATGAAATACAGGATGAAAATTTACTTAATTATTTGAGAGAATACCATTTACAAGAAGCGGTGCATGCTATAAACAATACAAATTTTCCTGGGTCAAAAAGCATCGCCCGTCGCCGCATTGATAGTTTCAAGATTAAAAAAGCGAAAAAGAACCTCCGGAAAAACCTTTTTTTAAACGAAAATCAAAATTTTTATAAATTATATGTTTGGTTAGTAGAGTTCAAATTTTTATTTTTTCATAAGATTTACTAAACTTTTTATTGTGTTTTAATTTTTGAATTGATTAAATATTCTAAATGTTTTTTCAGTTTATTATTTATTATTATTATTTTTTTTAATATTCGACATTATTCGCATGCATTTTCTGTAATAAACTTTGAAAAAACTGACAATTATTTGTCAAATTAATCTAACCTATTTCTTAAAATCTTACTTAAACTATAAAATAATTAGTAAAATTGACATTTCAGCATATTTAAATCTTGCGTTTGGACTTTTTACTGTACTACATAAGGGGGAGACTTAAAATTTTCAAAAAAGTGTTTTTTTCGAAATATCCTAACGTGCATGCAACATGACATACACCTTTTAAGGTTTTTAAAAATCTTCTTTAAATTTATATTGCCTGCGTGTCGGCACATTCTCCTACGTTTCCTATTATAGTCGTTATACAGTGCATGTAAAAAGTCCAAACCCCTTTAACTTTTGAACTGCTTAAGATATCAACATCCAAACCCAAATAATGTTTTGATATATATTTGATATGTTAGGTAGCACACTGGGGACAGGGGGGACAAGGAGGTATTTTTTTAAATGGAATGGGAGGTCATGTGATACATAATTTTTAAGCTCACAAAATTTTCTATTTGACCAAATATTTTTATATTGTTATTGTGGACACAAATTTTACCGGACAGACCAACCGACAGATAGATTTTTTCGCGAAATTCAACATTTTTGCATATAAAACAAAAAAAATAAAAAAATTACTAACAAAACTTTACGAATAGTTATGACAGAGAAAAAAAACCCTGCAAAGCTGCTTAGGTAAATAATATCTATACAGGGTTATAACCCTGTATAGCTATTATTAAAAAGAATAAATTCTTTTAAATGGTACAGTACCTTGTACCTTTTTTTTTGTCATGAGATAGAGATATGCTTCTTTGAGCAAAGTTTTATCTAAGAACACAGTCTACCTGTTGGTGTAATTTTCTAAATACTGTCACTTCCGGTTTAACCGGAAATAAACTTTGTTTTTTTTTTAATGGGACACCCTCCCAGGTAGCAAGGGATGTTATATTACAAGAAATTAACATCACTTTTGGGTGTATTTTTAAACTAAATCATAACATCACATAATATTGAAAAATAACATGTATTTAACATCACATTTGCAACGTAACACGTGTGACGTGACAACCATGTTATTTAATAACAAATATTTACCAACGCTGTGAATATATCGCATGTCACATATTAACGTGGCTTTCACGTGAATGTCATGTTATTTTGCTTCTCACCGACGTTCGAAGCAAAAAAGTCGATATAAGATGATGTTGATAGAGTAAATTATTATAAGGAAATTGTATACACATTCTACGATTTCCAATGGATAGGGGGCTCTGCCGGGCTTCTCAAGACCACGGACTAAAGGATATATTCTCCGCTTAATCTGCAATTTCGTATTTAGAATCTATCTGTTTCAATCTGTGATTGTTTCAATTACTGATTGATTTTAAATCCGATTTCTTTATAGGGTTATAGCGTTTTTAATGGTTTTAATTTAGAAAAAGCTAATATCCTAAAATATTATTTAAATATTAAAGTACCAGTAACGGCATCCATAAGATATTAGATATAACAGGAATGTGGATTTATGATGTGACAAACACGTTATTTTCGGGATGTCATTGTGTGATGTTATTAGGGGCGGACTTAGGACATCCCCACCATGCTACATTCTTGTTAAATGAGACTACAATCTTAACATCACATGTCACATATTAACGTAACTTTCACGTGAATTTCATGTTATTTTGCTACCTGGGCTGTGTATTTTAGTCTTATTTGATCAATGGTACAATTCTGCAAAAAAACTTAAATACAACTGCTATTCCAAAATTAATAGTTTAAGAGATATTTAAAAAAATCAATAATGTACATGATCTTTAGTAACATCATTATAACATTTTTGTTTGAAGAGATAGACATGTGCTTACTGATAAATAAAACTACCATTCCAACACTTATACATCTGAAGTTATTCAAAAAACAATAGTTTATCAATATTATTCTAGAAGGCCTTAACATTTTATAAATTCGGAGCTAGGTAGGAAATAAAGTCTGTGAATATTGAGCAATAATATTAAAACAAACTATATTAAATTCATCGAATAATTTAAAAAGAACCCTTAATAAGCTGTTTGTTTCTACTGAAACGTAGGTACCAAATTATAGCTGATCAGGATCAACCCGTTAATCATTCACCCGCGTGTGGCGACATAAGCATATTTGTTTCATATAAAATAAAGATTTAAGCCATGGCCTCCTAAATATAAAATTTACAAAACTATTAATTTTAATATGATAGTTACTTTAAACTTTATTTTTATATTTATATTCTTTATTTAGTAGTACTAAAAAAGATGGGTCATTCTATGTAAAATTTCAGAGTTATAGATTTTTCCAGAAAAACTGGAAGTGGCAGAGTTTGGTAAATTACATAGTTTTTTAAACCATAATTTAATATTAAACTTTTGTTATATTACAAAAATATAAGCATATCCTCAAATAAAAAAGGGGTATTATTGACAAAAACACATGTTGGAAAAAAATTTATTACTTTCTTCAATATATCCAAAACCATTTATTTTAAAGTAGTAGTTAAAAAATTCAAATACCATTGTATTTGAGTTTTTCTCTAAATGTGTCCTTAATCAAACAATCTTAAAATATACAGGGTGTCCCATTTAAAAACCTAAAGTAAGGGTTGAATCCGGTGAAACCGGAAGTGCCAGTAGTCAGAAAATTACACCATCAGATAGACTATGTTCTAAGATAAAACTTTGCTTAAAGAATATCTCTATCTAATCCCAGAAAAAAGATAAAGATTAGATTAGATTAGATTAGAGTTTATTAACCTTTTCGCTCCGGGACTGGTCCATGTATGGACCAACAAGAAAAGCGAACGTAATAGATGTTCATAAGGTCAACTTAATGCACTAAATTTAGGAAAAGTATTGAAAAAAATCCTGGTTACCTTCAAAATTAACTTTGAAGGTCAAACAATGAAAATGCGTATTTGTGATTGAAAATTGGTATACCTACGTTTTATGAGACGCTGAATACGATAAAATTAGTAAAAAAATTCTAGTGACTTCGTTGACCTTGAACTTTGAAGGTCTAAGTATGAAAATGCGCATTTGCGCTTAAAAACTTGAAAATTGGTGTACCTAGATTGTATCTGCTATAGTAAATAAGAATATTAGTAAATAAGTCTATCTCACCGACTTTGAAGCGCTAATACCCAATTTCATGCTTTGACCTTGAAAGTTCAAGGTCAACTTTTTTTACTATTTTTATCGTATTTAGCTGTTCATAAAACATAGGTATACCAATTTTCAAGCTCAAATACGTATTTTCATTATTTGACCTTCAAAGTTCAAGGTCGATATGAATCTGACATTTTTTTCACTATTTTTATTGTAATCAGCACATCAAAAAACATTGAAAAGCTTCAAAACCACTTATAATTTTTTACATTAGCCTTAACTTTCTCTCCGGGAGTGGTCCATATATGGACCAGCACTCCAAGTGGCGACTTGTCATAAGTTCATTCATTTAAGTCATGAAATTCAGCTAAAATGCGAGGTCAATTTTAAAGGAAAAATCCCCGGAGCGAAAAGGTTAATAAATAAAAAATTGCAATATATTTCTTATATTCTACATTTAAAATAAAATTATTATTATTATATTTAGAATAACTTAGTGGTACTGTACCACTTAAAAGAATACCTTTGTATGTTTAGTAACAAATAAATGATAATAAATGATAAAATGATTGTCAAAACGGTTTTTTCCGTGCAGAAATTCAAAGAACATTTTCCTCACTTAAACATGCTTTTATTTTTGCATCATCATTAACGCGCTATAAAACTATGTATTTTATTTTTTAAATTGCAATGAGTACTTATGTACATTTTATAAATTTCTATCAATATTTTCTCCACTAAAATTGTAATAAATCAACGCATGTCAAAATAAAAATTTAAAGGCAACTTATCTTGATATGTGGTTCCAAATACATTTCCTTATTCCAATGCCTACTTATATACAAATTATTTATTATTACCAATGATAGTACCACTATAATTTATTGAATATAATCTGATCTATTGTCGAGTTAGTCATCGATGGACAGCATCCTGTCACCAATTTTAGCATCGACGGTAGTGGCTGGCTGTGTACTGTACTGGGGCCTGCAAAACGGTCAAAGGGGGGCTGCGAAATCATCAAAGGGGACCTGCGAAACGTTTAAATGAAGGACCCATAAAACGACCAAAGGACAAAACCGCAAAATAAATAATATCCAACTTTTCTAAAAAGCATTATAATGCTATGGACAAAAAAACAACCTTTTTTATGAGGGCTCTTTTTATAAAATTAATAGAGCCCCTTTATTTTTTATGAATGCATAAAAAGGCCCTGCAATGCCTTCCAATTCGTTTTTAATGAGGGACCTAAAGCATATAATTATTATATTTCCTATTATAGAAAATCACCAACGTCTTGGCAACGAGCTATTCTAATAAAGTTCAGGGTAGTTTTGGGGCTGTCCATACATGACCTCACGCAATTATAATTACTATAGGGACCAAATTACAAAAAAAAAGTCAATATGCCTACTTTCGGTCTGGATGTTAACATTCAAATATGGACGTAGCAAAAATTATCCGAATGATAAGGGCGCCAAAACAAGCAAATATGCAGTTACCTTTTCCTGGAGTACATGGTATATGGATCTTTAAATTCGTAAAAATTTTAACCTGCGGCGCTAGACCTTCCCGGGGCCTGGGTTTCATGGGGTCTATATAAACTATATCGTTTATTTATACTGTATTAATATAAATTTATACTCCCCCAGAACGATAAGGGCACCAAAACCAATATAGGCCCTTTTCCAAGTGAGCAATATAAATTATGGATCTTCCAATTCAAAAAAAAATTCGCCTGTGACGCTAGGGCTTTTTTACGTTTCATTTTGTTTTATTTAAGGTTTTAAAGCTTAAACTTAAACATTTTCGCCAAAAATTTCTATGAAGGCTTGGGCGATAAGCTTTCTTGCATTTAAGTGAAACGTTTAATTGTAACATGATATTTGAAAAAAAAATCGCCTGCTGTGCTAGAACTTTCTTATATTTGTAAGAAAATTAAAATTATACTTCTGTTTTAAAAGTCTATACCAACACAATTGTAAAATTGCCTGCGGCGCTAGGGCTTTTTAAAATTTTATTTTAAATTTATGTTTTTAAAACATAAGTTGTACATGAGTAAAAAATATCGCCTGCGGCGCTAACAGTTAATCAAGGGCGGACGTTCATTTTTTTGGTCGTCACTTTTTTGTGCTTTGCCTAGGGTGCTGGGTGGGAAAATAACGTTAGGGAAAAATGGAGGCCTGGTATTCTAGTATTGTCCACTTAGTTCATTTTTATATTGTTTATATTATAAATATGATAGCTATTTAATTTCTATACAATTATTCTTTTATATAATAATTAAAAAAATGTATCTAATTTTTTCTCCTACGGCGCAAGATTTTATACATGTATGTTTTTACTAATTTAAGAAAATTTCTTAATAATTTCGACTATTTGGCCATTTTAACTAGTTCAAAAAAATTATGCAAAAATTTTCGCCTGCGGCGCCATTTTAATTTTTTTCCAGATTGGGGAAGAAATGTGTTGAGCCCCCCGCCGAAAAAAATCCTGGATACGCCCTTGCTAATTGTGTATTGTGTATTTTAATAAAAAACAATATACAATATATAGTTTACCCTAGAACGTCCCAAAACTATAATCATATTGGTCCAAGAACATTCGTCTATAAAAAACAATATACTAGGACACTCGACGAAAAATCATGCTCCATCAGGCTTTACGTCTAGGTAAAAACGGGACAATAGAGATATTACAATACGCTATAAATATTTTATTAATTCATGTATTTCAAGTCGTGCTTTCAAGTTAACTGTAAGGATATTAGTTAAAGCAAATTGGACTTTTTAGAAGAAATAATTTATAAATTTTTGAAATTTTGGTTGTGAACTCCCAGTAGGAACCCAAATACGGATCCGAAGAGGTCTCACCGGGGGGTGGGAGCTTCATCCCCTTTTGCTGAAAAAACCACCCCCAAACGTGACCTCATGACGCTTTTCTGCATTTTTCTCGTAAACCGTTACTCCGACGAGAAAATGTTAAAGGACTTTTTTATATTTTCCATTAATTTCTGCATAAAATTTGTTTTATAAAGTTTTTGTGTATCTCCCACCCAACGCTCATAAATGACGTTGAAAAATAAGCATATTTCTCAGCGTGAAGACAAAAACACTATCCCACAAAATGAAATTTTTGAAGCATACTGAGAAGCAAACTTTTTTTCTGACATAACCTAACTTAAAAGATTTTTTCTCTTGATTCTGAATCTTTTTTCAGATTTGGGCTATGACCCCACAGTTTTTATATACAGGGTGTTTTAGAAAAAAAAACACCTATAAAAACAACTTTCACTTTCGGGTTTAGACCGTGTTAATGGATTTTCACTTTCCGACGTTTCGTCTCTTACTACTAGAGACATCTTCAGGGATTAATCTGAAACTAAGTTTCGAATCGACTTGTGTCACTATTTATGACGAGTTGTGGTTATTCACCCGTGACGACCTTTTTCATGATTTCAGACAAGAATTCCCTAGACACAGAACTCCTTAAACTAACCAAAGCCTTGACCATGAACGGTTATACCAAAAAAGACATTAATAAGACCATATACAAATACAGAAATCCCAGACCCAAACAACAGGACAATAGTGACAATGACAGACAGACACAAGTTATACTTCCCTATGTAAGCGGTATCACGGATAAAATAGGTAAACTTTTGAAGAAGTCAAATATTAAGCCTATATTTCGGTCCAACCAAAAATTAGGTCAATGTTTGACTTCAACAAAAGACAAAATACCCCTGAGTTCAGAAGGCGTATATAAAATACCCTGCTCCTGTGGTACGGTTTACATAGGTGAAACTAAGAGAAAAATTTCTACAAGACTTCAAGAGCATGAGCGCAATATAAGAAAGAAACAAATTTCCTTATCGGCAGTAGCCGAACATGTACATGAAACAGGTCATAAAATCAATTTGTCTGAAACAAAACAAATATTAACAGAAAACAGAAAAATGCCAAGGAAGATACGGGAATCGATAGAAATCATCAAGCATCCTAACAATATCAATCGGGACACTGGTTACCACTTACCTGCAATATGGAAGTCTTTGATAGGAAAAAGGTCGTCACGGGTGAATAACCACAACTCGTCATAAATAGTGACACAAGTCGATTCGAAACTTAGTTTCAGATTAATCCCTGAAGATGTCTCTAGTAGTAAGAGACGAAACGTCGGAAAGTGAAAATCCATTAACACGGTCTAAACCCGAAAGTGAAAGTTGTTTATATCTTAATGGCCGTGAAAGCTTAAAATCTAAAAAAAACACCTTTTTTTAAATGACTGTAGAATTTGCTTTTATGAATATTTTTTAATTAAATTCTGGTCACTTGTAAAAAAAGGATGTTTTTTTAAGATGTTGGAAGATTTTTTTTAATTTTGACCTCCATTTTTTTTACAGTGAAATATTTTTTTTGTTGCCAAATTTTCAAAACATGTTTTTTTTTTTTAACGTAATTTGAATTAAAACATTCTGCATTTATCTAACTGTAGTTTGATTTTTAAATTTTTAACGGGGAGCTTCTAGAAGTTGCGCTACATACAAAATACAGTTAGATAAATACAGAATGTTTTAATTACCATTACGTTAAAAAAATCGATCTTTGGAAAATTTGACAGCAAAAAAAAATTGTTTTTACTGTAAAAAAATGAAGGTCGATATTTAAAAAAATCTTCCAACTTCTTTAAAGCACATCTTTTTTTTATAAGTGACCCAAATTTGACCAAAAAATATTCATAAAAGCAAACTTTACAGTCATTAAAAAAAATGTGTATTTTTTTTCTAAAACACCCTGTATAAAAAAACTGTGGGGTCATAGCCCAAATCTAAAAAAGTATTCAGAATCAGGAGAAAAAATACTTTAAGATAGGTTATGTTAGAAAAAAAGTATGCTTCTCGGTATGCTTCAAAAATTTCATTTTGTGGGATAGTGTTTTTGTCTTCGCGCTGAAAAAGATGCTTATTTTCCGACGTCATTTTTGAGCGTTGGGTGGGAGATACACAAAAATTTTATAGGACATATTTTATGCAGAATTTAATGGAGAATATAATAAGTTCTTTAATATTTTCTCGTCGGAGTAACGGTTTACGAGAAAAATGCCAAAAAGCGTCATGAGGTCACGTTTAGGGGTGGTTTTTTAGCAAAAGGGGATGAAGCTCCCACCGGGAAGGTGAGAACTCTTCGGATCTGTATTTGGGAAGTTCACAACCAAAATTTCAAAACATTATAAATTATTTCTTCTATTCGTCGGTTTTTCGTCTAATTTGTTTGAACTATATATTCTTACTTTCAGAAGCTACGCTCTGTCGCGCGTATTAAACAGTAAAGACGCAACTCCATAAAGCAAGTGCAAAATTATTCATGTTGCCATTTGAAAAACTTCCTGTTTATTGCTATTGACTAGGCGTCAGACTTGACTAGTTTTATCTACTTATTACCAAAAGATAACATATAGCATTTTATGTTGTGATTTTTTAATAATTTGTAATATCACGAATAAAGATCCTTATGCTTAACCCGTAACTACAGACGTGAAATTTAAGTTACACTGCCACAGAAGTGACGTTTTCCAGACTGTTACTTGCCTATGTAAGAAAAATACTAAAAATGTGTTTTTTTTTAACCCTTTTAAATAATAATTTGATTACGCTTTTGTTGGTCATTTGACTTTACTATATAGTACCCAATAAACAATGGTTCGGCGGCCGACGGTCGGTAAAGTGGTGGCAAATGATCATCGCTATTTGACGTCAGCCCGATGTTGGAACGACGTCTGATCGCCAGTCGGCAAAATGATGGCAAATGATAATCGAAATACTACGTCGGCTCAACGTCGGGCCGCCGTCGGCAAATGATAATCGAAATACTACATCGGCTCAACGTCGGGCCGCCGTCGGCATCTGACTAAATGACCTAACAGCGGCATTTTCGTGATTAATGATTCAATTAATCCCGAAAATGCCGCCGATTAACCGATTATATATTTTTTAAACATAATTATTTTTTTTTCAATTTTGTTTTTTAAAACAGTAATTATAATAATTATGGTAATTATAACCATTGCTTTTTCTATTTTTACTTTCCCCAAGGAAAGTCTTGTATTAGTTAAAAAAAATTGATAAATTGGTATTGCTTTTTTCGACGTTTTATATCCAAAATATATTTTTATATTTTCGTGAATGATTTTTTTAGATGTAAAATTGTAGATAACACAAAAAAAAAACAGATAAATAGGAAAATTATGGGTTCAAAATAGCCAACAAAGCCGACTTTGCCTTATAACCATGACTATATATTTTATATATATTTTTTTTCAGGGGTTAAGCCGCATGAATGTCCAACGTGCGGAAAAAGCTTTTCCAGAAAAATGTTGCTGAAACAACACCAGAGGGTCCATACGGGGGAGCGGCCCTATTCATGTCCGGAGTGCGGGAAAACTTTTGCGGATAGATCAAATATGAGTTTGCATGCAAGACTTCACACAGGTTAGCAAAAAAAAAAAATTAAAAAACATACTAGAAACAATTATTAAGAAAAGAAATTAAAATATTTTTTTAATTTATTTATAAAAAAGTTTAAAAAAGATTATAATCTTTTCTTTTCTTCCTCCCCCCCCCCCCCACACTGAATCTTCTTCGCTAAGACCCTGCTCGGGGAGAGTAATAAAAAACCCAGCAAACATTGGTTCATTGGCCGCCCGTTGGCCAAACATTGGCGTACCAATGTTTCCTACATAAGCCAACATGAGACAATTTTGGCAAACCCACATTGGGCCTACATACTGAGGGTACATCAGCCGCCCTAAGGCCGCATACGACGGGACAATGTTGGCAAAACTGCATTGGTCCTACATTGGCCACACGAAGGCCAAAGAAACATTTTTCAATTTTCAAGTTGGAAATTTATTATTGGCCTTAGGTTGGCCAGCGTACGTTGGTACACAAGACTGCGTATGATCGAAATTTGGTTGGCTTTAAAGCAGCCTTCGGGCGGCCAATGTAGGACTAATGCAGTTTTGCCAACATTGGCCCGTCGTATGCGGCCTTATGACGCACACAGGTAAAAAGCTCCAAAAAAACGGAAAAAAAATCATGAAGCGTCGAAAGTTGAATATTTATAAACCTTAAATTGTCCTCTAAAAGTATAGGTATACATTTTTTTGAAAATGTTTGCGGTCTTGTTTAAAAAATTCAATTTAAGTGGCACATTGCATATACAATATCTTACACTTAATTTTTTTTAGGGCTGTATTTTTAAATTTTAAAATATAGTACAAATATGGGGTATTAAATCATAGAAAGGTATTATCTCCGTGTCCAGATGCGTCATGACGCGTCCGGACGCGTCAGATAAAAAAATTAAATTTTTGGAAAAAAATCAGATTTGATTTCTTTTGTATATTTCTGGGTTTAAAACAATGAAATAAACCTAAACAATAGAAAACTACTAAAATATTCAAATTTTTCAATTTTTTTAAATGGCGTTTTTTTTTTATTTTAGTTTTTTTAAAAGCCTAATTGTGGTTGAAAAAAAAAACTTTTTCGATCAATTATGTAATTTTGTTATACTGAATTTGAATCTGAATAAAAAATAAAATTTTTTAAGTTACACTCTCCCGTCTAAGGGTGTGGATGAAAAAAAAATCTGCTTTGATAAAAAGGTGTCCCCCTTGATATTGAAGCTTAGTACCAAATTTCAAAAACCTATCTTATACGGTTTCTGAAATATCGACTTTTAACCGTTTAAATGGCCCACCTGGTATGCAGTGTGCCACTTAAATTTAATTTTTTAATCAAGACCGCAAACATTTTTAAAAAAATGTACATACATCATTTAGAGGAGACTATAAGGTTTATAAATATTCAAATTTCGACGCTTCATGATTTTTTCCGTGTTTTTGGAATTTTTTACCTGTGTGTGACGGCTGATGTCTCCTTAGTATGTAGGCCCTATGTGAGTTTTCTAACGGGCGGCCAACGAACCAATGTTTGGTGGGAAGAAATAAATGAATTTTAATGTAATTATTAAATTAATAGTTTTCTTATTTTCAGGGGTAAAGCCGTACGCATGTAATTTATGTCCAAAAAGCTTTACGAAAAAACACCATTTGAAGACGCACATCAACTTCCACACCGGACTAAAACCGTACACTTGCGAAAAATGCGGTTTCGGCTTTTTCGCAAAGTAGCAACATGAGAACGCATTACAAAAAATGTATTTTAAAATGTTCTTCTCAAGAAGTTGTTGAAAAAAATGCTAGTTAAAAATTATATTTTAAAGTTTCACTTGGGGATATAAAAAAATAAAATATGCAACAAAAAAATTAAAAAAAAATCTGGAAGGCAAAATTTTTCATAAAAAAAAATAATAAAAAAAACTAAACATATATACGTTTATATATAATGTATACATATATATATATATATATATATATATATATATATATATATATATATATATATATATATATATTTTTTTTTTTTTTATCGTAACACCATATCAAGCCAGCCGTCTAAAAAAATAGTATGGGGTAAACATTTTTACCCCCTGATTTTTACCAAAAATAATTCTGGCCGCGTCTATCAGATATCTTGAAATATTTAGCTCAAAGCGCTCTGGAGTTATTGTGTTTATACATTTTCTGGACTAACAGATTTTATATTTGAGCAAACCAGCTTTTTTCATTGTTTACCACCAATGCTTTCTTGCTCTTGAATTGTTATACTGAGTAAAAAAAGTAACATGTTTTATATCGATTCCCCATTTGTTTTTATTCAAAATAAGTTAAGAATTATTATTTTCGGGTTTTAGGTGAAAAATTTTAAAATAGAATTGCCAATAAGTTGATATTATACAAAAATATGTTGATCTGTGATAATAAAATAAGTATTCAAATATATTTTATAGTATTTATTTATTTATTTATAGAGTAATAATATTGTTTTAATAAAGATTTTATTAATTTTCTGAATTTTCTTAAATTTTCCCCTAAATGTCCGCAACCAGTAAAACATAAATGTTTCTTCTATTTGCTACACTGCTATGTGAAGTTAGAAACGTTACGTAGAATTATGTTGGCGACATTGACTGTCAGTCTAAGTTTGACAGATGACGCATAATTTTTAATAGTTTTGTTTTGTTGTAAATTTTTCATTAAAATACAGTGGAAAACATGAGTTTTCCGCCTGTCCCAAAGGAAATTAAGCCTGTGGCACATTTGCTGAAAATAGCCGATGAGCATGAGACGAGAAATATCGTTGTCACCTATTGGGGTAAGTTTTTTTTTTTTGATAATCGGTTTACATTATGGTAAACATTATGGGGGATTATCTTTTATTTAAAACATTAATCATTTGTTTAAATTATGTGAGATTATCCTTTCTTTGAGAAAATTAATCCTATTTGTTAAAACCTGTAAAAGATTAATATTTGTAAATCAAATTATTTTGGAAAAGAACAAAATAAAATGGTGAAAATCATTATCATCAAACCCGTAATGTGATTAATTTTACTCATAAATATGAGAACAAATCTCAAATTTCTTCATTCTATAATTCGACACTCCCAAGCAACAAGGACGTAACTCAAGTTAGACCCATTTTGAGTTATACTCATAGGTAAACGCCTTGATAAAGGACACACATGGTGGGACTACTCAGATTTCTCCACAGGCCATTTTAACCAAAAGTTTACCTAAAAACACTAAAGTAAAAATTTTTAAACTTGAATATTATTAGAAACAAACAATAAATAAACAATAAATACTTATACAGTTAAATAGAGAATTTTATAAGCTTTCAAATGACCTATCGCATCGTATCCTTTTCCACTTCAATCATTTACCCACCCTTAAATAACAAAAAAAAAAAATATTTTAGAAATTTAGCTGTCGTGAAAAATGACAATATACGGCTTTGTTGCTTGGGGGTATCGAATTTATAATAAAGTAACTGCAGTGTTTCTACTATGAGAATGGCTACCTGGCCTATATGAAATATATTTATTACCTAAATTAGATTTACACACTAAAAATGTACTCTTTTTTTGTATTTTTTAAGAGTTTCTGTGTAAAATAGTTTTTTAAGTTATTTTTGTATTTTCTCTAGCTCGGATGGCAGCTGTTCGTCTTTCTTTAAGGCTAGTTCCAGGCAAAAAAACTCCGGAAGTTAGTGCTTTGTTAACAGCTCTACTAGACTGGTTGGAAGAAACCAAAAAGGCAAACAGTGATAATGAAGGCATTACAAGTGAAACCACGGCACAGGCATTAATAGAAGAATATGCATTGCAGTTGTTTGCACATGGAGATCAACAGGACAGGGCTGAAATATACAATAAGTAAGTTTGTGAGTGGATTATCTCACCTAAAAACTGTTGAAAAATGTCAATATGTTTTCTGATTTTTTTTTATTTGAATCCTTAAAATCATGAAGCTGAAGTTTGCAACATTTTTTTGCAACGAAAATTCAAATAGTGTATTAAAGTACTAGTTTCATAACATACGTTTTTAGCGCATGAGTACAACTGGCCGCAAGCGGCTTGTTTTCTAAAGTACTAGTGCGCTAAAAACGTGTTATGGAATAAGTGCTTTATATACTATTTGAATTTTCGATTCAAACTTCAGCTTTATTTAAAATCAGTTTAATTTCTCTTTTTTTTTTGTATAGTTATTTTTACTACAAAAGTTAAATATTTTAAAACATAATTTTTAAAGTAAATGAACATTTGATGCTTTGCTATTTATTGACCAAGTCAGATTCATTGAGACATTGTATATATATTTTTTTGTATTCCATATAAATTAATTAGGGTTAAAAAAAAATGTATTAAAAATTATGAATTATTATAGGCTGAAGGACTACAGTCAATGGCCATTTGTACAATAAAGAACGTTTATTATTATTATTATTGAACATTTGAAACTATATTCCACTAATGGGTTTGTCATGTTGACGCTGTTATTGCAAGGTGAATCGCTTGGAACATGAAATAAACAAATTTTGACAAAAAAATTATTTTTTAAATTTTTTTAAATTAAATTTTTATTTTTTTTAATATTTATTTTTTCAAAAAATACCTATTTTTGAATTTAAAAAAATTTTAAAAAGTTTTCAATTTTAGTAAAAAAGAGTTAATGTTTTTAATATGTGTGAGTGGTCATACAAAAAAGGATCCAAAGGGAAATAAAGTTGGTTATTTTTTATAATAATAATTTTTTACGTAACCAATCACATTTATTTATATACCTGAAAAATCTAAATTATTTTATTATTTATTTTCAGAAACACAATTAAAACCTTCTATACAGCAGGCATGTTAATGGATATTTTAGATCAGTTTACTATCTCTGATGATATTTATGAGAAACGTAAATATGCAAAATGGAAGGCAGCATACATCCACAATTGTTTAAAAACAGGCGACAAACCCATTCCAGGTGCTCCAAATGAACATTTGGGCAACATAATGCCTGTGAGTGACCTTACTGATGAAGAAAGGTTAAAATTCGATGAAGAATTGCGTAACAATCAAAGAGCCAGCACCAGCAATGTGGATCCTGACCCTAGCAACGTTTTTAATTTACCCAGTGTCCCAAATATACCTTCTGATAATAATATTGTTGCCCCTGCACCTGCTTCAACACCAGTTACCCCCAGTGTCCATTATGATCCACCTCCGTTTCAACCTGTCGATCCCAGTACCCCAAAATATATTCCTGCAGTTGTCCCATCAGTACCATTGCTGCCTGCAAATGGGTCCAGTGTGGCCTTGAATCCAGATCAAATTCAAAAAGCACAGAAATACTGCAAATATGCTACATCTGCATTGAATTACGATGATATTAAAACAGCAATTGATAATCTAACCAAAGCTTTAAATATGTTGCAAACGGGATCTGAAGGATAATATGTAAGAAATAAAATGATGTCTTGAGTCCCTCTAAATATGACGTCATTCCCCTTAAAGCTTTTCAAGTATCGAGATTCTGCAGGTTCAATTGCTATGCCC
This sequence comes from Brachypterus glaber, assembly GCA_958510825.1. NCBI lineage: Eukaryota > Metazoa > Arthropoda > Insecta > Coleoptera > Kateretidae > Brachypterus > Brachypterus glaber. The sequence goes on along the minus strand of OY294046.1, from coordinate 57,371,038 downwards.
TCTAATGTTTTTTTTTTGTTTTTATCTTATTTTTGTATTTATTTTTTTTTGTTGTAACTAGTTATTACTTAAAAAACATTGGTTTGGACTTTTGGCACCTTTTTTATATAAAATAAGCTTTTTTGAATGACGTAGGTACAGGAAAAAATACATTTATGATAAATAAAATAAATGTTTTAAATATTCCGTTTTGAGTAATGTGTTTAAACTTTTTTGAAATTCTATAATTAAAGGGACAGCAATTGGGTGACCCCTATTATAATACTCCTAGGACCTAGAAGGACTTTAGACAGTTTTATATGTATATTTTATTTAATATTAGGAATAAACAAAAACGCTAAATAGGACATTGATAAAAAAAATGTTAATGTAAAAACTTTTAAATAAGAAAAATGTTGTTATAGTATAAATAAAATGTTGCAAAAAAGTAAATTCAAGACTGAAAACTTACTTTAGTCTGATATTCTTTTTGTCTGATCTGCTACAAAAATATACTTTTGTTATGGACACAAAACTTAGTTATTTTAAAAAATATATTGGGTATATAAGGTTATATTGAAGGAGATATTCAATGCAGTTTTGTTTAGAGGATTGCCAATTTGTCCTATTTGGTGTCACTTATTTATAAATATTGATTATTAATAAGTTATTAAAATAACTATAATGTCTATACCCTATTGAAAATAACGTGTCTGCGCGGGTATAAATGATGCATAAACGGTTTATGTTTATGATAAATGGTCCATAAACGGTTTATGTTTATGATAAATGGTGCATAAACGGTTTATGTTTATGATAAACCGGACTTGAGCAGATGAAATTCACCCGCTGTCTACGTAAGCGTAACTAGGCGGGGACTAGGGGGCCTTAGCCCCCCCCAAATTTTGTCAAGCCACCCTAAATCAAACTATAAAAGTAAAATTACGCATATTTTTTTACATATACATATATATATATATATAGAGGGCTCAAGCCCCCCCAAATTTGGACCTGGTTACGCCCCTGAGTGTCTGGTTTGTGCACTATTACTACCGCGCAGACCCGTCATTTTCAAAAGGGTACATTTAGAGATTTAAGTTAAAAAATAGTATTTGATGTTACTTTTTTAATGTTTTAATAAACTACAGCACACTGCTTTAAATGCTTCAATATTTGGCTTTTAATATATTCCAAAGTACGCATCCAAACAGTAGAATTAAAACTTCGTATTTTTAGAATGGCCCCCGTATTTAAAGTTTGCTTATGTAACAGTTTATAATCGTAAGTGTATAACTGGTTGTCTAGGCATATTCTTCTTCTTCAACCTTGACCTTTTCTTGCGATAATTGGTCAGCACAATATAAATTTGTATTTATATTATTATTAACATCGGCTCGCTCTAAGCGGTCTGGAAATATCCTAGGCATCTAGGCATATTTATAACGTATGACTCCTATCTAAGAGGTAACCGACTATACGCAAAGTTGTATAAAGTGTTGCATAAGCACATGTGCTTAATTCGAAATCTATAATATATAGTTCTACGATTTTATCGTGCGATAGGACTACAGTGTTTTTATAAAATGCCGGTTTTCAGCTGAGTGGTTTGAAACTAAACTGTTCTTTCACAGGCCAATCACCTGCACCAAAATAGGCGTGTCGCTACTATACTGCCGAATTTTAAGCTGTCAAAAAGTTATATTTTTGGTATTTTATTTAGTAAAAATTTAGTGCAAATAACCAAAATGGTGATTCGTGTGTTTATTAGTGGGATATCTGGAAACAAAGAGGTAAATATAATGGGAAACGACGAGATATTATACAGTTATTTATAAATCGGTGCACTCTAGATTTACATTACCAGGCAAGGTTTTACATGATTTTCTGTAAAAAGGATTCACTTTTATCCTATTATCTTGATTTCCAAGCATTCCTGAAGCCATACATGCCTGAAGTTATAAGTAAACTGCAATATTTTCATAACCCTTTATTAAACAATTTTTTTCAGCATTGTTAGGTAAATACAGTGCTGAAAATGAATTACTGTAAAATAGTTAAGCCATAGCTTAAATTTAAGCTATGACTTAAGTTGGTTCTCTTAAAAGAACCAATTTGCCCTATTTCTCAGGACAGGACAGGAAATTTTTAGCATGTTCTAAAATTTCCTGATTTTTTCATAAATTTGCTGATTTTTGTCTGCCAGAAACGAATTGTGATTCACTTATTTAACACGTTTGCTCCGACGGTGTTGTCTTTAAAACTTAACTACAGCCAACAAAGTATTTCTGTGATATTTTGTTTACAATTGTTTGCATTTAATTAACAGAATTAAATCGTGTAGCACCGGTGGCGCACGTCGGTCCTCAGGCAAGACGTCCGTGCACCACCGGTGGGGCACGTCGGCGCGAACGTGTACAATTGTGTTCAAAGTTCTTATATTACAAAAAGTTCTGACAAAATCTGTACACCTCTTAACTAGAAACAGGTTTTAAAAATCTTTGAAATAGATTAATCTTTTCAACTTAATATGTATACCTATATATTTTCAGGTAAAAAAACGGCAACAACGGGTTTTGCTAATTTTGGACTCGAAAAATATCAAATACGATGTAGTGGACATTGCTGAACCTGAAGCTGAAGAATTAAAGGATTTTATGCACAATAACTCCAAATCGAATGGTGCTACTATCAGTGATCCTACTCCTAGACATCCTCTTCCACCTCAAGTCTTCAATGATGATGATTATTGCGGGGTAAGTTGATACTACTTTTGAGTATTAACAAGCTGTGAAGATATAATATTGCACCATGAGTACAAAACCACAATAACTCAAAAATAAATGAGCTGAGAAAATAGCGTTTGAAGTTTTCAGATTTTTTGTTTTACAGATTTTTAATTACCATCTGTTAAAATATTATTTATTTGGATTTCGTAATTCTTTCAACCTTCATTTATGACCTTTTCTTTAGTTATATAACAAAATTTTATTGACAAATTGTAAGAAATTGTCAGAAAATATAGTTATGTTTTTATTGCACTAACTTTATTGAGATATTGTGGAAAATTTGCACCGTAATGGTGGGTTTCTTGAAACTATTTAACAAAGCATTAGCTAATCAGACACTTGAAATGTGACAAATTGATTTGGAATGACATACAAAATAAATGTCCATCAAATTTATTAGGGATTAAACGTTTTCAGAAACCGACTGCAATTGCAATAAAAACTTTTATCCAATACATACAGATAATAAGACAATGACCAGCTTTATTTTAAATAGATAAACTCAATAATATCCTTTGAGTGGATAATTACTTATTTTACCCACTCAACTGTCACTTGTCAAATTATTTTCTTGTAAATGTCATTAAAATTTTTAATAAAAATATGAATTCCTAAGCTATTTATTGGATAAAACCTTGTATGGCACTCATGGGTAAACCTATATTGCCCTCTCGAAAATTAACCTGCTTGGCTGGCAGGTTAATTTTCTCATGGGCAATATCTTACTTTACCCACTAGTACCATAAATAACTATTATCCCCTGTTATTTACAGTATTTTATTTTCGGCCATTGCACAAAATTGTATTTAAAATTAATTGTTCAATGATGTTTTTTTTTTAATATATTTAAGTATTATTATTATATTATTCACAGCGCCTGCGCTAGATTAATATTAAGCGGTAGTTTCGAATTTTAAAAAATTTTCAAAAATTGTCCTGGACAAAAAATTCTTGAATATAAAGAGTGACCACAAAGTTAGCCAGTTTTTCCAACACCTGTAACTTTGATTGGAATTGTTAAAATGTAACGTATAAGTGCTCAAAATTTTTGTCTGGTCATGAACTTGTGCAAAAAGCAAGATTTATTGTTCTAGAAGCTAAACATCCCCTTTAACAAAGGGTTAACTAGCCCCTTATTTTTGCATAACGCACGTGCGAGGAAAAGATTAACTGTTTATTATTTTAGTAGTTAATAGTGTTACTTATGTAACATTCATTGATTATTTTCAAGTCAATATAAAGTCGTAGACAAAACTACCCCTACAGAAGCGGTGTAATCAACTCCTTTGAAAGGGTTCAAAAATAAAAAATTCAAAAAATATTTTCTTGATATACCCTGTTGAAAATGACGGGTCTGGGCGGGTATAAATGGTGCACAAACCCGTCATTTTCAATAGGGTATAACTACATTTGCAAATGGTATCTAATTAAAAATAATATTCGGCATATGCAAATAGAAACGAATTAAATCGGATACGCATTTGCAAATAGTATCTAATTGAAAATAATATTCCGCATATGCGAATAGAAACGAATTAAAACATGTTATGCATTTGCAAATAGTATCTAGTTAAAAATTATATTCCGCATATGCGAATAGAAAATAATTAAAATATGTTACGCATTTTCAAATAGAAACGAATTAAAACATATTCCGCATATGCAAATTAAAACGAATTAAATTTAAATAGCAAATGCAAATTAAAACAGGGTAACTAATTGAAACGGATTAATATTGATGACTTGCTAGCAGCATGCTGCAAATTTGAAATAATTCAAAATAATTCAAACAGGTTAAAAATATTTAATATGATCAAAATTTGCGTTACGTGACACTTGAACGTTCCCTTAGATAAAAAAATATCTTTGTTGTGGTCCGTTCTGTGTCAATTATAAGTGATTCAGAATCATATATATGATTCAAAATATGATATAAGATTAATCACTTGAAAACAAAATAGCTTGGATTACTGAATTACTCATGGTGATTAATATTTTAATAAGAATCTTACACAGGGGCGGCTTTAGGGGGGGCATGGGCATTAATATTTTTAGGGTAAAATTATTTCTAAAAATCTTTAACTCAATGACATGAACCAAGAAAAGAGCCACAGGCAATTTATTTTAAAAAATAAGAATAATGATAAATTTGATTAAATTCTTGCATCTCATACTAGATACTCCTAAAATTATAGTCATGGGAGGGAGTAAGTACCCCTATCTCTATTACTCCCCCTAAATCCGCCAATGAGATCTTATTGATAAGTTATCAAATTAAATGATCTAAATCATGTATTGTTTTTACTTTCCCCTAAAAGTCTTGAAATGATAAAGCTTCTTTCCGTTTTAATTAAAGCATTCGCAATCAGTGGAGGCGTTTGCGTGACTCGTAACACTTAAAAAAACTAATATCCGCACAAAAAACTGCGTTTGTATATGCTACGAGATCAATACTTCAAAATTTGATATGTCTTCCCCAAAATAGGGGTTCGGTAATTGGGTCAAAAGGGATAAATATGTTATTTTTGTAACAGGTCACTTTATAACAGTATAAAATATTTGAAAAATTTATTTTACATTTTGTGCCGTATGCTAAATAAAATATTTATACTAGCATATAATTATTCATTATTCAGATAAAAAATATACAGTTGAATGCTTTTTTATCAATAGCAAAATATCTCAAAGCAGATAACAATTAGAGCATAAACATCTGTTGTAGATTAAACAATCCTTTTTACGGAACAGTTAAAATTACTTCCATACAATTGTGTTAACACTATTTTATTTATGCTAGTTAACTAACCCAGTTGGGTTAAAAAATTTGGTTATTTTTTGAAAAACGGAACCCGTAGTTGTCCGTCGCGGCGTGCCGTCCGTCTGTCACAACCGTTTATCTAAGTAATTATATAATTTAGGAATATATTATAATTTGGCATATAAGTACATTTTCTTATGGAGAATCTAGTCCAGATACATTTTTTTTTTTGAGTATTGTATGAAAAAAAAAGCCGTGAAGATATGTAATGCTACGCATTCCATTATATATTATTCACAATAAATGGTATATTGCATTTTCCCAAATACTTAAAAATTAAAAAAAATACATTGAAAAAAAGATCTTTTTTTGAAAAACGCATAATTTTTGAAAAAAAAAATAACATTTATAATCGGATCCACTTTTTCAGGAAAAATTAAGTTTTTTATTGTTTTTAAAAGAAATTCCCCCACAAACAAAAAAGTTATGGTAACTTAAAAAAAAAATCGAAAAAACTGAAAGAAATTTCGGATTAACGTAACTTTTTCAGGAAAAATTACTTTTATTATAACGATTAATTCTACCAATTTTAAAAGTAATGCCCACAAAAACAAAAAAGTTCACTTTCAAAAATTTAATTTTTCAAAAAAATTTCGTTTTTCGCAAAAAAAAAAAATAAAACATAAAGAACTTTCACTTTCGGGTTTAGACCGTGTTAATGGATTTTCACTTTCCGACGTTTCGTCTCTTACTACTAGAGACATCTTCAGGGATTAATCTGAAACTGTTTCAGATTAATCCCTGAAGATGTCTCTAGTAGTAAGAGACGAAACGTCGGAAAGTGAAAATCCATTAACACGGTCTAAACCCGAAAGTGAAAGTTCTTTATATCTTAATGGCCGTGAAAGCTTAAAATCTAAAAATAAAACATTTTGAAAAGTTTTTTTTTGATGAAATGACAATAAGAAAGACTTTAATAATTTGATAAACAGTTGCAGTGGCGTACCATGCAAGTCCTAGAAGATGGGTTAAGAAACATAGTTGTACATTATTTGTTGCGGTTAATACGAAAAAAAAAATTAATCATTCTTAAAACAAACAAAAGTAGAGAATGTTTAAGCTTCAAAACAAAAAAAGAATCAGTCAAATCCATTAATTAGTTTTCGAAATATTTGAATTTAAAAAATGTCAATTTTTTAGGTGTCCGGAATTTAGTGCGCTGCAATGTATATATACTACGATAGAGAAGACTTTTATAGCCTCGCACTCTTAAATTCCTCGCTGCTACGCAGCTCGGGATTTAAGGCTCTGCGATAAAAAATGTATTCTCTGCCTTGGTATATAATTACTATTTTTGCATATTTGCTTATGTGCTGATAACGTGCGGCGCACTAATTAATATTAATATTCAAGTTTTTTATTTTATAAAAGCTGTTATTTGTAAAAAAATCCGAATTTTGAAAGTAAATTGTACTATTTTTCAAACAGGATTATGATCAATTCGATATGGCCAATGAAGTTGACGAAATGGAAAAATTCTTAAAATTAGCGCCTGACGACGGCGCCCCAGTGGTCACCTCTAGCGCAGAAGTGAAATTGGGCAATGGTGATGCAAAAATGCCATCAAAAGAAGCCACTCCAGAACCTATTGAAGAAACGAATGAAGCTGAAGCTAAAAATCTAGACGACAATCACGAAGCTGAAGCTAATAATGTAGAAGAAACAAATAATGAGGAAAATACGGATGACAAAAAACTCGAAGAAAGTAAAGTTGATGAAAACCAAACTGATGAACAAAAACTGGAAAATGGTAAGGAAGAAACAAATGAAACTGAAACAGCAGAAACCGAAGATTGAGAGTATTTTTTAAAAGTCTAACATTGACAATATTTATTACAGTATAAGCTCTATAACGTGAACAATGCGTATATGTGAACACAGAATATTTTCTATTGACTTCTCTGTAATGTGAACATCAAAAACTCTTGTTAACGTGAGTTCACCTTAACGAGACTTTATGATAGTTTACATATATGCATGTTCACATTATCGAGCTTATACTGTATTTCATACTATGATGCACTGAACATATATTTATAATCATTTTAGGAACACCTATGTCATATTCATTTATTTAATTTATTCTAAAAATCGTGATAATTTATTGGTTTTTGATAATTTGAAGCTGAAATTTGGTTCAATGCAATATATGAAGGTTTTTAACATGTACCAAATTTTAAATTAAAAAAACGGTTTAACAGTTTCTTTAATATAATAAAAAAATATTTTCATATTGAATATGATAAATATATTTTATATGGAATGATTTCTATATATTAAAAAGTTATATAATAAAACCTATCTGCAGATCTGCAGTTATATTCGTTATATTATTAAGTATTATTTATATAAATATATGCTAAAAACTTGAGGTATTGGCGCTAATTTGCTTTCACTAGTGTATAGAAAAATCATAAATTTTTTTGATTTTTGGCACTGTAAAAATGAATGTTATATATTTTGGATATTGTAAATATAAATTTATGATATTAATTTAAATAAAACTTTTATCTAAAAATTATTCTTTTTGATTTATTTGAAAACTTTATAGATTTATAAAAAGCCTGTTTTTCTTTTTGTTTTAAACAACTTTTTGCTTAGTTGTTAAAAAAAAGTTTTATAAAAACGCGTTTTCTAATATTTTAAAAGTTATCAGCAGTATTCGGCGAATTTCCAGTACTCGCATAGGCGCCGCGTCGACGCGAGATTTTTAATATTTACATGTTTATTTCTTTTCATCTTTTTAATGATTTCATTTAAATGAGTAAGGTGGGAAAAAAGTTATCGATAAATAAAAATTAAAAACTTTCTATTCTTAAAAGATATAAATCGAATATCGAAAACCGATCTGTTTTTTCTTTGAAAAACACCGATATAAATACAAATCTATAGTTAATATGTATAGTCAATATTGTTGTGTGAATCAATTTAGTCGTCAAATGTTTCGATTTAGAGACTTATAAAAGTTTCCCTCATAATTCGGAAAAATTATTCCGTAAGCCTATGTTTCAGTGTTTATTTTTAACGTTGATGAGTCATAACTGAGTTTATGCCAACTACTGGATACCAGATAGATTCTATATATTGGTTACAATCACAGATTGTATGAGACCTGTGGTTTCAACTTATTGCAACGAAGCCGTCGATATTTTGAATCCAGGTTTTACTGTTCCCAGTCCTGTTAAGTGAAGTTGATTACAAATGTTGGCGAAACTGGATCAAAATTTATTCTTCTGTTTGCTACACTGTGTTTTGACATACGTAAATTATGGCTGCAGTATTAAATTTAAGTCGAATCGATATAAAATTGTTAAATAAACACTATAAACGAATTTATAGCTATAGAAATTTCACACATTTGCATGCCAAACGAAAACTTCTCGAAAAGTATGTACCTGTTGTATATCAAACACAAAATGTAAGTATTTACGTAATTTTGAGGTTATATATGGTTGTCAAATCAAAATATTGAATTTTTTTATGCAAAAGGAACAATAATTTTGCATAACTTGTTAAATAATACAACGTATTTATAAGAATAATACATCTCTAACATATTTCCAGTCAAGTTCAAATCCTAAGGATTTTGAAACAAAATCAACCAAAGTTAGTGGAGGTATTTTAGCAAAGGCTTTACGAAAAATTAAGATAACTGCCCCAAAGAGTCAGCCGGCTAGAGGATGTTTTCACCCAGGAGCTTCTGCTATGAGCGGGGAAACAATGCCATTAAATGTAAAGACAGTAACGGGGCCTCAAATGGTAAGTTTTCTTTCAAATATAGAAAAAAGGTCAGACACAACAAGTTTTTAGAAAAAACATCCTTAATTAAACTTTGTTTTATTCATTCTATGAACTTTCATTAAATTTCATGAAAACTACATGTTTTCTCATAAGGAAACATTTTTTTTTTAATTTGTAAATTCCAAGGGGTAAACCACAGAGGAATTCAGGTATACAAATTGGAGGTAATCTAGAGGAAATCTTTGAAGGTTACGAGATAATCTAAAGGAAATCCTCAAAGATTTCCTACTTTTCAGAGGAGATCTTAGAACCTCGAGGTAATCTGGAGCAAATCTTTGAAGATTTCCTCCTAAAGGGAATTCAGGTGTACAAAAGTTTGTCAGTGGTTTACCCCTAGGTAAATTCCTAATGAATAACTTTATTAAAGTTTCATATGGACTTTCACAAGATTTAATAAGGTTTTAGAATTTCTATATGAAAATTTATATTTTAAAAGTTCGATTTTCTAATAGGGAAGACTAAATTTTTTATTAACTAACAAAATGTTTCAAAAAATAAAAATGCAGTCTCTAAAATACAGAATACTAGGAAATATTTGTACACAGACTTCCGAGATTTTTGACATAAAAATCAGATTTTATGTAAGATTTCTAAAAAAAATCTTAAAATTTACTGAGATATATGAGATTTCTAAATGATTTTTGAAAGACTTCTAAAAATTGGTACTGGGACTTCCCATACTGGGACTTCCCATACTGGTTCACTCCTCAGGAAATGTTCAAGTTTGACCCCCCCCCATGTAACGCGGCGTAACATTTTCAAGACCCCCCTCCCTCCCATTTGTTAAGTAACATTTTTTTTTACAAAAAGTAATGAAATTGAAAGGAAATGTTGCTTTAAGGTTTAAACCGGTTTTTAACCAGTTATTGCTTCTGTGTTTTAACCAAAAACCGGTCTGAGGTAATTTCCGCAACCGGTTAACTGAAAACCGGTTATTGCCTATGGTTTTCCATGTCTAATTTTTTTTGTTTAGAGGATTTAGTGTACGCCGTTTGCAATAAAATTTGCAACGAATCCGTATCTTAGGCCTAGATCATTGTTAAAAACGTGATCCAATAAACATTTTATAAGGTTATAACTTTTTAAGTGTTTTGTAACCTTTTTACGTACACCCCCCCTCTGTAACGTGGCATAACGTTTTCGAGCTATAATTACTTGGTACTACAAATTTTAAATATTTACACCTGACTCTAAACAGGTTAATGAAAATGTTTGAATGTGTCACATATGGTTGAATCTACCCTTTCCTCTATGCCGCCATTTTTTTATAAATTTATTCTCTAGGTTCAAGCAATGTTACAGTACATTTGGCCAAAAGATGACAAAACGATAAGAGACAGAGTAACATTAGCTTTATCATTATTAGTGGGTGCCAAACTTTTAAATGTATCTGTTCCTTTTATTTTTAAATATGCTATAGACTATTTAAATGTTTCAAATACTCTGAACATGGATTCTGCTCCAGAAACTGTTACCACTGTCCTAACCAGTATTCTATTGGGCTGTAAGTATTTTACTTATTATTATTTTTTAAATTTTAGCATGTGTTTTGTATTGTATTAAAAACTTAATATATACAGATCTATAATTAGTAAGAATTAGAATTAAGAATCCCGTCAAAAATATTTGGTTTTTACCAACAAAAAAAAAATCAGACAAAACTTTGGATAAGGAACTTGTGTTCCAAATTTGAAGTCATTAGGTCAAAGTATTCTTAAGTTACAGTGATCACTTATGTCCCAAACTTAAAGTTGTCAGGTAAAATCGTTCTTGAGTTACACTGCCGCCCTATAAAAGACCTCCATATTTACATTTGTAGCATACCAGCGTTTTCAAAATATTACACCGAGTTGACGTGAAAACGTTGCTATGTGTCAAATGGGGATACGGGGGTCTTTTATAGCCGGCAGTACAGTTGTCACATATGTTCCAAATTTAAAGTCTAGGTCAAAGTTTTCTTGGATACAAATGTAAACACATGAAAATATAAGAAACTTTGAAAATGTCCATCTGTCTGTCTGTCTTATGTCACGTTTTTTGTAGACACGATACGATAACTCAAGAACGAATAATCCGATCGATCGAAAGTTTTATAAGGAGATTATTGTTTTTTTACTTTTCGTGTTTAAAAAAAAGATCTTTTGACAAAAAATGTATTTTTTTTTGAATTTTTTTTTAAGTATTTGAAAATTGCAATATACGGTTTACTGTGAATTGTATATAATGGAATGCGTAGCATTACATATCTTCACGGCTTGTTTTTAGATGGCATTGCAAGGGCAGGTGCCGCTGGTTTTAATGAACTAAGAAATGCTGTTTTTGCAAAAGTGGCGCAACATTCGATAAGAAAAATAGCGAAAAATGTTTTTCTTCATCTGCACAACTTAGACCTTTCATTCCATTTAAGTAGACAAACAGGGGCCCTGTCTAAAACAATAGATAGGGGTTCCAGAGGCATTAATTTTGTGCTGTCTGCAATGGTTTTCAATGTTGTCCCTACTGTTTTTGAATTGGCGCTGGTATCTTCGATTTTGGGGATTAAATGTGGAGCAGCCTTTGCAGGTACGCAAATGTAGGTTTTATGCAAGGTTTTATGTTTACATGCTTAAAATATACTACACTATAGTATATTCAACTTTAACATGAAGTAGAAGTAAATAAAAGAATCGCGCATGCTGCAGCTGGCGCGTGGTTTCATTGGTTAAAACACTCGAATGTTGCGAGAGTAGGGATGTAGAAAATTAAACAGGTCAGTATGTGAGCACTTGCGGAGAAGCGTGCAATGCATTGCAATGGACCATTATATAGAAATATTTTGTTTTGAGTCCTACCCTGTCACTAAATCCGTTGTTGTCACGTGCGTTTGTTTACACTTATTTCATTTTGAAGTTGAATATAATATATTCCAAATTTCGCAATAACAATTGATTCATTATTTTGTAAGAGATCTGTGAAGTAAGAGGCATCTACTTAAAAATTGGACTGTATGTTAACATACAGCGTTTGTAACTTGACTGATTGTTGCTTTTTTGTAATAAATGTACATTTTTAAAAAGTATTTTTTATAAATTTTGCTTATTTATATACCCAATTTTTAGTTAAAATTTCTTAGAGATTGTTTTTTTTTTCAGCAATTTCTATGGGCTGTGTTGGTGTATACAGTGCGTACACACTAAGTGTTACACAGTGGAGAACAAAATATAGAGTTTATATGAACCAGGCGGAAAATGAGGCTGGAAATAAGGCTATAGATTCGTTGATAAATTACGAAACTGTCAAGGTAAAAAAATCTTTTTTTAGCCAGGCGCGTAGATAAGGGGGGTAGAGGGGGCATTTACTAGGGACACTAGTCCAAAAGTCCAAACGGGAAGCGTCAATTAACAAAAGAAAATTGGTTGCCATGTAGAGTTTTTTCACGGATTTTACTGCCCATCCTAAACTTATATATTAGAAAAATCGAGCCTTGCTAACTTAAGGCCTAGATCTAGTGTCCCTAGTATTTACTCCCCAAGAATCTTTATTTGCTATATTTTTTTGTTATTTTGAATAACAAATTTAAAAACTAAAATAATATTGGTTTAAAATAAAAGCAGTTTTATCAATTTGTAGTTATTCAATTATCATAAGTAGACTTTTTAGTAAAAATGTTTTTTCAATATTTGCAATTTTGGCGAATGCGTCACTTGAGATGCATGAGTGACGGTCGCAAAAAAAATAAAAATCCTTTTCGATTTTTACTTTTTGAGCGAAAACCGACAAAGCTAGACGTTTTTAACTGAAACATTGTCAAAGTACTTTTTTGCAAGAAATCTAAAACAGTCATCATATTTACCATGGTATTTTAGATGCAAGAGTTAAAACACTTAACCATGGGCGGATTTATGGGGGGGGGCCACGCCCCTCTCCAGCGAGATATATAAGCATAGAAATACCTTCAAAATTATATTTTTGGTGCGCATTTTTTTCCTTATGGATGCCCCCCCCCTTAAAATGAAATAAATCCGCCCCTGCACTTAACTCCGTTTATTCTTATGGGCGCCATTTTGAATTTTTACATTTTTGCATACAGTTTTTTTTCTCATTACGATGATGTATCACACGAGATGATCAAGTTTTACATTTTGAGCGAAATTAAAAAAATAGTTATGGTACTAGTGGGTAAAGTAAGATATTGCCCATGAGAAAATTAACCTAACCGAGGCGTCAGCCAAGCAGGTTAATTTTCGAGAGGGCAATATCGGTTTACCCATGAGTGCCATACAAGGTTTTATCCAATAAATAGCTTAGGAATTCATATTTTTATTAAAAATTTTAATGACATTTACAAGAAAATAATTTGACAAGTGACAGTTGAGTGGGTAAAATAAATAATTATCCACTCAATAAAGTAAAAGCCACGCGGGGGTTATTATTGAGTTTATCTATTTAAAATAAAGCTGGTAATTGTCTTATTATCTGTATGTATTGGATACAAATATTTTTGCGCAGTCTTACATCTAAAATTCCATGAAAAAATGTGATAACAGATTTAAAAACCCATACTTGAGATATAAAAACGGCACCCTACATATTGTTGATTTTAAATTTAAGATTATTATTATTTAATTTTTTTCAGTATTTTAACAATGAGGAGTTTGAGGCCACCAGGTATAATAACGTTTTAAAAAAATATGAAGCTGCCAGTTTGAAAACTAGTTCAAGCCTGGCACTGTTAAATTTTGGTCAAAATGCAATTTTTAGCACAGCTTTGAGTGGAATTATGATTTTGGCAGCTAATGAAATCGTCAAAGGTAATAGCCATTTTTATAACAAATCGCGAAATTAATCTTTTATGAGCGAGACAAATCCAGGTTTAACAACACGAGTATGTAAAACACAAATTCGCGGTTATTACGTACAATATTTTTTCTACAAACCTAATAATATGAATATAATTATAAAAAATTGCTTTTATGTGCTAGATATTTTTTTGGGCATCAGCGCGTAAAAAATACATTGTTATGATGCGTAAAATTTTACATATTGTAAAATGATTTAAGTATAATTTTATTTTATTGCATGCACTAACTTATAGGTAATAATAGTGTTATCGTATACGTTCGGGCAATATCGTTGACCTTACATCTCATATGTTAATGTATAGCTTATAGGGGGGATTCAGATGTTCTTGTTAGAGCCACACTTTAGTAACACATGAGTCTTGTTACCTCATTAGGTCTTAATTTATTGTTTTTTAAGGAGTATAAAAAGGGGTCCTGAAAAGTATTTCTTCTTGTTAATTAAAACAGTTAAAGTAATGATGTCCTCCTGTTAAGAATAATTTAAATAGTTATTCTTTAATTAAAAATATTTTTAATATTTTCTTTATTGAACTTTGAAAATTTTTGGGACTTATTACTTCAATATTAGGAATAATAACTTGATTTTGGATACTTATAAATATTAGAAGTCCCCTGGTATTTATTCACTATAGTGTCTATAGTGTCTATAGTGTCTATAGTGTCTATAGACACTACATTTTCACTTTAACTGTTTTAATTAACAAGAAGAAATACTTTTCAGGACTGATCCCTATCTAAAATTTGGACCCCTTTTTATACTCTTTAAAAAACAATAAATTAAAATAAGACATAATGAGGTCACGAGACTCACGTGTTACTAAGGTGTGGCTCTAACAAGAACATCTGAATTCCCCTTATAAGCCATAAATTAACATACGACATGTAACAATATTGCCCGAAAGTAAAAAAGAACGCTAGCCAATATATAACCTATACGGTATTAACATAAACTTATACTTAAAATATATTACAATATGTAAAAGAGCTTAGCAGGGTAAGCAGGTAAAAAGTGCCCCAGCCCGATTTGAGCTGAGTATTTGTGCAAAAGTTAGCTCCCATAGAGGTCAGTTGATTCCCAGATTTTCAGCCCCCAACGACCCCCAGGGGGGTCAGAATTAATTTTTTTAGTTCGACATGAATAATTTTTTTCTCCGGTCCTGCTGATCCGATTGACTTCAAATTTGGAACACATAATAAGGACTATAGGGATAGTCTAAAAAAAAATATTGTCGATTTGCGACTATTCTAACCTATAAAAAAAATCACTTGTATTTTTTGAAGGGCCGAAAAGGCCCATTTTTGGCCGAACACACCCGCCATTTTTTTTTATGTTATGTATTCGTATTCTATCTAAAACATATCAAAAATTTAATTTTTTCCATGTGGTAGAACAGTGTCAAAAAAAATAAAAACTGCGTCAGGTACGCATTTGTAGTAGTATAGAATTAAGAATATTATTTGGAATAATCGAATTTTTATTTAATATAAATAGGTCCAAAAGAAAATATTGAAAATAAATAACAAAAAATGTTTATTCTAAGAAACCAAGCAAAATTAAAATCATAGTCAATTGAGGATCATAAAAATTAAAGTGTAAAGTATATACAGGGTGTATTTGAAATAGCGTAGGAAATTTTAACAGGTGATTCTACATGATAAAATATGACAAAAAGTTCCTATAAATATATGTCTAAGAATGCGTCATAAGGGAGCTACGCCCCTTTGAAATTGGCTAAAAAAATCGGTTTTTATTTAATAACTCAGGAAACCTTTGAGATATATCAACGAGGTTTTGCACGTCAACTAATCTTACCAAGGCCCGTTTTTATGTGTTATTTTCATGTACTTATTTCAGCCAGGGGTGTGCGAAACGGGGGGGACTTATCAGTTTTTTGTCCCAAACTTTTTTCTGTGTAACTTTTTTGCAATTTAATTTTTGAAATATGATTCCTCAGGTCAAAATACATAAAAAAGGTACTCTTGTTGTAATACTGTAGGATTAACCGTTTTCGAGAAAAATTCATTTCAAGGTGAAATTCCACGGTTCGAGGACGAAAAATTAAATACTAAAATGTTGAAAACCAAAATTTTAATGATGCAGGGCGAATGTACATTAAAAACTAAGAAAAAACCCTCATATACAGGTACTTCCAAAAATCAATCCTAATGGAGCTATGGTCTCCTAAATATGCACAATTTTTAAAGGGCTATGGTAGCTTTAAAAGCGTTTTTTCAACCTACATGTATGGAAACTTTTTTCCTTAGTTTTTGATGTAGAATAACATTGCATCATTAAAATTTTGGTTTTCGACATTTTAGTATTTAATTTTTCGTCCTCGAACCGTGAAATTTCACCTTCAAATGAACTTTTCTCGAAAACGGTTAATCCTACAGTATTACAACAAGAGTACCTTTTTATGTATTTTGACCTAAGAAATCATATTTCAAAAATAGAATTGCAAAAAAGTTACACAGAAAAAAGTTTGGGACAAAAAACTGATAAGGTTTCGCACACCCCTGGTTTAAATAAGTACGTGAAAATGACATACAAAGATGGGCCTTATTAGGATTAATTCACGTGCAAAACCTCGCTAATATATCTCAAAGCGTTCCTGAGTTATTAAATAAAAACCGATTTTTTTTAGCCAATTTCAAAGGGGCGTAGCTCCCTTATGACGCATTCTTAGACATATATTTATAGGAACTTTTTGCCATATTTTATCATGTAGAATCACCTGTTAAAATTTCCTACACTATTTCAAATACACCCTGTATATACTTTATACTTTAATTTTTATGATCAATTGACTGTGATTTTAATTTTGCTTGGTTTCTTAGAATAAACATTTTTTGTTATTTATTTTCAATATTTACTTTTGGACCTATTTATATTAAATAAAAATTCGATTATTCCAAATAATATTCTTAATTCTATACTACTACAAATGCGTACCTGACGCAGTTTTTATTTTTTTTGACACTGTTCTACCACATGAAAAAAATTAAATTTTTGATATGTTTTAGATCGAATACGAATACATAACATAAAAAAAAATGGCGGGTGTGTTCGGCCAAAAATGGGCCTTTTCGGCCCTTCAAAAAATACAAGTGATTTTTTTTATAGGTTATAATAGTCGCAAATCGACAATATTTTTTTTGTAGACTATCCCTATAGTCCTTATTATGTGTTCCAAATTTGAAGTCAATCGGATCAGCAGGACCGGAGAAAAAAATGATTCATGTCGAACTAAAAAAATTAATTCTGACCCCCCTG
This sequence comes from Brachypterus glaber, assembly GCA_958510825.1. Taxonomy (NCBI): domain Eukaryota; kingdom Metazoa; phylum Arthropoda; class Insecta; order Coleoptera; family Kateretidae; genus Brachypterus; species Brachypterus glaber. Next base: position 57,353,539 of record OY294046.1, on the reverse strand, counting down.
GGGGTCGTTGGTGGCTGAAAATCTGGGAATTAACTGACCTCTATGGGAGCTAACTTTGCACAAATACTCAGCTCAAATCGGGCTGGGGCACTTTTTACTTGCTTACCCTGCTAAGCTCTTTTACGCATCATAACATGTTTAAAGCTCTTTTTCTCAAAACATCTCATTTCGAAATCCTGGATATTTTGCGGGTTTCAAAAAATTCTCTAAGCAAAAAACCGGTTAAAAAATAATGTTACTTTTAGGGTTTTTTTTTTCTTAAAAGAATTATAATTTAAAACTAAAATCTTAATCTAACTTTTCATGATGTTTTAAGAAAAAAAACATATTTTTTAAAAAAAGTCCAAACGAAAAAAAACATATTTTTTAGGTAATATGACTGTAGGAGATTTAGTCATGGTCAATGGTCTTTTATTCCAACTTTCAATACCTCTAGGTTTTTTGGGCAGTGTATACAGGGAGGTTAGGCAAGCTCTGATTGATATGCAGACTATGTTTACTCTTATGACTATGGATAGTAAAGTTAAGGTAAGCTATTTATTTATAACAAAAATAAATAAGTCAAAAAATATTTTTACTTTTTCCAACAATTTATTTTTTCATACTTCTACTTACCACTATTCGATTTTTGCCAAAAATAATCTTAGCTGGTAAGGGAACGTTCAAGTATTAAGTAACGCAAATTTTGATCATTTTGGACTTTTTCGGCACATTTTTGGCACGAAAACTTTATTTTCACTGCACTGTGAAGGGGTTAATGGGTTAAAGCGTTGTTGTAACTCAACAGTCCTTAAAGATTTGACCGATTTTTTTGCGTTTTTGCATATAAAACATAGAGAAAGTTAACAAATGAAGTTTTTTCTGTTTTAGAATAAAATTGAGGCACCGTTTCTGCATGTTGATTCAAAAACATCAAACATAAAATTCGAAAATGTTTCGTTTGAATACGGTCCTGGGAAGAAAATACTTTCCAATCTTAATTTTGACATTTCTCCGGGGAAAAAAGTTGCTATTGTCGGTGGATCCGGCTCTGGGTATGTATAAAAAAACGATTTTTTATAATTACTAAAATAAACTAAATTTCATAACTAAACCACATTTCTAAAAGACAGATGGATTTTACTTTTCCGTTTACCGTTCTACCGTCACTCAATCATTTTTAGATATATTTGTAACCTGTGAGCTCTTTCGCGGAAAGACTGCGAAAAACGAAAAAAATAAATAAATAAATTTTCAAAAAAAGTTTTTTTTTAAACAAGATCTTAACAAAAACGAAAAAAAAAAATCAAAAAAACAAAAAATATATATATATATATATATATATATATATATATATATATATATATATATACAGCCTGTTCCAGAACTCGCGTACCGAAATTTAAGAGGTGATTCTACATCCAAAAATATGAAAAAAAGTTTCTATAAAGGTTGGTCCGGAAATGAGCCCTAAGGTAGCTACGGCCCTTCGAAGATGACGTATTGAATGGGGAACAAAAAAAAGCACCAATAAAATTTTAATGCTGCAGGGTGATTCTTTATTTCAAACTGAGCAAAAAAGTATACACCAAAACACCTAAATTTAATATTAAAGGAGTAATAGCCTTTTAAAAAGTAACGTTTTTGGTGGCACAAAATGTTACTTCCTCTTAATTGCATTTTTTTTTTTGATAACGGTTGCTCCTACAGTGTTACACTATATGATATTTTATATGTATTTTTACTCTAGAAATCTATATTTTTTACAACAAATCCAAAAAACATACACATAGAAAAGTTTGGGGCAAAAATGTTTTAAGCCTCATATATTTTGTCCGTCTGGGCACGCCTCTGGATAAATTAAAAAAATAAATTAACATAAACTTATTGCCCTTATTAATACTAGTATACATGCAAAAGCTCGCCGCTCTAGCTTAAACGGTATCCGAGTTATTAATTAAAAACCTTATTTTTATTACAATTTTAAAGGGCCCTAGATCCCTTAGGGCTCATTTCCGGACCAACCTTTATAGGAACTTTTTTTATATTTTTGGATCTAGAATCACCTCTTAAATTTTGGCATGCCAGTTATGGATCACCCTGTATTTTTTATTTAAGAAAAACAAATAATTTCAATTCTTTTTTTCAATTTTCTTTTTGCGAAGTTTTTGATTTTTTTTTTAATGATACTTTTTTCATTTTTTTTAAGTTTAACCCCCTATCACTTTTGTTTTTTGAGGATTACTTTTAATATTGGTAAAATTAATCCTTATAATAAAAGGAACTTTTCCTGAAAATCGGAATTTTCTTTTAACTTTTTTCGATTAATTTAAAAGTTAACCCCCCATAACTTTTTTTGTTTTGGGGGGATTATTTTCAAAATTGGTAAAATTCATCCTATAATAAAAGTATTTTTTCCTGAAAAAGTTACGTTAATCGGAATTTTCTTCCAGCTTTTTTCATTTTTTTAATAGTTTAACCCCCAATAACTTATTTTTTTTGGGGGGACTACTTTCAAAAACAATAGGAATCTTTTCCTTATATAACTTGATTTTTCCTGAAAATTTCAAGTCAATCGGGGTATTCGTTCTTGAGTTATCGTGTCTACAAAAATCGTGACATCGGACAAACAGACGAACGGCCAGACAGACAAAAAAAAACGAAAATTTCTTATGTTTTCATGAAACAAATTTCTATCCAAGAATTTTTTGTCTAGAACGATTTTTGAAAATTATGGAAAATTCGAAAATAATATTATTCTAGCCCAGGCGCTGTGAATAATATAATAATAGCCCGTCTATATTGTTTGAATTTTATTTTAGAAAATCCACTTTGGTAAGACTTTTATATCGTTTCTACGAACCAACTCAGGGCCGTATTTTGATCGGCGGCCAGGACATCAGAGACGTAGATTTGGAAAGTTTAAGACGTTCGATCTCAATAGTGCCCCAAGATTCGGTACTATTTCACGATACAATCCAACATAACCTGCATTACGGTAATCTCAGGGCTACAAACGAAGAAATTATCACCGCGGCGAAAATGGCGGAAATTCACGATTCCATAGTAACCTGGCCCTTAGCTTATCAGACTCAAGTGGGAGAAAGGGGACTTAAGTTATCAGGAGGCGAGAAACAGCGAGTTTCCATTGCAAGAGCGATTTTGAAAAACTCGCCGATTTTGATTTTTGATGAGGCTACAAGTTCTTTGGATTCCATCACAGAACACGTAAGTACATAGTCTGGCAGCAGTTGTATTTTTTTACAGCTGCTGCGTCGACCCCAAAAACTCCTATATACCAATTTTGACGAAAATATTGAAAATATTTAAAATTATTTACCCCCTCACCCCTGCGGGGGTGAAGTTAGAAAAATTTTATTATCAGATTCAATTTCAGCAATCTTAAAAACCCCTATATAGAAATTTTCAAATTTTTCTGAAAAAAAAATTATTTTTCCCCATTTGCCCCCCTTGCCGCACCCCAATGTTCACCAGAAACAATCCCGAGTGAAAACTTTTGATACAATCCCGAGTGAAAACTTTTGGTAAAATACCTGTATGCCAAATTTCAAGTATCTAGCTTAAAGTGTTCTCAAGTTATCGTGCTTACAAGATTTCGCGGAGAGAACGATCGACCCATCGACAATTTTTTTTTTCGCTTGAAATTGATTTATATCGACATAAAACATTATAAAACGCAAAAATACGCAAAAAATATTTTTTAAAATTTTTGCACGAATACAAGGCTTTCCAAAATTTTCAAAATGCGAAAGCAAAACAACGGAATACTTGAGATTATAATAACAAAAACATATATTTGTCTCAGTTGAGCAAGAGGACTTTTTTCAAAAAAAAAAAAAAATCAAAATTTTTAATTTTTTTTTATTTTTCTTTTTTTTAAAGTTTAACCCCTATAACTTTTTTGCTTTTGGGGGGTAACTTTGGAAAATAGGGATCTTCCCCTCGCTCGGATTATTGGACGGAGAGAGGGACATTTTTAAAGTTTCTTATTTTTTCATGAAACACATTTGTATCCAATATTTTTTTGTTTAGGACGTTTTTTGGCGATTTTGGGAAATTCGAACTACCGTATAATACTATTCTAGCGCTACGCGCTGTGAATAGTATGATAATAAAACCAGAAACTATTTTTTACAAAAACAAAAACAGAAATTCGTACTTTAGCCATACACTTACAATCCCCGTCGAGATATTTATATAAACTAGATCGTTTCCACAGACGGGAAAATTTCCTTAAGTTTTTTTTAAGCAAAAAAATTGTATCTTTATGTCAATCACTATACATTCTCTTTAGGAGAAAGCAGAACCAGATTTAATTAACTTGCGATACCAAGGCAATAGATAACATCCCCCCCTCTTAACAGAAATTGATAACCAAAAAAACAAAAAAAAGACACCTACTCTGCCCTTCTAAGACCAGTTTTCCTATCTACAAAAATTCACTTTTTGAGATAAGCGCACCATTGTATTGCTTTACACTAGCCCCATGTGCCTACTAAAAAGAAATGTCCTATCTATAACCCAAATCCTAAAAATTAGCCTAAGATGTTTGTCCTAACTAGTCTTTACTAAAATTAGTCCGTAAGCCTATGTTTCTGTGTTTATTTTCAACGTTGATAAGTCATAGCTGAGTTTATTCAGATTACTTCTCATGAGCAAACTTTAACTTGGACATCTTACTTGATGTCTAAAACATGCCACTGCCTAAAATATTCCCCCCTAAGCAGTTGCCTAAGTTTGCCTTATGGAAAATCTGGCCCTCGTAAAAAGTAAAAATCAACATATTACATTTAAATCCTGTTTGGGACAAAAACGTACTTAAATAGTGTAATTTTATTTGCAGAATATTTTGCAAGCCTTGCGCAGAGCGACAGAGGGCCGTACAAGTATATGTATAGCTCACAGACTAAGTACCATAATGGACGCTGACGAAATTTTCGTACTAGAAAATGGCAAAGTCTCGGAATGTGGGACTCATGGTAATCTAATAAACAACCCAAATTCTTTATACAGCAAATTATGGAACGCACAAAATGTTAATTCTACAAGTAACCCTAAAACAGTGTAGCAATAAGGTGAAATATATTTTGTATACTTATATATAAGTAGAAAACGTGGCTGTTTTTAAAATATTTTAAGTTCAAATTATACATACATAGTTATTTGTACAAAGTATATATGCTTCACTGTATTTGATCATATAGCATTAATTTTTTTTTGGGCTGCTGTATAATATCACGGTTCGCCGTTACTCACTTTTAGTTCTACATTAAAAAAAAATAAGTTTTGTTGTACAGTTTGTTTACCTATAAAGTAAATATCAATTTAAAATTTAAAACAAAATCAAAAAATCCATCGGGCGAAACGTTTTTTAATCGCAAATAAGGGTCCCGTGACCTCCTTAACTTTTTAATAAATCGGTTAATTTGAACAAACATTTCTTGTTTATTAATTGAAAATTAAAGACGGTTTAATCTAAAAAAAATTAATTTGTATTTAATACAAAAAGTTAAAAAAAAATAAAAATTACATTTTTTTAATTATTGTAATTTTTAAAATTTTTCCAAATATATTTTTGTTTTTAGTTTTTTATTTAACCATCTTTTGTTTCAATTCTTAGGTAAGAGAATTTAACTTTTGTTTAAATTGACCTATTTATTTAAAAGTTATGGAGGTCACTTGGCCCTTTTTGGCGATTGAAAAACGTTTCGACCGATAGATTATTTTATTTTTGGTTTCAAATCGATATTTACATTACAAGCAACGAACTAATAACTCTTCTATCTAGAATACGCATACCGTTAATATAAAGTATCGCCAACATCTCGGTTTGTTTGTAAACAAATAGTAGGTATATTCAGGCCTAAACAATAACAGTTACCAGTAACTGTTATTGTTGTCTCTGAACAAAGCTGTGCGAGTAAGACAGAAAAATGTATATGTTGGCTACGTTTTTGTCAGTTTTTACAAATGAAATGCCTATTTTAGGGGAACGTTCAAGTATTACGTAACGCAAATTGTACCAAAATTCATACACTTTATACCCCGTTTCTCGCGTTATTAAAGGCTGAACAGATTTCATGTTTTGGCTACCCCCCCAAATAGGGGGTGTGTTAGGGAGCGTAGCCAAAATATAAAATCTCTACAGCCTTTAATAACGCGGGAACCAGGGTATGAAGTGTATGAATTTTGGTACAATTTGTGTTACGTAATACTTGAACGTTCCCTAGAGAGAAAAGTTATTAGTTCGTTGATTACAAGTGAACAAATTATACAACAAAAATGAGTTTTCCAGTCCAACTAAAATTTAATAACGGCGAACCGTGTTACGTATATTCTATAGAATATAGATCTATATTATATAGTTAGTCTATAAATGGTTTTAAAGTTTAAAATGGATAAATAATAAACACATTGGTTAATGAATATATTAGACAATTACTATTTGGCGTATATTAGCCTTATCAGTACTATATCACCAACTTTATGGTGTCACGGCTTGCCTAAAAAAAAAAAAATAATGAAAAGTCAAACCACCCCGGATTTTTTGATTTAAGGTTGTTTTGGGACATTACTAAACAGTTTTTGACAAAAACTGAAATCGCTCACGAAGCCGTTTTTAAATAAAGTCATTATTCTTCTTCAAGTCATCGCAATACGGAGTTTTTTCTATAACACACCCTATAGCAGCATAGGTACTACCCATGATACTCAATATAATCAGGACCATTTACACGCCTACTTTGTTAATGTCCAAAATTAAGGTCGTCTTATTTTGGACATTAATAAAGTAGGCGTGTGAATGGTCGTGATTACATTGAGTATCATGGGTAGTCCCTATGCTATAGGGTGTGTCATAGAAAAAACTCCGTATTGTGATGTCAGGAAAAACTTGAAGAAGAAGAATGACTTTATTTAAAAACGGCTTCGTAAGCGATTTCAATTTTTGTCAAAAACTGTTTGGAAATGTCTCAAAAAACAACCTAAAATTAAAAAATCCGGGGTGGTTTGACTTTCAATTTAACTTTTTTAAGGCTAGCCGTGGGGTATAAAGAGCTGATAATACTCAATAAATTCTAACCATACATTTTTCTATGATTTCAATAAAAATTTAGTTATTTAATTAAAACTATTTTTTTTTTGTAAAAGGGACAGATAAGAGTTTTGAATTTTGGTTTCTTGTAAAACTAAATAACATTGTGTAGCATTAATTTCGTTATTTTTAATACTGCAGGCATAATATAGTTTATTTATTTATGTACATATTGTATAATAATTGTAAAATAAATAAACTCATTTTATTTTAAACAAGTAGTTTATCCAGAAAAAAATAGTGTACATTTTTTTCAGTGTAGTTGGTTCATTTTGTAATGTGAACCTACCTTTATAAAATCCTAAATAGTCCTAGAAAAATTACCAACTGTTGATACTGTTGTCATGACAACCATATTCTTGTATACAAACAATGATGAATGATGTCACCATTGCAGATGTCAATCTTTTGACATACTTTTTACGTTTTTTATCTGATTTCTACAATAAATTATTTAATAAAAACAATATAGTAAAATGGCTAGCTGTGCTAGCTCTGCATCGACAGGAAAAATACCTTTAGAAAATAATAGGCAAGTATTTTTTAGTTTTTTTTTTTCGAGGGTGTTTGGACTTTTTGAAGAAAAAAGTGTATAATAGTGAAATAGTAGATATTCTTGTCCATGAGGATCAAACAAGTGTTAAAAAATCGTCGCATAAATTAACCCCTCAGTTTCTTTTCTTAACAAAAATGTGTGATTTTTTTTAGAAGTAAAAGTTGTGAGACTACATGCACATCAAATTCAAGTTGTATACTGAAAAAAAGAAAGCAAATTCTTCCTTATAGTATAAAACAGAATTCTGCGCCGAAAGTTTCTACAAATGCAGTGCGGCAAAGAATTATGTCCGCAAAATTGCTGAAATTGCGATCAATTCAGTCCCAGTTAAATGATGCGAATTTTCATGTATCGGAATTAACAAGGGAAAATCAAGCTTTAAAACGACTGCAAAAACTACAGGATAAAGCTTTAACAAAGTAAGTACTCAAAAAATGTTATAGTACAGTTGTGGCATTAAATATCGGGACAACCTATAAAAAAATCGTGTCATTTTTATATTTTTTTCATGGGATTATTTTAAAAATTAAAAACTAGGTTACTTCGTTTGGACATAACTGAATTATTTAGTAAGTTTACTGTCAAAAAATATTAAATTAATAAATCAATGTTTATTGATAAATTTTACACAAATGTTATATTTAAATAATAATAAAATTGATAATCTTTGGTTCAAAATTGTACTATATAGGTAAAGAATATGTGTTTAATATTCATTAAAAAAACGCACACCTAATTTTACTCTTCAGAACAGCTAAAAACTCGCAAGGTCTTATAAATTTTCTACTTCAAATGGATTTGAGTTTAAGAGATCATTATTGAAGAGCCGCACTGAGGTAAGCGAAAAACAATTTCTAGTATACGGCAACTGCACCTTGTTTTTTTCGGTTTTTCTTATATAATTAAAAATTGCAAAAGTCCAAACCATCCATTGTAGCTTTTGACCACCGATTATCCTTTTTCGGTTTGGTATAAGAACCTAAGTTTTTTTCAATAAAACATTTCTTAAGAAACAGATCTATTTCTTGAACTGTTTTCACTAAAATTGAACCTCATTCATATCTCCTAATACTAAGGACGACTGAGCATTTTTTCTCTTAAATTTCCACGATAAGTAAACTCATTTTAAATTAAAATAAAGATAAAAAACACTTTTTTTACTAACTACTCATATAACAGCAAAAAAATAAACAAACATTTGACATATTTTGACGTTTTTTAACAAATGACACAAGACCCACTATAATCTATGAAAAATTGTTTGTCCCGATATTTAATGCCACCACTGTACATACACACAGGGCCGGCCTTACCATTTCGGCGCCCTAAAGCAAGCGTCTGCATTGACGCCCTTTTGTGTGCTACTTTTTTTTGTGTTCAGTGTATACATTAGATATAACATGTACTATCCAATATGCAACAATAAACTTTTTATGTAAACTGATTGAAAAAAGTTAAGGATATTTTGGTTTCTCTGAGAAAAAATAATCGAAAAACAAAAAATTGCCCGCCGCTGTCTTATCTTTTTTTTTTTTTTTTTTAAGGGTTAAAAATTTATTATTCTTTCAATAAGTAACATATAACATAAAATATAAACATATAACATTTAAAAATAAAATAAAATAAAAGCAAATACAAAATATTATTATTATCTTGTTTAACTGTATTGAACATGTCTGGGACATGCTTGGTAGAGTAGTAATTGATCGTCAACCACATTTTCATGACGTACGGAAACTAGCAAGTTCTTCCATATTTATGGGATATCTTGGACCAAGATCAGTTAAATTGCTTAATCGTATGCCTCGGTGAGTTGAAGCGGTTATAGCCAGCAGAGGTACCTCTACGTAGAATTACTCGGTTTTAATTTTCAGTTTTTAAAAATAATTTCTCTTTGTTACATATTGTTAAATCCCGAATATAAATATTTTTGAATTGATTAAATTTATTTGTTTTTTAGAAATTATTAGATCTGTTTTTTTCCCAGAGAAGCACCATTCTTAACAATATCCTTAACTTTTTTAGAAATTATTAGATCTGTTTTTTTCCCAGAGAAGCACCATTCTTAACAATATCCTTAACTTTTTTCGATCAGTTTATATTTTTTAGGTTTGAAAATACAAAAGCCGACCTACCCAGATTAATTCACTTCATGAAGAGGAAATTAGAAGTTTAACTGAAAAAAATAAAATACTAAAAAAAAATCTGAAAGAAGTGTCCGATAATTTGAAACAAAAAGAAGACGAACTGATTTTAGTAAAAGACCACCTAAAACATTTAGAAAAATTGAACAAAAACAAACATTTAACAGAGAGAGAAAAACTAACTGAACAAGTGGACGATTTGAAGTTAAAGTTGGCGAAATCTGAAGGAGAAGTTTCTCTGTTGAACAGAAAACTTATGTTGGAATGTAAGAATTCGAAGCATAGACTAAACGGGGAAATTTTGAAAAATAAACAGGCTCAAAAGGATATGGTTAGAGCTATGAACGAAATTGAGCATTTGAGTAATCTTTTAGAGGTAAGAAAAATATGTACTGCTGCCAACAAAAGAATACTTTCCTCTAAAAAGTGATATTATATAAAATTATTGCTTTGACTTACACTTAAGCAAAAAAGTCGATCCACCTAAAAAATTACCATTTTTTAAATTCAATTATTTCGAAAACTACTTAATGGATTTGACTGATTCTTTTTTTGTTTTAAAGCTTACAATACAATACAATACAATATAAGTGATGCATGGTACTGCCTTTCAAATCACTGCGACCAATGAGATCTATTATATCAGTCCAAAAAATCTCCTTTGCAATTTAGTCCACATCAAACTTTAGGCATTCAAAGAAGCCTAAGAGTTTTTTGGGGGCTACTTGGGATATATCTGCAGGTCTTGGGTATACCTGCTCTAGATTTTGTAGCCTTTTGCGAGCAATGGCTTCGCAGAAGCACATAATGTGTTCGGCCGTTTCTGGTGCTTCTGAGCATAGACGGCAAATGTCGATTTCAGATTTTCCCATTTTAAGATGATATCTTAACGGGCAGTGTCCGGGTAACAGCCCTGTATAGGTCTTTAGGTCCACCTTGCTGAGATCGAGTAACTTTCTTGTTCGTTCAGGTTCATATTTTATGAATATTTTGGCCTGTCTTAAGTTTTGGTCTTTCCAATATCCAATAGTTTTGATTTTGGTTTCCCATTCCTTAATTGCCTCTACCTGATGGCTTTTGTTAAAGCCACAGAAAGGTTTAGGGCCAATAAATTGAGTGCATGCTTCCTCTCTCGCGAGAGAGTCCGCAGCCAAATTGCCTTCAACACCCTCGTGTCCTGGCACCCACATCAAGGAAACCTTGTTGGTTTCTGCCAGTTGTTTGAGGGTTTCGTAACATTCCCAGGCAAGCTTTGACCCAAATGTACATGAACTTAGTGCCTTTAAAGCTGCTTGGCTATCCGAGAATATGCATATTTTTTGCCCTCTTTTGCCCTTATTCAAGCATTCTTGAGCACAAATTTTTATGGCGTATGTTTCCGCATGGAAAATGGATGGAGTATCGATAGTTGGCATCTCGGCCCATGTATGCCCGCACCAACTCCTGACTCCATTTTGGACTCATCTGTATAGTAACAGATCGTCCCATTTTCCATTTTTGGTCCTCCTGATGTCCAAGTTCGGCGGTCCGTAATTACCACTTCAAACTTGCGATCGAAATCATACCGTAAGGTCATGATGTCGCTGGTTGTGGTCAGGTATCCTATGTTTATTTCACTTAGGATTTTGATGTGACCACTTAGGTTACCCAAGATTAGGTAGTTATTTCGCTGCAGTCTGACTGCGGCCATAGCAGCCTCTCTCTGTACATGAAGGTGCAAAGGGAGGAGATCTGATAGCGCTTCCAGTGCAGCAGTGGGGCATGTGTGCATTGCCCTTGTTTGTTTTAAAGCTTAAACATTCTCTACTTTTGTTTTTATTTAGAATAATTAAAAAAAGTACTTTTTTATTAACAGCAACAAAAAATGTACAACTATGTTTTTTGCCCCACCTTCTAGAGCTTGCATGGTACGCTACTGCAAGTGTTTATAAAATTGTTTAAGTTTCTCTTATTGCCGCAGTTTTAGTGAATATTTTCTTTTTTTATGTTTTTACTTCTGGTTTAGGAGATATCAGGATTTTCCTGATAATTGTCATTTTTTCAGTTATCATTCTAAATAAAACAAAAGTAGAAAATGTTTAAGCTTTAAAACAAAACAAAATAATAAAAAAAATCAGTCAAATCCATTAAGTAGTTTTCGAAATATTTGAATTTAAGAAGTGGCAATCTTTAGGTGGATCGATTTTTTTGCGCTCAAGTGTAGCATACCCTGATTTTTCGAAAAACAGACACATCTAGTTTTCGCGAAAATTAGGTTTTAGAGTCGAAAACGTGAAAAAAAAAATACTAGTGCCAACAATAGTATATTGTTTTACTAAGAGGAAAGGTAAAACTTTTTTTTACTAGTCTGTAGAATTAACGGACCAAGCGAAGCGGAGTCCGGAAACTACAGATGAGTAAAACAACACTTTTCCTCTGATTGAAACATACTATTTTTTCTTCAAGCGTCCTAAATATTATTTTTTATATTAATTTTTTAATTTAGTTTATTTAATAATAAAGTATGTTTTTTTTATTAAAATAGGCCAATAAAACACTTTTCGGAATAAACTTTCTTAGCCATTTTAAAAAATTTTCGTAGGCTGAATCGTACACCTCGAGATTTTGATGGTAACTTGTCCAATGTAGTATTTGCAATTTCTGTAGGTACAATCATTTATTCTTCTTGAATCATTTTTAATCAATTTTACACAACGTTTTTGCAAAGAATCTCGAGTCAACGACCTGTTTACATAGTAAACAAACAACTGTGTAGTATGGCTGTCATCAAAGTCAAAGAGTGCTGCCACCAGTGGCGGTTTTGCTATTTTTTTTTACGTCGTGTAACAATGAACTCATTTTTTTACTGTAAAAAAATAGATCACTTCTATCTAGTGTGTTCAGTTATAAAATATAAACATTTTAGTACGCTTGAAGAAAAAAGAATATTTTCCGGTGTGTCCAGGATCCAACTTGTTCATAAACTTTTCCGTACGGGAACATATTTTTTCACTATTAAACGTCGAGATACCTAAAAAAGCAATAAAAAAATTCACATTTTTTTTACTTAGGGGGAAATTTAAAATTATTTTATTTAAACTTCTCACTTTTTAAAAACCTTAAATCAGGAAAAAATGTAAGATTTTAAAAAAGATAAAATAAAAAATTATTATTTTAGGCAGCACAAATTCCAGTAAAACCTCCCCTAAGCAGAGGAGGTAATAAAATGCCAAACCGACAAACAATGTCGCTAATATGTTTGGACCAAACAGAAAAATTAAACCGTGATAAGGCCCCTGTAAGCGAAATTAAACTAGAACCAATCAAAATCAAACAAAATTGTGATATCGAAAAACCTAGTAGTTTATCAAAAATGCCCTCGGAAAATATAAAAAGCAGGTTATCAAGTGGTTCTTCACGAGATCTTGGCAAAAAATCCAGTTCTACTAATTTGTCAGAAAATTCTAGTGGCAGTAGCAAAAATGAAAGTCCTAGGAATTTAAACAAAACTGAGTTAACATTTAGTAAAGATAGAAGTAGTGGAAGTTTAGATAAAATTGAGTTAGCAGAAGTCAAAAGTAGTGAAACTCTTAATGGTGATACAAATCTTGATGGTGATAAGAAAATTAATACAGAATGTAAGTTTCAGCAGAAATATCACGTTATATCACTAGAGGGGGTAGGGGTCTTTACCTCGAAAAAGTTTACCTCGCAAGCAATTACCTAGAAAATTTTTACCTCGAAAAAATTACCTCGAACACCGTTACCTCGAAAAATTTTACCTCGAAAGCCCATTACCTCCCACGAAAATAACTTCGAAAGAACATTACGTCTAAAGAAAATACCTTGAACGGAAGCCCGCATAAAAAATTACATCTAAAATAAATAATTTTTTAAAAATTATAAAAAAAACAAACCAAACAAAATTGTTTTTAGAAAAAGAAGGGAAATTTAACATCAATAAACTTAGTTATTTAAAGCAATAATATTGATATATTATACAAAAAGAAAGTATTTGAAATCACAAATAATCAAAATGCTGTCAATAAATCTACAGCAACATTTTTTATAAAAAATAAATACATAATTAACAATAAAAGTTTTTCCTTTGCATATTTTCCAAATTTCCAAAAAAAACTTGTCTTTGTACACACGATCTTTATAAAACACAAAGTTTTTATACACCGCTAATTTATCTTTCGCGAACTCTCGATATAGGTTTAATCGATTTATTGTGAAATATTTACCAAAACTAAAAGCTAATAATTGCCCGTAAATTAAAATTTAATCAATAAATGATAAAATATGAGCAAAAAAACTACAATATACAATAATCAAAAAGAAACAGATAAAAAATAAAAAAAAGTCCTTTTCGAGGTAAAAGTAGTTCGAGGTAAAATCTTTCGAGGTAATGTACTTTCGAGGTAACAACATTTCGAGGTAATGTCCTTCCGAGGTAATTTTTTTCGAGGTAATGTCCTTTTGAGGTAATTTTTTTCGAGGTATTTTTTTCGAGGTATCTGCTTTCGAGGTAAAGACCGGCTCCCCACTAGAGGTAATGGAATTTTCGATATTTTTTTGGTTCTATAAAATTATTTTGTCCGAGCCCAAGACCCGGTGAGTTTTATTTACGTCCACCCCCAAAATTAATATCTTTATTCGATAAAAACGAAACTTGAGTGATTTATATAATTTTACATTGGCTATAAAATGGCGGATTTAATCCGCCGGAAGTGGCATAAATGTGTTTTTTTTAATGGAACACCCTGTAATTTTTTACTTGTTTGAATTATAATTCTATGTATAAAAAACAGATCATTTTTTTACTTTTTTTTCGTTTTTATTTTTATATTAAAAAACGAGATACACATAATTTACCTTGTTTTTACTTACTTAAGCTTAAAAAAATATAAAACGAATATTAAAATAAATATTTGATCAGTGACCGCGAAATAGAGCTAAAAAACGGTTTTTTGCCCTGAACTCCTATTTTTTTATTTCCATTATTTGTAGAGTATTTTTCCGATATTTTTTTTATACCAAATTTATGATTTACTTTGAAGATTAGGTAAGTAAAAAGAAGGTAAATTTTGTGTATCTCGTATTTAAATACATAAAAACGAAATCGAAAATGAAAAAAAAAAAATTAAAAAAAAAATCAGTTTTTATACATAGAATATTGGGATGAATTCAAAAATGTAAAAAAATACAGGGTCGTCCATTAAAATATATATATATATATATATATATATATATATATATATATATATATATATATATATATATATATATATTTATGCCACTTCCGGCGAAACCGGAATTGAAACAAAAAAATTAATACGCCATTTTATAGCCAATGAAAATCATATAGATCACCCTAGTTTCGTTTTTATCGAAT
>OY294046.1:57208008-57338169 GCA_958510825.1 Brachypterus glaber | reverse complement strand
AGAAAAATACAAAAAGTTTTTTTTTTTTTCAAAAAATATTAAAATTTGGAAAAAAGCAAACTTTAGATGCAATTTTTTCAGAAAAATAACAAAAAAATAACAAAACTTCGCTTAGAAACCGCCCATATTATCTATATACAATCCCCGCCTAGATTCTTAAATAAACAAGCACTGATAAAAAATTTAACCCTAAAACTAAAGTCATCCAAACTCCAATTGGTCTTTAAAGACCGAAATTTTTTTTATCTTTGACATTTCTCCACTAATTGTGAAAAAAATAAGACAAGCAAAAAAATAGACATTCAGGCATTCAAAATATTTTCTCTTTAGATTTAAGTAAAAATTTCGAAAATTTCCTTGCTCAATTTATTGCTTATAAAATAGTTATATCTAACTATGGTCTGTTTCATTAGTTTAGTTTAGTTCAGTGCGGGGTTCACTGCCCTCAACACCTGGTCCCTAGGGACCTTTGTGTTAACCGCACAGATCTCCTCATAACATCCCTGTTTCCAGGGTCGGTACGGTTTCAGGGGAGTGTTCATGATCTCGTTTGGTTCCAGCGAGTCGTTCCCAAAGTACCTCCATCTTAGCCCTATTAGAGATGGACATTCACATATGAGGTGGTAGGGCTCTTCGTCCCCTTCCCCACATCTCCTGCACACGGGGCTCGTAGTCTGTCCCATTTGGTGTCGGTGCTTATTCAGTAAGCAGTGCCCAGTTATTATACCCGTTATTGCTCTCAGTTGACTTCTGGACATGCCTAGAAGTAAGCTGGTTCTTTTCTTGGTTGGCCCCCCTAGAAAGAGTTTAGAGTGTCTCATTTTAGTTGCATCTATCCAATGTTGCTGGTGTTCATTCCTCAACATTTTCCTGATCTCGTGTCTGGCAGTGGAATAAGATACCCCACAGCACGGTTCTGGTCCTGTGACTACGGCTTCACTCCCCTTTCTTGCCAGGTCGTCTGCCTTCTCATTACCATCTATTCCTTGATGTCCTGGTACCCATATCAAATTTACTTCTGTTTCATTAGATAGATAGATAGATAGATAGAAAATTTATTGTTTTAAAAGAATTACAATTCTTATAACAATATACAAAAAAAAAAGTATATCTAAACGTATAAACTCTAATAGAAAACAAAATATTATATGCAAACCAGATAAAGTTTGTTTCATTAAGCAAGATAGTAAATTAAAAATCGCACAGTAAATATTTTTAAAACAGATTCGAATATTGGATGTGCGAATATACTGAGTAGTTTATTTTATAAAACATAACTATATTCTATACACAAACATATACTATTCAAACCTGTTGTAAAAATATTTACTGTGCGACTTTTAATTTACTATCTTGATTGAAAAAACAGACCATAATACACTGCCGCACATTAAATTCCGGACACCTAAAAAATTGACATTTTTTAGATTCAAATATTTCGAAAACTAATTAATGGATTTGAATATTTTTTTTTTAGTTTTAAAGCTTAAACATTCTCTACTTTTATTTTAAGAATGATTAATTTTTTTTTGCCGCAGTTTTAATGAATATTTTTTTTTATTTTTTTTTACTTTTTTCCTTCCGGTTTAGGAGATATCAGGATTTTCCTGAAAGTTGTCATTTTTTCAGTCAACTCATAAAGTACTAAATCAGCAGAGTTTCTTATTTGAAGCTCATGTCTTTTACTTCTTCTTCTACGCTCATGTCTTTTACTTCTTCTTCTACAGTTTCTTCATCCCAGGGCAACTTTTTATTGCCGTCTGACGGAGGCTTAACGGTGATTTCGCAGAACTGCCGCCGGACGGAGTGACCCTATGTTTTCTTCTACTCAAGTTTTTCAAACCCAATTTATGTTTTTGATAAACTTGATTAGAAGAAAAACGTAGCTCGGTTAAGCTTCAAATTTAAAGCACAGCATCAATCAAATTCATGTAGTACTTTTTAAGTTAACTGAAAAAATGACAACTTTCAGGAAAATTCTGATATCTCCTAAACCAGACGTAAAAAGGTAAAAAAATAAAAAAGAAAATATTCATTAAAACCGCGGCAATAAGAAAGACTTTAATAATTTGATAAACAGTTGCAGTGGCGTACCATGCAAGTCCTAGAAGATGGGGTAAAAAAGATAGTTGAACATTATTTGTTGCTGTTAATAAGAAAAAAAATAATCATTCTTAAAACAAACAACAAAAAGTAGAGAATGTTTAAGTTTCAAAACAAAAAAAGAATCAGTCAAATCCATTAATTAGTTTTCGAAATATTTGAATTTAAAAAATGTCAATTTTTTAGGTGTCCAGTGTAGTTTTAAAATGTAATTTTCAGATTTTCAAGACGAAAAAGGCATTAGGGAAGAAACCAGCGGAAACTCGAGCGAAAGCGATGATAACTCGAGCAACTATTCACATGAATCGTTAACAGTAAGAAAATTGGACGATTTATCCAAAAAACTAGAAGAAACCAAAGGCAAGTCAGAAACATTCGACAAAACTTTGGGCGATTATTGCTCCGAAGTTATAAATGGCGTAAAGACGTGCAGCAATGTTATAAAATAT
Source organism: Brachypterus glaber (assembly GCA_958510825.1). NCBI lineage: Eukaryota > Metazoa > Arthropoda > Insecta > Coleoptera > Kateretidae > Brachypterus > Brachypterus glaber. Next base: position 57,335,617 of record OY294046.1, on the reverse strand, counting down.
CACAAAGATAGTATAAAATCATATCAGAACGATACCAATCAAATTTTGGAAACATTTGAAAACACCAAAAGCATAGAAAATCAGTTAAAAAACTCTTTTTTGTCCAATGAAGATGGAGGGTTGGATTTTCTAGAAGGCATTCTATTTAACAAAAAAGAGCAAAATGTAAAACAAAAAGAAGCTCAAAATAAAATTCCAGCCAAGGACAGGTTATTAGCTCAATTAAGAGCTATTGATAATGGAGATAGTAGTTTTGAGTCGGTAGAGGAGCAACCAGATTTTAAGAAACCCACAGGTTTAATGCAGGAATTGTTTGGAGATATTTAGGAAATATTTTATTTTAAGGCTGTTACAGGAAGATTTATCAGGTAATTATAGTTTATGTAACACATAGAAGTATGAAACCTATAATTTATTTGAGACATACATTTATTTATATTATTATTTTGGGTCATTTCGCCTTAATAAATATATAAAAATTTAAGATTGATAATAAGGAATTAAAATTATGACTTATACTGCCCTACTACCCTAAAAAGCAGTAACTCCATATTTAATAAAACTGAGAAAATGGCAATAACAGTAATTCGTCTTAGCCACTCTTGTGTTTGGGCATATACCTTTATTATAACACAAGTACGCAATCATTATTTATTTAAATAAAAAAATGGCACTTACTGCTTTTTAGTTTAGTATCTCGTAGTCAAAATTTTTAGGAATGCTAAACTAAAAAGCAGTATGTGACAAGATAAAGAGACAAAAAAAAAACAAAAATAAAAAAATATATTTTAAAATTTCCTTTTAAAAATAAATTTTACTTTCCCCAAGGAAAGTCTGGAGTTAGTAAAAAAAATTGAAAAAATTTTTCACGTTTGTTGACGTCTTATATCCAAAAAAGGTGATTTCCTTAAAAAAAACTGTCTCGATCTGTCTGTCCGTCTGTCCAAAAATTTGTGACCACGATAACTCGAGAACGCTTTGAGCTCAAGACTTCAAATTTAGACCATAGGTTGATTATCCAAAGTTCTGAGGTGGGATTGTTTTTGATAAAATTCGGTGTGGGGTAAGGGAGTAAAACAGGGTAAAAACAAGTTTTTTCAAGAACATTTATTTTTTTATTTTTTTTTAGTTTTTCGAAAAGAGAAACTTTTTTTGAAAAAGGGAACATTTTTATTTTTTTTTTAATTAAAAAAAAAATTTCAAAAAAAAATTTTCAAAAAAATTTTTTTCATTTTTTTTTGTTTTCCAAAATAATTGTTTTAATGAAGAAAGACTTACAGGGAAAAGTATTATTTTGTTGGCAGCAGTTTTTTTTTTGGCTATTTCCGGAAAACCTAGCGTCATACAAAAGCTATAATAATGCAAAAAGAAACTGTTTTATTGATGCTTTACATTCTTCTAATTTTATTTTAATATATTAGTTAATAAAAAACTGTCTGTCCGATATTCCACTAATATTTTCTTTCATAATAAAAAACTTATTTGGAGTTACTGCTTTTTAGCTTAGTAACAGTCCCTTATTTTGGAGATACTGCAATTTTCATAAGTTTATAACTGCATAAATAAAACTATTTTCTCAAATTTGATTGGTTCAATAAATAGGCCATGGAAATGCACAACTAAGTGTAAGGTTAATTAAAAATCCACAAAAATTGGAGTTACGGCTTTTTTAGCTTAGTAGGGCAGTATGACTCAAAAACTAGCCGTCAGATAAAGTTGGAAGCTTTTGATCAAAAAGATGTACATCATACAAAAAATTCAGAATTTTTGACCGAAAGCCCGTTTCCATAAGAAACGGCCTGTTTTGAGCCTAACGTTAGTATTATTTTTAAAATGATTCAAGATAATACAGTTTGGCCTATTTTTTTTTAATTAGTAGGCTGTAACTTATTTTTTCTGGGGTCACTAAATGAAATAAAATGAAGTTTGATGTCACTTTATTCAGGGACTATTTTTTTCCTACCGTTTTAATAATTAGTTATTTTGAAAGCAAAATCTAAACGTAAGATTTTTTGTGTAGGTAATTGAAAGAAAAAAAAATAGGCAATAACATCTATATTTATTCATTAATATTGACTACAGTAACATCAAATATATTTTAACTTTTTTCGTTTTTATTTTTGTATTTGGAACAAAAAGGACCGTCAATTTTTGTAGCTCATAATGAAAAAATACGTAAGATTTCCTTTAAAATGGCGTCAGTAAAAAACTAATGCCTTGTGAACCAAAATATTTATACTTTATATTTATTATATTTTTGTGTAGGTAATTGAAAGAAAAAAAAATAGGCAATAACATCTATATTTATTCATTAATATTGACTACAGTAACATCATATATATTTTAACTTTTTTCGTTTTTATTTTTGTATTTGGAACAAAAAGGACCGTCAATTTTTGTAGCTCATAATGAAAAAATACGTAAGATTTCCTTTAAAATGGCGTCAGTAAAAAACTAATGCCTTGTGAACCAAAATATTTATACAGGGTGATTTATTAGCCCGTTTACAAACTTTAGCAACGAAAAGTAGATCCAACTTTATGAAGAAATGTTCCTATAAACATACGGTCTACCTTCTTTATTCAGAAGTTATAGCGTTTTTAAAATTTTAATGTTGTAAAAACGTAGTAGCCATGATTTAGCAAAACAAAATTTAGTAACTAGCATCTTATACAATCACCTGTCAAAAACTGTTTGTTAAGGTCATGGCCATTGACATTTAGATAAGATAAAGAAGTTCTACAGAGGGAGACAAAAGTATAATTACATATTACTGGCAACGACGAACTTAACTATCATACATGAGTAGTCAATTCAGATTATTTCTAATATCAGCTTGAATCCTCTGCAATAATTGATTACGATCATTTATTTCCACGGTATAAACAAGTGCCTTGAAGTGACCCCATAAATAAAAATCGCAAGGATTAGGGTCGGGTGATCTAGGTGGCCATGGTAAAATTTTAAAAAATCATGACAGAAACAAACATTTTTTGATAGGTTTTTGTTTAAAATAATAGTTACTAAATTTTGTTTTGCTAAACTAATACGTTTTTTCAACTTAAAAATTTTAATAACTCTATACAGTCATGAGAATTTAAATATTTCAGCTCACATGCATCAAATTTAAAGTGCCGCCGTTTTATAGGAGTTTTGTCATATTGTTTTACAATTGGCTTAAAAAATTGACGTAGGTCCCCATTAAAGCATACCAGTCTTAAAACAGACAAACAGATATTATTTTATTTAAAATATAACAAATAAAATAACGTATAATATATATATTTATATCGACTTTGTAAACAATCATGTACACATTTAAATAACAAAAAAATGTATAAAAAATATTTCAAAATTAACTAAAATTCCATTATCCCTACAATAGTTTTCCCGGTGTACTACACCGGATATGCAGGTAAAGACTACTAATAGTTTAAAATAATAGTAATACTAATAAAAATATATATTTTTTTACAAACGTTACAAAAAAGTGAGTTTTAAAATTAAATTAATTTTGAACATACAACACAAAAGTAGTATTCTTTAAAATATTTTTTTTTTGTTAACTTTTGTAAAAAAATCTTGTGTTGCTCAACTTGGCATACATTTACATTATTCATGTGTAAAACATTCCTACTTAAAATTTGTTGTATAAATAGAAAATATCTATTTAATAATAAATACTTTATTAATAGATATTACATTGATGGTGATACAAAAAAACTTCCTTGGTTTTTTTTTCCTCGAAAACGGAAAGATCGAATACAAACTTGGGCGATAACCCCAAAAAGGAAAATAAAAAGAACATTAAGAAAAGAAACAGCTTAGCTTTTTTGGTTTGTTAAATAAAGAAGGTCCTTCTAAATTAAATAAAACGTGCATCTGCGCTTAGCTTGTTTTAGTCACAGATATAATTCAATTTTTTTTTAACCGGTTTGAAAAAATAATCACAGGATGTTTTTGTATCATCTTATAGTTTCATCTCACTCCGTCCTAATCCTAGGCGTGTTAGTTTAAAGGTTTACCGCAAATTAGCCGAAATCAGCTCTATATCAACTAAAGGAACTAATGTATTTTGGTTACTAACTTTTTCAATTAATTTATGGCATATTTATAAGGACCCCTACGGGTTTCTCTAATATTTTTACCTATAAATCACAATATTCTGTAGGTTAATTATTGTCTTGTTAACTAAGGCTATCAAAAACATTAGTTTTTTTAATGTATTACTAGCATAAGCCAAAAAATATTGGACTTATTTTTTTTTTTTTGAGTTATGCCACATTTACGTATATTTAATTTTGGATATAAAGATATATGTGAAAATAAAACTTAACAGAAGTTATACATTCAAGAAAACCTATATGGATTTCGTTTTCTAACTTTGCGAACTATATCTACGACCTGCCTCATCAAGCAAGATAGTAAATTAAAAATCGCCCAGTAAATATTTTTACAACAGGTTTGAATAGTATATGTTTGTGTATAGAATATAGTTCTGTTTTATAAAATAAACTACGCAGTATATTCGCACATCCAATATTCGAATCTGTTTTGAAAATATTCACTGTGCGATTTTTAATTTACTATCTTGCTTGGTGAAACAGACTATAGTGAAAACTTTTCACTTAAATTTTTAATGGAAATGAAAATGAATAAGTTTATCATAAGTAATGAATAATGCATTCTAAAGATGCGTTCTCAGAGCAAAAACGTGGCGGTAGCTAAATAAAGCTTCCTCCCAATTGTTTTTCATGCCACCGATTTTGACAGATGAAGTTAAAAATATTTAAATGCACGGCTGCCGCTGGTTTGTTGAGGTTATGTTTATCGTGTCTCATGTGATTTTGTCTTTGTTAAGAGAAAACTCTATTTGAGTACCGCCATGAATAGGCGCAGCACGTTTTCGCTCTGAGAACGCGTCTTTAGGAATTTATTCTTTACTCACAACCATAGCAACCTTATTTCTTCTGTCATTTCTAGTGACTTTTTAGTTCTCAAAGTTACATAACGAAGACAATATTATAGTTTAAAATAAACTTAACAAAATTCATTTAAATACGACTAATATTTCTAACAACAACCGAGACAACAATTAGTAAATTTATTTAGCTTTTAGTACTCGGGACTATTTTTTAAGCTGGGCATGTGATGGCTTGAAGATTGGGCTGAATAATACCGCCCGGTCCTGGTAAAGCTGTTGAGCCTTTATTTAGGAACTCGTCCACGGCCTTAGCTGCTTGCCGGCCCTCGGATATTGCCCAAACCACTAAAGATTGTCCCCTGCGACAATCTGAAACGATAGACAAAAATGTAAGAGAAAATTAAGAATCTGTTTTTACTTTTAAGTTAAAAAGAAAAGGAAATTTCATTTAACTGCAATTTCGCGGTTCTTTCACACGTTTTTTTTCAACAGATTTTTAAATCGCCTGATTTTTTTGTGCATTACTACATGCATGTTAAATATTTTTTACTATTTTTTTTTCTTAATCGGGCCCCAGATTCAGCCCCCAGCTACCAAAACATCATACCTTGTCAGAAAAGCCCTATTTTCTTAATTCTTGTATAACATCGTTATTATAAAATATATTGATTTAAAATTTCGGTAACACTTGACCCTTATGAGTGAATATAAATTTATATTTTTTTTTGTTTTAACGCATGTGGTCAATTTAACGCTATGGTCAATTTTCCTTAAAATAACAGCTTTTTTAGAGAGAAAAATTCTATCACCATTAACGAGAAAATGGCAAAAAACTGTTTTCTAATTAAAAAATAGAAAAAAAAACACTTTTTCACCCCACATTATAAAAGTTCCAAAATTTTGTTAAATGTCTGTCCAAAATGCGACGATTTGTTTTGTATAAGACTGCAATCGATCAAATTTACCCAAAAAAACACAGGGAAAATAGCGTACGTGCAGACCTTCACTATAATTGATCTAGCAAGCGGGGGCATCGTTAGTCTGTGGAACTACTATAGAACTAAAGAGTTGGATACCTATAGTTTTACGCATATATCATGGTTTTTCTGAACATCGTTGCCCCCTCTAGATTTTTTCTCTCAAAAAAAGGTATTTTTTAAAGAAAAATTGATCACATTAAAATCAAAACACTTTTTTTTTATAAAATTATAGTCACTCATAAGGGTCACTTGTTGCTTAAATTTTAAATGAATATATTTTAAATAACAATTTTGAACAAGAATTAAAAAAATGGGCTTTTCTGACAAGGTATGATGTTTTTGTAGCTGGGGCCGAGTTTGGGGCCCGATCAAGAAAAAAATTGGCAATTATAGTTAATGTACTACAAAAGTAGTTCATTTAATTAGGAAGTTTAAAAATAATCCGAAAATTGTTTTAAAATTAATTTCGCCGACGTTATTATTTTAAGGGGTTATATACTGGGAAAATTAAGTTTTTTTTCAGGTATGTAATCACAACTTTATTCGAACGACCTACAAAATATCAATTTGATGTGTTTATGATTTTTTTTATTGCAAAATTCGGAAAATTGTGGAAACCCTTGCCTCGAAACGAATTTTTTTATCGTATGCGGTGACCACGATTTCTCAAAAACCAATTTACCGACCAATCTGAAATTTTTAGGTATTGTTCCTAATTACAATAGCTAGTTCGTGAACGAAGGGGTTTGCCGAGGGTTTTGCAAAAAAAATACGAAAATGCCGATGATTTTTCCAAAAAATCGATTTTCGATGTTCCGAAAATTGAGTTTCCGGCCGGAAGAAGTAGGAATTTTCGTTCAAATAAAAATCCCTTCATTTACGAACTACCTATTGTAATTAGGAACAACACCTAAAAATTTCAGATTAATCGGAAAATTGGTTTTCGAGAAATCATGGTCTTTTGCGGTGACCACGATTTCTCAAAAAACCAAAAAGGCGTTTCGGGGTTTGGCCATGGTTTCCACAATTTTCCAAATTTGTCAATCAAAAAATTTCACAAACACATCAAAACATATAATATTTGATATATTGTAGGTCCTTCGAATAAAGTTGTGATTACATACCTGAAAAACTCTTAATTTTCCCGAGCCACAAGGTATATAACATAACGCTTTATATTTACTATGACAGGGCGCTAGTTTATAATCCCACCCACACTCACAGGCTGAGTGTATTTCAACATTTTTACTAAATCACGGCTTTCCCAAAATTGAGTTAAAAAGAAAAAGGAAAAAAGGCTTACCTCCCGCTGCAAAAACGTTGTGTATGTTCGTCTTGTAATCTTTGCACTCAAAATTGGATCTAGCGTCCAGATTCAATTCGAGTTGGTCTCCAATAGCCCTTTCTGGTCCCAAGAAACCCATGGCCAGAAGGACCAGGTCGGCGGGAAATACTTTTTCCGACCCCGCTACTTGATCCATTTGCCATCTTCCACTGTCGTCTTTTTTCCACTCCACGTTTACGGTTTTTACGCCACTTACGTGACCCTTGCCTAAAAAGAAAAAAAAACAAATAGTATGGTAATTTCTATTTACCACGAGAACAGTAAAGCCGAAGGGTAAACCGCTGACAAAACTTTGTACACCTTTGCGAGGAAATATTCAAAGATTTCCTCCAAATTACCTCCAATTTGTACACCTGAATTCCTCTACGGTTTACCCCTCGAGTAACGCAATATTTTCTAGGCGTTTTGCTTAAAACATAAAGCCTCATTTGACATAACAAAGGCGTTTGATACTGTTGCCTAGAAAGCAAAGCAATATTTTTCTACGCATAAAATATAAGGCGTTTGATACTTTTGCGTAAAACCCTTGCGTAAAAAGAAAAAAAAAATAAACCTTATTCCAAAATACTAGATACCGAAATATCAAAGGTGCATTTTTCAATGCATTTTTGTTTAAAACTTTATAGAGATCTTATTTGATTTAAAAAAGGCGTTTGATACTATTGCGCAAAGTAAAGGTAGCACTCACCATCATCCAAGAACTCCTGAGTCATAATACTGAAAACCCTGGGATCAGAACCATGTCTAACTTTAACCTCCTCGTGGCCATAGTCCACTCTGAAAATCCTGGGCCATTGTGGCCAAGGATTGTCGTTTGACCGTTTCGGGCCAGGCTCCGGTAAAATTTCGAAAGTTGTGATGCTCGAAGCGCCATGACGGAGAGATGTCGCGATACAATCACATCCGGTGTCACCACCTCCTATGATTATGACGTTTTTGTCTTTTGCATGGGGGCCATCATTGTTACCACCTAGAACAATATAGTTTTACGTGTGGAAACATCTGTTATTAAAATCGACCGAAAATTATTTTTTTTGTATTTTCGGCTTGAGAATGTCATGAAACGTCGAGAAAATGTGAAGAAAGTGGGCGTTAAAAAAATGTCTGTCTGTCGGTCTGTATGTAAATCTTATAACTTTTGAACGGAATGTCCGATTTTAAAAATTCTTTCACCAAACGATTCAGGACCTTTTCTGTTCGCGCCACATCAAATATGGTTATTAGCGTAGGGCAAGCAAAATGTACAAAAACTATAGTTTTTAGCGATATCTCACTTATTATTTATAGTAGGACAATTTTTTTTGCAATAATAAAAATATTTAATTCCCTACAAAAACATATGTGATCAAATTTATCGTAGGACTATTAGTTTCAGAGATATATGCCTTTTAATAAATTTTGATATACAGCCTGTTCCAGAACCCGCGTACAGAAATTTGAGGGTATATTAAAAACCGTCTGGAAAATATGAAAAAAATGTCAAAAGCATCCATCTTCGTTCAGTTCAAAAATAAGAACGCCTTAAGTGGAACAATACTGTTGCTGATTATAAATTACCTTTAAACGTTAAATTTGTAGCTATGGAAGCAAATTTAATTATTGCAGGTACATATTCTGTAGGTTGACTTGGTGATTAATGTGACGTTAATATTTATTAATGTCAAAAAACCACCGCCGGATGGAGTGACCCTATAAAAATAGAATATTTGATAGCCTCTATCGGTTTTGTCAAAATATAATAACCTAAAAAGATTCTAGTTGAAAGTCTCAAACAATGCACGCCTCAACAATTAAAATGCAACCATAGTTACTAATAAGTAGGGGAAAACTAATTTGTAGGTAATTTAACATCAGCAACAGGATTGGTCAGGTTAAATAGCTTCCTTTTTAATTAGTATTAAAGATTGATTTTTTTTTGAAATTTTTTTCATATTTTCCAGAGGGTTTTTAATATACCCTCAAATTTCTGTACGCGAGTTTTGGAACAGGCTGTATTTATACATTTTTAATTAGATGTCAAATTTTGACACTAGTAAAATTTCAATCATAGGTAAAATTAATTTTTCTTACAATAAATTTCTGATATTGATGCGGCCAGAAAAACAATTCGATAAAGGAAATGGTCCAAAAATACAGGAAAAATGAAGTCAATTTGATATCTTATTTTATAAACTTCCTTATTTTTCCACACGTCTAGAAAAGGTATTCGTTTCACATATCTTAGGTTGTTTGGAGACAAACATGCATTTTAATACAAATATAATATATTTACATCGGCACTTAGTGCTACTAAGAGTATTGAAATCTTCGCCGAAAAGTCAAAATCTTTGACCACGTTTTTTTTCACATTTCTCGACGTTTTAGACCATTCTGAGTCGAAATCACTAAAAAAAATTTTTGCGTCCGTCTGTCTGGGTGTAAACTCTAAATCCATTTCTACATGAGATATCGACTTGCGGTTTTTTGCATATTGTTTCTTATCGTATTCCGAAGAGCTGACTAGATTTTGGGGGTAAACGATTGGGGGTAAGGGGGTAAAAATAGGGTAAAACTCCTATTTTTAGCGTTTTTTATAATTAAGGCAATTATTATTGTATTTGGTTAATTTAGCACTTATATAAAAGATCATTTTAAATTGGTCAAAAAATGTTATAAACAACGTTTTCCTAAAACACATTGTTTTCGAGATATTGGCGTTAAAAGGTTTTTTTACCATATCTCACATATTTATAACCCGATTTCAAAAAATTATATTTTAAACAAAATATCTTTTTAAGCCCTATAAAAAATGTTATATACAGTTTTTGCTAGAATATAATGTTTGAAAGATACATAATTTAAAATCAAACAAAACACCTAGTTTGAAATTTGCAAACTAGATGGCTCTAGTGTACAAATTTTAAGCTTCCATTCATTTGTTTTTAAAATCAATCAAAAATTGTAATTAATAAGTTCAACTTGCATCCAAGTAAAAACATATTTTTACTATTAATTTTAATTATATATTAATTGTACAAGAAAAGCAAAAATTTAATATAAATATTATACAAGTTAGTTTGTGCAGTGAGGAGTAGTAGTAAAATTGTAGTTATATTATGCTACCCTGTTCTAATAGAATTTTCCCAATAATGCCGATGTTTTGACAGGGTGCTTGCAACGTTTCATCTAGTTATATTATAAGTATATAATAAATTAGGTTATGAACGTTTTAATTGATAAAACCGACTTACCTAGTTGTTTTTTCTGCCATCCCTCAAGGAACTCCATTGCAAAATGTATACCTCCCAACTGCCTGCCAGGCAGAGGCAAGTCCCTAGGCCATGTTGCCCCGGTGCATAATACAACTGCGTCGTATTCTTCGCTCAATTCTTTCGATGAAATGTCTTTGCCTACGTTGACGTTGGTCTTAAAAACTATACCCTCTGCTGCTAGAAGGTCGACTCTTCTTTGAACTACTTGTTTGCTAAGTTTCATAGTTGGGATACCTTAATACAAAAAAAAATTATAAAAAAGTTGCGATGCATTTACCGGACTTCAGGGCTGGTAACTTACTAAAACGTTACTATTAAAGCTTAAATTTTAAAGTTATTAAAAAAACAATATCTGACAGTCCCTTATACTTAACGGAATTTACAGGTAATACTACTATAGTAGTTTTCGTAACGAGTAAGCTACTTTAGTCCTTAGTGCACGAGAATGAAGTTTTTTGACGACGCGAAGCGTTAAATATGCACTATGTGCTCGTGCGATAGGAAAATATCGTAACGAGAATATATAGTAAACATGCATTTTTCTTTATTTCGTGTACACTAGATCGTACGAAATAGTATATTCTATAACTAGTATGGAATAGACAATATTCCGCGCGAGCGGAAAGTTTGTCATACGAGCCGGTAGGACTATTCGATACGTGTTGTAGACTATACTTTTTCTTCGACTACAAATATGAAACACAGTATGGCTTTAAACTGCGGACAAGGTTAAAAACAATGTTTTTTTGTGACTCGACATTGTAAATGCAACAAAACACATATTTTTAAATAAAGCAATTAATGTTATTTAATAATTTTATCAAATCAGTACTTAAAAAAGATTTTTATTTAATTTTAGCACATATTTACAAATTATAATGCAAAAATTGAAGGTTATGTCAGATTGTTGTGACAGATATCAGGTTCAAATATTTAACAATAGATGGAGCAGTTTTAATTTTTTGAACTAAATTGATAAAAGACTGGTCAAATATTAAGAAAAACTAATAAACTTTATGTAATTTTAACGCATAACTTTAAATTGCATTAAATTATTCAATGTTTCATGGTAAAATATATATATATTTTTACTAATTTTGCTACAGTTTTCTTTACTTTTATAAACAAGAGATGGCACTACATGTGCTCATTCTAACACTTGATACGGAATATTCATACCGTATCTAGAGCTAGAATGGATTCATTCTGTGTTTGAAAAGTGTGTGTATTTGCTTACATTTTAAAGCAGTCATAGAAAAAAAATGTTCTATTGTTGTGATATGCAATAATTTCTATACAGGAGTGTGGAATTGTGTCATTTCGCATGAGCAACATCCAAGACTTACCATACTGCAAAAGCCCTCCAATTCTGTCGTTTCTTTCGAATACTGTAACGCTATGTCCAGCCTTGTTCAGCTGATTAGCGCAGGCCAGGCCTGCAGGGCCGGACCCAACGATGGCAACCCGCTTTCCCGTGCGCATGGCCGGAATTTGGGGGACGATCCAGCCGTTCTCCCAAGCGTGGTCAATTATGGCGCATTCTATGTTTTTGATTGTTACGCTTGGCTCCGAAATACCTACAAAATGGAAAATTATTATCCTTGAAAGTTATACCTACTCTTTAGAGACAGAACTAAAATAGTATTATTTCAAAGCTATGTTTACGAAACGGATCTAACAGACCATTACACTATCGCACTTTCAGTAACTCCAGGCGAAAAATTCACTAGGTCTAAAAATCCAGAGAGTTTGTTTAAGAAAATAAATTATAATTTACTAAATCAAAAATTATCAAACGAAAAATGGGAAAGTGTACTACAGGATCAGAATGTAGATACATCCTATAATTTATTCATAAAAAAACTTAATAAATATATAAACCAAAGTTCAACTGAAATTAAACAAACAAATAAAACAACAAAAATAAAACCGTGGATGACTCTAGGTATACTAAATTCAATTAGAACGAGAGACAAGTTTAAAAAAAGGCTATTATCCAACTATTCCCTTGAATTGTCCAACGAGTTCAAAAGATACAGAAATCATCTTACAAACTTAATTCGTCAGACTAAGGATGATTATTATGCAAAAAAATTAAAAAAATCCGGTAAAAATTATAAAAAAATATGGAGTGTAATAAACGAAGCAACGGGTACACAAGGAAAGTCAAAAGAAAATTTTAATATTGAAGATCAAGAGGGAATTATTCCTACATGCGATAAAATAAAAGCAAATGTATTCAATAACTTTTTTATAAACATAGGAAATAATATGGCAAAAAATATCAAAAAAGTACCAAATCTCCCAAAAAATAGTTACTCTAAAACACAATCAAATACAAATTCGTTTTACCTAAATCCTATAAATGATAACGAAGTCATTGAGTATATTTCAAAACTAAAAAACAACTCTGCACCCGGTCCGGATGGCATATCTGCGAAGACATTAAAAAATATACATTTATATATTCTTGAGCCTCTAAAATATATTATTAACCTATGTTTTTCTAAAAGCAAAATTCCGTCTTTATGGAAGGAATCGGTAGTAACTCCAATTTTCAAAACAGGTGACAGGAAAAACATTACAAATTACAGACCGATTTCGGTTATAAACAACATAAGTAAAATATTTGAGCACGCGTTAAAGACTAGGTTAGTAAAATATTTGGAAAAAAATAACATTTTAAGTAAGAACCAATTTGGATTAAGACAAAAAAAAAGTACACAAGATGCGATCATAGAAATTTCAAAAGAAGTTATAAATAGTTTAAACATAAATAAAAAATGCCTCGCAATATGCCTTGACCTCGCTAAGGCATTTGAAACGCTAGATTATGACATATTTTTGACTTTACTAGAAGATATAAATATATGGGGGTCACCACAAAATCTTATTTCAGACTACCTGTCAAATCGCACCCAAAAAGTTAAGATCAATTCAACCCTTAGTGAGTCACACGTAATCACTAGGGGCGTCCCTCAGGGGACAATCCTAGGTCCTGTTTTCTTTCTTATCTATATAAATAAACTTCTACTATTGAAAAATATAAAAGCAGTAATAATTTCGTATGCAGATGATACAACCGTGATATTTACTGCTGATAGTTGGGATGCGGTTTACAGGGAAGCTGAAATGGGAATGCAATTAATAAAGCAATGGCTAGATCTAAGTCTTCTCAGTCTTAATGTTAAAAAATCTAACTTTATGACCTTCACCCTTTATGCAAATGATCAACCACAACAAGAAACTATTAAAATTCATTTACATAATTGCGATAAACTAAACTGTAACTGTGATTCAATAAAAAAAGTTGAGTTTGTAAGATATTTAGGTGTTGTAGTTGACCAGCACATGAGGTGGGGGGGACACATTGAGCACTTGATCATAAGACTGAGAAGACTAATATATAAATTTTATCAGGTTAGAAATATTGTTAGTAATCGAACTCTAGTAATAATTTACAATGCCTTAGCGGAGTCGATTATTCGATACTGTATTGTAGTCTGGGGAAGCTTATTTGAAAATAAATTAAAACCTCTGCAAACAATTCAAAATACCCTTTTAAAAATTCTTTTTAAACGTGATTTCAAATATCCTACAGAACAATTGTACTCCGAACTAAATTTGTTTGATATACCTACTTTATTTATTTACAACTGCCTTATCTATGTAAAAGTATCAAAAAATAACAGAAATGAGTTAATTTACATTCCCTTCTTTTCCAAAGCACATACTCAGAAGTCCTTTTTATACTTGTGTCCCAAACTATATACTATTTTACCATTGCATATAAAAAACACCAATAAAGTTCAAAGATTTAAGCTAATAACGAAAACTTTTTTAAAAGAAAATAAAAACATTTTTATCCAATGTATTAATGGTTAAAAAAGTCACCAAAAATTAAATAAAAAAAAAAACAGTGATAAATAAAATTCCTCATTACAAACAATCAGTCCACCCTCCCTCACCTTGGTATACTTATTATTATGTTCAATTAAGTACCTATGCAACATTATCTTGTCATCTAAAGGTCCAGCACAAGCTAGACTTAGGGACACTTCGATGGTAAACTTATAAATTTGTAAAACTATTTTTAATTGAATGTATTGTAATTTTTTTATTATCAATTGGAAAATAAATTGAATTGAATATATGAAGTGGCTATTTTCAAGTCCGACGTAACATAACCTAATTCTTTGGGTTATTTTGTTTTTTTCGTTTGTTTGGGGTTTTTGATGCTAATGGGGGGACGAAACAAAAAAATATACCTTAAAAGCTTTAAAAACCCTAAAAATTGGCCAAAAAAAATACTGGACATGGAAATAGCTTCGTGTACGTCGGAAATAGCCTGTTCTATATGAGCTCGCTATTTTGACGCCCGACGTAACATAACCTAATTCTTTGGTTTCTTTTTGACTTTCAAAAGAAATCAATTCCAAATTTTCAGGAAAATTTTTTTTGCAAACAAGTACTTTTGCAAATTTGGTATAAGATAAAATTATGAGATCAATAAAATTTCTAAAAATTTTAAGCTACAATAAAAAAAATATTTATATAGGTACCTATACTAAAAATGTAAAAATTACCATATTTTTTTGTATTCTTACCTAGTACACAAGCTGCTTCACAGGGGGCAGGACAAACTCTGCCCGTAAATTCCGGGAAGTTATTCGTTTGCAACAAATGATGTAACGCCTGTCTCCATTGGTTCTGGAAAATGAGCAAATTCCATTTCGGGATGATGTTTCCCAGGGGACAGCCATGGGAATTGGACTGACAGAATGGGACACCGCATTCCATGCACCTGGCCGCCTGCATGCGCAGACCTTTACGCACGTGCGTGAAGTTGTAGATTTCGTCCCAGTCCTTCATGCGTTTTTCGGCCGGTCGGTACATTCCTGGAAAATGAGAACAAGAAACATTAAAAATTCTAATTGGAACCCGACAAATCGCTTGGTTAAGTAATGATAAGGAGAAAACTAATTAGTATACTCCGCGCATTATCTATCTGAGTTGATTCTCATTTGTTTTTTGTTGTATGGTTGGTAGAATAAATTTGATACCCTATGTAAGGTTCCTAACTTGTATTTTAAATTCTTTGTCAATGAAAACATTACTTTGACATTTAAAACATTATTTTGACATTAAAATAGAAAACATAATAATTTTTGAAAATTAGAAAGATAATGGTAAAAAGAACGAGAAAGGTCCTGAAAAAGAAAACTAAAGGATCAATTTACGAATGTTTTAGTAAAATAAAGCAATATAATGCAGTGCTCAATAAAAGTTTCTAGTAAACGACGTAGCAAAGATTTTTTCGGTAAGTTCGTACGTTAATACTGATCCATAATTTTATTTAAAAAGTATTATTCTAGGTATCACAAGCTCAGGTCTTCGGGATTATAAGGGGGTGGGGGGCATTAATTTACTGCCGGTAACCTTAGAGTATTAAAAAGTTTTCTAGAATGTAAAATTTTACTTTATTATAATATATTATGCATAATATGAATAAAATCACTTACTTGGACTATTATTTTAAACAAATTTTCAGTTTTTAGTAACATTTAAAATTTGAAAGCTATCCCATTTTAAGTTTGTAGATAGATCAGTTGGTTTGGATTTATAATATAGTTTTATGTAAAAAATTCCTAAAATGTAATTTTTTTTTTAATAGCACATTCTCATTTTAACGACATTTTCTCATAATAATTATTTATAAGACGTAACATGACAGTTAATTTAATCTAAATGTCAAAATTTGTCAAAAGCACAATAGACAATAAAAATATCACTAACAGTCATTTTTAAACCAAAAATCATAGCTGCCTTGATCCTTTTTGTTACTCAGATAGATAATGCGCCGAGTTTAGTTAGTACTACTAAGAGTGCCGATGTATTGAAATCTTCGCCGAAAAGTCAAAATCTATGACCATGTTTTTTTCACATTTCTTCAAAAAGTTTTAGATCTTTCCGTCTGTCTGCCTGGGTGTAAACTCGATAACTCCATTTCTAAAAAAGATATCAACAAGCGGTTTTTTGCATATTGTTCTAAAATGGTTTTGGCAAATTTTTGACTGAATGTATGTATGAATGAAATACTTCTTCATCGTTAGTATTGCGGCCGAAGTAAAAACAAGCTGCGAAGATATATTATTTACTATTCACTGTACACAGTAAATAGTACACTGCATTTTCCCAAATACTTAAAAAAAATATTTTCAAAAAAAAAAATAAAAAAAAATATCTTTTTTTCAAACGATCTTTTTTTTGAAAAACAATAAAAAAAAATTTAAAAAAATTCGAAAAAAAGTATTCAAAATTTTTACTTTTTTATTTTCTTTTTGCGAAAAACGAATAAATTTTGAAACAAAATTGTTTTGAAAATGATTGTTTTTTAATTTTTTTTTTAAGTTTAACCCAAAACTTTTTTGTTTTTTTTTTCAAAAAAAACTTTCAAACATTTTTTTCAAATATTTTTCTTTATTTTTAATTTTCTTTTTTGGGAAAACGAACAATTTTTGAAAAAAAAATTGTTTTGAAAATGAATGGGTTTTTTATTTTTAAGTTTAACCCCCCATAACTTTTTTGTTTTAGGGGGAATTACTTTGAAAAACAATTTGGAGTCGATCGGATTATTCTTTCTTGAGTTATCGTGTCTACAAAAAACGTGACATCAGACAAACAGACGGACACTTTCAAAGTTCCTTATTTTTTAATGAAACACATTTGTATACAACAATTTTTTGTTTATGACGTTTTTTTGGCGATTTTGGGAAATTCGAAACTACCGTATAATACTATTCTATTTCTACGCGCTGTAAACAGTATAATATGTATTTTACTAAGTATACTTTACCTGTTTCTCTTGGATATTTCATAAATCCTCTAGTTTTGTCCAACGCCCGTTCAGCTTTCTTTTGCTCCAAAGCCAAATCTCCAATCGTATCCTCAATATCCTTAATGTTGGGTTCAGCAGCTTGGGGTGCAACAACGGGTTGCTCGACGGATTTTTGCTTCAGCGCACGTTGGTACTCGTACGGAAAAACTTTGACAAACTCTTTCATTTTACTGTCGAATTCTTTTATTAATTGTTCCGCCACTAAACTTCCTGTAAGGTCCTTGAATTCCTGCAGGAGTTGTTTTACTAGAGTGACGTCATCGCGGTCTTCTAGTTTGCACAGTTCTACCATTTCTGGGTTGCACCTGGTACTGAATTTGCCGTCGATGTCCCAGACATATGCTATACCACCAGACATACCTAAAAAGCGAAATAAACATTCTAAGAATCTACAAATATTTTTCTAAATTTTCCCCATTTTGTGATAAAATGAATTTCCTTTAAGGGACCTTTCAAATAAAAAACTAAATATATATTATTATGTTATATTATGAGTCACATTTTTCTCTCTTGCAGACCAAATTTTAATCCGAAAATTTTGAAATATTAAGATGTTTTTTTTATTGTACAGCTAAAGAGTTGCTCAAGTGGCTAACGTCGTCTTTTTTTTAATTTTTGCTTTAAGGACTTGGTTTTTTACTTCTCATAAAAAAGTATTGTGAATGAAAAAAAATTCATTTTTTTTTTGCTTAAATCATTTAATTTTTTCCTGAAACGTCAAGAAACTTCAAAATAAGCAAAAAAAGTTATCTTAAGAACGCTTTGAGCTAGCGACTTGAAATTTGGTATGCAGTATTTTTCTCTCCCCAAAATGTAATAAAAGGTTTCTAGACATAACTTTTTTTATGAGAAAGTATTCTCGCTCATTCGAGACGGCTGGTTATGATTGAAATCAAGTAAAATTTACCAATTTTTAAAGTAAAATATATTTAAAAGAAAAAATATCAAAAAGGGCGACATTAGCCACTCAGGCAACTCTTTAAATAATGGTAAAAACCCCATATTGATATTTATTAATAACCGAGAATTTTTAGATTAAAAAAAGCCTTACAAAAATGTCAAAAATTGCATTTTAACCAATTGGAACAGGGTCTAACTCACTCACACACACATAAAGCCGTATTAATGGTGCAGGTCGCTTGCAAAATAACTTTACGATATTTCAAGAACGCTTGTACATAGAAACTTTAAATTTTGGCCAAAAGTTTTTTGCCACGTTGAAAATCTTTGGTCAAAAATTTAAGTCTCTGTGTCAACGCGTTCTTGAAATATCATAGTGTAAAGTTATTTTGCAAAACGACCTCCAGTATTAATACGACTATATTTATTTTTTTTTGCATCATGAACAAGAAACTAGTTTTTATATTCAAAAGGTGCTTAAAAAAAATATTGAAAAATAGAAGTCTGAAGGTTAAAATACCCTAAAAGTGTTATTTATTTTAAATAGTTACATTTATTTCATAATTAGTTACAAAGTACCAAAAAGTGGCAATTACACAGGTCAACAAGGATTTTGTGATCGGATGTTTATTTTTTTTTATTTTCTAGCTTAGTTAAGACTCACTGACTGCCAAACAAGTGTTTTTTTTTTGTTTCCATCACGTATAATTTTTTTCAGCAATAGTCATGCCAAAAATCTTATTTTTTAACATGAAGCGTAGAATTCTTAAATTATGAAAATATATATTTGACACATTTTTTATAAAAATCGAAACAAAAATAAAATTTTGGACAAACCTAATAATTTTTTTTTTAACTTTTCGTTATTTTATTCAAAATCAGCGGTATCAAAAATAGTCGTATGCAAAAAATCAGAATTTTGTTCCTGTTTTTTCAGATCCAAATCAACTTTCAAAACTTGGACATTTCGCCTGTGTTATTTAATTATTTTATCACTAGCGTTAACCATAAATTCAATGATTAATGTCAAATTGCATTTTTTTTTTATAATTAAAATAAAATAAATGCAAATTTTTGTATAAAAAAATACCTGCAGCAAAATTCCTTCCAGTCAATCCCAAAATAAGGATCACACCTCCCGTCATGTATTCACACCCATGGTCTCCTACACCCTCGACAACCGCCACAGCTCCAGAATTCCTAACCGCAAACCTCTCGGAGGCAATACCCCGCATGTACGCCCTTCCAAGAGTGGCCCCATACAAACAAACGTTTCCAACGATGACGTTTAGATGTGACTCAAAAGGTGAAGTTTTGGGAGGGTAAATAACGATTGTTCCTCCAGAGAGGCCTTTTCCTACGTAGTCGTTCGAGTCGCCTTCAAGGGTGATGGTGACGCCCTTCGCGAGGAATGCTCCTAAACTTTGGCCGGCGGATCCGGTTAGGTTTATGTTGATTTTTTTGTCATCAGGGAGACCTGCTTCATTATATTTGCTGTAAAAATGTATTTTAAAATTAACATTTATAGTAACCACAAATACTATACATACAAATTTTGGTAAATTGAAAAACTAGGAAATGCATTTTTTGCATTTACTTTTCTGCCATTCTAAGCAAGAAGGTTGTACCTGACAATTTGATATCCACTTTTTGTATATTTGCCCTTCAAATCTTATGCTATAAGAAAAAAGTCGTATATTACATTTTTAAAGATTTGTTTTAGAAATTTTATCTGTGCAATTTCTGCCGTCTCTGATAAATATGCCAATTTTCTCAAACAATGTTAAATGCGAAAAAAAATTGAACTGTAATTAAGGATCAGCGCTAGATAAAGATTACTTATTTATTTGCAAGCTCTTCTGACTAGATCTAGTATTTCTTCTCTGAAACCTAATGAGCGCGAGATAGCATTTTGGGAGAGCAGTTTGACTATATATTCATAGAAAGTTCATAGCTTTGATCTGTGAATTTTGTGCGAGAGTGCAATACACGCGGTAAACACCGTACGTGTTGTAGAGCAATTGAATACTAATTACTGACTGCAATTGGTTCGCTGACCCGAGTGAACGCTACCGTTCGAAGGTCAAGCGCCAGAAAAGAATCAAATATACAGGGCGGGCCATCTAAGACATACAGGGCGTTTTTTGGCGTTATTTCTAAAGCTACCAATTTAAAATTGATACTATTGATTATAGACCCAATAAGCTATAAATCTGACGAAACAAATTTTTTTAACTAGCTTTGGTTTTGGAGTTACGGTCATATGAAACTGAATTTAATTGGTAAACTTTAGTTAAAACTTCTAAAATCTGAAAAACTGTTGCGTTTTCTTTAACGTTCCATACTTTCCATAACTAATAACGTTAGTTTTAAGACAAAAAACTGAAATTAAAATATAGTTATTTTTAAAATTTTCTAACAGTGTATGAGTTGAACGAAAGTAGATAAAGCTTGATGTGACACTTTACTAAATCTTGTAAAATGACAATTCACTTGTCAGTGGTTTGAATTGAATTTTGAAAATGTTAGTTTTTTATTTATGAACAAGAAAAATACTTAATAATTATAATAAATAAATAGATATTTAGAAAAATAAAATAACATGTATTAGGAAGTTACCGTTTGTAAACCATGGTTTGGCGAAAAATTATTATTCAGTGAGAAGTTTTAAAATTATAACTTGAAAGTGATAAAAGATTATAAATAAGCAAGAAAAGCCTGGTGCATGTTTATTTTTCATAAAAATGGTGCAGTTTTACCTCGAGTTTTACTTAAATTTGGGTTTTACTTGTCTCGGAAGCCAAGAGATACAAGAGCTAATACAATGAACTAAATTATACTTCTAATTGCTTAACTTAAATAAAAACTCAAATACGTATCTATTTAGTTTTTTTATTTGTTTTTAGTTATAAATTTATTGTGTAGACCTTATTTTTATAAAAGTTCTTAAAACGTTCAAAAACTACATGTATTCAAATTATGCTGGTTGGTGATAAAATTCAGAAGCACTTTTAACTGATTCCTATTTTTTAATCCATTTTTCACTAATTTATCAAAAAAATAAGTATATTTCTTAATTTTGAACATAGTTATTGGCAATAACTTATTGCGAAAGAAAAAGTCAGTTGACATCATAGGTAAAATAAATTGACATTTATGAAAGACTCACGATTAGAAAAATTTTATCACAGCAAACTAAATAAAATCATTTTATTTAAATACACTGTTAGAAAATTTTAAAATTATTAATTTTTCAATTTAGATTTTTTTTTTTAAAAATTGCGTTACTAGTTACAAAAAGTATTGAACGTTAAAGAAAAAGCAAATATTTTTAGATTTTCAAGTTTTTAACTAAACTTTATCATTGAAATTCAGTTTCATGTGGCCGCAACTCCAAAATAAAAGTTTTGCTTCTCAAAAACAAAATAAGAAAATTCAATAGTATAAAATAAAATTGTTAATAATTTTAAGAAAATAAGGGAAAATTAAACAAACAAAAATGCAGATACGACTTTCTTAATTAGAGGACAGTGTTTGTAAGATGTTCGCAGAAGCAAAATGTCGTGTCTGTCAGTCAAATTTTTTTAAACTTGTGTAAAAAAACTGGTAACTTACCAAGAAATGTGGTAACTTAATGTAGAAGCAAAAGCCCTACACTCATTATTGATCTTCAGGTCAATATTTGCAACTTTTTCATCCCCTTCAATAACTCCCTTAGCTTTTTCGATAACCACATTGTCCAATCTTTGCTCAAGTTGGAAATCTTGCGTTTCTGAGCCTCCCTTGATGTTAACTCCTGGGCGCATGTGAAGAGCGTTTTGGAGAATTAAGTTTAAGTTCAGCATTTTTGCTTTTGGTGAACCATTGTCTACTACTTGGAGTAGGTCTGTGCGACCTATGAGTTCTTGGTAGGTTCTTACCTGAAATTACGAGATATTTCAAATTTTCTTCCTTTTTTTTGACAAAAAAACGTTACAGATATACAATTTGAAAGTTATTTACACTGTAAGGTTTATTAGTACTTTTATAAGGACTATAATTACCAAAAAAGTCGAGTTTTATGATTAAATTTTATATTAAAAAAAAAGAAAACGTTACGCCGCGTTACAGAGGGGGTGGGTGTCAGTAAAAATGTTACGTAACACTTAAAAAATAGCCAAATTTTGCGTTACGTTCCCTTAGCGGGTTAAAAATATTGACTCATTATTACTTACCCCCATTTTGGCCATGTGACCCCGTACTTCTTCAGCAAGCATAAACATGTAATTAATAACGTGTTCGGGCTGGCCAGTAAATTTTTTGCGCAAAACAGGATCTTGGGTGGCGATTCCCACTGGGCAAGTATTCAAGTGGCATTTTCTCATCATGGTACAACCCATGACTATCAATGGGGCAGTACTGAAACCAATTTCATCGGCGCCCAGCAGTGCTGCCACCATCACATCAAAACCTAAAAAAAAATTTTTTGTTACATTATTTTTTTTTGGAGCTTGTGTTAAAAAAATACGTCAAACATTTTTTTTACGGGTAGAAACACCCGTTATTGAAATCGATCAAAAAATCTTTTTTTTTTCATTTTCGGGTTTATTTTCATGAAACATCGAAACAAATTGAAAAGTGGGTGTTTAAAAAATGTCTGCCTGTCTCTAAGCCTTAAAACTTTTTAACGGAATGTCCAATTTAAAAAAATCTTTTATCAAACTATTAACAATGGCGTAGGACAAGGGTACAAAACGGTCAAAAACTATAATTTTTAGAGTTATCTCATCATCTATAGTTAGTAGGACAAATATTTTAACACAGTTAAAAATTTAATACGCTCTGCTATAAAAAATGTCTTCTCTACCTTGGTATATAATTATTATTTATTAATTCCCTATAAAGTATTTTTACCTGTTCTTATTTGTCCGTCAGCCTGTAAAACAATCCTGCTTCTCAAATTGTTCAAAGTCAGCACTTGATGAGTTTCAGCAATTCCCAACTCCCAGGGCAATCCAGCACTTTTGATTCCCGTCCAGGAACTAGCACCAGTACCTCCATCGTGTCCAGAAACAACAATATGCTCGGCTTTTCCTTGAAACATAAATTATATAAGATTATACAAAAAGCTTTTATTAAAAAAAAAAATGTTTCACAGCAAAAGATTGGTTTTTGTTTAAAATGTGTAGCTTGATTAGAAGCTGATATATTGGGTACTCTAATTCGGTTCGCCACTAGGAAACTGCGTTACAGATCTAGAGATCTTAGACATATGGTTAAAAAAATGGGCAATTAAATTAACCATAGAAACTTTCTATGGTGTAAAGATCACCATGGACTTTCTGAAGAAAAAAGTTTACAATGATTGACAGGCTGAGCGCAGGTTTTGCAAATTAATGTTCCCTAATTATTAGTTGAATCTTCCCTGATTTCACTGGTTAAAATTTAGAATTATTTCCGAATTTTAGTTCACAAAAAAAAAAGTTTTTAAAACCTATGAGCAAAAATTTAAATTAAGAAATTCTTGATCCTCACTCATATTGGAGTGGATTTAAATAAACCATAGAAAAAATTTTATCTCTCCAAAATATAAATTTATTGTCTATTAAACAAACATTACAGCGACAATTGTTTCGACTTTTTTAATATTAAGTCATTTTCAAGTTTTTAAATATATAAACAAATTAACTTGAGTACACATTATTAGAAATGTCATACTGACAAAAAGTCGAAACAATTGTCGCTGTAATGTTTGTTTAATAGACAATAAATTTATATTTTGGAGAAAAATTTAAATATTTTGTTTCGTTTTTGAGTTATGATTTTTTTATTTATTTATGGATGCTTATTTAGCAATAATTTATTACGTAGTGGTCTACTCTACTCTGGTGAATTTTTTATTTCCCTTATTTTTCCGTAATTTTTAATAGTTGATCAAATTCCCTGACTTTTCCCCGATTTCCCTGATTTATCATGTCTATGTAATCAGTGTCAATTTTTATCCACGATTGTCAAGCAATTGCAAGATTGTACCAAAAATCAACACCTTATTCAGAGCTAAAAATTATACCCTGACAGTTTAATATGGAAAAAATCTTTAGGTCAGCAACGAAATTTTTGAATCTTTGTAATATTAGATATATGTGACTCCTGTTCGTCTTACCTTTGGCTACTCCAGATGCTACTACTCCTACTCCAACTTCTGAAACTAATTTCACCGAGATACGCGCTTTTGGATTGGCGCATTTTAAGTCGTAGATTAGTTCAGCAAGATCCTCGATTGAGTAAATGTCGTGGTGAGGGGGAGGGGAGATTAACCCTACTCCAGGTACGGAGTGACGAGTTTTGGCGATATCCACTGATACTTTGTACCTGAAGGAAAAAATATTCATGATTTTATATTATGATTCAAGCACATTTAGACATCCTATATCCTTCAAAAAAAAGTCTAATACCACGTCGTTCAATTAATTTTCTTTTTTATCGACTGCGCCAGCTATTTTAGCATTTGCAAACTAAAACAATAAAACGTACTACGTTTCAAATATTAGGCGCACTCATATATCTACTTGTTTCTCCTCTCTCTTTTACATCCCCATTCTTTTACTTTTCTACTCCTTTACTTCTCCCCTCTTTTACTTCTTTACTCGTTTTTTAATCAGTCTGTAAAATTAGTTTCTTAACGTCATTTTAAAGTTTAATTTGAATATAGATTTCTGTTATTTAAAAAAACTAATATATTAAAAGTAATATTAATTTTAATTAAAGAAGTGACCTAGAGTTTAAGCTTTTCCAACACTGATTAATTTTATATTGAAAAATCAGACATTATTTTTATTATTAAAGATCAGATTTGACTGAAATTTCATTGCTAAGTAATTGTGGTTTAAGGTAAATAAAAATGTTTTTCTATTTTGTGACTCTTATAAGCTCATAATCACACGCATTTTGCGTGTTGTTATAGGCCCATAAGAGGTCACTACTTTTTTTTTCTGTTGGGTTGGCAACATACAAAAGCCTATCTCTTGACGTTTTGCGTGCAAATGTCAATGTAGATTTAAAGTTTAATTTTTTACAAAATTTTGTGTTTGGGTTATTTTTTACCGTGTTAAAATTGTGGACTGGTTAATTGCAGTGAAAAAAGAAGAGCTAACTGTAGAATATATCAAAATATCATTTGTTCTTAGAGTTTTAAACATAGTGTAAACTGTAATGCCAACCCAAAACAAAAATCCCTAAATCAGTCATCAATTTAAATGTAAGTTTTTTAAATTTTAGAGCAAAATAGAAAAAATTGTATAAAGCACTAGTACTTTAGAAAACTCGCTGCAAGCGGCTCGTTTTCTAAACTTGTACTCGTGCGCTAAAAACTTATATTATGAAACTAGTACTTTAATATACTATTTTCTATTTTGCGACTCTTATAAGCTCATAATCACACGCATTTTGCGTGTTGTTATAGGCCCATAAGAGGTCACTACTTTTTTTTTCTGTTGGGTTGGCAACATACAAAAGCCTATCTCTTGACGTTTTGCGTGCAAATGTCAATGTAGATTTAAAGTTTAATTTTTTACAAAATTTTGTGTTTGGGTTATTTTTTACCGTGTTAAAATTGTGGACTGGTTAATTGCAGTGAAAAAAGAAGAGCTAACTGTAGAATATATCAAAATATCATTTGTTCTTAGAGTTTTAAACATAGTGTAAACTGTAATGCCAACCCAAAACAAAAATCCCTAAATCAGTCATCAATTTAAATGTAAGTTTTTTAAATTTTAGAGCAAAATAGAAAAAATTGTATAAAGCACTAGTACTTTAGAAAACTCGCTGCAAGCGGCTCGTTTTCTAAACTTGTACTCGTGCGCTAAAAACTTATATTATGAAACTAGTACTTTAATATACTATTTTCTATTTTGCGACTCTTATAAGCTCATAATCACACGCATTTTGCGTGTTCTTATAGGCCCATAAGAGGTCTGTACTTTTTTTCTGTTGGGTTGGCCACATACAAAAGCCTATCTCTTGACGTTATGCGTGCAAATGTCAATGTCGATTTAAAGTTTAATTTTTGCAAAATTTTGTGTTTGGGTTATTTTTTACCGTGTTAAAATTGTGGACTGGTTAATTGCAGTGAAAAAAGAAGAGATAACTGTAAAATATATCAAAATATCATTTGTTCTTAGAATTTTAAACATAGTGTAAACTGTAATGCCAACCCAAAACAAAAATCCCTAAATCAGTCATCAATTCAAATGTAAGTTTTTTAAATTTTAGAGCAAAATAGAAAAAAATGTATAAAGCACTCGTTTTATAACACGTTTTTAGAGCACTAGGACTTTAGAAAACTCGCCACAAGCGGCTCGTTTTCTAAACTTGTACTCGTGCGCTAAAAACGTATGTTATGAAACTAGTACATTAATATACTATTTGATAATGACTGTCATAATATATCAATAACCTAACAAATTTAAAAGTATGACATATATACAGTGTTTACAATAAATATAATGACATTTATATACAGAGACGTAAAAAAAAATGAGTAGAGAAGTAAACGAGTAGAGAAGTAAAAGAAAAGAGATGTGAAAAAGCAGAGATGTAAACGAGTAGAGACGTGAGTGCGCCAAATTTTACTGTCAAATCATTTGATAATTATCAAGTTATAATTAACCTTACTTTTTGAGATTTGTCTGTTTGAAAGATTTTATTCTTACATTTTAGGAAATTTTAATGGTTATCATGTGCGGCTTGGCAACGGCGGAAAAAAGCGCCTTGCCTTTTAGACACTTTTATTTTTCAGTGTCAGTACTTGTTGTAGAATTGATTATGTGAAAGGGAAAAAAATGTTATTACAGGGACTTTCCCTGCTTTTTCGGAAAGCGTATGTAAAAGGAGTAATAATTACCCGGGTAATTCTCCTCCTTCACCAGGTTTGGCACCTTGCGCCATCTTGATCTGCAGATCGTCTGCGTGTGCCAAATACGATGACGTAACTCCGAAACGCCCAGAAGCTACTTGTTTAATGGCGGAACGTCTGGATGTATCCAGATATCTCTCTGGATCTTCACCACCTTCTCCTGTGTTGGATTTCCCGCCAACCTGAAAAATAATAAAACCTTTTTTTTTAATATCACACAGAAAGAAAATATATTTTTGTTTAAAAAAGCCCAAAGCTAGATTTTTGAATTTGGAGTCCCACAGATACTTAACAATAGATTTAACTTCCAATTACTAAATCTAAAAGTAATTCAGTTCAGTTCAAGAATGGAGCTTTCTCTGGAAAAAGAAACAGTTTAGGAAAAAAATCATAAAATGTCCATATTCTCTAATAATTTATAAAAAACAAATAACTTTAAACAATTCATAAATATTTATATTCGGGATTTAATATAAATATTTATATTCGGGATTTAACAATATGTTTTCCTTAATGTAAAAAAAGAGAAATTATTTTTGAAAACTGGAAATTAATTAAATTAAATAGCGAGCAATTCGATCGAACCGCTTCAACTTGCCGAGGCATACTTAAAATTAAGCGATTTAACTGATCTTGGTCCAAGACATCCCATAAATCCGGAAGAACTTGCTAGTTTCCTTACGTCATGAAAATGTGGTTGACGATCAATTACTGCTCTACCAAGCATGTCCCAGACATGTTCAATAGAGTTAAACAAGACAATGAGACAGCGGAGCGACATTTTTTGTTTTTTCGATTATTTTTTCTCAGAGAAACCAAAATATCCTTAAATTTTTTTCGATCAGTTTAATTCTCACCTTATTCATAGCCATAGCCAAAGTTTGATGCGCCTCCAAACTTATAGACCCGAAACTCATAGCCCCCGTTGCAAAACGCTTGACAATCTCCTCTGCTGGTTCAATCTCCTCCAAAGGCAAAGGCTGGTCCAAAGTTCGCAGATCCAAGCGACCTCTAAGCATGCAATTTCTCACACTTTCCATAGTGGATTCCCTGAATTTTTCGTACGCCGATTTGTTTTTGTTTATTGCAGATTCCTGTAAAGCTGCAATACTCGCCGGTTCGTTCAAATGTTTTTCGCCACCCGCGCGCCAGTGGTAGTTGCCGGCGTCTCGCAGAACTAAAGAGTCGGGGGAAAGACGGTAGGCGTTTTGGTGACGGTCAAAAGCTTCGCTGGCAACCATTTCTAGGGTGACACCTCCTATTCTGGTGGCCGTACCTATTTTACAAAAACAACAGTACAATTAAAAAAAATACGTCTCGAATGAGCGAGAATACTTTCTCATAAAAAAAGTTATATGATTTTTGTGAAAAAAAAAATCATTTTTTTTTTGCTTAAATCATGCTTTTTTTCCTAAAAAAACAAAATAAACAAAAAAAAT
This sequence comes from Brachypterus glaber, assembly GCA_958510825.1. NCBI lineage: Eukaryota > Metazoa > Arthropoda > Insecta > Coleoptera > Kateretidae > Brachypterus > Brachypterus glaber. The sequence continues at coordinate 57,306,987 of OY294046.1, read as the reverse complement.
TATGTCGGTCGGTCTGTCTGTCTGTATCCACGATAACTTAAGAACGCTTTGAGCTAGCAACTTAAAGTTTGATATGCAGATGCATTTTTAAATTATCTTGGACAAGTTCGTATTTCAGAAAAATCGGCTGGGGAAGGGGGGTAAAATTTTTGTTTTGGTCGTGTTTTTTTTTAAAGCTTAAAAGCCACATAAAAGGTAAAATAAAATTACACAAAATGTGTAATAATTTTTTTCTAGCTCTTTCCCCTCTCCCCCAAAATGTAAAAAATGGTTTCTGGGCATAGTAATGTGAAAAATGATCACATTTATTGTGTAATTTTATTTTACCTTTTTTGTGGGTTTAAAAATTTTCTTTTACTGCGAATAAAAAAATTACGACCAAAACAAAAATTTAACCCCCCTTTTACGCCTCTTCCCTCCAACCGATTTTGCTCAAATACGAATTACCCAAGATAATAAATTTTTCTTGACAAGATGATTTAAGCAAAAAAAATTTTTTTTCCTGACAATACTCTATGAGAAAGTAAAAATCTAAAATATTCTTAAAGTAACTATTTGATTGAAACTTTAAAAGGAGCACATCCTCATGGGGTATAAGTTATTTATTACATTTTTATTAATTAGAACTTTCAATAAGATACCTTTGAAACACTTGTCGACGACATCATCAGCCAAACCAACTGCTTCAAAAATCTGGGCCCCTTTGTACGACTGTAAGGTGGATATTCCCATTTTGGCCATTACTTTGGATATACCAGTCTGCATAGCTTGTGCGTAGTTTTGGAAAATAATTTCATCTGTCAGAGATGTATCCAAAATTCCTTGATCTCTCAAGCTAGATGCTAATTCTAGTGCCAAATACGAACAAATAGCATCAGCTCCATAGCCTATAAAAAACAATTATTCCATAAGTAAAATATGCAATAATTATCCTAAAAGTTGTTAAATGGAATACTTTTTCTATTACTATACTCTTTGACCTAACTAACACATTTGATACTATTGACATTTCTGATCGTTGTTTATGCACCAAAGGTAGTAGGTTTTATATTAGATGTCAAGGAAGCGCTTTTTGGATTCTGGCTGAAAATATTCCTTAAACTGCGTGAATTAGACTGAAATTTGGAAGCCAAACATGAAAATATTTATAAGTATGAGTAATTAATGATTATAATTTGTGACATTTTTCTGCTACTATACTCATCGAGTTAATTTAACCATTTGACACTATTAAATTTTAAGTCGATCGTGTCAAATGTATTAGTGAAGTCCATGAATATAGCAGCAAAAATAAAAAAAGCTAAGTCGATCGTGTCAAATGTATTAGTGAAGTCCACGAATATAGCAGCAAAAAATAAAAAATCTACTTACCTAAAAGGACACAAATATGATGAACTTCTCTAGCTTCAGCAGTCTCAACAACCAACGCAACCTTCATTCTACTTCTTGTCTCAATCAAATGATGATGTGTAGCTCCTAGAGCTATCAAACTACTAATAGGAATACGATCTGGCCCTGCTTTTCTATCACTCAGTACGATAATCTCATTCGTATTGCTAGCACTATCGGCCTCCTCACAAACTTGTTTTAATTTTTCTAAATATCCATTGACTCCTTCTGTGGCAGGGAATGTTATATCGATTACATGCGTGCTCCAATCTCTGTGTGTCGTTTGTTTTAGAACTTCCAAGTCCGAAATAGAAATGACCGGGTTTTTAAGCCAAAGTCTGTGGACTTGTTTCGGGCTGGGTTGTAGAATATTTGCTTCTGGTCCGATGGGACATTGCAGGGACATGACCACTTTTTCACGGAAGGGGTCGATTGGGGGGTTGGTGACTTGGGCAAAGAGTTGTTTGAAGTATTCGTATAAAAGTGGGGCGAAGTTTGATAGACATGCGAGTGGTACGTCGTTTCCCATGCTTCCTAACGCTTCTTTCCTATTAAAAAAGTATGGTAAATTAGAATATTTACTTAATTAGTTATTGCTTTGTTTACATGGTTTTCTTGTGTTTTGGTGGGGTAGGGGTCTTTACCTCGAAAAAATTTACCTCGCAAGCAATTACCTCGAAAAAAATTACCTCGAAAGCCCATTACCTCGCACGAAAATTACCTCGAATTTAAAAAAAGAAGGAAAATTTGACAGCAATAAATTTATTATTATTTATTAGTTATTTAAAGCCATAATATTGACACCATATTTTCCTTTCCAAAAAAACCTGTTTTTGTACACACGAGCTTTATAATATACAAAGTTTTTATACACCGCTAATTTATCTTTCGCGAACTCTCGATATAGGTTAATCGATTCATTTTTAATTTACTAAAACTAAAAGCTAACAAATGCCCGTAAACTAAAATTTAATCAATAAATGATAAAATATGAGCAAAAAAATTACAATATACAATAATCGCAAAGAAACAGATAAAAAATTAAAAAAAGCCCTTTTCGAGGTAAAAGCAAGGTAAAATCTTTCGAGGTAATAATGTACTTTCGAGGTAACGACTTTTCGAGGTAAATTTTTTCGAGGTAAGGTCTTTTCGAGGTATTTTTTTCGAGGTAATTGCTTTCGAGGTAAATTTTTTTGATTTAAAGACCGGTTCCCGTTTTGTTGGTTGGTCAGTGACATCGTTTTAGAAGGTCTAGAAGGTTTAGAAAGGAAATACACTAAGGGGCTGTCCATATATTACGTAACGCGCCTGGTCACAGAAAATGTGGCAGTTTGTGACAGGGATGGGGGGAGGGGGTCTAGGAAAATGTTACGTAACGGACGTTGTTTTGAGCGAATTTTCAGAAATTGAATAAATAGAGAAATCTGTAATGCCGTTTGTCGACGTGAAAAAACACATGACACATGGGGATGGGGGAGCCTTCCCCCACATACCTTGAAATTCGAAAAAGTTGGAAATTTCATGGGTTAAAAATATAAAAGTTGTAATTTTAGCAGTACTGCTACAACAACTACTACTTAGTGAAAAAGTTTCTTTTTTGGCCATCAACTTTTTAGTCGAAGGAAAAGATGTAATTTTAGCAGTAGTAGATCTAAAAAGTTGTAAATTTTATTTTAGTAGTAGTGGGGACGTTTTTTTAGCCATCGACTTTTTTGTCGAGGGGATTCAAGCAAAATTGCTTATCAAAGAGCCCTCATTTTCCAATACAAAAACACTTATTCAATTAAATAAGAAAAAATTAGAACTATTACCAGTTTTCTAACTGGTCAGGGTACTTTCAACAATCTTCTTTATAAAATGAAAATTGTCCAAAGCAAACGCTGTAGTTTCTGCGACTATGATAAAGAAACTGCATCCCACATTTTGGGACAATGTCCTGTCTTCTCACAAAAAAGACTGCGATTTTTAGGTTCTCCATCAGTGCAACCTAGCGATTTATTCGAACTTTCATTGGGGCAGATCATCGCCTTTTTAGATGCCTGCCCCCATGGAATATCATCCTAATCAAATGATGTGTCATTTAGATGACTGCAGCATGCACAATGGATCTCAGGTCTGAGTGTAGTGGCTATTACTTGGTAATAACCACACCGCTTCTGATGATGATGATGATGAACTCTCGAGATGATAATTTGGCCTAGGCTGCGCCTCATATTCTTATGTGGTTAGACAAGAATTTTATCCACAAGCATAAATAAATAACACATTACCTCGTAAAGTTCACCATTTTAAATGATCTACAGAAATTTTGGAGATTTCTAACATCACTATAAATTTCAACTAAATAATAATTTAAATAAGTGGCTCGTTATTATTTCCTATTATCAGTCTCGGTATGAACCATATAAAATATAAATAAATATTATTTCTTATAGTTTTTCGAAAAAATAAACAAAAATGTTACGTTATTATATTCGCAAACTTCTATAAGGTATAACCAGAAGCTAAAAAACAGGTTAGATATGAATTTCTAACCTTGGTCAAAAATTAATAACTTTTTTAACTTTAAAAGTAGCAAACAAAAATTATAGATTTTGCTACTTTTTATAATGCATATAAAGGACGTTTTTCAAAAATTTCGAAAAATTGCGTTACGTAGAATATGGACAGCCCCTAACAACGAAAACACAAGAAAATCTACAACTAAAGCAACAACAGATCAAGTGACCCTAGGAATAATTAAAACGTAAAAAGCTACAACTTCACTTACTTATTGTTTATCATTGGTAAAAGTAACATGTGTATAGTTTCTGTGGAATACCCATACAATGGTAATCTTTTATCTCCAAGCCCACTAGGCTCGTATTTTGGTTTGATTTCCCTGCCAGCATCAAGATGTGCTTTTCTCATTTCATCCATGGAAATCTACAGTAAAAAATAATTGTTAATGTTTAAGGAAAATCAAAATTTCCCAATTTATAAATGTAAGTAGATAGTCCTGACTGCATTAATAAAACATTATTAAACAATAATAATAATAATAATAATTTGTATAAGGTGAAGTCAGGCAAGTGAACATGTGGGGGGGGGGGTGTAGGCCAATAGCTATTTTCTAAATTGGTGAAGATTAGTCAATTATCTATAAAGAATTTTCACTGCTCTACTACAGAATTTTCACAATCAATGAGAAAATCCCTACCAAAATGTCATATAGCTGCTCTTTCACGCTTTTTTGCAATCATCAGTGAGCATATATTGGTATGGTGGTTTTCGCACTGACTGTTGAAAATTTTAAATACTTATCAAAATTAAGTATAACTGTATCGAGAGCGTACAAATTGGTGGCGCCATCTAAATTGAACATATTTTTCTAAATACATTCGTATTTAGAAAATATCCTATGGACTTACCCTAGAGTTCCACTTACCTAGGTAAGTCAGCTGACTTCACCTTACATAATATTACTTATGCCAGAAATGGGTTGTTTGTCAGTTACAGTTATATTTTTAGGTATACACGGTACTCTTGAATGATCAATGGGTTGAACTAACGTGGCAAAAAAATCTGACCATGGAACATGGTAGTAGAAAGTTCACTTGTTATAGAACCATCGACAGCCAAATCCCAAAAACTTGTTTTTGGAAAATAATGTTAAATAACCGTCTGCAGAGTTCATGGTCAATACAAACTTAAAGTATACATTATGTTGTTTGATTTTGGTAGTATTTCTCGTGCTGATTCCGAATATGTTTTAAGTTACTCTCTATCTTTTTCCATTTTTGAGAAAAAAGCTTATAAAAATCACAAAAAATATTTTTTCGCATGTTTTAATGTAGAATAGACATTTTGTTATAAGACGATAAAATAACTTTCTTGGCTTAAATTGTAGTCCGATTCTCGTTCTGTATAGTTCCAAAGGAATATCTTGGATTTTTTTTTCTTTTGGTAAATCTAAATACATATTTAAACACCCTTGAAATCGCGTTTTTATTAAAATACTTTTTTTTGTTAATCAGTGTCATTACAGATGTTTCAGATTTGATGGATTTGTCCAACACAGAGGCGCGTTAATAATTTTTACCGAATACTTGAGAATGTTAATAATACTATTAACCTACCTATTACTAGCTTGTTATAAATTGACTTATTTGTCAGAAATAATGTTATAACAATAAATGTTGAATTTTGATGAAGGCTTTTATTTTTTACCTTCAGTATTATTTACATATATGTAAGTATTTTGAATTAATAATTATATATTTGATTTAAGAGTGATATTTTGCCAAAAAGAATTTATATTACGGTTATATAAAATAAATAATTGCTTCTATACTGATAACTTTTAAATTTATCTTAGATAATGAGCGACCACGAAAATAATAGAAAAAAAGTTTGTGCTGCCTGCGGCGTGAAAATAAGGAGGGAAAATTAACATTTTAAAAATATCGTGTACCACTATGGTCTGTTTCATCAAGCAAGAGAGCAAATTAAAAATCGCTGAGTAAATATTTTTACAACAGGTTTGATAGTATATTTTTGTGTATAGAATAGTTATATTTTATAAAATAAACTATATTCGCACATCCAATATTCGAATCTGTTTTGAAAATATTTACTGTGCGATTTTTAATTTAGGTACTCTCTTGCTTGATGAAACAGACCATAGCATCTTATTATTTTGTTTTATTTAGATAAATAAACCTATGTTTTACATAAGGGCATTTTTATTTTATTTTGTTTAGACATAATATGCTATATGCTTAAGCTTTAATTATCATGTATTAGAAAAAAAAACAAGCAGCCGTTTTTAAATTCATAAGCATATAAATCTAATTCCTTTAATTTTTACTTATTTTTTATACATAAAATGAAAGAAGGTAGTTCAGAATTTGATAAAAAAACGTGTATATTGTAAAAAACTTTTGATCTGAGGTAAATTGTTGATGAGTTTTTAATTTAATTTTAAAACCATCGTTCAATACTTCACACTGTGAAGTCTATAATAATAAATGTTTTTGTCTCGGCAAAATATAGAAAATAATTTTAGGAACGTCTATGTACACATCTGACAATTACTTTTCAAAGTGAAAGATATATTATGAACACTATGTAACAAAATAATTAATTTTTTAATTTAAACACGTTTATAATAAAATTTTAAAAATTTTCACAAAAATGTTAGATGAGATGTTCCTTTATAATAATACAGAACGAGAATCGGACAATAATTTAGGCTAAGAAAGTTATTTAATTGTCTTATAGCAAAATGTCTAGGCTACATTAAAACATGCGAAAAAATAATTTTTGTGATTTTTATATGCTTTTCTCTCAAAAACGGAAAAAGATAGAGAGTAACTTAAAACATATTCGGAATCAGCACGAGAATTACTACCAAAATCATGCAACATAATGTAAACTTTAAGTTTGTATTGACCATGAACTCTGCAGATGGTTATTTAACATTATTTTCCAAAAAAAAGTTTTTGGGATTTGGCTGTCGGTGATTCTATAACAAGTGAACCTTCTACTACCAGGTTCCATGGTCAGATTTTTTTGCCACGTTAGTTCAACCTATTGATCATTCAAGAGTACCGTGTATATGTAAACAATTTCCCTGAATAAAAAAATACTATTCTGATGCATTGTTATATTGTGTAAATCGATACTTCCTTAATCTTTGAAAAAAGGGGTTGTTTCAAGAGGGTGGTTTGTTTGCGTAAAAGTAAGGAGAACTTAATCCCATTTAAAACTTTCTTTGTAAAATCTCTTTTTTTTTTAATTGAGATATTGGCTGTATAAAGAGCGTTTTTTAAGAAAATGTAATAAGAATGCTAAAAACTACTAGATAACTCGTAAATGATTTCATATAGAAAAACTTTGTTCCTGCGAATAATTAGCTATAGCTAACTATATTATTATATTATAATATAATAAGGTATTCCCATTCCAAATTTTAAGAAATAACATAGGTATCTTAATTTGTAAAGTTACAAAAAATAAACGTAGACAGCTAGTACCCGGAACTACTAGTAACTGGGGTCCAGGTTTATTTCCTATAAACTTTTTAGAAATAAAGATAATCTCTTAATAATATAATAATATTTTTTTTTCTATTTTGCGACTCTTATAAGCTCATAATCACACGCATTTTGCGTGTGCTTATAGGCCCATAAGAGGTCTCTACTTTTTTTTCTGTTGGGTTGGCAACATACAAAAGCCTATCTCTTGACGTTTTGCGTGCAAATATCAATGTCAAATTAAAGTTTGGAAAAGGCCATAAAGAAGGAAGAAGAAATTAAAGTTTAATTTTTTACAAATTTTGTGTTTGGGTTATTTTTTACCGTGTTAAAATTGTGGACTGGTTAATTGCAGTGAAAAAAGAGGAGATGACTGTAAAATATATCAAAATATCATTTGTTCTTAGAATTTTAAACATAGTGTAAACTGTAATGCCAACCCAAAACAAAAATACCTAAATCAGTCATCAATTTAAATGTAAGTTTTTTTAATTTTAGAGCAAAATAGAAAAAATTGTATAAAGCACTCGTTTCATAACACCTTTTAGAGCACTAGTACTCGCCGCAAGCAGCTCGTTTTCTAAACTTGTACTCGTGCGCTAAAAACGTATGTTATGAAACTAGTACTTTAATATACTATTAAATTTTGTAATACCTTTTATATTAGCTGATTGTTCGAAAAAACCAAGTTTTTCTGTATTTCATAATTTACGAGTTATGTAGTTTTTGGCACTCTTAGTAGATTTCTTAAAATACGCTCTGGCTGTATAACAAGTCCCGGTGTAACTCCAATCACGAAAAAGCCCATTTTTGACTTAATGTTTGTTAATTTGCGCAGGCAAAATCAAATAGTTTAAAACTGGTGCATTTTTAGAATATTTTTAGCACATTTAAATTACTATGTTTACACGAGACCTAACTGTAGTTATTTCTACCATATATATTAATAATATTATTATTAAACTCCCTTGTAAACGCCCTTTGCTGTATTTTTATTAATCGGGAGTTATAAATATAACCCTCTTAAAGAACATGGTTAGAGTTTATATTCAGCCGTCACAAAAAGCCTTGTAAACTTTGAAGATTTATAAATACCGATATTACGAAAAAACAAATTACACTTGAAAAAAAAAGCCACAAGTTTTCTGTTAGTGTTTTTTGTTGGCAATGTTTTCGGTACTTATTTTGGCTATTATCTGTAAAAGCTCTGGATTAAGATCCAGAGTTTTTTAAATTTAAGAAATATCGTATTTATAACTATGGTAGTTATTTATCATGTAAACGTAGTCAATGCTATCTACAAAATTATGTGTTAAAACAAAAGGAAAATAAATCTATACAGATAAAAATCTACACAACAAAAATAAAAAATAAAGTTCTATTGCTGTATTAATAATGTAACGCCAAGTCCAACAAAAAATCTATTTTTTACACAAAACACCTCCACTCACCATCTGTAGTTCGCCGTACATGCAAATAGAGATAAAAATTTTGATTAATTAAAGTGCGATATTTAAATTTAGTTTAAAATAGTCTTAAATTTATTTCTAAGAGGAAGTTGACTTAAAATTCAAGTATTTACAATTACTATAATACAGGAATGTAGCTTACAGTTGTAAGTACTGTACTTAAGTACAGAGTAAAATTTTCAAAACGAAAATAATCTGTAAATTAATTAAAAAATAACTTTAGGGTTATTTGTGATAAACACTCGGAAATGAAGCAAAAAAAAACTTTATTGCATTACATAATCATGCCAACGTTTCACCTAATATTTAGGCTTCTTCAGGGCGAAAAAGACATAGTTTTTTTTTGCTTCATTTCCGAGTGTTTATCACAAATAACCCTAAATAAATTTCAAGAATCATCCTGTAGGAAATATTATTATTAAAAAATAACTTGAAATATGATAAATACGGTGTTTTAATCACCTTGAAATTAAGATATAATTTAGACTATGAAAATACACTGCCCAGTAAAAGAGCTTTCCCATTTTACACCTTCGCGCGTAAAATGAATTTTTTATTATTAGATTTACTTTTAGTAACCTTAAAAATATACCAATTTTCACGAAAACTACCCCAGGGGGTGAAATTAAAAAAAATTTATTAAAAGATTCAGTTTTAGCGACCTCAAAAATCCCTATATATAAAATTTAAGAAAACTACCCCCTGCCCCTCAGGGGGTGGAGTAAGAATTTTTTTATTATCAGATTTACTTTCAGCAAGCTGAAAAACCCCATTATACCAATTTTCACTTTCAGCAACCTCGAAAACCCCAATATACCAGTTTTCATGAAAACTACCCCCCATCCCTCAGGGGCTGAAATTAGAAAAAAAATATTATAAGATTCATATTCTCCAACCCCAAAATACCAATTATGACGAAAATATTGAAAATATTTAAAAATATTTACCCCCTTAAGGGTGGAGAAAAAATTTAGTATCAGATTCAATTTCAGCAACCTCAAAAACCCCTATAATATAGGTATTATAGCAATTTTCAAATTTTTCTAAAAAATGTATTTTCCCCACTTGCCCCCCTTGCCGCACCCCAATGTTCACCAAAAACAATCCCGAGCTAGAACTTTTGGTAACATACCTGTATGTCAAATTCCAAGTCTCTAGATTAAAGCGGACCGGACCGGACAGACCGATCGACAATTTTTTTTTGCTTGAAATTGATTTATATCGACATAAAACGTCATGAAACGCAAAAATACGCAAAAAAAGTCCAAACGAAAATTTTTGCACGAATACAGTGCTTTCCGAAATTTTGAAAATTTACAAAATGGGAAAGCAAAAAATAAAAAGTTTTTTTTTCTTATTTTTTTGAAAATCACCCCAAAATAGTCTGTAACCTATTTCTGAATTAACCTGTATAAGCATTGACTAAGAATATCTCCTCTTTAACCAATGTTATAAGGAAGCACAATACTAAGGCTTCACAATAAAAGTAAATTAAAAATTAATCTTTGATAACAGATTTTTTTGTTGAAAATTTTACTCTTAAAAAATATGTATTTAAAATGTTTGTGATAAAAATAATATAACTTTACCTGTTCCTTAAGCCATTCTGAATGGGGCCTAGATTTGGCTATTTTTGACTTGAGTTCAATGTCTTGAATTACAGATTTTTGTTCTGTATCCACCAATAACATTCGGCCTGGTTTTAGTCGACTTTTGAAAATAACCTGGGATGGATCTACGTCATATACACCCACCTAAAACAAAGAAAAAACAAAACTAACAAAAATAGAATAGAACAGAGAAACTAAAAAAATAAAATAGAATAGAAAAACTAAAAACATAAAACTAACAAGCTGAAACATGTTACCTATAGAGTAGTACTATTTTCAGATGGGTGGCAATATCTATAAATAAACTGATCGAAAGAAGTTAGGGATATTGTTAAAAATTGTGCTTTCTCTGGGAAAAAAACAGTTTAGGAAAAAAATCATAAAATGTCTATATTCCCTAATCATTTCTAAAAAACAAGTAAATTTAATCAATTCAAACTAGATGAAACGTTGCAAGCACCCTGTCAAAACATCGGCACTATTGTACACTAGAGCCATCTAGTTTGCAAATTTCAAACTAGGTGTTTTGTTTGATTTTAAATTCTGTATCTTTAACACATTATATTCAAAAAACTGTATATAACATTTTTTATAGGCCTTAAAAAAAACTTTTATTTAAAATATAATTTTTTAAAATCGGGTTATAAATATGTGAGATATGCTAAAAAAACCTTTTACTGCTTTAAACGCCAATATCTCGAAAACAATGCGTTTTAGGAAAACGTTGTTTATAACATTTTTTGACCAATTTAAAATTATCTTTTATGTAAGTGCTAAATTAACCAAATACAATAATAATTGCCTTAATTATAAACAAAAAACGCTAAAAATAGGAGTTTTACCCTATTTTTACCCCCTTACCCCCAATCGTTTACCCCCAAAATCTAATTAGCTCTTCGGAATACGATAAGAAACAATATGCAAAAAACCGCAAGTCGATATCTCATGTAGAAATGGAGTTAGAGAGTTTACACCCAGTTTACTGATTTCTACTCAGAATGGTCTAAAACGTTGAGAAATATGAATAAAACGTGGTCAAAGATTTTGACTTTTCGGCGAAGATTTCAATACATCGGCACTCTTAGTAGCACTAAGTGCCGATGTAAAACATTTATATTCGGGATTTAACAATATGTTTTCCTTAATGTAACAAAAGAGAAATTATTTTTAAAAACTGACAATTAATTAATTCCGAGTAATTCTACCTCTGTTGGCTATAACCGCTTCAACTCGCCGAGGCATACTTAAAATAAAGCAATTTAACTGATCTTGGTCCAAGAAATCCCATAAATCCGGAAGAACTTGCTAGTTTCCTTACGTCATGAAAATGTGGTTGACGTTCAATTACTACTCTACCAAGCTTGTCCGAGACATGTTCAATACAGTTAAACAAAATATTTTTCTTAGAGAAACCAAAATATCCTTAATATTCTTTTACATCAGTTTAGTTTATTGTTAAAAATTTTCTTGGACTTAATAGGTATTTTACACGGTACTTGACATTACAAGAATTTAGAATGGATAATCTTCACTTCAACTTCAAAATGCAGTAGGTGTAAACAAACGCACGTGATAACAACGGATTTAGTGACAGGGTAGGACTCAAAACAAAATATTTCTATAAAGAATCTATTGCAATGCATTGTACGCTTCATCGCAAGTACTCACGTACTGACCTGTTTAATTTTCTACATCCCTACTCTCGCAACATTCGAGTGTTCTAACCAATGAAACCACGCGCCAGCTGCCGCGTGCGCGATTCTTTTATTTACTTCTAATCATATTGAAGTTGAATATACTATATTCACTAAAGCTAATCTTCTGTATCACAAAAAAATCTCGTAATTATTTTCAATACTTAAATTTTGACACCATCATCTTTCCCATCTTTCTTTAATCCTGCAGTCTGCTTACATACCTCCAAATTAACCAAACCAAAATGAAAACTATAGACGAAAATGATTACAAATGTTTTCGTTGGAACAAAATTTTTAACTGCAAGAATTATCCTAGGATAAAATAGGATACTAAAGTTAGTAGACCGACATTTTTAAAACCCACTTTATTCAGATTTTCACTACTTTAATTTTTCCATAGCAAGAGGTAAGGTTTCGTGGATTAACCCCGGTGTATAAAAATTTGTGAGGTAAGTTAACTTACCTCACTGGCCATCACCATCACATTATCTTTGGTAATATAGAATCTAGAAGGTCTGAGTCCGTTCCTGTCTAGAATAGCCCCAATGTACCTTCCGTCGGTGAAGGAAATTAGGGCAGGACCATCCCAGGGTTCCATGATACACGAGGCCCAGTGATAATAGTCCCGCTTTTCTTCGGACATTGTCGGGTCGTTCTGCCACGCTTCGGGAACCATCGTCATTACGGCTTCTGGCAAACTTCGGTTACCTAGAAATTTTTAGAAAAAAATATTCAACCATTAAATAGTATATTTCTAACCTAATAAGAAAATGAAATATTTCCAACTCGAGAGATGGAAAACCAGAAAATTCAAACCGGACAACTGGCTGATATGGCTTATGAAAGCTAAAGGCCAAAACAAAGGAGAAGAAAAAGAATAAAGAAGAACTCGGGAGATGCGACTTGGGCGAGGCGCAGTCTAGGCCAAATTAGCATCTCGAGAGTTGGAAATGTCATTTTCTTATGTGGTTAGAACAGAATTTTATTCACAAGCATAAATAAATAACCCATTACCTCGTAAAATTCACCATTTTAAATGATCTACAGAAATTTTGCAGATTTCTAACTCAATATAAATTTCAACTAAATAATAATATAAATAATTGGCTCGTTATTATTTCCTATTATCAGTCTTGGTATGAACCATATAATATATAAATAAATATTATTTCTATTTGTTTTTCGTAGAAATAAACAATAATGTTAGGTTATTTTATTCGCAACCTTCAACTGTTTACAGACAAGGCGATAATTTCGCCATCTATAAGGTAAAACCAAAAGCTAAAAAACAGGTTAGATATGAATTAATTTCTAACCTTGGTTAAAAATGACAAGCTTTTTTAACTTTAAAAGAAGTAAACAAAAATGATTGATTTTGCAACTTTTTATAACCCAGACAGCACGTGATATCTTTTTTAGATCTTAATTATGTCTGGACGCCTAAAGACATAAAAAGGATGTCTTATGAACTTCTTTTTAGGGATGTTTAAAAGATATCTGATTGTGATGTCTATAAGATGTCTTTTAAGTATCGGTACAAGACGTCTTAACTTCGATACTCATCACTAAATAAGAAATTAACCACAAGTAACTATTAAAAAAAATACCATTTTTTTTTAAGATCTTATGAAAAACAAAAAAAAATAAAAACAAAAATCATATATTTTTTACGAAAAAAAAAAAAAATAAAAAAAATCAAAAAAGAAATTTTCAAAAAAAAACTGAAAAAAATAATTTACATTTTTTTAAGATCTTTTTTTGACAAACAAATTACCTCTCATTCTAATTCTTATTACGCTTTTTATATCAATACGACCGTACCTAGCAACGTAAATGGGAGGGGGTATTATGTCGCATGTGCAAGGCGACAGTAAGGCGCCTTAAAAAAGATGTCTTAAAGACGTTACCTTTGTAACATACGACGTCGTTAAGACGTCTTTCAGATTCATATACGGCGAAAACTGATGTTTTTAAGACGTCTTGAATGAGGAGTCATCTTTGTGCTGTCTGGGAATATAAAGGACGTTTTTCTATATGCTTGTGAATAAATCGTCGGCTTACAAGTAAAAAGCACTAAGTCCAAAAACATGGTTTTGAGATATTTACAAACTTAACTTTCATTGTTGTTTTTTAATTTTTGTAATAATTGTTTTTGGAAAAAAACTACCACAAATTGCAATGACATGTTTGGACATAATAATTTCCCATTTGCAGTTAAATAAAAAAAATTGAAGTAGTTTAATTCAACTATATTTGAAAAAAGACATGGACTTAGTGCCTTTTACTTGCAGGCCCACGACGTCGGCTTACAAGTAAAGAGCACTAAGTCAATAAAATAATATAAAAAATAACTATTTAAAATTAAAACCCTTCTATTAATTAAACGTAATGTATAACTATAAACTTTAAACTTGAATCGCGTATTGTGACAAAACGGCAAAATAGTTTAAAAAATGGCATTTACTTTTTTTGTAGAAAATTAAGCAGTCTTTATTTTATTTTTAATAATATTTTTATTACATAATTAGAAATAGCTGAGATATAGACAAATAATTAAACAGGTGCAGATTTTTATAAAATAAATCTAAATTAAAAAAAAAATAACCCATAGATTTTCTTTTTAATTTTGCTCTTAAATTACATAAATAATAAGTTCGGAAAACACCCCTCAGAAATGCACCGAGACTTTGAACTTAGTGTGGAGGCTTCAAATTTAGTTCTGAAATATTATCTGATAATAAAAAAACTAATGTAAATGAAAATTAAATTATTACCTACAAATCGAAAGTACACGTAAAAAGCATTGTCATTTTACAGGTAAAGTTCTGCTTCTCTGTTCTGTCTCTATTCCATCAACTTTAACATAGCAAAATTTGAATGCGTTTGTCAGTGAAATAAATATCGCGATATTGTATCATATAATTGATTCAAGCAATCATATTTTTATAAATTAACTCTTTTTAGAAAGTCGCTTAGTGCAGAAACATTTGAAATAATCTAGAAGTAAAACGCACTAAGTGTCTTAGTGCCTACTGGCAGATAAAATTTTAATCAAAATCAAATTGGTGCGTTTTGTATAGTGGGTAACTCCCTTGGCAGTCCACTTAGAAGTCAGTTCGGTTTACCTGTACATAGATCATCAAAAATTAATTATAGTCCCATTAAAATCACATTTTTGCAAAAAAGTGACTTAGTGCCTTTTACTTGTAAGCCGACGAAATATTATTTCATTCTCCCCTTTACGAAATATTACTTTTCTATCTTGATAAGAGAATTGAAAGCGAAAGTCAAACATACTAGGTGGTAGGTTGCTAGGTGGTTGCTAGCTGGATAAAAAAGTAAAAAAAACGCCAAAACAAACATTGATCATTTTAATCTCATTTACAACCAAATATTCGAAAATCAACACGATGTTTGATAAATGTCATAAAATATAGTTAATTCTAGAGTCACCTTATCTAGCGCCGGCTTTAGCTTTATCGTTTATCGTTTTTTTAGAAATGCCTTCTTATTAGGGGAGAATGAAAAGTTTAAAACATTACACGCTGCGAAAGCCTTTTCAGGTTACAGTTAACTTTCGCATCTGGTAATTTAAATAACTATTTCCAACTTTTTGAGCAATACTATAGGTAACAAAAAGTCTCTAGCTTAAAGCTTCTTTAAGTATTTTAAAACCAATAAGTTTTAACACGAAATTGGTGAACAAAAAAGCAAATACACTGCACACAAAAAAAAGGTTTCCCATTTTTCCACATTTCCCTCGCCCCTCGGGGGCAGAGTTGATTGTTTATTACCACCAACCGTTTCAGTGGCCTCGAAAACCCCTATGAACAAATTTTCAGGGGTAATATCATAAGTGATACTAGGTTAGGTATCGGTGGTTTTTTACATAAATTTTACGAATATTAATCCCAATGACGAAAATGCAACGACTGCTTTAGCAGGAGTTGCATTTTCCAAAAATTGGGATTAATCTGAGTAAAATTTGAAAAACAAACACCGGTACCTAACCTTGTATCACGAATTGATATTTAGGGGGAGAATATAATTTATATTTAATACACATACCTTTTAATTATAACGTATTAATCCACAAATAAATTACATTTTATAAATTAAAAAGCAAACAATAAGCACGATTTTAGATTAGAGAAAAGAGGGGTAAAAAAACCATCATAGGGGTAAGGTATTTTCACTTATCAGTACAGCATACTACATATATATAAATTGTATTCTCACGAAAATATTGTAAATTTTAAAATAAACATTAATTTATTAATTTAATATTTTTTGACAGTAAAAGTCCAAACCAAATAATTCAGTTATGTCAAAACCTAGTTTTTAATTGTTAAAATAATCCCTGTTAATCCATGAAAAAAATATAAAAAGTCCAAACGATTTTTTTTGAGGATGTCCCGATATTTAATGCCACAACTGTACATATTACCGTGAGGAAATTCACAATTCGTAAACACGTCATGTTAGGGTAGTTTTAAAATGTTCTTACCTGCATGTACTAAGAACTCAAGTACACAATCAGCAGAACCACTGTCAGACAAATTAGGTTCCACCACAGGGTACAGGTTCTTCAAATTGCCTGGGAATTCGTCATTTTTCATTACACCCTCTCTTGCCTTCATGAAATTTACGTTCCCTCTAAGGGTGTTGATTTCCCCATTGTGAGCCAGCACTCTAAAATATTAAAAACTAAGTTTAGTAGTAATTAATCACGTTTTTGTTCAAGGGTATGTAAATAAAAATATTTTAAGATATTGGAATATATACAAACAACGCAATTTGGCCCAAAAAAGGGTATTCTTAATACAAGTAAAAATATTTTTTAATTTTTACTCAACCTAGTCTAATAAGCTAATAGATTTAATAGGTGGCAGAAAAATCAGGGTTCTCAAAATTATTAAACTTTCAAATTTACTGACTTTTCCAGGTTTTTCCTGACCAAAATGAAAAGTATATTAATATATACATATATTTTAAAAAAAAAAATCGGTTTTTAGTAACATTTAAAATTTGAAAGGTATCCCATTTTAAGTTTCTGGATAGATCAGCAGGTTTGGATTTATAATATTATATTTTTATGTAAAAATTTCCTAAAATGTAAATGTTTATTTTAATACCATATTATGAATAAAAAAGCTTACTTTAATTCATGATCATCTTGCGTTTGTTATAATTTTAAACGGACTTTCTCGTTTTAAAAACATTTTGGAGTCATAATTATTTATAAGATGTAACATGACAGATAATTTAATCTAAATGTCAAAAATTGTCAAAAGCACAATAGACAATAAAAATATCACAGTCATTTTTAAACCACTAATCATAGCTGCCTTGTCCAATTTGTAACTCAGATAGATAATGCGCCGAGTTTATATGATTTACCTGGCCCAAATAATATTTACTTAATTTTAGTAATTATTTCTCTGTATTGCCAGATATACACGGTGTATTTGAAAGAGGCTCCGAAATCATTAAAATTTTTGTTTTCAACATTTTAGTATTTAATTTTTCGTCCACGAACCGTGAAATTTCACCTTCAAAGTAATTTTTCTCGAAAACGGTTAGTCTTACAGTGTTACAACAAGAGTACCTTTTTTATGTATTTTGACCTGAGGAATCATATACCAAAAATAAATTTACAAAAATATTAATAGTAAATTTACTTACCTTAAGGGATGTGCCCTCTCCCAACTGGGGAAAGTATTTGTGGAAAATCTGGTGTGTACTAAAGCCAGGTAAGTATTAAATGTTGGGTCGGCCAAATCGGGAAAATATGTCCACAGTTGGTCGCTCGTAAGTTGTCCCTTGTACACCACCGTTCTCCTGCTCAAAGAGCAGATGTATAACCTTTTCGAAGGACTTGGAATTGTTTTACTTGCGCGTTTTCGTAGAATAAAGAATTTTTTGTCCATCTCATCTTCAGGGATGGGGTTTTTCAGTGCGACAAAGACTTGTCTCATAAATGGTTCAGAATTTTTTGCCACAGTTCCTGAAAATAAGAAATTTAGGAACAAGAAGAATGCTTTGGTGTCCTAAACTAAAAAGTTTTCAATTTTTTTGACACCATTTATCCATCCGTTTCCTTTAAAATAGAATTCGTACTTTCTTGTTGCTCCCCTACTCTCAAATGAACTCGGAATCAATCGTTCCAGGGCTCCCACCGAAATTTTTCAGATTTTTTTTATGATTTTGATAATTTTAGGCATTTTATGACAAATTTTATGACAAAATATTTGGACACAAAAGCGAAAATCATTTTAAATTAAATCCTTGTTCTACAGCACTCTATCTCTAGCTAGGGCCGGACCGAGCCAGTCGAAGCCCCGGGGAAACTTAGAATTTTATGGTGTATTTTAATTTTAAAACAGTGTTGCAATTCAAAGTTCCATAAAAATGCAAGAAAGCTCTAGCACGTCAGGCGATTTTTTTTTACGTTAAGTTTTACAAACTTGAAAAGTGACGACAAAAAAATGGTCGTCAGCTCTCCATCAACTAAGTTAGCGCGGCAGGCGAATTTTTTTACGAATTCTGTTAATTGACGATAATTTAATACTTAAAAAAAAGCCTCGTTAAAAGCCCTAGTGCCAAGGCGAACATTTTTACGAATTTGAAGGTCTAGAAAGGACCCGCATGAGCAAATCATCAAATAAAGTATAAACTAAAATAAACTGTCGACATCGGAACTCCTCGAACCCGGGTCCCGGGGAAGCTTCCCTCTAAATTCGGCCCCGCCTCTAACATCCCTTTCTTTAGATATAACCCTTTTAAAAATAATTTATTTGCCCATTTGCCCCATCCCGATTTTTACCAAAAAGAATTTCAACCGAGAACTTCTGGAAGAAAAGGTATATACCAAATTTACCTCAAAGCATTTTTGAGTTATCGTGCCCACAAGAATTACCGGACAGACCATCACCCCGAGGGGTGGTGGTTTTGGACCAGAAACGATTTCAGCGACCTCGGAAGCCCCTATATGCCAATTTTTACGATATGGGCGATAGGCCGGTCCTTGCACGTATTTTTTATTTTCTTGCTAGAGAATAAAATGTTATACTTAATAGATAACATTTATTAAAAAAAAAATTAATTTACGGAAATTTACGTTTCAACTCATTTCGTTTAAGGAGTCTTTTTACCTTCTACATCCAAACCAAACTTCAGAAGAAAAAAACTTCTATCCCAGGCCGCTCTAAGTATAAAGTATAAGTAATTTTATGAAATTTTATGACTTTTATGACAGTAATTTTATTTTATGACGATTTTAGGACAAATTGGGTAATTTTATGATTTTATGATAAGTGGGAGGCCTGTCGTTCTGAGTCTAGGAGGGCAGTTCATTTATCGGTATATCGGTAACATTTTTAGCAAAGATAACTCGAGATCTTGAGTTACCTTAAACCGTAATTTAAAATTTCCAATGGTTTCTGCTGTTTTTGGTAAAATTTAATTCATTTTTTTTTTATTTATTTATTAATGGGAAAACCCCACTACAAAAATTAAATGTACATAAGATAACATGATAATAGAAACCTAATATAATGTAAAAAAAAATAATTATAACAAAAAAAAATAGAAAAAATAACCTTGCAAATAACAAAAAACTATACAATACTAAAATTAAAAAAATTAAACATTAATAAGAAATTTAAACATCAGTGAAGTTAATGCTTTTTAAAGAGGTTTTAAACGATGCTAAAGTGGAAAAAGTAAAGTCACAATTATCCAAACTATTGGCTAAAGTCATGACTCTATCCATGGGAGAATTACAACCGTAATTTGTACGGTGATATGGGATTTTAAAAAGCGGTGAAATGTTGCGCATGACCCTTGCCGGAATATTTAAATGTATTTGACTTAGTAAGTCTGGGCAATCAATAAGCCCATTAAATATTTTGAAAAGGTAACATAAATCTGACTTTTTTCTCCTACTTTCCAAAAAATCTACAACTAAAAATGAATAAATGTGGGAGTAGTTATGATCAGGAATAGGAGTGTTTAATTTAAAAGCACAAAACCTAAGCATTTTTCTTTGGATACTTTCCAACCCATCAATATGATTATTATATTCATTTATATTTAATATCGAACAAGGGAATAATTGTATAAAAAAGTTGTGAATATTTTGCATTTCAAAACACTTGTTTGGACCCCGGGGAAAGTTGTATTGTTGGCCAATTAACTGACCAAATTTGCGTTGCACGTGTACACGATATTCGGTGAAATATTATTCACTTAAGTGCAATTGATGAATGTTAAAAAATTATTTTAGCATAGATATGTAGAGAATGTTAAGTTCCAAGTTAGATAAGAACGTTGACATGAGTAATTTTTTAATTGTACATACCTTAGCCTGTATAGGGATTAAAAGCAAATATTAAAAAATTGTCACTAGTCTTTGTTAAAAGACTATAACTTAAATTAGAAATAAATTGTTTAGGAATAACGTAGATATGGTCGAGAAGTTAAAAAATACTATTTTATTTATTTATTTATTTACCTATGGAGGAATTGTCGGTTGGTACGGTACGCCATGCCAACACAGACAGGTCCAGTTCCTCTGCCAGAGCGGCAAATTTGGATTCAGATTCCTGGTGATTCTGTTTGTCCAGGAAAAATATTCCAGTGGCGTATTGGCCAAATTCGGGAAGTTGTACATTATGTTCTTCCCTATAATAAAAAGTAAACCATTAAAAAGAATGCCCCTAACTAAAATAGTTAATAAATAAAATAAAAGAATTAATTTGAAAAGTAAGCTATGGTCCAAACATTATGGCCAGAGCGACCGACAGAAAGTAATTTTATTACTGAAATTAGATTTTTGTAAAAAAAGCGTAAAAAAAGCTTTCACGGTTTCAATTTTTTTACGATAGGGGAAAACTAAAAATATTACACAATTTTCAAAAACAAGATAGATATAAGAAAGAGACATGTCTAGACATCTATAAGTAAACTGATAACATTGGCCTGTAAAAAATTGCATAATTTTTAAATGTAGTTAGTTGTTTTTGAACTGATTTAAATTTCTAAAATCTCTATGTTGTAATGATTAATTAATTAAGGGTAATCATTTAAAAAAGAGCTTCCTTAATTTTTAAACATGACAAAGAATGTGTTTAACTGTAAAGTGCAAAAGTGCAGGAACCAACGAACATACCTACCTTGTTTATGTCAAACAGGAAATATAACTTTTATTTACCTTTAGTTTTTTTTGGTTTTATATTTATTACAATATATTATTACAAATAGGCAACCCATTAAACAGCTAATAATTTATTAGCTGTTTAATGGGTTGCCTACAAGCGCAAATCAAGGCAAGACAGTTTGCTAATTTAATTAGATATCTGTGGATATGCTGCCATATAAGACAATAAAACTGTACTGTTTTACATTTCATAAGGAAAAGACCGTGTATTTTGATTTTTTTTTATAAAGGTAACTAAATCACAAATTAAGCAATTATTATAAAATCTAGACATTAATAAAATATCTCAAGTTATATTGGTCAAAATAGTAAAGTTATAACTATAGTTTTTATTTTTGACACGAAAAACAGAAATATTTGTATTGAAAACATAAAAGGTATCAAAAAAGGCTGTCATGAAAGAAAGAAAATGGCATAATTCGTAGAATTTACAACGTAAATATCTATATAAAATTAAGCAAACCTAAATATCAAACTAGGGTGATGTAAAAATATCAAACTAGTGTAATATAAGACGTTTTCTAAAGAATAATAGAGTGTGCTAAATGTCATTTTCAAAGGGGGTTGTAGGAAAATAAACTAAATATACAGTTGACAATAACTTACCATGACAAATATTTGGCGAATCGAGTGCATAAAGTACGGAGTATGGAAATTGGGGAGTGCGGATGTTACGGAGGAGGGATGTTATGGAGTAGGGATGGTATGGAGTAGGAATGTTACTAGGGTTTCCAGTCCCGAAATTCGGGATCCCGAAAGTTCGGGATATCCCGAAGATTTTTGAATCCCGAAATCCCGAAAAATCCCGAAAATCCCGAAAAATTATAATATATTTATTCAACTCGAATCGAGTTACTCGATATGTAATTGTGATTTGCGTATAATATATTTTGTTTACGATGGTGAAAATGCACCGCTAAAGAAGGTCATAGTCTAAGGTTAAGAGTATTATCCCTGAAATTTTTCAGAAGTTTTGAAAAAATATAGAGGTCGCTCATGGCCATTTTTTTAAAAGATATGTTTCTTAAGCTAATAAAAAACATAATTTTAATTTAAAATTTTTAAGTTTGTTTGAAATTACTTTTATAATTTTTTTTTATATGAATTTATATTTTAATGTTGTTTGTTTTGTTTTGTTGGTACTACCAACTTGGTAGTTATAGATGTAACTTTTTATTTATTTATTTTAACTTTTAAAAAGTATGTTTTTTTAACTTTTTATTTAATTTATTTATTTTAACTTTTAAAAAGTTTGTTTTTTTTTAACTTTTTATTTAATTTATTTGTTTTAACTTTTAAAAAGTTTGTTTTTTTTAAATAATAAATATTTTACTGAATATTTGTTTTTTTTTTCGTGATGTACACTTACAATTTGTACATTAAAATTTTTTTCTTGCTTTTATTAGTGTTTATTTTATTTTTTATTTTTCTTAATTTAGTAAAATATAAATTTAAATAAAATATGGTTAATACTGGTTATTTTAATAAAAGTTTTTGGTTTAAATTTTATAATTTTATTTATTTAATATAAGATAATTAATTTCTGATGAAATGAGACATTTTTAAATTTCGGGATCGGGATCGGGATCCCGAAATTTTTGAAATTTTTGGGATTTCGGGATCGGGATCCCGAAACCTGGATTCCCTAAATGTTACGGATTAGGGTTATTGTGGAGTGAGTAGGGATGTTAGGGAGTAGGGAGATTGAAAGTAGGGATGTTAGTCACACAATGCACCAACACAATATAAATTAAGGCTAGAATAGAATAGAATAGAATAGAATAGAATAAATTTTATTGCTTCAAAATGTACATACATATAATTCACAGCAGACAAAACAAATGGTCAATAAAAAGTTACATTTAAAAAGTTATATTTATAATGTGTTTAAAAGATTACATTCAATAATTTAAAAATTCATCCAAATCGTAAGGCTCACAGACCACTAAGTACTAAAAAATAAGGTTTTTGAAGGCTTTAAAACTATTTTCGTTCCTGATATGTTCAGGCAACTTATTGAAGAAGGTAATGGCCGAATAGAACCATCCCTTTTCATAGGTTACCAACCTGTGACGTGGAAAATTAATTTTTTTTGTTCGAGTTCTATAACTGGATTTTAAGTAAATAAAATCATTGATATTTTTAAACATAAAGGTTAATACCTCAAATATGTATAGTCCTACAATTGTCAACAACTCATTTTGTCGAAAAATTCCTCTACGACTTTGGTTATATTCCAAGTTTAGCATAGTTCTTAGAGTCTTTTTCTGTGTAGTAAAAATATCTTTTAAATTTGCCCCGCCCCAAAAAATTACCATGTTTTAAATGTACTTTTTCAAAATTCTAATTGAATAGTGGGCGGTATTGAGTTCTTTGGACAGGTGTGTGATGTGCCCAGACCAGCTCAAGCAGGGGTCCATGATAACCCCCAAGAGCGTAAATTCATTTGCGAAGGTTACCTGCTAACATTATGAGAAAAAAGTTGTAACTGCGAGTAGTATACTATAGAGTAAGAAGTACGGCTTGTTTATAATTTACCAGAGATTCTTCATAAAAGATTAATAAAATACCTACCGCGAAGAGTAGGTATCCTATGGAATGCGAAGCATTACATATCTATACCGGTTGTTAAAGTTATTTATAGTCGATAATGGCCCATATATTATATAAAATTTTTAAATGCATTTCAGTGCCAATAAAATTATGTAATAAACGATAATCATTGTTTATTACATATTATGTTTATAAACATTATAAAATTAAAATTATTTTTCGAGATTTTTTCATACAAAATTTTAATTATTACAGAAATACAGCATATTTTACATAAACCTGTCGTACAACACGCAAGCGCGGATCCAGGGTAGGAAAAATCGCATTCCCCCTGTCAACAAAAAAAAAACAAATATATGCCCCCCAGACCAGCATTTTTTCAGCAAATTTTTGCAGTTTTGACCCTAAAAATAATTTTAAAAAAAACATAATTTTAAGATGTTTTTTAATAATCTTACTTGTACTTTTAATAATGACTGGTAGTTTGTCTACCTAAGACGATCAAATCGACAATTTTAAAAATATTAAACAGCGTTACGAAGCGCTGCATCGGACCCCCCTCCCCCCTCGTAACGCTAAGTACTACCCCATTCTCCTTAGGTGCGTTACGTATTTTAAGCATAGCCCATCACAGGGCTCCCACCGAAAATATTCAGATTTTTTTTATGATTTTAGGACAATTTTAGGCATTTTAGGACAAAACATTTGGACAAAAAGCGCAAATCTTCTTTAAATGCTTATTCTACAGCACTTATCTCTAGCCGGGCCAGACCGAGCCAGTCGAAGCCTCGGGGATACTTTTTTCCCGGGCTCCCTATTTTTCCAAAACATAATTTAGTTACGGTACTTGTACAGGGGGCTGAAGTGACGCATCTCCTAAAAAATGGTCGTCCGTTCTTCATTAGCTAAGTTAGCGCCGCAGAGGAAATTTTTTACGAACGGACGTTTTTTTTTTTATTTAATATTGTAAGTTTTACAATCTTAAATTAAAAAAAAAAACTGAAGAAAGCTAAGTTAGCGCCGCAGAGGAAATTTTTTACGAACCGACGTTTTTTTGATTTAATATTGTAAGTTTTACAATCTTAAATTAAAAAAAAAACTGAAGAAAGCCCAAGCACTGCAAGCAAAAAATCTTACAATTTTGATGGTCTATTTTAATTTTAAAACAGTGTTGCAATTCAAAATTTTATAAAAAAACAAAAAAAACTTCTCTAAAGTAAAAAGTATGAGTATTTTTATGAAACTTTATGACTTTTATGACAGTAATTTTATTTTATGACGATTTTAGGACAAATTGGGTAATTTTATGATTTTATGACAAGTGGGAGGCCTGCCATCATCAAAAAATTGCAATGCCTACTTTTGTATTCAAATTTAAAAGTAATTTTTTTTTAAAAAGTCTGTTTTTTGCTGGATGTGCCCGGCACTGTGTATATCTTGACAAATATTTGATTAATTTTTTATTGCAATCAAGTACTCGTGTAAAATAATATTTCTAATTCAAAACAAATTAGATAATTTTTAGATGCATTTACTCGTGGCGCTCGTTATGATCGCCACGATTTACTGCATATTTATTAGGGTGGGTCAAAAAAACCGACTATTTTTTTTTACTTTATACTCTGAAAAATCGGTTGCTAGACACCTCTAGAAAATTCTCACCAAATATGAGCTCTTAATTTTGATAAAAAGGTTCTCCGCTTTACAATTTTCCATTTCTTCCTCAGTATTAGAAACAAAAATTCATATCTCTTTGACAACTGTTCGTTAAAAAGTATCTCTTCTCATATTCTTGTAGGAAATCGAAGTATAAAGTAAAAAAAAAAATAGTCGGTTTTTTTGACCCACCCTAATATTTATACTGCCCGACTATGTAAAAAAGTCCTATGTAAATCGAAATGTTTGGGCAATGAAAGATACCAAAAATATAGGTCCTAAAATGGCTACTAAGAAAGGTATTTTTTAGAGTTCAACAATGTACTATTTATTTAAATACAAAATTGTGTAAGTGTGATCAAAATATGCACTTAGTGCTATTAAAAGTGCCGATGTATTGAAATCGTCGCCAAAAACTCAAAATCTTTGACCATGTTTTTTCATATTTCTCGACGTTTTAGACCTTTCTGAGTCGAAATCAGTTAAAAAAAATTGCGTCTGTCTGTCTGTCTGCCTGTAAACTCGATAACTATTTCTAAATAAGAGATCGACAAGCGGTTTTTTGCATATTGTTTCTTATCGTATTTCGAAGAGCTGATTAGATTTTGGGGGTAAGAATGGGGTAAAACTATTTTTAGCGGTTTTTTGGTTATAATTAAGGCAATTATTATTGTATTTTATCAATTTAGCACTAATATGAAAGATAATTTTAAATTGGTCAAAAAATGTTACAAACTATTTTTTCCTAAAATCCATTGTTTTCGAGATATTGCCGTTTAAAGCAGTAAAACGTTTTTTTAGCATCTAACTTATTTATAACCCGATTTCAAAAAAATACATTTTAAATGAAAGCTGTTTTTAAGCCCTATAAAAAAATCTATATGCAGATTGATGCTAGTATATAACGTTTTGGTGATAAAGACTTTCAAACTTTTTTAAGCAAATAAAATTCTCTATTGGACTATATATTTTTTAATTTTTTAAACATTTTTTTTTGTAAATTTTTATTTATATTAATTAAAATTAGTTTAAAAGTATAATTTACGTTTTTACATCTTGAAATTAGTCATTTTTTAAAAATTGTTTGATTTGTTTTAGAAAAATTTTGACGAAAATACCCATTTTCAACCCTATTTTAAACCCAACAAAAATGCCCCCATGCCCACCTGTCCACATTTTAAGAGCTGAAAATATTAAATATATACAAAAAAATAGTTTGGGTTGTCCCATTTAAATGTACCAAATTTGAAGTCGATATCTCCACTCGTTTAAAAGTTAAGAGGGGGATGGGCGACTTTTGGAGCGCTCTGTAGAAAAATTTTTGATCTGGGGGTAAATTTTGACCATTTTGAAAAAAATCTCTCTGTAGTTATAGAAACACCTGTGAAGGGTATAATAATTTAATTTATTGGAAAAGTACAAACTAACATAGCAAAATAAATATGTGTTTACAAAGCTATACAGATATTAGATACTACTCTTTAATTAATTAAAACCTGATATAGATACTATCAGCTAATAGATATTTTTCATCAAAGAAATTTAATTAAAGTCAAATTCCGT
Organism: Brachypterus glaber; assembly: GCA_958510825.1. Taxonomy (NCBI): domain Eukaryota; kingdom Metazoa; phylum Arthropoda; class Insecta; order Coleoptera; family Kateretidae; genus Brachypterus; species Brachypterus glaber. Next base: position 57,279,813 of record OY294046.1, on the reverse strand, counting down.
CACAAACTGGCGACTTAATAAAATAAATTGAGAAAAATAATTTAGGAGCATTTTATTTTTGAGTTTTTTACTATAGTAGAGAAATACCGTTTGAAAAAAACAAAAAAATTAACGACATGGCACTTTACAAGACAACCAATAATCATACGAAATACAGCTGAAATTTTGTGGACTTTTAACGTGCCTTTGACTCTATGTAGACTATATTTTAAAACTCGCGTAAACTACTTTAGCGATGTAGTACAAATTTTGTATTACCTTTAGAATAACAGAACGTATACTTATATAAACAAAATAAAACTATCTGCTGTTTTTCAATACTTTTAACGTGCCTTAGACTCTCTAGATCACATTCTATCTCAGCACTAACATTTCTAAATGATTAAGTAAATTAATTTTTCATTTCCATTGAAATATCCGAAAATTTATAAACAATACAAAAAACATGTGCTATTGTAACAGACTTTTAACGCGTCTTTGACTCTACAGAACATCATCATGATGACATCATCATAATCTTAAAATAAAAAAAAATACTGTTTTTAAGAAAGAAAGGGACAAATTATTAAGAATTTATTTCGAAGGAGAAAATTTGTTTAGAAAATGATATTTGTGACACCCAAGATGACTTTAAAGTCATTCTGATAAAAATCTATACTTACTTGAGTTTTCCAACGTAAAATTCATGAGGTATGGCGGTTAGCACACCGGCACCGTCTCCAGTATCGTTATCGCACGCGCATGCGCCTCTATGGTTCATGGAAATTGCCAGTCGTTGGGCATCTCTTACGATTTTGTGGGACCGCTTTCCATCTATGGCCACGATAAAACCAACTCCGCAGGCTTCCTTTTCGAACTGGGGGTCATACAGGCCTTGCTTGGGCGGAAAGTCCCACGTTTCAGCCATTTAACTACTAAAAAAACAAAATACATTGATATGACGAAATTCTGCGGTCCCTAGTTTCAAGCGCAGATTCAAAAAAGGGGTCGATTGCCTCCCCAATTGCTATTTTTACAAACCCCATTGTCACCAACTCGTCACATATAAGTGAACATTTTATATGAACCGTCATTTTCAGCTGGACCCCATTCTCCATGTCTGAAATAGAACGCAGTGACTAATATCTAAAACGTATTATGCCGCTCTCGTATAAGGGATTCTCCTCAGACGGAGTTACGCGAACCACACCCGAATTGGTATGATCCTCGCTTTTTAGCACACTTTCGCAAATGAGTTATTGCAGTCTATTTCAGACACGGATAATAGGTCCGTGACAACATGTTGAAAAAGTCCTAGGTTTGGACTTTTTGGGTAATTGTTTGCTCAAATTGAATCTATAGATATGCAAGTTGTTTTTTTTTTAATCCTCGGTTATATCGATTTTTATTTTTATAAAGAATCTAAATATCACATTGAAATCATGCGATATATTAAGAAATTGTAGTAATTGTGGACCTTGTGGGTTTTTATAGAAAAATTTTCTTAAAAGGAAGTATCCCACAACTACCACTCATTTTTTTTGGAAATTATAAACAATTACATCAATTTCCATTAAAAACCACATTTTTTTAAGGGAATTATCTACTTTGGAAACGTTCGAGTATTACGTAACGCAAAATGTACCAACATTCATACACTTCATACCTCGGTTCTCGCGTTATTCAAGGCTGTGGAGATTTCATATTTTGGCTACCCCCCTCCCTAACACACCCCCTATTAGGAGGGGTAGCCAAAATATGAAATCTCTATAATCTATAATAACGCGAGAACCGGTATATGAAGTGTATGAATATTGGTACAATTTGCGTTACGTAATACTTGAACGTTCCCTTTCCGGTCAAAGCAAGATGGTCGTATCTGACAATTGTACATGGGCGGATTTAGGGGGGGGCATGGGGGCCATGGCCCCCCCTCCCAGCGAGACATATTAGCATAGAAATACCTTCAAAATTATATTTTTGGCGAAAGCGCAATTTTTTTCCTTATGGATGGCCCCCCCCCTTAAAGTGAAATAAATCCGCCCCTGCAATTGTATGAACTTCTTGATTAGAACGGTAGCTGTCTCCATAAAATAGGAAGTTTCCTTAATATTTTAATCTATACCAAAATTTAGTAAGCTCTTCCGCTTTAGATCGGAACAAATTAATTTTATTTTTTATTATTATTTACACACAAGCTAATGACTTTCCATAGTTCTGCCGTACTAAGCTGAAAGGTCCTATCTACATAGATTTAACATACACAGATAGGACCTTTCAGCTTAGCAAGGCAGAGTTATTATGCACAGCGCAGGCGCTAGAATAGATTTTTTAAAACGTAAAATTTAAAAATTGTCCTAGGGAAAAAATTCTTGCATATAAATATGTTTCATGAAATAATAAGCAACTTTCTTTTTTCAAATATCCGTCTGTCTGTCCGTCCGTCCGATGACTCGATTTTTGTGGACACGATAACTTAAGAACAAATAATCCGATCGGCTTGAAATTTTTAGGAAAAATCAAGTTCTATGAGGGGAAGGTCCCTATTGTCTTTGAAAGTAATCCCCCCAAAAGCAAACTTAAAACTTTTAAAAAAGCTAAAAAAAAATCCTATTTACGTGACTTCCTTCGGAAAAATTACTTTTATTATAAGTATCAATTCTACAAATTTTAAAAGTAAACAAAAAAAATATGGGGGGTTAAATTTTTAAAAGAAAATCGAAAAAAGTTGAAAGAAATTTCCTATTAACGTAAGTTTTTCAGGAAAAATTACTTTTAATATAAGGGCCAATTCTACCAATTTTAAAAGGAGTTCCCCCAAGAATAAAAAAGTTATGGGGGGTTAAACTTTTTTGTTTTTCAAAAAGAGATCTTGAGGTATACGTTTTAAAGATAATTTAGGTATGGATATATTTTTTTGTAATTTATAAGCAGTTAAATATTATTATAATTATTAAACATAAAAGAATTATTATTGTTTTTAAATATAAACAAACATAGATAGGTAATAATAATAATGCATACATAATAATAATTTATTAACAAACTCGAATAAAATTCAAACTGTAAATACTAAATAAATTTTAATATGTTGCACTGGGCTAAAAGCCAAAAATGTTGTGCCAAGTTTTATAATCTATCGATGTAAGTAATGAATAAAAAAATAATTAGCATATTTTTACATAACACAGCCACACAAAAAGAAAAAAAGGTCAGGAATTTTTTAGAAGTCCATTGTATTCCTATCTATTTGAGGCGCTGAATCCAAATTTGAGGTCAAAATAGCACCTCATCCGATTTGTTTTGGAAATAACCTCAAAAACTGTATTTTCGAGTAAAATTCAAGAAAGTTTTTCGATGTTATCTCCAAAACTAATCGTATAAGGTGCTATTTTGACGTCAAATTCGGATTCAGCGCCTCAAAATACATAGGAATACAGTAGTCTCCGAAAAAAATCTGGACATTTTTTTATTTTTGTGTGGCTATGTAATCAACATAACGCATTTTACTCCTACCTACACCAAAAGTTTAAAATAATCTAGCCGTCTTGACCGAACGAAATTCTTTTCTACATTTCTAAGAAATGATTGTTTACATTTTTAAAGGATATCGGTTTAAAGGTGAGTTTTGGGCTAAATGAGAATAATATGTGTTTGTTTAAAAAAAGTGCAAAATGATGAAAAGGAATGATGAAAAACTTTATTTGTTAATTTTGATCAAAATAATTATTCCTTAACAATTTGTGTTATCGTAAACGGGACAACAATGCTAACGTGCTAAATGCCTCTAGCTTATCTTAAAAAAGTGATGTTTTTTTTTGTTTATCCGAACATCAACATAACATTTGGAATGTAATTCTGTGGCTTGGTTCTGAAAGGGCCAATGTCACTTTGTCAATAACACATAAACTCTGATGTAATGTTTTGAAAACGCTGCTATTGACAAAGTGACATTTATTTTACACTACAGATTAAAGGTCTCTTAAAAGTTTTTCATTGAAATAAAGATATTTAACACGTTGAAAGTCACATTAAATTACTAGTCTGGGGTCGCACTGTCCCATGGGACTGCAAGCTTTAGGTTACTATAATGTAAAGTTGGAGCTGCTCGATTGCTTTACAATATTATTAGTATAAATACATACCTCAAAAACAACTCGACAATCTCACTGAAAAACTAGTCTGATAAGTCCAATAATGGTTATGAGCAACTTGTAGCTCTTGAATTTCTCGATAAGTTTCATATACAGGGTGTTCCGTGAGGAAAGGGAAATATTTTAAGGATGTATTCTAGAGGTCAAAATAAGAAAAAAGTTCTCATAAAAAAATGTCCAAAAACGACTCGTAAGGGAGCTACGCCCCTTCAAAGGGGTCCCAAAATTTCGATTTTTTATTAATAACTTCGGAACCCTTTGTGTTAAAGCATCGAGGTTTAGCACGTGATCTATGCTTTATAAAGCCTATCAGCCAATGGTATTTGCATGTAGTTACTTTAACCAGGGGCGTCCGTAATGGGGGGTCTTATTACTTTTTTGCCCAAAACTTCTTCTGCTCAACTTTTTTGTGGGTTTATTTTTAGAATATTATAACCAAGGTAAAAACACATAAAAAAGGTACTCTTGTTGTAATACCATAGGATTAACTGTTTTCGAAAAAAATACAATTAAAGGCAAACTTACACCTTTCTAGAACCAAAAATTAAAACTAAAATGTTAAAAACCAGAATTTTAATTTTGCAGTGTGATTCTACATCAAAAGCTAAGAAAAAAAGTTTTATACATGTAGGTTCAAAAATCGATTTTAAAGGTACCATCACCCTTCAAAAATTTTGGAGACCATAACTCCCTTATCATTGATTTTTGGAATTACACCATTGAAATTTTGGTTTTCAACAATTTGGTGTTTAATTTTTGGTTCTTGAAACTTGTAATTTTGCCTTAAATTGTATTTTTCTCGAAAACGGTTAATCCTAAAGTATTTTAGCAAGAGTACCTTTTTAATGTGTTTTTACCTAAAGAATACTATTCCAATAATAAACCCACAAAAAACTTTAACAGAAAAAAGTTTGGGGCCAAAAAGTGATTAGACCCCTCTTGTCGCACGCCCCTGGTTTAAGTGACTACATGCAAATACCATTGGCTAATAGGCCTTATTAAGAATAGATCACATGCAAAACCTTGTTGCTATAACACAAAGGGTTCCTAAGTTATTAATTAAAAATTAAATTTTTGGTACCCCATTTGAAGGGGCGTAGCTCCCTTATGAGCCGTTTGTTGACATATGTTTATGGGAACTTTTTTTCTTATTTTGACCTATACAACATATTCCTTAAATATTTCCCTTTCCTCACGGAACACCCTGTATAATAAATTTTCATAGGCAATTTGGTACGGTTGCAGAGGGCGCCCACTGTAACCGTAACAAAATACTTATGAAAATGTATAATGTATAAAACTTATAGAGAATTTCAAGAGCTACAAGTTGGCTCATAACTACTTTCATCCTCCGATGAATAATTTGGACTTTTCGAAAAAAAAAATTTCGCCCCCAACATGGCCATTTTTGAATATTTATAACTCGATTGTTATTAATATATTAAAAAAATGATCCAAACAAAAATTGTAGGAAATTTTCTCCTTAACAAAATTGGTTATATACATTTTTATAGTAAGATGCATACTTAGCGAGATAACCGCACTCACCCATAAAATTCAAGATAGCGGACGCCCCTTACGCAAATCACCCGGTGAAAAACTAACAGGAGTGTTCTGTTACTATCCACTACTACCCTTTCATCAGCCCGTGTACATTTATTGCAATTTAACATAGGAATTTTTCGTTATTTGACTGGGCTATTATATTTAGCACAAGGATTTAATATTAAACACTATAAAAAGCCGTGAAGATAAGCAATGCAAAGCTGTTCGATAAAAAGCATAAAGAACGGTAAAAAGTACCAGTTTTGTAACTGTAATCGTAACTGACAAAAAAAAATCGCCACACGTAATTTCTTGTTTAAATCGAATTGGAACAGTGATAAAAAATGCATTTTATTAAAATCAAAAAATGTTGGGTTCAACATACGTTATATTGCCACATTTTGTATTTATATCAAAATTACGCAACTCTTAATCTTAATTTACGATTTATTTATATTAAAACTATAACAAACCGTGAAGATATGTGATGCTACACATTTAATTATATACATATAAGTAAATGGTAGGTATATTGCATTTTTCCAAACACCAGACAATTTTTTGTTACATACATATTAAGATCTTTTTTTGAAAAACGAAAATTTTTGAAAAAAAAATTCAAAAAAATCTTTAAAATTTTTTTTTTTATTTTCTTTTTGCAAAAAACGAAAAGGTTTTGATTTTTTTTTTATTTTTAAAAAATGTTTAACCCCCCATAAATTTTTTGTTTTTGCGAGGATTACTTTCAAAATTGATAGAATTGATCCTTATAATAAAAGTAATTATTCCTAAAAAAAGTTACGTTAATCGGAATTTTCTTTCAGCTTTTTTCGATTTTTTAAAAAGTTTAACCCCCATAACTTTTTTTGTTTTTGAGGGGATTACTTTCAAAAGCAATAGTTACCTTTCCCTCATAGAAATTGATTTTTCCTGAAAATTTCAAGTCGATCGGATTATTCGTTCTTGAGTTATCGTGTCTAAAAAAATAGTGACATGGGACATTTAGACTGACAAAAAAAAACAAAAATTTCTCATTTTTTCATAAACAAATTTGTATTCAAAATTTATTTGTCCAGGACGATTATTGAAAATATTGGAAAATTCAAAACTACCTTATAATACTATTCTAGAGCAGACGCTGTGAGTATGATAAGTTATTAGGTTATTATTAATAACCTTGGATGCAGATTTTTTTTCTAAATTTGTATTAATAATAAATTATAATTATAGCACCTCTGTATAGTGGTAAGTAGTTAAATACAATATGTTAATTTATTTTATAAATCTTGCATTTATACTTATTTGCCAAATTTTTGTGGGTAACCGCGACTAATGTAAAATTCTAAGCTAATATTATTATAATAGCTGTGGAAATAATTTCCACTGACGTCATGATAATAGTTATTTATGGTACTAGTGGGTAAAGTAAGATATTGCCCAAGCAGGTTAATTTTCGAGAGGGCAATATCGGTTTACCCATGAGTGCCAAACAACGTTTTATCCAATAAATAGCTTAGAAACTCATATTTTTATTAAAAATTTTAATGAAATTTACAAGAAAATAATTTGACAAGTGACAGTTGAGTGGGTAAAATAAATAATTATCCACTCAATAAAGTAAAATCCACGCGGGGGTTATTATTGAGTTTATCTATTTAAAATAAAGCTGGTAATTGTCTCATTATCTGTATGTATTGGATAAAGTCATTTTTCCTACGATCCTCTATGAAAATTACATTTAGCACACTCTTTTGTTCTTTAGAAAACGCCTCATATCGCACTAGTTTGATATTTTTATATTATAAAAATATTAATTTATTATTCCATCAATCTATTTTCCAATCATCGTTCAGCAAATAAAAATTATTAGAAACTACTAAAAAGTCACGAGAAGCCATTTGTAAGTTTACTGTAGTACCTACTTACAGAATAAAAAAAAAGCTCTAAAAATATCATTAAAAACAAATATTGAACGTTAGCTAATAACTAGCAAGGTAAATATTGCAATCAGCAATATTTATATTTATTTTTAACATTCTTATCATTATTCATATGTAAGGTGACAAATATTTCATTTATCTTTTGGGAATAGAATACTTCTATAAGCTTATTATAGGGCAGTAGTACACAAAAAATATACAGTAGTTCAGTCGAGGTTTAGCTACTTACCATTCAACTGAGAAAATAATTCTTAGTTAACTGTCAGTCTCTTATTGGTTAATTTGACAGTTAAGTGAGAATAATCTAATTACTCGGCTGTACGGAAAGTAACTTTTGTCTAAGGTTACTATACCATATCACAGCTTATGGAATAGTTCGTGTAAAGATAGAAGTCGCTTGAAAAACAACTTTACACTAGGATATTTCAAGAACGCTTCGACATAGAGACTTGAAATTTGTAACAAAGATTTTCGTTTGGTGGTAGTGGTAGAATAAATACTACTTAGAAAATCTTTGTTCTAAGTCAAGGCGTTTTTAAAATATTGTAGTGTAAAGTTATTTTGCAAGCGACTTGCATCTTTACGATAACTTTAAGTAAGTAACTTTTAGTAGGCTTCGACAAAATCCAAATTTAAGAAAAATAATTATAATCATATAACATTTTTATTTTTAATACACGATTTAATGTTTTTTATTACAAAAGAACAAAATAGTAAGTAATAAATTGTTTCCCCATCGCCTATTTTTGTTTTTGTTTTAAGGAACTTCCCCTAGAAGTATAAAGTAAATCACATATTTAGAATTTAGTGCTTTTTAATAAAAACCCAAAAAGTAGTACCTACTACTTAGGGAACGTTCAAGTATTACGTAACGCAAAATGTACCAAAGTTCATAAACTTTATACCCCGGTTCTCGCGTTATTAAAGGCTGTAGAGATCTTATATTTTGGCTAGGTTTGGACACATTTTTATCTTCTAATATAACCAAAAACTAGGTCTGTAGCCTGTGGAAAAAATTGTAGGACACCCTGTATACTTTACAGAGTATACTCCAAAATTTGGAATCGAAATTAACAGCAAGAATATCAAATAAATCATAAAATGTGCACAGCTACATCTTAAAAGTGTCTGAATAAAGCAAAAAATATGCACTGCTTATCTAAAAAATGTTTGACTAATCCTAATGTTTCTGACAAAGCGAAAGATAAACAATTTCGTTGCAGGAATTCAAAACCACAAAGGAGGGTATCGTATTTTAGACTAAATTGCTTGCAACGATAAGACTTGAGACAAAAGGTAATAAGTCTAAGTTTTTTAAAAATAAGATTTTTGTACCATAGAATCTACATTTCAAGAGCTATCAAATAAGTTGTATAGCAGGCATCAAAGTATTTTTTAAGTGTTGTTTTTTAAGGATAAAAATTAATGTTCGGATCAAAACGTACATAAAAAGTCCATAATTTTGTCAGGATCAAGAGGTGATGAGTCCAATAATGCTGGACTTAGTACTTTTTGATCCTACCAATCCTTCGTATTTATTAATTTTTTCTTCCTTTTGATTTACCATTTCAAAAATTTTTAAAATATCGGGAAAGGAAAATTTCGTGCAATTTTTTTTTTTGCATATTTTGGCGTTTTATGACGTTTTATGTCAATATAAATCAACTTCGGTCGGTAGATATATAAAAAATAAATACTTAGCTAAAATTTCAGTCCTTTTTACATCCCGGAGCATACTTGAATTAATAATATGCCATATTATGGCAATGAACGATTTGGCAGCATTGCACCTAACGATGGTTCGTGTCAAGTGTCATGTCATGTCAAAATAAAAATAACTTCTTCTGTGGGGCCAAGGACTGTGTATTGTGAGGTGTTGACTGCGCTTCGCTGTAAAATTAAAATCTTTTGTTGTTTTGTTGTTAATTTTTACGGATTTAACATGGTGTAAAATACACAATGTGTAATGGACTTATCAGACTAGTTTTTCAGTAAGATTATCGAGTTGTTTTTGAGGTAAGTATTTATACTAATATTATAAAGAAATTGAGCCGCACCAACGTTATAGTATAGTAACCTAAAGCCTGCAGTCCCATGGGACCTTAAACTAGTAATTTAATGTGTTAAATACCTTTATTTCCATGAAAAAGTTTTAAGAGACTTTTAAGCCGTAGTGTTAAATAAATACATTTAATTAATATAGTACAGTGTTTTTATTATGCATTCCATGATGTTCAGATAAAAAAAAAAACGTCACTTTTTTAAGATAAGATAGAAGCAAGATATCTGCAGGCTTTAGGAACTAAGTTCCTCCAGTCATCTTGGATAGATGCATTTAGCACGTTACCAATGTTGTCACGTTTACGATAACACAAAAATTGTTAAAGAATAATTATTTTGATCAAAATTAACAAATTAATTTATTAAACAGTTTTTCATCATTTCGTCATTTTGAACTTGTTTTTAAACAAAAACATATTGTTCTAATTTAGCCCAAAACTCACCTTTAAAACGATATTCTTCTTTCACGCAATTTTTGGGAAACTTTGACGGCAGGGAGCCAGCATTTACATGTTTTAAATATTTTATTCATACAGTGCAGGACGAACGATGATCTCTCAGATAAACCACTACAAAATGTTTGTACATGTATGACCTCCAAGATTTTTGATGACACTTTTCAAATTTTCGGTAGGTTTTCTGAGATTTCCGTAAATTTTCAGAAATCTTTTTAAACTTAGCGTGGTCTTCGAGATTTTGGAACTTCCGAAAATTTGTGGGGGCCGAAATTTGAAAGAAAACTTATTTTATAAAAAAATCTTAATTCCGGGCGTTGCTAAAAAAAAGTTTTCAAAAAAACTTTTTTTTTATTTTTCTTTTTTTTTATTAAATTTTCTTTTAGCGAAAAACGAAAAAAAAATCTAAAAAAAAGTTTTCAAAATTTTTCAATTTTTTTTTGTAGAATTAATTTTTATAACAAAAGTAATTTTTTCTGAAAAAATTACGTTAATCGGAAATTTCTTTCAGCATTTTTCGATTTTTTTAAAAGTTTAACCACCCATATTTTTTTTGTTTTTGGGGGGATTACTTTCAAAAACAATGCGGATCTTCCCCTCATAGAACTTAATTTTTCCTGAAAATGTCAATATGATAGGATTATTCCTTCTTGACAGACGGACGGACGGACATTTGAAAAAAAAAAGTTGCTTATTTTTTCATGAAACAAATTTATATCAAAGAATTTTTTGTCTATGACGATTTTTGATTTTTTTTTGAAAATTCGAAACTACCGTTTGGACTTTTCCGCTGTGAATAATATAATAATAAACCTAAAATACTTAAGTGGCCACGCCGAGAGAGAACCCTTCCTTTCAAATTGTGTACACAGATTTTACAGAATTTTAGAGAGAATGTAAGTTTTCAAAAGGTGGTCAAGATTTTAAGGGATTTTAAATAGATTTAATATACAGCCTGTTCCAGAACTCGCGTACCGAAATTTAAGAGGGGATTCTACATCCAAAAATATGAAAAAAAGTTTCTATAAAGGTTGGTCCGGAAATGAGCCCTAAGTGAGCTACGGCCCTTCGAAGATGACGTATTGAATGGGGAACAAAAAAAAGCACCAATAAAATTTTAATGCTGCAGGGTGATTCTTCATTTAAAACTGAGCAAAAAAGTATTATACACCAAAACACCTAAATTTAATATTAAAGGAGTAATAGGCTTTTAAAAAGTAACGTTTTTAGTGGCACAAAATGTTACTTCCTCTTAATTGCATTTTTTTTTGATAACGGTTGCTCCTACAGTGTTACACTATATGATATTTTATATGTGTTTTTACTCTAGAAATCTATATTTTTTACAACAAATCCAAAAAACATACACATAGAAAAGTTTGGGGCAAAAATGTTTTAAGCCTCATATATTTTGTCCGTCTGGGCACGCCTCTGGATAAATTAAAAAAATAAATTAACATAAACTTATTGCCCTTATTAATACTAGTATACATGCAAAAGCTCGCCGCTCTAGCTTAAACGGTACCCGAGTTATTAATTAAAAACCATATTTTTATTACAATTTTAAAGGGCCCTAGATCCCGGACCAACCTTTATAGGAACTTTTTTTATATTTTTGGATCTAGAATCATCTCTTAAATTTTGGCATGCCAGTTATGGATCACCCTGTATTAAGAAATTTTAAAAAGATATTAAAGAAATTCAAATAGATTTTAGAAAGATTTTTTAAGGATTTTAAATATTTTAATCGGGATTGTAAAGATTTTGACTGTGATTTTAAAGATTCTAGGAATTTTTACAAAGAATAAATCCGTGGCTTGGTTCTAAAAGAGCCAATGTCACTTTGACAATAGCAGCGTTTTCAAAATATTACATCAGATTTGACGTGAAAACACTGCTATTGACAAAGTGACATTGGCTCTTTTAGAACCAAGCTACAGATTTATTCTCACTAAAAAGTTTTTACTAAAAACTCCTAGAATCTTTAAAATCACAGTCAAAATCTTTACAATGCCGATTAAAATATTTAAAATCCTTAAAAAATCTTTCTAAAATCTACTTAAATTTCTTTAAAATCTTTATATATAAAGTCTTTACACAGACGGAGATTTTCCCATCGGAACACACGAAAAAGGGACAAAAAATATTTTTTAGATTTCGGGTTTTTGTATGGCTCAGACATTCCTAGGCCTATTATAGGTAAATTAATTCAAACATATTTTTTATTCGATTGATTCTAAAAGCGGCACTTTTTGTTCATGTTTTATGGGCGAAAAGTTGAACTTTGTGGCCCTAGGGCCAAAAAGTTTTTTTCGACCGCTAACTAAAACTTGTTATTTTTAAGCTTTTTAAAAGAAGATGCTTTATCTTTACTGTAATATTTATAAAGAAATATGACCTTTTGGTCACTTTTAGTCTTGAACTAACTGTTCTTTTTACATACAGTTATTATAATCATTATATACAAAATAAAAATTTCTTCTATAACATAAATTCAAAATATATGTTAACTGATTAATCTGTATTCATCCACTAAAATAACTTAAAAACGCAAAATTTCAATTGTAAAATCAATTTCAATATTTATAATATTCATAGAACAGTTTTGGAAGTATTATTATTTTCATAACAGACACATTTTAACAGAAATTAATCACCAAGCTATAGCTTTTTTAGTTTGAAAATGAAACCGCACGCAAAAGAAACGATTCAATTGTTTTTTTAGCGATTTGATTGGATAGCAATTTGTTATGGATAACTAGATAAGTAATAAGACAGGAAAAAGAAATATTTTTTGCAATTTAAAATTAAGTATATTTTAATAATTTATTATAATTAGTAACAATCGAATAAAAATATTGTATAATAATAATTATTAATAATATATTTATTCCGGCCTTTGAAACCATATCAAAATAACAAAGACAAACATATATATGTATAAACATAAAAAAAAACGTATAATACACGGGCAAAAAGTTAAATTTCGATTTCGTAGGTTTATTACCCTCGGGCCGGCCCTATCGGCCGGCCCTCGGCTTCTAAAATCTACTCAATCGAAAAACTTAAGTTTTCGCCCTTGTATTATAAATAACTATTTTCCCTTCAGTGACCAGTAACATATTTAAATAATATTTATAATTAAATAAACATTATATAATTTGATTTGGTGAAAAACCTATTTGTTAGTAAAATTCTATTAATACGAATAATATTAATGAACTTATCTATTAATAAATCAACAACCACGTTTTATTTTAATTTTAAAGCGCAAAAACATTAAAAGTATTACTTGCACTTTATATCGTATCAGGGGCGGATCTAAAGTCAAGGGTCAGTCGTGGTCAAAGAGTGATCGAAAATTGTTGGGCGCATTTACCAAAATTGAACATTTTTTTTTAATTAGAATATTTTTTTTTTAATTAAACCATTTACTTATTGATTTCACAGGCCCACAAAATATAACAGTACCCTGATCTTTTAACGAGACATGTCTATTCTTATGTATTTTTCATCGCTGAATCCAAATCCGAAGTCAGATTAAGGGGTTCCGCAGTGCTTTTTCGAGAAAAATGCGAAAAAACATGATTTTTTATGGTTTTTGTATGTTTTTTTGAAATTCAATCGAAAACTGTAAAAAGAAACCGTTTAAACTTCAAAACAGCCGTGGATAAAGTATAGTATTTTACTCGTGTATAATAGCTATTAATCATTCGGGTGATTAGGCCACTCGCTTATCGGCTCGTGTCCCAAAATTCACCCTCATTGATTAATAGCAAATATTATACACTCATTGAATACTATAACTGACTTCTTATGGACGTCACGTGACCCTTTATTGCGAATAAAAACGATTGGCATGGCAGATTTTTTTTTGTAAAACTAATACCCTAGTCCTATATCACAATCCTATAACATACATTTTGATTCTCAAAGTGCAACTAAATTGTCATTTTCAAATCTGTTTTTTTTGTAAATTTTATTTACTTTAATAAAACCGTTATGGGATTTTTATCATATTTATATATTTTTTTATTTGTGAATGTATTAATTACACAGGCCAACAAATTTTCAACATTTGAAAGTTGATTTGGATCTGACAACTGCTTCTGGGTAGGGATCGACCGATATGGATTTTTTTGCCGATACCGATAATCGGCCAATACTGATATGGACGTTGCCGATATACCGATATGCCGATATATATATATATATATATATATATATATATATATATATATATATATATATATATATATATATATATATCGGCATATTAAATATGAATAAAACAGTGATTAAAAAATGTTGGTTAGATATAATAACAACATGTAAATGTAAATTAAAAAAAAAGGAAGTAAAAAAGAAAAAGCCCACCAACGAAAACCCCCCCGGATACCAAGAAGAACTATCTTTTAAAATGTGGGCATGGGAGCATAAGGGGCATTTTTTTTTAATTAAAAAGGGGGTCGTGTGTAAATAATTTTAAAGCTTATACAAGTTTCTATTTGACAACTTTTTTTAATTTTTCGGGGGTTTAAAATAGGGTTGAAAATTGTAATTTCATTTAAAAAATCAATCAATTTTTGAAAAACGGTTAATTTTATGATCATGTAATAATGCAAATAAGTAACTTATACTTTTAAACCAATTTTAAATAATATAATACAAAAAAAATCTAAAAAATTGTATTTTTTAGCAAAGTTAAAAAATTAAAACCTTAAAAAAATGTTTAAAAAATAAAAAAATATAAGAATGTGTGTATCACACGACCCCCCTTCCCATTGTTAAAAAAATCCCTCCTATATCACCCTGACTAAATTTTAAAGGCTAAAAATATTGAATATATGCCAAAAGATAGTTTAAGTCTTATTAATTGTTCCAAATTTGAAGACGTTATCCAAAGTCGTTCAAAAGGGGGGGTGACTTTTGGACCGCACAAGTAGTAGATAGTATGTATAACATATTAATATAATTATATTATATTATACATATTATGTAATTAGGTTTTGTGCTTTTAAATTAAACACTCCTATTCCTGATCATAACTACTCCCACATTTATTCATTTTTAGACGTAGATTTATTGGAAAGTAGGAGAAAAAAGTCAGATTTATGTTACCTTTTGAAAATATTTAATGGGCTTATTGATTGCCCAGACTTACTAAGTCAAATACATTTAAATGTTCCGGTTAGGGTCATGCGCAACTTTTCTCCGCTTTTTAAAATCTCATATCACCGTACAAATTACGGTTGTAATTCTCCCATGGATAGAGTCATGACTTTCGCCAATAGTTTGGATAATTGTGACTTTACTGTTTCCACTTTGAGATCGTTTAAAACCTCTTTAAAAAGCATTAACTTCATTAATGTTTAAATTTCTTATTAATGTTTAAATTTTTTAATTTTAGTATTGTATAGTTTTTTGTTATTTGCAAGGTTATTTGTACTAATTTCTTTTTTTTTTTGTTACAATTATTTATTTTTACATTATATTAGGTTTCTATTATCATGTTATCTCATGTACATTTAATTTTTGTAGTGGGGTTTTCCCGTTAATAAATAAATAAATAAATTACCATTTGCATATATGCCGATATGGACTCTCATATGGGCCGATAACCGATATAGTGTATTTTTGCCGATATCGCCGATATTGCCGATATCATATCGGTATCGGTCGATACCTACTTTTGGGTAATTTATTTATGTTGATTTCGGATATAACTTTCGTTTTTGTCCATCGCGTAAGGGTTTTGAACAACTGCACAGTGGGCCTAGAAAAAAAATGGACAAAATTATGATTTTTCGAATACGACTATTTTTCATACCGCTGATCCAAAATTTAATTTTTGCTTAGATCTTTCTAAAAATATGTCAAATGGCTTTTTTTAAGTTATGTTGATGTAGACCAATGTCTATAAATTAAAAATTCTGCACTTCATGTTAAATAATTATATTTTTGGCATGGCATAGCTGAAAAAAATTATGCTTGTTTGGCAGTCAGTGGGTGTTAACTAAGCACGAAAATACAAAAACATCCGATCACAAATCCTCGTTGGCCTGTGTTATTAATAAGTTGCTGTACCCGGCATGGTGATATCACGAACCGCTAAAATCCGATGTCTATCAATGATAAGAACAAGTGCAAGTGCAAAAAAATAAACAATGAAGCTAAAGTTTGCAAAAGTACTTTGGAAAACTCGCCGCAAGTGTTACGTAATACTTGAACGTTCCCTAAGATTAAAAAAAAACAATTTATTTTTTTTCCTTTGCGAAAAACGAAAAATTTTTGAAAACAAATTTTTAAAAAAGTTTAACCCCCGATAACTATCTTATTTTTTGGGGGATTTCTTTCAAAATTGGTAGAATTGATCCTTATAATAAAAGTAATTTTTCCTCTAAAAGTTACGTTAATCGGATTTTTCTTCCAGCTTTTTTCGATTTTTTTTAAAAGTTAATTAACCCCAATTCTTTTTTAGTTTTTAGGGGGATTACTTTTAAAAACAATAGGGATTTTTGTTTCTGGGGGAGTACTTTTTAAAATATTAGGGATCTTAGCCTCATAGAACTTGATTTTTCCTGAAAATTTCTTGTTATCGACGATAACTTATCGGGTTAACAGAAATCGTGACATCGGACGGACGGACAAAAAAAGTTTTTTATTTTTTCATAAAACAAATTTATATCAAAGAACTTTTTGTCTAGGACGATTTTTGAAAAATACAAAAAGATTTTCAACAATATTTTACATACACACTTTATAAGTATATCGTCGGCTTAGAGTGTTAACCTGCTAACTCCACTTTTGGACGAATTGTCGTTTTTGATACCGTTCAAAGGGGGCACTTAGTTACACCATCTGCAAAAAACATGAAGCTGAAGTTTGCAACGGTTTTTTGCAGTTTCATAACATAAGTTTTTAGCGCACGAGTACAAGTTTAGAAAACAAGCCGCTTGCAGCGAGTTTTCTAAAGTACTAGTGCGCTAAAAACGTGTTATTGAATATACTATTTGAATTTTCCATACAAAAAAATGTTGGAAACTACAGCTTCATAAAAAAACAGGCAACTCTAATATAACTTTTTCCATGATGCTAGTCGAAAAGCGTCGAAAAGCTGCTCCGCCACTTCCAGCAATTATTGCAAAGTTTTTTATTTTTAAAATGATTGCTTTTTGAAG
Organism: Brachypterus glaber; assembly: GCA_958510825.1. Taxonomy (NCBI): domain Eukaryota; kingdom Metazoa; phylum Arthropoda; class Insecta; order Coleoptera; family Kateretidae; genus Brachypterus; species Brachypterus glaber. The sequence continues at coordinate 57,262,498 of OY294046.1, read as the reverse complement.
TTGAAGACAGAATTTTGTACTTTCATAATGAAAGATTTTCTAAAATAAAAACCTTTGCAATAATTGCTTTATTTTTTAAAAAAACTTTACCTAAAACCTGCCAACTCCTTAAAGGAGATTTGTCTCAAAGGTAGAAAACCTGCCATCTCCTGTTTAATTCAATAAAAATCAAGCTCAAATTAATGTGTTAGTAGCTGATAGTTCTTAAAACCTCCAAACCACGCTATTAAAGAAACGGGATTTTTCATTTTGTTATAAAAATTGTTGTTATTTTTCATTTTTTTAAACACAAACACAGAAAAAAAAAATAAAATTCATATTCCAGAGACTAGACCAACGCATTTTTATATTTTCATGGTCGCTGAAACCGAATCAGACCTCAGAATTGCTCCATCAGGCCAAAAAAATTTGTACCCATAAAAACATCAGAATTTAAGGAAATTTTGCACACTTTTTAAGGCGTAGAAAAAAATTGTGACATGATAGAGCAATTCTGAGGACAGATTCGGTTTCAGCGACCCCGAAAATATAAAAATGCGTTAGTCTAGTCTCTGGAATATGTTTTTTTTTTTGTGTGGCTGTAATTATAGAAATAATTATAAGGTTTTTTTCGTCTCCTGTAAAATTTGGCCAAAAGGAGTTAGCGGGTTAACACTCTAAGCCGACGATATCTAAATTCTCCATGAAGCTGAAGTTTGCAACGTGTTTTTGCATCGAAAATTCAAATAGTATATTAAAGCACTTATTACATACACGTTTTTAGCGCACTAGTACTTTAGAAAACTCGCCGCAAGCGGCTTGTACTCGTGCGCTAAAAACGTATGTTATGAAACTAGTATTTTAATATACTATTTGAATTTTCGTTGCAAAAAAACGTTGCAAACTTCAGCTTCATAATTCTTCAGGGGGTGCTAAATATTTCGGGGGTTCCAGGCACCCCCTCTGGCATAGTCTAAATATAGTAGTGAAAACTAAGTATGAATGAAGCTGAAGTTTGCAACGCTTTTTTGCATCGAAAATTCAAATTGTATATTAAAGCACTTGTTCCATAACACGTTTTTAGAGCACTAGTACTTTAGAAAACTCGCCTCAAGAGGCTTGTTTTCTAAACTTGTACTCGTTCGCTAAAAACGTATGTTATGAAACTAGTACTTTAATATACTATTTGAATTTTCGAAGCAAAAAAACGTTGCATACTTCAGATTCATAAGTATGAATTGTAGAAAACATGCAAATAATTTATAATAATATTTTTTTACAGGGTAGATATTTTTGTCGCAGAAACCACATCTGCCCCTTAACAATTTTATTTCTGAACTGTTCCTGAATGGCCAAAAAAAAGGACATATTTATAGTCAAATTTTATTTTTTAGATAAATCGCCGAAAAATTTGTATTTAAACATTTTTTATTTTGTTTATTTTTATTTTTTCTATTTACAATATCATGTGTTAACCTTGTCCTATCATGCATAAAAATAATGTAGGTAGGAATTTTTATAATAATAATATAATTTTTGATAAATATTATAAATTATTCTATATATTGGGAAATATATACCTAAATATGTCATAATATTTGCTCCATATATTTATTTATTAGCGTTGACGTCTATTAATACAGGGTGGTGCATAAGTCACGCATTGGTTTAAATAATCCATAATTTTCCTGAATCCAATAAAACACTGGATATTTTTTATTATTTTTTTAATGTATCAGTTGAAATTACATAATTAATTTTCTCGTTTTTTTTTTTGTTCTTTACAGCTGAATCCAACTAAAATTAAATAAACTCAAGATTCGGAAAATTCTCGTTCAGTTTTTTCATAGACAAAATAATTCTTTGCCTATGGGTTTTTTTAATCATTAAAAATCCAAAATGCAGACAGTATTATTATTTGTATTAAAAATTCTATGTTTTTTGCTGCTGAATCCAACTAAACCTCAAACTTTTTAATTTTTGATATAAATTTTTTTCAGTTGTCCCATTTTTTTTTTAAATTAATATTTAAAAAAAAAATATTATTAATTAATAAATATCAAATACTGTAACTTTTCTCCTGAATACAAAAATCACTAGATTAATCTTATTAGGATTTTTTAATACATTTTTCAAGAATCTCAATAAATCAGTTGAATTTAAATATTTTATATGCATCCTTGGCTGCTGAATCCAACATAACCTCAAAATTTGTCAAAAGTCGGAAAGTGTCATACAGTTTTCCCAGCATAAAAAATCTGAAATATTTAATACCGGCGTGACATTTCCAAGTATTGATTTTCCGCGAGACATGCGCAATTTTCCCGATAAATCAGAACAACGAGAAAAACCTCGAGAAAAACCAAATTACAATTATATTTTCGTAGATGAAACGATTTTATTTATAGAAAATTAGGCGTTATAACAAGCAAAGTTTAGAATATGTAGCACAAAAACATACATTTATAATTAGACCAAAAAATTATGAATTAGGGAAGGGTCCTGATTATTTTGGGTAATTTCCATAGATTTTCATTTTTTTACAACTTACCCTACGAATTTTAGGCCACTGAATTCCAAAATTAACTTATCCACAAACAACTTGATTGTACGTATATTTGGTTTTAAAAAGTCAAATTAGTTATATTTTTGTGACAGATGATCACGAATTTCGGTCAAAATAGTATGATGAACTGCTTTTTTTACTGAAAAACTACGCAAAATTTTCACGAGACAATTTTTCGAACGCCGGCATTCAGTTAGATCTCCCAACGTGAATAAACGAGCTCAGACAGCGCTTTTCAGACAGAAAAACTGCATACGCAACATTCCTAACGTCACAGCCTTCTATCTCTGTCGCTCGCCCTAAAACAATGAGTGGAAGGGTGGTAAATTGGCTAACTTGTTGATAAAACTACGGAGTATTAACTTAATCTGTATGTTTTTAGGTTTGGTAGTAACATTTTTCTGTTTACATGCCCAACCGATCTAAATATACGGGGGGTACGCGAAAGGATTAACGTCATTATTTACTTTGACGTCATTTAGAATACTAAAGGGTTTTTGATTTTTGCTTTCAACTATTTTTACAGATAAATATGAAAATGATTTGTGGTGGTAAAAAAATAAAAAATGTTTATTACGTTTTTTATAACCTGTAAGGTTAGTGGCTGCCCTGATCAAACAACGCGTTGTCCAAGCTTTGTGAAAAATTTAGCAAAGCTTCGTCAAAGATAAATCTTTCACGAAGCTTTGCCGAAGATTTGACAAATCTTTCACGAAGCTCTGAAAAAGCGTTGTTTTTTCAGGGTGTTCAACGTGACATAACTGTACAGTTATGTCAGTACCTATCGTTACCGAATTTTGCTATCCCATCGTCCCGAACCCGTCACGATTAGAGAATTCAATTTATTTAGGGCCACTTGCACCGACCATGGTTTAACTTTAAACTTAAATTAAATTGATTGTCGGCCAATCAAAACAAAGCATGTTTAAGTTAAACTCGGTTTAGTCGAGAGAATCCCTTGGTGCAAGTGGCCCTTATTCAATTTATTGAATGCTCTAATCCGTCACGTGTTGGAACATTTTATATGAGACATCACTTTCACCTTGACTTTCACCTAGATCCCCTCCCCGCTAGGCCGGTGAATTTTTATATGCATTTTTTGCAAAAAACAAGTAATTTCAGCGAATACCAATTTGTTTCTGTCGGTCTGTTATAAAAAAATGTGACCACTATAATTCGAGAACGCTTTAAGGTAATAACTTTTTGAATGGATTTGCACCAACTCTTAAACTGGGATTATCTAGGTTTAAAAAATTCTGCGTTCAATTTAAGTTAAGTTTAAAGTTAAACCATCGTTAGTGCAAGTGACCTAAATATTTTGTTTATTTTGCCATTAGGGGAAACTGTTGTACCTTGGACCTATTTGTACCTAGAACCTACACTTAAATTTCAAATTTCCTGGTATAATTTCTCCAAATCGACAGTGGTAGTTTATTACTCATCCAATACATGTTTATTTTCAGTTTATTCGAAAACATTGTCGGCAAGCGTGTGTGTGTTATTCCTCTAACTAATATTTTACATTGAAAAGTAAGTATTTTGTCTGCGACTTTTTTGATGGTAGTTGCCTTTACATTCTTTATATCCAGTATATTTATTTTTTTGTTGAAATACATGTTATTGAAGTATAAAATTTATTTGCTATGGAAAGTTTAACTCTAACCTAAAAAAATATACGGATTGTTTTTGGTATCGCTACCTATAGTTGTACCTTGGACCTAATGTGTAAAATGTACCTTGAACGGGTCTGACGTATAACACGTTGTACTTTCGGCAGGTTCGATCGATACTCCGTGGCATCTTTAGGGCCACTTGCACCAATGCTGGTTTAACTTTAAACTTGGATTAAATTGACGGCTGACCAATCAGAACTCAGCCTTTTTAACTTAAACTCGGTTTAGCTGAGTTAATCCCGTACCAAAATTTGGTGCAAGTGGCCCTTAGACAACTAAAAAAATATTTTAGTTGGTACAACGAGGTACAACTAAATTATTTTTTTTAGTTGTCTAAAGATGCCACTGAGTAAGCATGGTGAAAAGAGGGCTCCCCCTGACAAAGAAACTAAGAAGCGCAGTAGAGCTAATGTTAAATAATCAAGTTGTACATATATTTTAACTAAAATATGTTTGCCCGAGGTATAACCCCTGCGGGTCCTAGGTACAAAGCCCCTGTTGTACCTCGACCCTAAATACAATTTTTTTTTCAAGTGTGTTAAAAAATATAAAAAAGTAATTTAGGAAAATTTAAAAATATAACTATCAAGAATAAAACACAGGAAAAAATAATAGGCTATATTTTAAAACGTTTGTTCTATTTGCCTATTTTTTGCATCGAAAAATGTAAAATAGGGTCTAGGTACAACAGGTTCCCCTAAGCGTAATTACGTAGGCAACCCAAAAAACATCAATGTAAATCTTTTGATTTAAAACCCTTCATATGCGCATAAACAACAAAAATTCAAAACTAAGTTCAAGAACAATCTCGCGGAAATGCATTATTCGATTAAGAACCTGAAGTGTTTTACATTAATAATTAATCTAAACACGTATGTATAAAGTTTGTATAGAATTATTAATAAATCTCTGGGAAAATCAGTTACAAAGCACCATCTTTCAAGGGTAAACAAGTTTGAGGTTAGAATATTGCAAAAACATCGTAGTTGCTTGTGTAGAAATTGAAAATAAAAGGATTTGGGTCGTGATTACTTTCACTTGTTAATTCACTTTCAAAGAAACAAGTTTTAAACCATAAGTTACTTGATCAAGTTCATAAAAAATGTCTCTGTCAAAGTTAACTCCTATTTTTGCACTTCGAAGGGTAGTGCCCTTAAGTTCAAATGTGTGTTTTTCAAAAAATCAACAAGTTTGTGAGTTTAATACAAGTAGTGCAAGGTTTTCTGAGTTACCAAAAGTGAAAAAAATTGACTGGCACAGGGCTTTTAATGATGCAGAAAAAATTGTGGGGTATCCAAACTCATTTTTGAGTATGAGATGGCTATTGAGTGATGAAATTGCAAATGTGGCTCAACATTTGAGGAAATTGGTTGGTTCTAACCACCCCTTGCTCAAGACTGCCAAGTAAGTATAAAAACAAGCTGTGAAGATATGTAATGTTATGCATTCCATTTTATATTATTCACAGTAAATGGTATACCAGTATATTGCATTTCCCAAAAAAAAATAATTAAAAAAAAAATATCAAAAAGAAAATACATTTTGTTTTAAAAAAGATCTTTTTTGAAAAACGAAAAATCATTGAAAAAAAAAAAAAAAATAAAAAAATTGTTTTCAAAAAAACTTATTTTTTTATTAAATTTTCTTTTTGCGAAAAACGAAAAATTAAAAATTTTTTTTAAAAAAAATTCAAAATTTTTCAATTTTGTGTTATTTTTTTTCCTTATAATCAAAGTCATTTTTCCTGAATTAATTATGTTAATCGAAATTTGCTTTCAGCTTTTTTTTACCCCCACAGTAACCTTATATTATTTACAGCGCCTGCGCTAGAATAATATTATTTAGTTTCAAATTCTCAAAAAAAAATCTAAAATCTTAGACAAAAAATTCTTGGATATAAATTTGTTTCCTGAAAAAATGTGCAACTTTTTTTTTTTCAAATGTGTGTGTGTCTGATGTCACGATTTTTGTGAACACGATAACTCAAGAACGAATAATTTGATCGACTTTTCACAAAAATCAAGTTGTAATCAAAATACTATTTTATTTGCCAGAGGGGCTCTATTTGTCTAGTGGGGCTCAGGCATGATTTTGATAAAAATACAAGGATTGTCCAATAAATAAACCCCTCTATCTCCATCTATCCAACAATTTTCTACAATCCTTGACAATTCCTTCTTTCACAATCATCTGCAATCCTCCAGAATCCTTTACAATCATCTACAATCTTCCCACAATCTTTGACAATCTTCCACAATCCTTTGATTTTCACAATCCTTGTACACTTTTTTTCAATAAATAAACCCCTCCTAAAAATATAAAGAATTTTTATTTATTTTATTTATCAGTTTTTAACTGAAAAAAACTTCCCTGGACTTTTACTTAGCTTAGGTCTGAGATTACAACATAGACTTGAAGTAAAAATTTGTGTGTATTATGATTTTTTATCACAAAGTTGACAATTTAAATCTGTAAAAAACAATTTTGTATCCAAGACTTTTTTTTACAAACTTTTATTGTAAATTTTCTCCCAAAATCAATTTTTACTTTTTTTGATTTCCTTAGCCCAAGTTACATTTTACCAAAATTATCTCAGCTGAGTACTTTGCATAAGAAACCTGTGTTAGAAATTTTAGGTATTTAGCTCAAAGTGTTCTTGACTCAGTTCTTGAGTTATTGCAGTCATAAATTTTCCGGACAGCGATCCTCTTTTTTGTGGAAATTAGTTTTTTTTTGCATACAAAACATCAGGAAATGTAAATTTAAAGGAATAAAATTTATTTTCAGGGACTTATTCTACAGTGGAAAAAGTAACATGCAGGCATGGGGCCTGATAGTTCTTTTGGTGTCAAAATCTGCAGGACATGCCATGGATACCTCTGATATGGAACAAGATGCTGGAGTCCTCCAAACCCAGAGAGCCCTAGCAGAAGTCACTGAAATGATAAGAACAAGCCAAGTGGTCCATAAAGGTATTTAAATATTTTCAACCCCCAGGTTTGTTTTTGAAGATTCCCCGGGGCCCGGGCTCGAGGGGGGCCCGGCGTCGACAATTTCTTTTAGTTTACAATAAGCGGTTTATTTATTTATACTCCCTCCAGAACGATAAGGGCGCCAAAACAAGCAAATATACAGAGCCGTTTTCAAATGGGCCATAGACCTTAAAGCTCGTAAAAATTTTCGCCTGCGGCGCTAGGCTATTCTATTTTTTTACATTTTTAGACTTAAACATATAAATTGTGAAAATATGAGCCGGTGACGCTTGAGCCTTCTTGCATATTTGTGAAACTTTAAATTGTAACAGTGTTTTAAAATTAAAATGAACTATCAAAAAATTGCCTGCGGCGCTAGAGCCCTCTTGCATGTGTATGAATTTTGAAAATGTAACAGTGTTTTAAAATTAAAATGAACTATTAATTTGTAAAAAATTACGCCTGCGGCGCTAGGGCTCTATTTCTTTTTTTCTATTCGAGCTTGTAAAACTTAAGCGTGAATTTCGTAAAAAAAATGCCTGCAGCGCTAGAGCTTTCTTGCAATTTTATAATATTTGAAACAATGGTTTAAAATTAAAATTACCCATCAAAATTGTTAAAATTTTTGCCTGCGGTGCTGGGGCTTTCTTATTTTTTTTTAAAATTGTAAAGCTTCAGTTTCACAATTATAAATTTAAAAAAATTAGTAATTAATATAATTCGTCAAAAATTTAGTTAATGGAGGGCTGACGACCATTTTCTTAGCGGGAAAATTATTTTGGAAACGAGTGCTTTATACAATTTTTTCTATTTTACTCTAAAATTAAAAAAAACTTTTTGATGACTGATTTAGGGATTTTTGTTTCGGGTTGGCATTACAGTTTTCGCCGTGTTTAAAATTCTAAGAACAAATATTATTTTTATATATTTTATAGTCATTTCTTCTCTTTTTCACTGCAAGTAACCAAGCTACAATTTTAACACGGTAAAACAAAACCTAAACACAAAATCTTGTAGAAAATTAAACTTTAAAGCGACGTTAACATTTGCACGGAAAACGTCAAGCGATAGGCTTTTGTCTGTTGCATACCCAAAAAAAGTAGAGACCGCTTATGGGTCTATAAGAACACGCAAAATGCGTGTGATTATGAGCTTATAAAAAGAGTCGCAAAATAGACAAAATTTATTAAACGTTGGAGGCAAATTCACCACTATTCGAACTGACGCGTCCTGACGTCATCACAAAATAATCTATATAATAATATAGATGAGGTGCACCAGTGTCCGGCTGTCGGTCTGTCCTTCCAGATTTTTTTTATACTTCCGAAACAGCTAGAATTTGGCATGTCAGAAACCTAGGTCCAGGGCCGTAGCGAAGGAGATTTGGTGGGGGAGGAGGTCAAAAATTACAACTTTTTTTAGCCTAAAAACACAACTTTTTTCCTCGACAAAAAAAGTTAATGACTAAAAAAAAAAAGGTCCCGCCCTTCATGAAATATGCAAGTTTTTTGAAAAGCCCAAAAAATATGCAACTTTTATATTTTTAATCCATGAAATATGCAAATTTTTTTATTCTAAAATCTAAAAATTAAAAATCCCAACTTTTATATTTTTAAGCCATAAAATTATTTAAAACTTTTTTTCCCAAAATTAAAAATTTATTATTATTTTTTTTTAACCCATGAAATATGCAACTTTTATGTTTTTAATCCATGAAATATGCAACTTTTTTGATTTCAAGATAGGTGGGAGGGAGGCTCCCCCCCCCCATAGCTACGGCCCTGCTTAGGTCTGCTGATGAGAAATGTCTGAAACCCCATTTCCTTTTCAAGGCGCCACCATTTAAAACTTCATGGGTTTAGATATGAGGTTTACTGGGGAAAATCAAGCTTAAAAAGTCCCTATACCAGATTAAAATTTATATACAAAATCCCCCCTTAGGAGCGTTACGTAATACTTGAACGTTCCCTTAGATACTGTATTGTAGGGACGTCACAGTGATGAATTTGCCTTTATTTTTGAAGTTTAATAACATACTTTTTCTATAAAGGTCTTATGAACCTCCAGAACCTCCCAAAAGACACAGGCGACCTGATATTCGGCAACAAAATCGCCCTCCTAAGTGGCGACTACCTCCTGAGTAATAGCAGTATAGAGCTAGCCAACCTAAAAAACCAAGAACTGGTGGAACTAATGTCTTCAGCAGTCAGGGACTGTGCTGAATCTGAGTTTGTGGGCCCCAGAGACAGTCAGAATAACCCCTTGCCTGCCAAACCAAGGGTCGACATTGTTGAATATAAGCAATTTACTGATAAGAACCTAGAACCATGGGTTGTGAGTGAGGCATTAGGCAATGCTGTTTCTGAATGGACTTTGAGGCATCTTTTGATCTGTGGTAAGAATTTTTCATTTAATTTAACATTACTGTTAATACCAGGGTTTTTCTCTAATAGCCTAAAAACATGCCATTTTTTACCTGCTCCATCTACCTGTCATTGTTAATTTTGAATGCAAATTAAGTTTTAGTGACTTGCCAACGCAAACCAACAGTTAGTCCTGTTAGTAGAAAGTCTACACATTATAAAATCATTGACAGTTAATTCTGAGGTGCTCGGTTTTGGAAGATAATGGACTGTTAATGGTTTTATAATGTGTAGACCTCCTACTACCAGGATTAACTCTTGGCTTGCGTTGGAAAGTCACTAAAACTTAATTTGTGTCAAAGATTAGCGTGTTGTGTCAAAAAAATTTCAAAAAAATATTTGTTTTTTTTTTCGGGAAACATTTTGTGTATTTTTTAGGGTAGCCCACACTGTGAGCTTTTTACGTTCTAGTTGAAAAATATTTGAATGAGAATATAATTTATATATATGTAGTATGCTGTACTGATAAGTGAAAATACCTAACCCCTACGATGGTTTTTTACCCCTCTTTTCTCTAATCTAAAATCGTGCTTATTGTTTGCTTTTTAATTTATAAAATATAATTTATTTGTGGATTAATACTTTATAATTAAGAGGTATGTGTAATAAATATAAATTATATTCTCTCCTTCAATATCAATTCGTGATACTAGGTTAGGTACCAATGCTTTTTTTTATTTTACTCATATTAATCCCAATTTTTGGAAAATGCAACTCCTGCTAAAGCAGTCGATTCATTTTCGTCATTGGGATTAATATTCATAAAATTTTTGTAAAAAACCACCGATACCTAACCTAGTATGCTGTACTGATAAGTGAAAATACCTTACCCCTACGATGGTTTTTTTACCCCTCTTTTCTCTAATCTAAAATCGTGTTTATTGTTTGCTTTTTAGCTTATAAAATATAATTTATTTGTAGATTAATAGGTTTTAATTAAGAGGTATGTGTATTAAATATAAATTATATTCTCTCCCTAAATATCAATTCGTGATACTAGGTTAGGTACCGGTGCTTTTTTTTTTCAAATTTTACTCATATTAATCCCAATTTTTGGAAAATGCAACTCCTGCTAAAGCAGTTTTTGCATTTTCGTCATTGGGATTAATATTCGTAAAATTTATGTAAAAAAACACTGATAACTAACCTAGTATCACTTATGATATTACCCCTGAAAGTTGTCAATTATTATATTTGTTTGGTTATTATTTGGGTATACCTACTTATATAAGTTGTATCACTTTCCTTTTCAATATGTTCTTTATTATAGAATTTGTAAACATGTATTGACTAACAATACATAATACTTCAAAAAGAAAGCATGCTTATTATACATTCATAATCAAGTAAAAGTGAAATTTATAAATATTAACATTTAATTTTAATATAATTTGATGTTTAATATCAAACACGGAGATTGCCCTGTACCGGGTAGGGGTCTTTACAGCGCGGTCCATAACCGCGAAACAGTTACCGCGCATGGACTTTACCACGCATAGACTTTACCTCGAAAGCCATTACCGCGAAGAAAATAACAGCGAAGGGGTCAATAACGCACATGGACTTTACCGCGAAAACCATTACCGCGCATAATTATTTTAATTTTTTTTTGACGAAAAAAAGATTAAATAAAAATAAATAAATATTTTGCAGAAAACAATCAAACAGTTCTAACTGATATAGCTGCTGGGTCAGGGTTGTGGCCATTACTAGTTTCCTTTAAAACATTTCCGTCCGAAGTATGCAAACGCCCCTTGCTCCAAAGCACGTCGTAAGTTAGGCACTTAAAATTTTTTTAATTTTTAACAGTCTTTTATTTTCTGTATATGAAATGTTTATATACAGCGAGGTCTTTGCCCCTAGCACTTTTCATTATTTCGATCGACAAGACGATTCGTACTAAACTGATTAATAATAATAATAATAATAATAATAATAATATTTATTGGAAATCCAACAGGCTAACGACCGAGGTCTTTCTTCCTTAATCAGCGATTTATAGAAATCAGTCGATATAAATTAAAAAAAAAACCAAAACACAGATGTATAGGTAAATTTAGTAAACGTTCCACTTTATCAATAAAAATCCAAACCAAAACCAAAACTAACCAAACCAAACTGCCATCAATCCCACAGAAATACCCTTACATAAAATAAAAATAATGTATAACGATTTTCCCAGTAAAAGTCATACGCGGTAAAGACCGTTCGCGGTAATGAACTGCGCGGTAATGGTTTTCGCGGTAAAGGACATGCGCGCTAATGGCTGTCGCGGTAATGGACTTCGCGGTTGTTTTTTCGCTGTAAAGTGAAATGGATTTTTTATTATCAGATTCACTTTCAGCAATCTTAAAAACTACAATATACCAATTTTCACGAAAGCTACTCCCCGCCCCTCAGGAGGTGGATTTAGAAAAAAAAAATATTTTAAGATTTAGTTTTAGCGACCTCAAAAACCCCAATATTCAAATTTTCAAGAAAAATACCCCCGGCCCCTCAGGGTGTGGAGTTGGATCTTTTTTATTATCAGATTCACTTTCAGCAAATTCAAAAACCGCAATATATAAATTTTCACGAAAACTAGCCCCAGGGGGTGGAACTTTTTTTAGTATCAGATTTACTTTTAGCAACCTCAATAACCCCAATATAACAATTTTCACTAAAACTACCCCCCGCCCAGGGGGTGAAATTAGAAAGAATTTATTATCAGATTCAGATTCGTCGACCCCAAAAACCCCTATATGCCAATTTTGACGAAAATATTAAAAATATTTTAAAATATTTACCGCTCACCTCCGGGGGTGGAGTTATAAAAATTTTATTATTAGATTTAATTTTAGCAACCTTAAAAACCCCTACATAGCAATTTCCAAATTTTTCTAAAAAAAAATGTATTTTTCCCCATTTGCCCTTGCCGCCAATGTTTACCAAAAACAATCCCGAGCGAGAACTTTTGGTAACATACCTGTATGCCAAATTTCAAGTCTCTAGCTTAAAGTCTTCTTAAGTTATCGTTCACACAAAATTAATTTTGGGACATTTTAGTAATTTTTAAAATGGGAAAGCAAAATATTTACACGCACCTCTTTTTAGAAATCGGTTAAAATAAATTTCTATGCAATAAAAACAAAATTTCGTTTTATTGAATACATTTATTTATTTTTAGTTTAAACTATTTCTTTAAGAAATAAAGTTATGCCCATCTTGTATAATAGTTATTTATGGTACTAGTGGGTAAAGTAAAATATTGCCCATGAGAAAATTAACCTGCGAGGCGTCAGCCAAGCAGGTTAATTTACGAGAGGGCAATATCGGTTTACCCATGAGTGCCATACAAGGTTTTATCCAATAAATAGCTTAGGAATTCATATTTTTATTAAAAATTTTAATGACATTTACAAGAAAATAATTTGACAAGTGACAGTTGAGTGGGTAAAATAAATAATTATCTCTCACTCAATAAAGTAAAAGCCACGCGGGGGTTATTATTGAGTTTATCTATTTAAAATAAAGCTGGTAATTGTCTTATTATCTGTATGTATTGGATAAAAAATATTGTTAACAAAACGGGAACTAATTTTTTGCATGTACATATTTATTAACCCTATATCACATCGGGTGGTTCCCACTTGTAAGTGTCATCTGTGCAGGCCCCTGAGCACGGGGAGGTCCAAAAGTCCAAGGGATTTTAAACTACAATTTTTAAAAATTTCTGAACTTCCTGATTAGGAAAAGTTTGAATCAAGCGAAATGTATATGACTGTAATCTTGTAATTATATAATATATATTATGTACATCTATTTGTTGATAGTTTTCTTTGTATAGCTCCTTTATTTTTTTATGAAATTTGTGCAAATCCTGCGCACGGGCCTGCATCTGTGACGTTATTTTCCCAAATGTGAACACCATTTAGTTAATATCAAAAAAGTATATTGTAATTAGGGTCCCTCAATCAGTTGTTACTTTGTCTAGTGTTTTAGTGGTTAGCTGTTTGGGTTTCTGGAAGTTCTCGCCTGACCTCAAACCGACCAACCACCAAAACACACTAACACACAAACTAGACAAAGCAACAACCGATCGAGTGACCCTAATTGTAATCCTAGACCAAAAGAAGAAAGTGCCAGGCAAGATGAAGTCCTTTTTTATAAATTTAGCCAAGGCGATGTGTAAATATTACCTTGGCTTGGCCCACTGTTACGGGAGATATTCGTAGTTAAAAACCTATGGATGTCAAAAAAATTCAACTGAAAATCGCTATTTAAATGTTCCATAATATTATCATAATCTTTTAACAGCCCTATAAAGCTTATAAGCTTATAAGGCTATATACATCATCTGTTAGAATTTTCATCATAGTCAAGAACTATACATATCGTCGTGTTACCTTAACTACCTCGTATCTCCAAATTCACAGGTTTTCAGGGGACACAAAAAACCGGTTAACTTTAAAATTCTTTTTTTTATTGTAATATAGACAAATATAAGTGTAGTTATTTCTTGTGGACCCTTCAAGCATAAAAGATTGCAAGATACAAGGTTGCTCAATTAAAAACTGTGAAATATTTAAGGCATGTAAAAAGTTCAAACGAATTGAGATAAAAAAAGAGGGGTGAATAACCATCTTAGGGGTAATACATTTTCACTTATAAGTACTATATTCTCAGATTCATATTCAGTGGCATCTAAAACCCCCATATACCAATTTTTACGAAAACTACCCCTTGCCCCTCAGGGTTTAAAGTAAGATTTTTTTATTCCAAGATTTAGTTTAAGCGACATTTTAAAATAATCACCCCCACCTCCCTTCCGGGGTGAAGTTAGAAAATTTTTATTATCAGATTTAGTTTAAGCTACCTCGAAAACCTCCCCACATACAAATTTACACGAAAATATTGTAAATATTTAAAAAAAAGTACACCCCGTAAGCCGGGGGTGGATTAACGTTTTTTTTTATAAAATTTAGCTTAAGCGACCTTATAAGCCCCTAGATATAAATTTTATAAACATTTTAAGAAAAAAAATAAAAGGGATATTTTTCACCACTGGGGGTGAGATGGAGGGGTGGTAGGTCTTTTTTTACTTCACCAATATATTTTCCGCATCCAAATACATAAGTATGTAAAGTTTTATCTTCTTAGATATTTTCACCTACGGGAAATTCCTTATTTGCTAGGCCTAATATTGAAGATACGAGGTAGTTACAGTTATTTATTTTAAGTACTAAAGGAGATACGAGGTAATTATTTCCACATAACTTATAAACCATGTGGAATTTTAAATTAGGACTGTTTAGGTCATTACATGTACAGAATTGATTATTGCAAAAAGCCGAAAATCGAATTTTTGGAGAGGTAGTTAAGGTAACACGACGATATGCTTATACAAAACTTTTTTATATTTTAGGAAGTCTCCTTGGAAAATCATGCCAAGGCACTCTAAAACTAGCAGGCCATTCCCTAGAATACCAGGAAAAAGGCTACCTATTCGGAAAACACTTGGCCCTAGCCTGGCAGGCCTGCTTGGACCGTGAGCCCTTTTTGCCAAACGCAAAAAGTCGTATCTCCCTAATCAGTGCGCCAGTACTGTTCACCCTCCAAAAACAACCAGAATTGTACCATTTAATAGAAAAAGGTTTTGAGTCTATAGATGACATTGACTTTGTTGCCCTTAAAAACGCAGTTCTAAACGGTCCCGGTCTCGAAATGACGAAAACTTTACAACAGGAACACTCGAGTTCGGCCCTGGAAATTTTATACCAGTTTCCGGAAGGCGAGGCCAGGACCGCTCTTGCTAATATCATAGCCGCCTTGGAGGATTTGTAATGGTTAAAGTAAGACTTAACCCACAGGTATGATTTATTTTAGATATTTTATAGTAAAATATCTAAAAATTTTTACTATAAAAAAGGAAATTTTTAAAATTTTATCGTGCGTACGAAAAATTTATAAAACATTACAACCTTCAAGTATTCAAGGTTGTAATCGGTTTTAATTAATGAGATAATATTATTTATTATTCTATTAAATACAGGGCGTTATAAAAGCTATCAAAATAAAATTTATACCAGTTAATAATATCAACAAAAGTTTGCTTAAACAAAAATATTCTACTTTTAATCTGGGGCCCTGCAAGTCACATAGAAATATAATGTTTTTGACATTGGAAATGTCTTATGGCTCGAAACCCATGAATTTTTGTCACAGTTGTCACGATTTTTGTTGGGATTTTCCTCACGATTTTGACACAATTGTCACGATTTTTGTTGGGACTTTCCTCGCGATTTCTTACGCCTATGTCACAATTGAATCGGTAAAACACCCTAAGTCAAAAGCGATATTTCATAATGTGATAAGTTCAAAGAAAATAATGCGCAGTAACAGTTAATGAACACTAAACAAGTATTTACTAAAATTCCTATTTTTTTGCAGTTTTAGCGACCTCAAAACCTCAATATATAAATTTTCAAGAAAACTACTCCCTGCCCCTCAAGGAGTGGAGTAAGATTTTTTTATTATCAGTTTCACTTTTAGCAACCTGAAAAACCCCAATATACCAATTTTCACGAAAACTGCCCACCGCCTCTTTGGTGGTGGAGTTAAAATTTTTTTATACTCAGATTCACTTTTAGCAACCTCAATATACCAATTTTCACGAAAACTACCCCCCACCCCCCAGGGGGTGGATTTAGAATTTTTTTATTATCAGATTCACTTTCAGCAACCTCGAAAACCCCAATATACCAGTTTTCACGAAAACTACCCCCCCACCCCTCAGGGGGTGAAATTAGAAAAAAAATATTATCAAATTCATATTCGCCAACCCCAAAAACCCCTATATACCAATTTTGACGAAAATATTGAAAATATTTACCTCCTCACCCCCTCGGGGGTGGAGAAAAAAATTATTGTCAGATTCAATTTCAGCAACCTCAAAAACCCCTATATAGCAATTTTCAAATTTTTCTAAAGAAATGTATTTTCCCCATTTGCCCCCCTTGCCGCACCCCAATATTCGCCAAAAACAATCCCGAGCTAAAATTTTTGGTAAAAGTCTCTAGCTTAAAGCGTTCTTAAGTACATTATGAAATATCGGTTTTGACTTGGGGTGTTTTAGTAATAACCGATTCAATTGTCACGATTTTTATTGGGATTTTCCTCACGATTTTGTCACGATTTTTGTCAAAATTGTCACGATTTTTGTTGGGATTTTCCCCACGATTTTACACGATTTTGTCACGATTTAGGTTGGATTTCTCTCACGTACGCCATGAATTTCCCATAAGACATTTTCAATGCCTACCGTTTTTCCAATATAGTATACAAGCCGCTGATTTTTTTACTATGTATTACAAAAATGATAAGGAAAACAAATTAATTTTCATATTTTTGCTGTAAATTTTAATTGGTAGTTTTTAATAACGCCAAAAAGAGTATTTTTTTAGGTGACTCTCACGTATAACATTTAGTAGTTACCAATTTTTTACTAATCTGTGATACCAAAGTATGTTTTGGAAAACAATTAAATTCAACTTTCTTAAAATTTAGTTTAAAATAATATTATGTTATTATTGGGTGTTGGATTTTTATAAATATTTTTTTACATTGTTAATTTGTTATAATAAATT
Organism: Brachypterus glaber; assembly: GCA_958510825.1. Lineage (NCBI taxonomy): Eukaryota > Metazoa > Arthropoda > Insecta > Coleoptera > Kateretidae > Brachypterus > Brachypterus glaber. Next base: position 57,245,260 of record OY294046.1, on the reverse strand, counting down.
TTATAAACTGTTGAAAATAAGATTAATTTAAAAGTACTAACAAAACACAAAATCCACTAACCGAAATAACATCCTAAAAATATAAAAATCACAGTTATAATATACCAGTACCGGACTAGGTCCTTTGGTCCCCCGGCCGCCATTGCTTTTCTTTTTTTTTTTATGAAAAGATAAAAAGTTTTTTGTTTTTTTTTATGAAAAGATAAAAAAGTGGTTCCAGGGGGGCCGGTGATTGCCGGTTAGCCGGCCGGGCCAGTACGACACTGTAACATACAGATACAGAAAAGCTGTTTTTTTACGGTCAAATTGTTCACTTACAGATTACCCTTGCACCTTAAAACGTGTTTTTTTGCTTATAGTAAAAAATAAATTAGGGAAAACTATTGTTTCTTTGGCGGCAGTACATGTTTTTGTTTATTGTCAAAGAACTTTTACCTCAAGAAGGAGCATGATGAAATCTACCGTATGCTTTGAAGCGTGAACCAACTACGGTGAGGGGCTGGTGGAGAGTGACTATTGTTTACACTTGGTACGCGTAACGAAAGAGAAAGAATGTGTAAACTCACAGTCTAATGTCGTAAAATGACTCACAGGGGTACAGTGTTGCCGATTGGAAACATATACTTTGGATATTTTATTGTAAATTATAAGAAACATTAGTTCTGTATGAGTTTTATATGAACTAGTAGTTTAATTTTAATAGATTTAAATATACTATATTATTAAACATAATTATAGTAAACACAATAAAGTTTTTTACATTTTTAATTTAAGTATAATGATTTGAATTCATGATAAGGTGGAAACTACGCAACATCGCTACTAGGTAGCCTGAAAGTCGACTAGCGACATCTACATTTTACAGCACAAAGCTGATCGCGTTTCTGTTAGTAAATAAACAAACAAAAAGATGACACATTCATAAACATTGGTCTGAAATTACTTCTTTAGGTAAAAGTTCTTTGTTTATTGTTGAATTTAGTTAACAACTGTTTAAAAATGGGATATTTATTTAATTAAATAACTCCTAATAAAACATCACAAAAAAATTGTTAAAATTTAAAAGTAAGAGTTATAAACACCAAACAGTACTTTTGCAAATTTGTATTGTTTGGTTATTTATAAATAAAAGTAAATAATCACAGTAAAAAGTTTCTCATGGTATTTTAAAGGAACAATAGAAAATACCAAACTTGATAACCCTCGAAAACTTAAAAATACCTGTGAACAGTTAGCTCATATTCTAAATATTTTTAGGTTATCCCCGATCCCTTAGGTACACATTAATTATAAATCACAAAACTTCAATGATATTTTTAAGTACATTTTTCGCAGCACTTTTTTCAAAAGCATGCAAATTCGTTAACGCCAAATCCGAAAATTCATTTTTGAGTGAAATACAATCCTTAATTCCAGGACCGTGCCTAACAATTTCTTTAATTTGTTTATAATTAATTTTCTCTAAATTTTCCGAAAACTTTTCAATTTCGTAAAAAAATTCTGGGTTGTGTTTAATATGGAATAAAACAGGTGCGCAGGTTAGATTGAAAGGAGAATCATCTATAATTTCAAAATTTTGAAGGTCTTGATGTGCTTGAAATAGAAGCCCAAAATTTCTGCCGAATAAATGACAGTTTTTCTGAAGTTTTCTACTTTGTTTTGAGAGAATTGCCGAAGATTCGCATGCTTTTGCCAGCAGGGTTGCGCCACCTAGTAAATTTCTTAACACCCATTCGTTTTTCGCGAATCCCAAAGCATCTACAGCCTTGTAAGGCTGACATTCAAATTCAACCGGAATTTGGGTATCACAGCTATCACTTTTTGGTTTGGCAGGGATTGGCCTATTTTGCAAGTCCCTTGTACCTAAAAAAGTAAAGTGAGTTAGAAACTGTTATTTTTGCCAGAGGCCGGATTTTTGGTATTCATTTAGCGGGGCTCGTGAAATTTTCAATTTTAACGAATATATTACTATAGGTCGATTTTTTACTATGTGGTATTGTGCCTCTCACTTGCAGGCATCCTGCCTTAGAGGCTGTCCATAAATTACGTAACGCAATTTTTCGAAATAATACATATTTATTATTTACTCAAGGGATACATTTTTATTAAGTCACTTATTAAATTCAACACCAGAAAATCTGCAAAAAACAAAATATTATTCATTTATCCACGGACAAGTCATGTGTTTGTTCACGTCGACAAACGACATTACAGATCTCTCTTACTTCAATTTCTAGTGAACATTCGCTCAAATTAACGTCCGTTACGTAACATTTTCCTAGACCTCCTCTCTACCCCCTGTCACAAACTGTCACATTTTCTGTGACCACCTCCCCCCCTAGACGCGTTACGTAATATATGGATAGCCCCTAACGACGCTTCAAAAATATATTATTACATAATAAATACCTATAATTATCCAAGTTATACCGGGTGTCCCAACTCTATTTACCCAACGATTTTCTCGAAGATATTTTCTCGAGATAATCAAATTCTGCGAAAACCATCTTAAATAAGACAACTTAAACTATATTTTTTATATTTGATACTTTCAGCTCTTAAAATGTGGGCAGGGGGCATTTTTTTAAATTGAAAGGGGGGTCGTGTGATATATCATTTTAAAGCTTATTAAATTCTCCATTTAACTATATATTTTTTAATTTTTTTAAACATCTTTTTTTTTGGGTGTAAAATAGGGTTGAAAATGGGTATTTTTGTCAAAATTACTCTAAAAAAATCAAACAGTTTTTTAAAAGTTACTAATTTCATTATGAAAAACGTAAATTATACTTTTAAACTAATTTTAATTGACAAATAAAAATTTACAAAAAAAAAACTCAAAAAGTCGTATTTTTTTAGCACAAAAAAATAAAGAAAAAAACCTTTAAAAAAATGTTAAAAAAATATACAGTCCAATAGAGAATTTTATTTCCTTTAAAATGATGTATCACACGACCCCCCTTTCCATTAAAAATAATCCACCCCGTGCCCCCTTGCCCACATTTTGACAGCTGAAAGTATTAAATATATGCTTAAAGATAGTTTAAGTTGTCTAATTTAATATGGTTTTCGCAGAACTTGATTATCTCTTTTAGTTTTCAAGAAAATCGCTGGGTAAATGAGTTGGGACACCCGGTATAGTATATACAGTGCGGTCCAAAAGTCACCCCCCCTTTTAACTTTTGAACGAGTTGAGATATCGACTTCAAATTTAGAACTCTTAAATAAGACAACTTAAACTATCTTTTAGCATATATTTGATATTTTCAGCTCTTAAAATGTGGGCAGGGGGGCATGGGGGGACTTTTTTTAAATGGAAAGGGGGGTCGTGTGATACATCATTTTAAAGCTTATAAAATTCTCTATTTAAACTAACATTTTTAAATTTTTAAAAATGTTTTTTTAAGGTTTTGATTTTTCAATTTTTTGTGCTAAAACATTCGATTTTTTAAGTTTTTTTTTTATAAATTTTTATTTATGTCAACTTAAATTAGTTTAAAAGTATAATTAACATTTTTTTATGATGAAATTAGGCATTTTTAAAAAAATATTTGTTTTTTTTTTAGAGGAATTTTGATATTAATACCCATTTTCAACCCCATTTTAAACCCAATTTTTTTTTTTTTAATTTAAAAATATGGATTTAAATGGAGAATTTTATAAGCTTTAAAATGATGTATTACACGACCCCCCTTTCCATTTAAAAAAATGTGCCCCCATGCCCCCCTGCCCACATTTTAAGAGCTGAAAGTATTAAATATATGCTAAAAGATAGTTTAAGTTGTCTTATTTAAAAGTTCCAAATTTGAAGTCGATATCTCAACTGGTTCAAAAGTTAAGAGGGGGGGGGGTGACTTTTGGACCGCTCTGTATAACTTATACCTTATTAATCGGTTCTCCAAATTTTATAAATTGGACCACTATTGTACTTTTTTGGGATACACCAATTTGAAATATATGTTTGTTTATAAACATCTATAGATACCTTTGGTTGTAAAATATCGTTTAAAGTGTCGATTTAATTTAAAAATAGTCTTAAAAAAATTCTTACTTTTGCGAGTCCTCGATAAATAAAGCCTAAATATTTTTTGTTTTTTTTTTATATTTTTTTATTTGTACGAAAGTATTATTTTCTTTGCAACAGTATTTTTGTCCTTACCTATGAAATTTGACTCATTAATGTCTCTTAGCGCCGTCGATATTAGTTCATTCACTTTTTGATTCCTCATTTCTGCCAAAAGCTTAAAACTCGTGCTTAATAAATAGTCGCCACTCAGTAAGGACAACTTATTTCCATCGTTTATCGTATCTAAACTCAGCTCATTTTCTGTCTCGCTATTATTGTAGAGACTGTTGTGTAGCAAATTACTGGTTTTAATCATTTCAGTTACTTCGGATAATGTTCTTTGACTCAATAGTATATCTGTAAAATTTAATAACAAGCCGTGGAGATATGAAATGCTACGCAATCCATTATATACAATTCACAGTAAATGGTATATTAACCCAAATACTTAAAAAAATGTTTCTTTTTAATTCTTAAATAATTTTTTAACATTTTTTTTTATTTTTCTTTTTGCGAAAAATTTAAAAAAGATCTTTTTAGAAAAACGATTTTTTTTTATTTTTTTTACTTCTTTTTTTGCAAAAAACAAAAAAAAAATTGAAAATGATAGTTTTTTTGTTTTTTTAATTTAACCCCCAAAAATTTTTTGTTTTTTGGGGGGATTATTTTTAAAAATAATATGCATATTTCCCTTATAGATTTTTCCTGAAAATTTCGATCGGATAAGTCGTTCTTGAGTTATGGTGTTAACAAAAAACGTGACATCGGACAAACAAACGGACATTTTAGAAGTTTCCTATTTTTTCATGAAAAACATTTGTATTCAAGAATTTTTTGTCTAGTACGTTTTTTGGCGATTTTGTGAAATTCAAACTACCGTATCATACTATTCTAGCGCTTGCACTATGAAAGTATAATAATACAGGTCTTCACGGTATTTTCTATAAATTACTAGAAAAATTTAGCGTTTCAAATAAAACTTATTTAGCAGCTTTTACTTACTTTTATAATAAAATTTGGGTTCGACAATGTATAGCGTTTGTAGAGATTAAAGAATGCGTTTTGTGTATTTCGGTATAAAATTTATTAATAGCCGAGCCGACTTTCAGCTACCTATGTAGCCATTTTCAAGGAGCCTTGAAAATGGCTACATAGGTAGCTGAAAGTCGGCTTGGCTATTAATAAATTTTATACCGAAATACACAAAACGCATTCTTTAATAGTATTTTCATAATAAAAATAAACGTCCCACTGAATGCGCATCAACATTACTCCACCCTGCCCCATCCTTTTTATCAAAATTTAATGGCGAAGGCACTGAGTTTTAATAATAATAAAAAAATGTTCCTTAGATGGATCAGGGTAAAGTGTTTTATGCGCATAAAATGAGGCATGAAACATTGTACGAGCTATACAACATTTTGAAACTTATTCTTACCATCATTATAATCTGGAACATTTGATTTATGACATTTTGATACCAATAAAACTATTAGGCCGTATGTAGGTACGTTGTCCCGTTTTATTAACAACTCTCTAAAAAATAAATATTGTATAAAAATTTACAATCAAGCCTAAATATTTAAAATTATGGCAAGAGCGAACGTAAAGTTATATTAATTTACACAAAAATAATTTATACAAAAAGTGCAAAAAAATGTTTTAGGGAATTTATAAAAACTTAAAAAAGGGTAAAAAAAACTGTTTACACCGTTTGTATATTAAAATACTAGAGGTGAACCACTAAAAAACATATTCCTACGATGTATGAACAGTGTAACACGGACTTCTGAAATTTTTGTATGATTTCCGAGATTTTTTGAGAAAAAAAAAATAAAGATTTTGGAGCGTTTCGTTAAGATTTCTGTGAAATCTTAATAATTTTGTAAAAAATAGCGAGACTCTTGTTAAGATTTTTGAATTTGTACACAGACTTCCCCTCGTAAAAAAATCAATAACCTCGGCCAGTGCTGCCAAACCTAAAAGGTCAAAATCTCCGAAATTTTTGTTCAAAATCTTTACAAGATATCGGCAAAATCTCCGCAAAATCTCCGATTCTGTATGTGCTTTTAGAAACGAACTAAGCATAAAAACGTATACATTATTGTGAAAACAAAGGTTTACCCCTGCACAGGGACGATCCGAGGTTTTTGTGGTGGGGGTGTCAAGGTAAAATTTGCCGACTGAAAAAATTTTGACGACTAAAAACAAAAGTCCATTGCTAGCAAAAAATATTGATTACTAAAAAAAAGGTCCTCGCCCCAAAAATATTTGCCGACTGACTCGGTTCCACGAAACGATCGTTTCGTGGGAGGGTGCGCCCCTTCCCCTACAAACATTTTGATGGATGGCTAAAAAAAATCCTTGCACCTCCAAATTCTAAAAGGCTTTACCCCTGCAAAAACTGTGATGACTAAATTTTAGTCAGTAAAAAAAAACAGGTCGTCAGGGAACGTTCAAGTATTACGTAACGCAAATTTTGATCATTTTGGACCCCCCCTGTAACGCCATTTTCCTATACCCTTAACATGGGCGTAACACTCCAAAATGAGCCCCACCTCGACCCCCCCCCTAGGAGCGTTACGTAACACTTGAACGTTCCCTCACCTCTAAAATCTAAAGAACTTTGCCTCTTTTTCATGTGGAAAATCTAAAACGGCATGAAATCTCATGTAGATGGATGAGGAAATTCATATGAAACTCCATCACGAATTACTTTTTACTTTTGCAATTTATTTTTTAATTTCACTATATACCAGGAATCTCCGCAAAATCTCCACAAGTCTTAAATCTCCACCAAGCTTTAAAATCTCCGAAATTTGGAGAAATCTCCGCAGTTTGGCAGCACTGCTCGGCAAATTAGAGATCTATAACGCGCGAATATTTCAAAACTTCTTAAACATCTTATTATTGATTTTTCTTAACTATAAAATAAAACTTACTGTGTAGTTTGTATCAACGGATGTTGTGTCCCGATAATCTTCTTAATATGTTTCGCAACATCCGCTATATCGTCATTCAATAAAAATTTTAAACTCAAAAATGATGTCGAGATTCCAACAATTTTTTCAGCTTGGCTTATCACGTCGTTGTAATGGCTATTTTCTTGTAAAATTGTGCTAAAATATCTTCTTGTGTGCTCGTTTCTTAAATATCGGCAGTTTTTCACGAAATTCATTCTAACTAAACTAAATTTTACTTTTTTACGATCAGGTACGGATTATGTAACTTAACATTTAGTGAGGTTATAATTTCCAAATATTATTTTGTGGGATACCTATATAAAACGCTTACAGTTTTTTTTTTGGCTACGTTTGTGCGCAGTGTATTACGTAAGAGACGCTTAAAGCAATGAAACCGCGACGCGACCCTGTTTCAATTTTCGGACGGAGAAGTTATTTTGCTTTTCCATTTTCAACATAAATTCCCCTATAAAAAAATTCATATACACAATTCACAGTAAATGGGATACTGCATTTTCCCAAATAAACAACAATTAAAAAAAAATAAGAAAAAAACGAAAAATTTTTGAAAAAAAAAAAACAATTTAAAAAAACAATTTAAAAAAACAAATTTAATAAAAAAGTTTACAAAAAAAATACAATTTTTTTAAATTTTCTTTTTGCGAAAAACCAAGTTCTGAATTTTTTTTAAATTTTTTTTAAAAAGTTTAACCCCTATAACTTTTTTGTTATTGGTGGGAACACTTTTAAAATTGGTAGAATTGATCCTTATAATAAAAGTAATTTTTCCTACTTTAATCTGAATTTTCTTTCAGCTTTTTTCCATTTTTTTTTTATTAATATTATTATTTATTTTAGAAAAGTAACTAAAAATTTCAACTTGATCGGATTATTCGTTCTTGAGTAATCGTGTCTACAAAAATCGTGATATCAGACAGACAAAAAAAACAAAAATTTCTTATTTTTTCATGAAACAAATTTGTATCCAAGAATTTTTTTCCGGGAAGATTTTTAAAAGTTTTGGTTAATTCGAAACTACCGTATAATACTATTCTAGCGCAGGCGCTGTGAATAGTATAATAAATACGAATATATGAATGACATATACCAAACTATTCTTATGAACAGAGTCGTAGCCAAAACAACCCCAATGTCAAGCAAACACGATTTAACGTCACTTAAAAAACATAAAAATATAAAACAAAGAAAAATCTTGACTAGATTTTTTATTATAAAAATATAGGACTTAAAAGTATATTACATGGCAGGTATTATAATATTATAAACAACGCTTTAGTCCGGTTGCCAAACGCCTATTTTTGACTGAACCTTGTTTTGTCGTATAAACAAAATGTTTTGATGGTTTTTAGATAATTCGAGTGCGCTGATTCCGAATCCGGTAGGTGCCACCTCGTATCTGTTGAGGAATTTGAGATAATTGAGGTCAAAGCCAACTATGACTGAAATACATGATTTTTATTTCACGAAATACCGTTTTGTGTAACTTACAAATTATGTTAATGGTTTTTAAATATTTTGGGTGCGCTGAATCCGAATCCGGTGTATTCAACCTCGTAACTGTTATTATATGCATTGAGTAATAAGGATCTTTTTATATCAAACTCTGAAATCTCCGAGGGTCCTGTAACTAGACATGCAACTGATATCTCAATTCCTCAACATAGACTAGTTTTTTATGAAAAAGGACCGATCTTCATGGGGATAAAGCTTTTAAATAAATTACCTGTTTGTCTCAAGGAAGGAACTATGTCTCAATTAAAAAGTAAGCTAAAATTATTTTTTCTTAGTAATCCTTTTTATAACACTAACGAATTCTTTCAATTTAATTTTCAAAATTACCAGTGTTCATAATATCTTTTTTTATTAAGTCTTATATGTATGTCACAGTCTCTTGTAACATATCAGGTAGTTACTTATGCATTTTATATTATATTTATATATGTGTTTTTTTTTTATATTAATTATTGAATTTTGACAATATCCGATACTTGTAAAAGTCTGTGGAAATAAATATATCTTATCTTATCTTATCTAAATTCATATAAATGAAGTCAAAGCCTACTTCGATGGGTTGATAGGTTTTTGTATTACAGAATCTCATTTTTTCAGTGTATGCAAAAAATTTTGATGGTTTTTTAATAATTTGGGCATGCTGAATTCAAATTCAGTGAGTGCCACCTTGTATCTGTTGAGAAAATTTAAAATAATTGAGTTCAAAGCCAACTATGTAAAAAATGTTTTTTTTTTATTTTAGTAAACCGTGTTTTATCAGTGTATAAAAAACATTTTAATGATTTTTAGAAAAAATGCTCGTGTCGAATCTGAATTTGATGGTTGACATCTCGTATCTAGTAAAAAAAGTTAGATTATTGAGAAAAAGCCAACTGCGAAAAATTAATATATTTTTTTCATACTACTGAACCGTGCTTTCTCAGTGTATATATTTTTTTGATGGTTTTTAGTTAATTTATGTACGCCGAATCCGAATCCAATAGGTACCAACTCGTATTTATTAAGGAAATTTAAATATTTTGGGTCAAAGCCAACTGGGTGAGTTGATATTTTTTTAATTTTGCTGAAATGTTTTTTCAGTGTATATCTTTAAGGCTTGTAGTTAATTTGAGTGCGCTGAATTCAAATTTGTTGGGTGTCACCTCTTATATGTTAAGACATTTAAGATAATTGAATTAAAAGCCAACTAAGATCAAAATATATGATTTTTGTATTTTGTGTATTATTTTTAATTTGTTTTTACTTTTTGGTCGTAGTAAAACAAAATAAAATTTAAAATAGTATTTTTATAATAAAGTTTGGAAAACCTTGATCTAGGAACACAAAAACATATTTTTATTTTTGTTTTTTTTTTTTATTAAAAATCATACTTGGCTTAAAAGTAAATTTACTTACATTTTCTCAAATTCCTTCACGGATACGAGGTGGCACCCAACGAATTTTAATTCAGCGCACTCAAATTAACTACAAGCGGTAAAGATATTTCTAATACACTGAAAAATTATTTCAGCAAAATTTAAAAAAATATCATCTCGCCCTATTTGACACAAAATATTTTAATTTCCTTAATAGATACAAGTTGGCACCTATTGGATTCGGCGTACATAAATTAACTAAAAACCATCAAAACAATATATACACTGAGAAAGCACGGTTCAGTGGTATGAAAAAAATATATTAATTTTTCGCAGTTGGCTTTGATCTCAATAATCTGACATTTTTTACCAGATACGAGGTGTCAACCATCAAATTCAGATTCTGCACGAGCAATTTTTCTAAAAAGCATTAAAATGTTTTTTATACACTGATAAAACACGGTTTCGTAAAATAAAAAAAATAAACATTAACCCATCGAAGTAGGCTTGGACTTCATTTATATGAATTTCCGTAACAGGATGAATCCACCGGATTCGGATTCAGCGCACACAAAATATTTAAAAACCATTAACATAATTTGTATGTTACACAAAACGATATTTTGTGAAATAGAAATCATGTATTTCAGTCATAGTTGGCTTTGACCGCAATTATCTCAAATTCCTTAACAGATACGAGATGGCACCCGCCGGATTCGGAATCAGCGCACTCGAATTATCTAAAAACCATCAAAACATTTTGTTTATGCTAAAAAACATGCTTTTTGAAATTTCTACCGGACTAGTTCCTTAGAATCCTCATTTGAGCTCTTTTTTAACAAAACCGTTTTTTCTGCACCTGGCTTAAAAAATAAAGATATTACATGGCATGTATCATATTACCCAACGCTTCCTTAGCATCCCCGTTTGGAAACTTTCCTAAAACTTCTAACCCGTTTTTACAAAATTCTCTTTTCAGCACAACCGTTTCTTCTATACCTGGCCCATTTTGAACTTCTTTTCGTATTTTTTCATAATTTATTTTATCTAAATCATTTTCCTTGTTACAAATTTCATTATAAAACTCAGGATTGGACTTTAAATGAAACATGACTGGTGCAGAAATAAGGCTCAGAGGTCCTTGGTTTTCAGGAGAAATTTCCTGGAGATCAAGCCTTGCTTGCCAGGCTAATGCCATATTTCTGCCTAAAATATAACCTAATTCTTGGGTTTCTTTTGAATGATTGGCCAAAATTAATGTTCCTTGGCAACATTTAGCCAATAAGGAAGCTCCTCCTAGTAAATGACGTAAAATCCACTCAGATTTAGTGTTGCCTAATACATTTAAAAATTTGAAAGGTTTAGCACCAAACTCATAAGGAATGTCAATATCTTTTTGAATTGATAAAGGTTTTTCTGGAATTGGTCGATTTTGCTTGTCTCTGCGACCAATAAACTGGGCTTCTACAAGGTCTCTAAGACACGTGGATATTAATTCGTTAACTGCTGTGTTTTTCAGACCTGCTAGTTCGCGAAAACTGCTGCTCAGTAAAAAATCACCGCTTAACAGAGCCAGTTTGTTGCCGAAATATAGATCTGATTTTTCGGAGCACTCTGTGTCTATGTTTATTAAACTATTGTGGATTATATTACTTGTTCTGATCATTTCTGTCACTTCTGCTAAAACTCTTTGGCTATGTAAAATTCCTAAAAGTATTAGAATTTTTGAAAACTTCATACAATGTTTTAGAAATAGGGCCGAGACTTTTAAGGCGTGGTTCTACAATGTAGAATCTACATCTAATAATATAATTATTGATAAACCTATAGGTCCTAAAATGGAATAAGGAAGCATTACTTCAACACATTTTATATAAATTACTTTAATTTATATAAAAAATTCCTATTCTGATAAAAAAGGCAAAATAACTGCAGATAACACAGCTTTAGTGAAAAACGCGCTTCTCTGATGAATTTACTTTTGCCATACCCCCATCAGATGCTCATATTAATATGTAATATGTAACTTACAAGCAAGCTCCCTAGTAGAAATTTAACGTTAGATAAACGTTTTTTCTAAGGCGTATTTAATGTATAAATGTCCCGGTTTTCACTTTAGAATTCCTAACGTTAGTTGCATAACGTTTAGCAAAACCTCTAACGTTAGATAAACTTTATTCAAACATTAGTTCCTAACGTTAGGCATCTAACATTCGAACCACATTCATCTAAGTCAAGTAGTTCTAACGTTATTTTCCACCAGAGTAAAGTAATATTTAAGTACTTATTTAAGTATTTAAGTACTGAGTATAATACCGATTATTAAATGAGAGGTTAATCTCCTGAATAATCTTTTGTATTATAATAATAGTATTATAATAATAGTAGTTTATTATTCCATCAATCTATTTTCTAATCATCGTACAGAGTGATATTGGTAGACTGACAGTTTTGGGCTGCTGGCCCTCTTCAGTACCAAGAGTCTAGAAATAGATGGCGCACAAGTCTACATCAATCTAATGGCTATATTCCTTTTGCGAGTAAAGTCTAAAAACGTTTTCTTAATCAGCGTGCAGAGTTGACTCTTGGTACTGAAGAGGGCCAGCAGCCCGAAACTGTCAGTCTACCAATATCACTCTGTACGATGATTAGAAAATAGATTGATGGAATAATAAATTAATATTTTTATAATTTTGTTTAAAATTAAAAATTTCTGTCCTTAATACTAGTAGTATTATACTAGAATATAATACTCTGTAGACCTCTACAGTGTAGAGCTATATTTGTAAAACCAATACTTCCCAGATTGGGTAAATAAAACAAACAAAAAATGGATGCTCCCTTAAATGTTTTTAGCCAAATTCTTTAAGGCACTCCGGTAGTTGTTAAAATATTTTTTTGATGCAGAATCACTAGGGACACTAGATCTAGGTCTTAAGTTAGCAAGGCAAAAGACAACTTGTCTGTCGTCTTGCTAACTTAAGACCTATATCTAGTGTCCCTAAAAATCACGCCTTAAAATTTTAAAATATCTTATTTTCTATTTTACCTGCTGTTATGTCCTGGTCTACCTTATCAAAATTAGATTTAAGCCCCCCCATTTTAGAGACTAGTAGCACTATAAGACCCCATGCTGGGACTTCATTTTTAAAAAGGAGTTCTCTAGAAAAAATAAAACACTTTCACTATAAAATATTATTGATAAAGTTTAGTTGATGTACCTATTAGTGGGAAAATATCAAAGCAATCATATCTATAAAAAAAAAGAAAGTCTTTGGAAAATATTTATATACCTACCTTTTTGAATAAACTAACTTTTTAAATACAATTATAATAAATGGCAAAAGTTCTTTAAATATTATTTAAATTTGTTCAAAGTTATAGCATATAAACCTGGCCCTGAGTCACTTTTAATTATTGTTAAATGTCGTAAAGTAAAAATAAAAATTAGACCATGTGGGCTAGCATGTTAAGGGGTTATTCTGATTTTTGATGCAAAAAAATTGACGATTTTTGAATTTTTTTCAGACGACCTGTATTATTTTTATGTACAAAACTTTTTACAAAGAATTAGACAACTCTTAAAGTTCACAAACAAAAATTTGTTTTTTTTGCCGTCATAAATAAATGTGCAGCACGCGCTGAAGTTAGACACCTCAAAAATAACATGGTAAATGGTTCCAGCGATAGCTCGGCCCCCAATGGTCCGAAACACAAAAATCAAAAACAGTCTTGTTAAAAATGACATCATTTAGTTCGCTAGTGTAGACATAAGTCAAAATTCCAAAAAACAAAAATTCCACGCGTATTTTAGTGAAAAAAACAAAAAAATGCTTTTTTTCCGACCAAAAACGGGTAAAAAAGGAGAAATAAATAATAAATTACAAGCCTTTTAAAAAAAATATTACACTAGCGAACTCGCCAACATGATTTTCGACAAAATACCGAAAGATTTAAGTAATATGTTGAATAGTTTTTTTTTAATCGCTGGAACCGTTTTGAAAAATGGAATTTTGAGAAAAACGCGTTTAAAGGTTTTTTATTTTATAGTATACAAAACAAGCACCAATAAAATTTTAATTCTGCAATAAAAACTAAATGAAAAAGTATTCTTTACCGAAAAACTAAATTTAATATTAAAGGAGTAATAGCCTTTTAAAAAGTAAAATTTTTGGTGGCACAGAATGTAACTTCCTCTTAATTCCATTTTTTTTTTAACGGTTGCTCCTACAGTATTACACTATGTGACATTTTTTATGTATTTTTACTCAAGGAATCTATATTTTTTACAAAAAATTAAAAAAAGATACACATAAACATTTTATGTGATTGTATGTGTGTATGTATTTAGAGGGTTTGGACTTTTTCCTCAAGATTTGGGGATTTTCACTTGTTCCCATTTGATGACAGTTGCACTATTTTTGGTTACACAATTTTACTATACTTTTGTTGTGGTCTAGCTCTGATAATGGGAATGCTTAATTTCATCCAAGGCCCCACAACAAGACAAAGCTTATACCCCTTTTATGCGTGTGCAATGCCCAAGGTCTATAATAGACAATAATAATTATTTCAACAAACCAAAGTACAATTATTGTACTTTGTTGAAAATGTATACAGCCCTTTCTTTGTAAAATGTTAGCAGCATTATGCATAAATTATTAATGTATGTATTAATGAATTAATACATTAATAATTTAACCATATCTGAAGCCTCAATTATACATGTAAACATGATACATAATACTTTAACCTGGGTCTTAGTATTTTGCATAATAACATAATTACATAACATGAATCAAAAAACAAATATTTTGGGTTAATTTTGGCACTTTTTATTTGTCACTTTTCAGTACACTTTATCAATTAGATCGATTAGATCGGGAAATGGACATATAATTGTTTTTAAATGTAACTATTTATAATTTTAATTGTCTAATGAGTTCCATGGTATGTTCGGAATATATAGAATGTTCACAAATTAGCTGCTTTTGAGAAAGTCATAATATATGATGAAACGTTAAGTGTACTGAGAAGTGACAAATAAAAAGTGCCAAAATTAACCCAAAACTTTTGTTTTTTTGATTCATGAAATTTGTATTGACAACGTATAGTTTAGTAATAATAATTACATAACAACATAACAAAGAGGTTATTTCGTATAAAAACTGTCCAATTGAGTTCAAACTTGATACTTAGACAAAGGCTAAATATCAAGTTTGAACCTAATCGGACGGTTTTTATACGAAATAACCTCTTTGTTATGTTATGTCATTATGTTATTATGCAAAATAGAAATTCCTGTTTATCCTTCCCAATCTAGCCGAACCACCACCCCAAGAGTGTTATGAAATACTTGAAAGAGCCTCATTACTGCATAATAATTATATTTTAACTAACTCAACTTACCTAGCAGTATTTAGAAGAGGGTGATTTGTTCCTATAAGCTTACGTATGTGCAATGCAATATTGGCAACCTCATCGTTAAGCAGCCATCGTAAACTTAAAAAAGAAGTAGGATATCCAACTATTTTTTCAGCCTGGTTAACAGCTTCCAAGCATATTTTTTCTTCCTTTGCTTTGATTTGTATTGCTCTACAGCTTTGGTAAATTATGTTTTTTGGTAAAAGGTGAAGATTTCTTATAATACCCATGTTTTAGCACTTATTTTTAAAGCAGAGATACAAATAACGTATTAAACTGAATTTTAATCGACATATTTACAGGTTTTACCATTTTAAAACGTAACATTATTCTAACATTTTAAAAAATTGAGGTTATGTTTATTATAAATGTCAAGTTCATGCTCGTTTTCAAAGCAGTTTTTGCAATGTTATTTTTACTTCTTTGACTAAAAGGTAGAAATTTTATAATTTTTAAAAATACCTAAACTATTTATAAAGCAAATTTGTATTGCATAAATAAAATTCAGTGTCAAAGTACAATTCCTATAAAAAAAAATTTATCCCAAGGTTAAATATATTATCCATTGTACTGCTCCAAAATGCATTACATTTTACTAATTAATGTGTAATACCTATAATTAATAAGTTCATAACTTATATGCACTTCGTTGTAATAATTATTTATATGTAATATAAATTTTAGCGCAAAAAATCAATAATTATAAGGATGCAACAGTTTATACACGTTACCGTATTATAAGTTGCCTAAAACAACTGCGTATTTTGAATTCTTGAATGATGGCCACAAAAATCTTAAGTTTGTGCTTTCAGCAGGACCCAAAGTTCATAGACGAAATTTCTTAGAATAATTTTTTTTTCCATTTTTTATTTTTTCAAAAAAGAAAAATGGTTTGTTGAAAAAAATACTTTTTTTTTTTTGAAAAAAAAAAGCTTTTCAATTTTTCTTTCTTGAAAAAAAAAAAAAGAAAAAGAAAATATGCCTATAGGCATATACCTAATCTTTTGTTAGCATTAATATTTAAAATAAAATTAATTTTATTACACTTTTTCTATAAAATGCCACCAACAAATCCAAAATGATCAAAATTTGCGTCACGTAATACTTGACGTTCCCTAAACACGATAACTCAAGAATTAATAATCCGATCGACTTGAAATTTTCTACGAGGGGAAATCCCTATTGTTTTTAAAAGTAATCCCTCCAAAAACAAAAAAGTTATGGGGGTTAAACCTTTAAAAAAATCGAAAAAAGCTAAAAGAAAATTCCGATTTACGTAATTTTTTCAGGAAAACTTACTTTTATTATAAGGATCAATTCTAAAAAAAAATAAAAAAAAATAAATAAAAAAAATTAGAAAAGTTTTTTTGATTTTTTATTTTTTTTTTAATTTTTCGTTTTTCGCAAAAAGAAAATTTAATAAAAAAAGTTTTTATTTGGGAAATGCAATATACTATTTAGTAGTAGTAGTAGTAAATTTTTGGGTTGGCCAAAGCCGGACAACTAGGCCATTTCTGGCCCTTTTTGTCACCCCAGGCAATCCCAGCCATTTATTAATTTGAGTCCTCTTTGAACCTGCCCGTCCTTTCAATAAAGGTCAGGATATTGGCCCAGGGGAGATCTCTTAGTTCCTCTTGGTTGAGTCTTTGAGTTTCAAAGACTTGCAACCTGATCCTGTCGTATCTGACACACTCGGCTAAGTAATGAGAGGATGTTTCATCCTCTTCGCACTCTGGGCATAGTGGACTCTCTAGAATCCGCATTGTTGCCAGGTGCTTCCTTAGCCTGCAGTGGCCCGTGAGGACCCCTACAAGTTGTCTGAGTGCAGTTCTTCCTTTTTCCAGCAACCAGTCGGTCTTTGATTTGCTTGGGACAGCCAGGAAGTCCCTAGCTTGCCGGCAACCGTCGACCGCTCTCCATTGCTCCTTTAGCTTGGTATAAGCCCACTCATCGAGAGCGGTCTTTACCTGCTTCCTTGTAACACCCAATATAGGTTCCGGCCCCGTGCATGCCATCCCTGATCCGAGTCTTGCAAGTTCATAATATATATACTATTTACTGTTAATAATATATAATGGAATGCGTAGCATTACATATCTTCACGGCTTGTTATTTTGTTTTTTTAATGTCGGTTTTAATTTATTTTACATTAATTAATGAAAATAAAAAAAGTTTTGGTTTAAACCAAAACTTTCCCACCCCTGAGAGAAAAAGGAAAGCAAAATGGGGTTAAGCATGTGTGCAAATAAACGCAAACGACAATCGGGTCTGAAATTTGCGAAAATGTAGTTTTCTGTTGAATATAAATCGCGAAAATTGCGGCTGTACATGGTGATTCAGAAATAGATTTGCAAATTTTAAGGGGTGATTCTACAGATCTACGTTAAAAAATATGAAAAAATTCTGGACTTTTTTTTTATATAGATATTTCGAAATGTTATCAACAAAAATAGTCAGACATTCCGTTCAAAATTTATAAGGTTTACAATGTTAACTTTACATACACACAGACAGACATTTTTAAAACCCACTTTTTTGCTTTTTCTCGGCGTGTCATGACATATCGAGGGGTTTATTTATTGGACAATCCTTGGACACCTATCCAACAATCTTCTACAATCCTTGACAATTCATTCTTCCACAATCATCTACAATCCTCCACAATCCTCTACAAACATCTACAATCTTCCACAATCATCTAAAATCTTCCCACAATCTTTAACAATATTCATGTACAATCTTTCAGAATCTTTTTGAGAATCTTCCACAATCCTTTGATTCTCACAATCCTCGTACACTTTTTTTAATAAATAAACCCCTCGTGACATTTTAAATCCAGAAATTTAAAAAACCTTAGTGTTTTTTACCCCTATTTTTATATTTGTTGATGTTTTTTTAGAAGAGGTAAAACTAAAAAAAGATTTTTAGCCACCTCATAAAATAGTATACCTATTATAAAGCTAGTTTGTTTTTAGTGCACGAGAATAAAAGTGCGCCAGCGGAGTGTTAAAATTATTCAAGTGAACTAAAAGCCAGTCGCAAACGAATGTCATATACTATTTTATCTACGTTCTACAGCCCAAAGGGTTTGGGCCAATGCACAGTGTGCTGAGAAAAAAAAGATGGACGAAAATCTAAATTTTTATACCGCTGATTTCGAATATTCCGCGCCACGTGTTTCTTTTTTAATTTTTTTTTCGATTTGGTTCAAATTTGGTATACAGGTTCTTTTTAGGGATATTAACCAATGGTTTAAACACCAATAATCGAAATGGCGGATCCAATATGGTGTATCGGTTTTTAGAATGTTGTCATAATTAGGCGAATTTAAGGCTATAAAGTAGTCCAAGGTCTACGATTTTAAGGAAAGGACTAAACTTAAAACACTTAATATGACAAAGCTTATATGAAAGTTAAAAATGCAGTTTTATATCCATTTTAGTTAAAATATTAATTTCAAGGTCGTTTGGAATTCCGTGAATTGAAATTTATTGTCCAGGTATAGGAAATATATTAGCCTTAGTGATTTGCCAAATTAAAATAAATTAAAGACAAGGTGGTTTTAAGTATGTAAAAAGGTCATTAAAACCTAAAAATTTAAATAAAATTGTAAAATCTTAAATTTCAAAAATTGCCATCATTTGCGAGACTCAATATCTTATACATTTTTATCTTCACTTATAGTAGTAATAAACTATATAAAAAAGTTGCCAATTTTTGCCATTTTTAGAAAAAAAAAATTAAAATTTATTTTTGAAATAAAACGCTATAAAAATAATTTAAATGGCCAAATTTTATTAAATAAATACTTATAATTTATAAATTATGTATGTCACCGACTTTCATCAGAACTACCATCATCATCTTTATCATCAGTATATAAATAAAAAAAAAACATAAGATTGAGTCTCGCAAACGATGGAAATTTTTGAAATTTAGGATTTTTTTATTTATTTATTTATTAACGGGAATACCCCAATACATAAGAAGTACAAAATATAGTATAATTATAAATGCATCAATTTTTTTTTTATATGCATTTTATTATTTATTTTTTGTTAAAATTGATTTATTTTAAATTTATTATGTTATATGGGCTGAAGGACTTCGGTCAATGGCCTTTTGTATAGATTATGCAATAAACGACATTATTATTATTATAAATGCATACATATAAAAACTTGTGATACAAAAATAATATCAAAAATTAAGGTTATTTAGAGAAGTTTTAAAAGATTTTAAAGACAAATTAAAAAAATTCAAATAATTATTATTGTTATTAGCCAACAACATAGCTCTATCCAAAGGCGTATGAGACCCGTAGTTAGTTCTATGAAAGGGTATATTAAACGTTGGAGAACTTCGTCTAAGATTTCTTGTAGGTATAAGGAACTGAATTTTATGCAACATTTCTGGACAAATAAGTAAATTATTAATAAGTTTAAATAACAAACATAAATCTGATTTACGTCTTCTATGACAAAGTAATTCAATATTCAATGCTTCGTATACATGAGATAAATTATGATCATAAATTGGAATATTTAGTTTATTAGCACAAAATCATAATACTTTACGTTGAACAGACTCAATCTCATCTATAGCAATATTATACTGAGGGGACCAAATTACGGAGGCAAATTCAAGATGAGATCTAACAAGGGAATAGACTTTACAATTTTATTTAAATTTTTAGTTTTCAATGACCTTTTTGCATACTTAAAACTACCTTATCTTAAGAATGATTACACTGACATTTACTTTACGATAGAAAAAAAAAATCTTTTTCAAAAAAAGTACTGTCAAAATGGAAAAAAAGCATTCGGGTTTTATATACCTTTAAAAAGCACTATTCTCCGTGTCTGAAATAGAACGCAGTGACTAATATCTAAAACCTCATCTAAAACGTATTATGCTGCTCTCGTATAAGGGATTCCCCTCAGACGGAGTTACGCGAAGCGCACCCGAATTGGTATGAGTCACTGCAATCTATTTCAGACATGGATAATAATGTTGTGTTGAGTAAGTACACCACATTAGTTTACTTTCCAGCTGGAAAGTGAACTAAACTATTTATTAATTAATTTATTATTCCATCAATCTATTTTCTAATCATCGTACAGATTGATATTGGTAGACTGACAGTTTCGGGCTGTTGGCCCTCTTCAGTACCGAGAGTCAAGTCTGCATGCTGATTAATCATCATCATTATCATGCACGCTGATTAAGAAAACGTTTTTAGACTTTATTTGCAAAAGGAATATAGTCATAAGATTGATATAGTCTTGTGCGCCATCTATTGCTAGATGTAAACAACTACTAGTAGATTGATGGAATAATAATTAATATTTTTATAATTTTGATTAAAATTAAAAATTTTTGTCCTTACTAAACTTAATTAACTAATCTAGTTTCCTTAGATTTCCATGCTACAGCTACAGCTCGATTAGGAGACATTTCTGCACCCATGTTCTCGAAACTGTTTACGTATTTTATATTGTAGAATCACCCCTTAAAATTTGTAACCTTATTCCTAAACCACCCTGGTTATGTAAAGATGTTTGAATTTTTCTCAAATGCAAATACAAAATTGCTGAATAACGTTAAATTATTTGTTATCTAATTTGCAAACACAGACAATATGTGGGCAAAATCAATAATCACAAGTTTAGCACCTACTTCGTGGTCGTTTTAAAGAAAAAAATAAGATATTCTTTTTTAACTTTCTTCTAAATAAAATATATATTTTTTTTTGCTTATAAAGTGTTATTTTTTCATAGTTAAAGGAGAAATGTAAAAAATAATCCCATCTGTCGGTTTGTAGGTTGATTTGTCTATATATACATGTTGTCTGGAATTTAATTTCTTTCTTTCCTTTAGAAGAAAGTCCCTTCAATAAGGGGGGGCAATGGGGGTAATTACTCCCCCCAGGATAAAACAATTGTATTTTTTTTGTAGAACTTAAGAGTAAAAATCGTAAAAATTTTCGCCTGCGGTGCTAGGACTTTCTTACGTTATTTCTTCATTTTAAGAATATAAAAGTTGAGTTTTTGGATTTTACCCCCCAGGACCACTTCCTGGATCCGCCCCTGCCTTCGATCATCCGTGCCCAGCACGCAAGGTAATGGCCCATTACCGTTCTTATTGGAAAATTATTGGCTAAAAAATGCCAGTAACGAGGCTGTACATAATCTTTACAGTTATATCTCAATGAAGCTGAAGTTTGCAAAGTTTTTTTGCAACGAAAATTCAAATAGTATATTAAAGTACTAGTTTCATAACATACGTTTTTGGCGCAGGAGTACAAGTTTAGAAAACAAGCCGCTTGCGGCGAACTTCAGCTTCATATATCTCAATCTATTACAGTGCTATTACGTTCATCAAAAGGGCCATTACGTTGTCAATACATGGCCGTTACGGGGCCATTACTGCTATTCCCTTATACACTGGTAAGCATCATTTTAATTAGATATTTTTCAAATTTGGTAAGAATCTTAAAGAATTACTTTTTTTAAAAAGAAAGAATCTTAAAGATTGACGTTTTTAATGAAGGTAAATTTTCCTAAAAAATACGTTGATAGCAGGTTTCCTTCTTTTTCTATTTTTTGAACGTTTAGCCCCTATATTTTTGTTTTGTTTTTGTGGGGATTTTTTTTCGACTTTTTTTTTAATTTAGCCTCCTGTAATTTTTTTTTGGGTGATTTTTTACAATTTTTATTGGTACGATTGATCTTTTTTGGTAAAAGTATTTTTTCTCTGAAAAAAATAATTTGATCGGATATTTTCTTCCACTATTTTCCTATTTTTCACATGTTAAGCCCCCCACAGTTTCCTTATTATACCATTCAAAGCGCCTGCGCTAGAATTTAAAAAAATATATATTTTATTAAAAAGATTAAAAAAAAAATTTTCATATTCTTTTTTATATTTTGTTTTTGCGAAAAACAAAAAAAAATAAATTTTAGTTTTCTTTATTCTTTTTAAGTGGGGTTCTATACTTTTTTGTTTTTGGGGGGATTACTTTCAAAATTCGTAGAATTAATCCTTATAATAAAAATGATTCTTCCTAAAAAAGTTATGTTAATCGGAAATTTCTTTCAGCTTTTTTTCGATTTTTTGAAAAGTTTAACCCCCCATAACTTTTTTGTTTTTTGGGGGGATTACTTTCAAAAACAATAGGGATCTTCCCCTCGTAGAACTTCGTTTTTCCTGAAAATTTTAAGTCGATTAAGTTATCGTGTTTACAAAAATTGTGACATCAGACAGACAGACACAGACGGACTTTTCAAAAAAAAAGTTGCTTATTTTTTCATGAAACAAATTTATATCCAAGAATTTTTTGTCTACGACGATTTTTGAACATTTTTGAAAATTCCGAGGAGTTGACCGCGAGGAAATCTTTTGTACAAGCCAAAGAACTCTGAAGAACTCTGGAGGCACTCCGAGGTACTGAAGAACTCTGGAGGAACTCTTTGCAAAAAGGAACTCTTTTGTACAAATTTCAGACGCGGTCAGAAACAATTATTATTTATTACCCATGCGGATTAACGTTTTTATTTTCAAACTAGATGAGCCGTTACAAACACCTTATCAAAACATCCTACCTATGGGCGCCAATTTTTTTTTGCGGAGCCCCATGTTTGGTAGAAACCATCCAAAGCTTTTTTCTGAAAGTAAATTTTGGGGCGCCATGTTTGGTAGAAACCGTCAGGGACAAAGCTAAAGCTTTTTTTCTAGAAGGTAATTTTGGGGCGCCAAGTTTAGTAGTAACCGTCAGGAACAAAGCTTTTTTTCATGAAGGTATTTTTGGAGCGCCAACTTCTTTTTTTTGTAGGGGCGCCAAGTTTTGGTTGAAGCTGTCAGGGACAAAGCTTTTTTATTATGAAGGTATTTTTTTGCGTACCAATTTCTTTTTTTTTGTAGGGGCGCCAAGTTTTGGTTGAAACCGTCAGGGACAAAGCTTTTTTTTTGAGGGTGCCTTATTGGCAGTAGTGCTTGTATAGCAGTAATTTCTACGGCTTATTTGCCAAAAATTACCCCTTCCAGAGAGGAACTCTTAAGGAACACAGGAGGAACTCTCAAGGAACTCGGAGGAACTCCGAAAAACTTGGAGAAACTCCGTAGAACTCGGAGGAACTCCGAGGAACTCCAAAGGAACTCCTAGGAACTCCGGAGGAACTCTGACGAACTCTGAGGAACTCTTTGCGAAACTCTTTTGTACATGTTTCAGACGCGGTCAGCCCCTCGGAAAATTCGAAACTGCCATATAATACTATCGTAGCGCAGGCGCTGTGAATAGTATAATACGGCGAACTATGATAGTGGTTCACCCCTCGAAGTAGGTGATTTAATTATTCAACTTAAAATAGGTGCTTAAACGCAATAAATCCTCGTTCGATAAAATAGATTGTGTAACTTTCGAATAGATACTTTGGAGAAGTTATCTAAAATTTATTATTTTCACGATTGGACCTCTTCGAGGGTTTAGGTAAAAGGGACGTTTCACGTGAAAAGGGGCTCCTGGAATGAAAAGGATAAAAATGCACTGAAAATATATTATCAGAGAGCTTTTCTATAAGTTATATTATTGCTCATGAGTAGTATTCGGCGTACTCAGTTATGACTCATCAACGTTGAAAATAAACACAGGAACATAGGCTTACGGAATAATTTTGCCGAATTATGAGGGAAATTTTTATAAATCGATACATTTTACGACTACAAAAATATTAACTACACATATTAACTATACATACGTATATATATATCGGTGTTTTTCAAAGAAAAAAACGACATTCGATTTTTATCTTTTAAGAATACGAAGGTTTTTAATTTTTATTTGTCGATAACTTTTTTCCCACCTTACTCGTTTAAATGGAATCATTAAAAAAAATCAAGATAAAAAGAAATTAAAATGTAAATATTTAAAACCTCGCCTCAACGCTAGAGTCGACGCGGCGCCTATGCGAGTACTGAAAATTCGCCGACTACTGCTCATGAGCATAGGCGCTGACTCCAGGGCGGCCCGGGGGCTTATATTTTTGTAAAGTTCCAAATTATAAAACTGAGTACCTACCTCGGTACCTACTTGAACCTTTTATTAACTGTTTTAAAACTAAAATATACCATAAAATTTGTACAATTTCCCACATTTCTTATAAAAAATTAAATTAAATAATTTATGATTGTAAAACTTTTTAATATACCTATTGGCAAAAAAAAATCCGCGACACCAGGCTTTTTTACAAATTTATATATTTAATGCTTTAAAATCTGATAATATCTGGTCAATTTTTTAAATTTTGGCGGAGGCGCAGAATTTTAAATTTATTTTTGCCTGTATTGAATACGGTGTAAATATCTTCCCCCAGGCTGATTTCGTGGATTTTCACCTGTCATACCAAAACCCATATATCTTTTATATATTTTTGTATTTCAAAATAATTTGTCCCCCCCATCCGGGATTTTGAAAAGTCGGCGCCTATGCTCATGAGCAATATGCAATATTAGGGAGAACCTTTTATTTTTTTATTATCTTAAAATTTTCAATTAAAATTCAATATAAGATTTTTAAAACTTTGCCAAAATATTCTAAAAAAGTAATTTTATTTGTTAAAGAACATCTTTTTTACTTCCTATGCTCGAAAAAAGCCATTGAAATGTCTTTAACCGATTTTAACCTGTTTTTTTTTTGTACATTCAGGTCATTTTTGCGCAGAATTTCACATTTTGACAATAGGACCGTTTCGGAAGTTTAGGTTAAATATAAAATTTCTACGCGCCGAGTTGATCAAGAATTTACGCACTTCAAATTAAAATAGTTCAAGACAGTAGGTATATTAAAACGAAGACGAATTTAAAACTACACTGTACATCCCGGTCTGGAAACGATTTTTAGCTCAACTTTCATATAACCCAAGTTTTTTTTCATAATTTAATTATTTAGAGCTTTGGCATCTTTTTAAGACCAAATTAAAAAAAATCTATCAATGCGTGTTTGAGAAAAACGATTTTCATTTGTTTTAACAAAAAAAAATGACATGTTTAAAAATTATTTTACATATTCAGATTTACGTCAAAAAGTGAGAAAAAAGTTTTTATAGCCGTTTTAGCTAAATTGCTTTTTAAGCGTATAAATGTAAACATTTAATGTTTTTATTAAAATTAAGTTTTTGACCAGGGGCGTAGATAATGGGTGCCTCATAATTTATATATAAAACTGTAAGTCCGCTCCTGGTTAAACATTTAATTTTTTCATCTCAAAATAATAATGTTTATTGGTTGCATACTACAGTAAAAATTTCAAGTCGATAAGTTAAACCGTTCCTGAGTTTGCCCCTTAAACGTGTTCTAGCTCCCCTAAGAAGCCATTTAACACAAAGGTTCATAGAAACTTTTTGTCTCAATTTTTGACATAAAATCTGAATATTAAAAAAATAAAAATTTTAAAATATGTCTAATGTCAAATTAAAACAAATGAAATTCGTTTTTTTTATCAAAAACGCATCGATAGATTTTTTTTAATTTGGTCTTAAAAAGACGTCAAAGCTCTAAATAGTTAAATTATGAAAAAAAAAACTGAAAAAATGAAAGTTGAGCTAAAAATCGTCTCCAGACCGGGTTGTGTAGAAAAACTGCACAGTGTGCAGTATAAAATAAATAAATTTATTAAAAATGTTACAAAAATAGTAAAAACGATGTAATGTAAAAAACGATGTTCGGTAAAAATTAATGTTAATGTTTTTTTGCATTTTCCCATGTTTTGGCCTTTTTTTAAAGATTTTAAAATTTTCGGACCCTTAAAAACCAATTTTTTTTTCATTTTGAGTACTATTTGGGGTTCCTTAGTTTATTTTTGTTTAAATGGGCCTATTTAAACAAAAATTAAAAATAATTTCAAATATTCACTTGAAAATCACAAAAAATTTACATTTGGCGCATTCTCATATGTTTCTGTTAAATCCCGATTAAAAAATAACTTAAAAATACTGCTGCCAACAAAATAATACTTTCCCCTATAGGCATAGATTCATTAAAATTAAAAAAAAAAAAATTAAAAAAAATCGAAATTTTTTTCAATTTTTTTGTAAAAAGAAAAATAAATTGGAAAAAAAATGTTTTTGAAAAAAATTCTTTTTACCCCATTTTACTCCCTTACCCCAACCCGATTTTTACGAAAAACAACCCCAGCCTAGAACTTTGGATTTTGTGGTCCAAAAAAAAGTTTAAATTTGAAGTCTTTATCCTGGTTTTTAGTGGTCACAATTTTCCCGGAAACACAGACCGACCGACAGGCGGTTTTTTTTTACGGAAATCATACACGGAAAGAAATTAGTGGGCTCTGCGCTATACATTATAAGATATTTGGTAACAGTGGCAAATTATAGTGATTTAAGCTATAGATTAAAGGGACACAATAACTAATAATGTTAAAAATAAATTGGAAACGATTATATATATTACAGACACGATTATATTTATTACAGGCACTATTATAAATTTACAGAAATTTTATTATATTATAAAAATTATTAGCACGGACAATAATTAAATCTATTTAAGCTATAAATGCCATACTATTTGTTATATTTTATTATTCACTAAACAATTAAAGTATTTCATATAAATTTTTACACTGACTGCCATAATTGTAAGAGAAAGCCTTGTATTTATATAATAAGCGATTATAATTTGCTTGGTATGTGTGTTATAGCGCTCCCAGCTATAATTTTTTTTCCGTGTATTTTTTGGATATAAAGCGTCCAGAAACGTAAAAAAAGCAATATTTTTTTTTCGATTTTTTTACTAAAGCAAGACTTTCCGTGGGGAAAGTAAAATATCCAAAATTGTATTTGAACTTGAAAAACTGGAAATTTTTGACTACGCTTTATTTATTTGTATCATTTGACATTTTAAAAAATTAAAAGATAAAAATCTATTATGGACTATTTTCAATTTTGATACATGTGCTTAAGATTTGTCAAATTGTGCAGTGGGAAAAAAAACTTAAAATAACCCCTAAGTAATGTGAAAGCGACCTCTTTTTTAAAGATTTTTTTTCGTAGAAAAAATTATATTTTATTGTAGGACTTTCTTATACATAACATATATAGTTTGAAGTTTACAACCAAAATTTTTTGTTTTTTTTTTCATCAGAACTTTTTTCAATGGCGGCATGACTTTTTGCTGGCGTAGGTGTATTCTCGACTCCAGGTAATCTGAAAGCAAAAAACGAAATGAATTTTTTTAAATTATATTACTGGTTATCGCAGGAACTAGACCTATATTTTTTTATAAAAAATAACAAAATGGCGGACTTTTTTCGACCTTTTTTTTCTACTATAATTGTTTATAACTTTTATAATTGCTTTAAAAAAAATATAATTCTAGTTCCTGCGATAGGGACACGTACGAAGAGTAAGCAGTTAAAATTTACCTACGCCAGCCCAAAAAGTGATGTTTCGAGAAAAACGAAAAACTTCAAAAATCTTACGAAAATCTTCAAAAAAAATATAAAAAATATACCGTATACCACGCCTTCTGCTTCCTGATAGGCATCATTTTCTTGTATACGTTTTCCGACAAAATTTCACCAGAAACCCCCCTCCATCTCCATAAAAAAAATTAAAAGGACAAGCATTATTTAGTGTATTTATTTGATCTGTTAAGTTGGCGATACATCGATTACGTGATAAATTCGCAAGATAAATGCCATGTAAGGGCCATTTGTTATTGTTTGGCCGCAAATTCGGCAAATTGTTGGGAGGAACCAGAAAGAAAATCTACGACTCCGATGCAAATTGAATTGTTTCCGATTTATCGTTTCTTCTGTAAATTTGATATTTTCACGATTTTACACACAAAGAAAAATCCTAGAAAAATCGAAAACAATCGAGCTTACTTTCGCACCCTTTAACCAGTAAAAAATCCATGTAACTTTTCCATCATTAGCCTGATAACATTGTTTGTATAAAATTCATTTAAACTAGGATCAAAAGTTTGTACGATGTATGAATAAAGTTTGTACAAGGTTACGACCGCCGGTTCGAACGAAATTTGATCAAACGGTTTGAAATTTTTATATTTTTATTTTTTTTTATATTTTTATTTTTTTATTTTTATATTTTTTTTTTTGCTTTTATAAATAAATTATAAATAATCATTAGGGTGACCCACCAAAATTTTAATTTGAAAAATTTGGATGCCTTACCCCTTAAATTTGTTCATTGGGGTAAAAGTTTCATCCCTGAATTTTTTCAGAATTTTTGAAAAAATCAAGAGGTCGCTCACAGCCATTTTTTAAAAATATATTTTTCTGAAGCTTTTTTGTTTTTTTAAGTCCGAAGAATTTTTTATTTAAACATTTTTAACACGGCACGGTATAAAGGGATAGTAAATGGATAACTTCAAAAAAATCAGAATGTTTTCTTTCAAAATGGCGGAGCTGTGCCCTTTTAAGTTCGAAAATGCACTACATTGCTTCATTTTAGGCGCAATGACAGGCAGAATTTTTTTCATTGTCTTAAAATATTGTGCGTGTAGCCCAATATGTCCCCACATAAAAACCACTATATTTTTTTATCGGATATACAGGGTATCCAGAAAAAATAATATATACATTTTTTTAACATTTTTGAGAGATAAATTCGGTTTTTAGTGACAGGGTAGGACTCAAAATAAGGGAACTATATAACTATAAAACGCGTTATATAGAAGTTACCTTATTTTGAGTCCTACCCTGTCACTAAAAACCGAATTTATCTCTCAAAAATGTTAAAAAAATGTATATATTATTTTTTCGTTTGGACATTTAAATAAAAAATCCTTGGGCCTTGAAAAAAAAATAAAAAAAGCTAAGCAAACATACTTTTTGAAAAATAGATGTGAGCGACCTCTAGATTTTTTCAAAAATGTTGAAAAAATTAGGGATGAAACTCTTACCCCAATAAACAAATTTAAGGGGTGAGACCTCCAAACTTTTTAATTTGAATTTTTTTTTGGGTAACATATATACTAATATACTAATTTTTGATGGAATAAAAAACGGCTACACCTACGATTTTGTTCTCAACGAACATGTAATTCTGAAAGCATTAGAAACAATATCCCGTTGTCAGTTATGGGGTGTTCGATTTTTTCATCTCCGTAAGCTTAAAGCCCACCGTGGGGCGCACACATGCCCCCCAAATGAAATTAGGTTTTAAAAAAATAGCAAGTTTAGATGACTATTAATTATGTTAGCAAAGGGTCCAAACTTCAAAACCTCTGAGAATGAAATGCTAATGAGCGCCAGTTCTTAAATAGTTAAATAGTTTTTTTATAAAATGACACCAACAAATTTTTTATGCCTTAAAGCTTGCTTTTAAAGATAGGTATTTTTCGAGAAAAAATGTCCCATTTTTTAATTTTTATTATTATATTATTCACAGCGCCTCCGCTAGAATAATATACGTACGGTAGTTTCGAATTTTCAAAAAAAAAAAAAATAAAAATCGTCCTAGACAAAAAATTCTTGGATATAAATTTGTTTCATGAAAAAATAATACATTTCAAATGTCCGTCAGTCCGTCTGATGTCACGATTTTTGTAAACACGATAACTCAAGAATTAATATCGATCGACTTGAAATTTTCTACTTCTAAATAAAAAAAATTAGAAAAGTTTTTGAATTTTTGGTTTTTCGCAAAAAGAAAATTTAATAAAAAAAATTAAAAAAAAAAAGTTTTTATTTGGGAAATGTATCTTTACGGCTTGTTATTTTATTTTTTTAATCTCGGTTTTAATTTTTTTTACATTAATTAATAAAAATAAAAAAGTTTTGGTTTAAACCAAAACTTTCCCACCCCTGAGAGAAAAAGGACAGCAAAATGGGGTTAAGCATGTGTGCAAATAAACGCAAACGACAATCGGGTCTGAAATTTGCGAAAATGTAGTTTTCTGTTGAATATAAATCGCGAAAATTGCGGCTGTATATGGTGATTCAGAAATAGATTTGCAAATTTTAAGGGGTGATTCTACAGATCTACGTTAAAAAATATGAAAAAATTCTGGGATTTATTTAATATAGATATTTCGAAATATTATCGACAAAAGTAGTCAGACATTCCGTTCAAAATTTAGTTAATTTTGGCGCCAAGAGATTCCTTTCTGTGTGTAAATTTGATATTTTTCACGATTTTACTCAGTGTGTCAGATTTATTTTATCGCTTTTTGCTATTTATTGCCGCAGAAACTTGCCGCATATTTATTTATTTATTTACTGAACCGGTGGATAAATTAAACTTTACGAAATCCATAAATACTGATAAACAATACTAAAAATATTTAGAAAAGTTTACGCAAGACAAATGGTGTAGTTGACATACTAAAAATCAAATATTTTCGCATTTTTCTGCTTACAGAGGTAAACTCGAAGCTTTGGATGTTTGCATAAGTACTCAGGGATCGGCATGTTGTCTATTGCCTAGGGCGGCAAATTCATTAAATCCGGCCCTGCCCAGGGTGTTTCATATACACGTTGTATTTGAAATAGGGTCCGAAATTTTAGGGGGTGATTCTGCATGAAAAAATATGACAAAAAGTTCCTATAAGGGAACGTTCAAGTATTACGTAACGCAAAATGTACCAAAATTCATACACTTCCTACCTCGGTTCTCACGTTATTCAAGGCTGTAGACATTTCATATTTTGGCTACCCCCCTAATACCCCCCCTATTAGGGGGGTAGCCAAAATATGAAATCTATATAATCTATAATAACGTGAGAAGCGGGATATGAAGTGTATGATTATTGGTACAATTTGCGTTACGTAATACTTGAACGTTTCCTAAACATATGTCTAAAAATGCGTCGTAAGGGAGCTACGCCCCTTTGAAAGTGGCTAAAAAATTCGGTTTTTATTTAATAACTCAGGAACCCTTTTAGATATAGCAACGAGGTTTTGCACGTAAACTAATCTTAATATGTTATTTCGTATGTTATTTTCATGTACTTATTTTGACCAGTGGCGTGCGAAACGGGGGGGGGGGGCTTATCAGTTTTTTGCCCCAAACATTTTTCTAAAATTTTGGTTCTCAACATTTTAGTATTTAATTTTTCGTCAACGAACCGTGAAATTTCACCTTCAAATTAATTTTTCTCGAAAACGCTTAGTCCTACAGTGTTACAACAAGAGTACCTTTTTTATGTATTTTGACCAGAGGAATCATACACCAAAAATAAAATCACAAAAAAATTACACAGACAAAAGTCTGAGACAAAAAACTGATAAAGCCACCCCGTTTCGCACGCCCCTGGTTAAAATAAGTACATGAACATAATATACGAAGATGGGCCTTACTAAGATTAGTTCAAGTGCAAAACCTCATTGCTATTTCTTAAAGGGTTCCTGAGTTATTAAATAAAAACCGATTTTTTTAGCCACTTTCAAAGGGGCGTAGCTCCCTTACGACGCATTTTTAGACATATGTTTATAGGAACTTTATGTCATATTTTCTGATGATTTTTGGACCCTATTTTAAATACACCTTGTATATTCATTTTATGGTACGTCTTAAAGGGAACAAATCAACATCCATATTAAAAGCGTTTTATATGTTTAATTTCAGCTCTGTGAACTAAAGTTTCGGTTTTATGGAAAAAATCCATTATTTGTGTAAATTTTCAATAACAGCTAATTTGTCAGACTACAAACGTAAAAAGCTAATGAAATCTTCACTGGGCCAAGGATAAATCAAATAAAACACAAAAGTAAAGTAGAAACAGTGTGAAAGATTTCTAATAATGTCGCTGACAACTTCCGGCTTTTCATTTTTTTTCTTATTTCTAGAGAACACAATTGAAAACTGTCATCCAAAAAGTTGCAATGAGGGCGATTTTCCCTATAATAAAAATATTAATTACGTATTACAGTAATATAAATAAAAGTAATTTTTAAGATTTGGTCCACCAAAAGCCCAAAGGACCAGGAACCCGCGATTTTTGGCCTCGCTGCTGACCCTTACTAAATCATTGTTTGGGTTCTCAGAAGATAGAAAATAAGCATCATCCCAGAAGTGAAGGGAGTATTGTTAGAATGCACAGTGAAATTGGGAAATGAGAAGTCGGTCAAAAATGTGAACTTTTTCATACGACTTTTTTTGGTACACTCACTATTCGTCTGAAACGCAAAATGATGAAAAAAATTGTCTACAAAAATTGACCCTGTGGCATGATTCCTTATCGCTTTCTATTAAAAAAATCTATATTAGAAAAAAAATCTATCGTTTAGTTTTTTTTTAAATAATTTTTTTTAATTTCATCTAAAAATGAAAAAAATTGAAAATTAAAAAAAATCCCATTTTACATAGAGGACTATCAGAATTAAATTAAATAGTTCATACAAAATATTCTACGTTTAATCCGAATCTGTTAATAGATTTATTCTATAACTCGGCATTTTTGAGAAAAATGAGGTCAAATTTCATAAGAGATTTGGGTTTTTGGTAAGTTTTGACCTTTTTTACTGCTTTATATATTGGAAGTGACAAGCGGAATTTATATTCCTATTCAGCATTAAATGTTGCCCTAAAAAGGGTTTTTAACCTACGGCATCGATATTATTTACCCGACTGCCAAGCAAAACAACCAAAGTTAATTTTACAATTTTTCTAAAAAAAAAATATTTTAATTATAAAATTTATATTTAATAAACTTTTTTTTTCAAAAATGTTTTTACTTAACGCTGAATTAAAATATAAATTCAGAATTTTAATTCCGCCTGTCGCTTCCAGGATATAAAGCAGTAAAAAAAGTCAAAACTTTCAAAAAAACCAAACCAAATTTGACCTCATTTTTTTTTTTACACAAGGTCAGTTTTTGTGGAAAATTTTTTTCATGATTTTGCTTTTCAGACGAACTGTGCACTAATTAAGAATATGATAATAAAAATTGTAAAAAAACAAATCCCGCGTCATTAGAGTGGTAATTTTTTTTTTCGTCCGATTTTGATGAAATTTGGTTTGAAGGATTCTTGTGATGACTTAAGACCAAGCCAGATGCTCGCATAGCTAATAATAATAATAATAATAATAATAATAATAATAATAATAATAATATATTTATTTTAATTACAATATAAAATAAATATTTCAATTAATAGTAATAATTAAGGTACAATAAAAAAATAGGTACAATAGAATCACAACTATAGATATAGCTTAATACATAACATACGATGCCATGATTGATTTGAAGGCCTATCCAGAAGCTTACATAAGAACATAAAACATAAGAATGCGTTGCCGTGATTGGCTTACAAGCACATCAAGCCAATTACGGCATCGCATTGTTATGTACTATTATGTTGTTATGCGAGTCTGTGGATATGCCCTGATGTGCCGTCATGTATCTTGTGCGCTGGCTTATAACGTTATGTTAGGTTTGCATAAGAGGTTGTGGATAGGCCCTTACGTGTGGATTCACACCCATAAGTTCAAAATGGCGTAGGAAATATGACAAAAGAAGTTTATTAAACAAACCGAGGTGCCATGGGAGGATTGGTGTAGTATGGGAGGATTGGGGTAGTGCACTACCGCGTCGTACTTGACGAGTTTACTAAAATAGCGTGAGTTCAATTCTCACCGTCGCCAATTTGCCTTTTTCAGTTAATTAATAACTGAAATTTGGCGAAGGCGTAAGTGAAGGGGACACTCCCTACAAATCGGTTCGAAAGTCAATTAAAGCCGGTGGTTCCCTCTACTACTAGCCCACGCAAGTCCTGGACTTAGGGGATGCTTAATTAAGTAGAATAGTACGAGCTTAAACAAAATGCAATGTAATGTAATGTTGCCGTGTCTATAGCTTTTGCACACATTACTATGAAGTACAAGTACTATATTTGCCCCGTTTCTTTATTTTATATGTTCTTTGTTGTACAACACCATCCAATTTATAAGATTGAGGTCCATTGGTGCAGCAAATAAAACTGTGTCGGTGTATATAGGTACTTTTATCACGTATCGATTGATGAAAAACTTCTCTAAATTATATGTAATTACTTCGGAACAAAGGTGCCCAAATATTGCATGATAATATCGCTTTCACGCCGGCCAAATGCCCATTGTGCATACTACCTTCTGTGGACCACCGACCAGGGGCGGATTTATTTCACTTTAAGGGGGGGGGGGGGCATCCATAAAGAAAAAAATTGCGCTTTCGCCAAAAATATAATTTTGAAGGTATTTCTATACTAATATATCTCGATGGGGGGGGGGGGCATTGGCCCCTATGCCCCCCCCTAAATCCGCCCATGCCACCGACTCTTAGTGACTTTCGAACCACTGTTTGTAAGGCATACAATTTTTGTCCAACATTTCTTTTTATAGAAATTGAACAAACTATTATTTCTGCCACCTAGTTCAATCAAGTAGAATCAAATTAAACAATTCAAGATAACACCGCAAAGAGAGCATCCTTATTGTATAGTCGGCCATAATTCCCCAAAGTTTTTCAATTCGGAAAATCATTGGATGAGTTTCCGCCTGGGGTAAGCTTTTTTCAGAACAATTTTTTTTTGTCAGGGTTACATCTTGTCTCCAAGTTGATACTTTCTCTGATAAAAAAATAAATAAAAAAGAAACGAATTTTTTTTGAAATTTTTTTTTTTTTGAAAAATATAGTCTTTACCTCATTTTAACCCCACCTCGATCTTTAACAAAAACAATCCCAACCTAAAACTTTCGATAAGAAACCTAATAAGTTTAACTTTGGACTAAGGTCCAAATTTCCACAAATTTCAGACAGATCGATATTTTTTTTACTAACGCAAGACATTCCTTGGGGAAAGTAAAATTGGTAAAATGTTTTCGTGCAACTTTTCATCTAATTGTTATTAAACTTTTTATTACACTGACACTGAAACTATTAAAAAAAAGTTATACACGTTCATAAACATAAAAATGATTTGTTATGTCAGCCAGAGGTTTTTATGACAAATTAATGGCCATAAAGGCCATTCTAATCCACAACTAACTAAAAACTAGGACGAAAATAAAACTTTTATACTCCCTATATGACATTTCATGTAATAAACTATTCCTAACTACACCTTTTCTGCATAATTTTTGATAGAAAAACAAAAATGTTTTAAATTTTAAAGGACTTCGCACTAATGGCGTTATTAGCAGAATAACTTTCCTGTGTTTATTTTTATTATTCCCTTACAATATTGGACAGCAGTCCAATACGTTAGGCAACATAAATTTAGGTCTTCAATACCAACCCAAAAAGAAAATTCCCTAAAAATATTATATTTGAATTTTATCACAGTGCAACAAAAAATGTGCATTATATGTAAAATTATTAAAGGATACATAAAACAGCTTATTAAACACAAAAACAAGTACAAAATCTTCACACACAAGGGGTTATTATCAATGTCTGTCAAATTAAGGAGTAGGTCATAAGTTTCCTAGGAAACTTTAGACCTACTGTACACATAGCTGTGTTATAAAAATTAAAAAAAAAAATGGTTTTTTACTCAAAAAAAAAACAAATATCTTACCTTCATGTAATTTAAAATATAATCTAAAATGTTATTTTTACCATCCATAATTTTATTTCAAACTAGATGAAACGTTGCAAGCACCCTGTCAAAACATCGGCACTATTGTACACTAGATCCATCTAGTTTGCAAATTTCAAACTAGGTGTTTTGTTTGATTTTAAATTCTGTATCTTTAAAACATTATATTCTAGCAAAAAACTGTATATAACATTTTTTATAGGGCTTAAAAAGAGCTTTTATTTAAAATATAATTTTTTGAAATCGGGTTATAAATATGTGAGATATGCTAAAAAAAACCTTTTACTGCTTTAAACGCCAATATGTCGAAAACAATGCGTTTTAGGAAAACGTTGTTTATAACATTTTTCGACCAATTTAAAATTATCTTTTATAGAAGTGCTAAATTAACCAAATACAATAATAATTGCCTTAATTATAAACAAAAAACGCTAAAAATAGGAGTTTTACCCTATTTTTACCCCCTTACCCCCAATCGTTTACCCCCAAAATCTAATCAGCTCTTCGGAATACGATAAGAAACAATATGCAAAAAAACGCAAGTCGATATCTCATGTAGAAATGGAGTTTACACCCAGACAGACAGACAGACAGACAGACAGACAGACAGACAGACGGACGCAAATTTTTTTTTTACTGATTTCGACTCAGAATGGTCTAAAACGTCGAGAAATGTGAAAAAAACGTGGTCAACGATTTTGACTTTTCGGCGAAGATTTCAATACATCGGAACTCTTAGTAGCACTAAGTGCCGATGTAAATAATAATAATTATACTTTTATCTCTTTCTGTAGAACTTCTCTCTTTATCTAATCTAAATAGGCGGCAGTCCAGTCTACCAAAAACAGGGATGCCGATCTTTTAAAAAAGAATCGATTCTAAGGATCGATTTAGAATCGAAACTAAAAAATCGATTCTAGAAAAAATCGGTTATAAAAGAATCGATTCTTAAAGAATCGATCTTCGATTTTTTTAATAATTGCATAGTACAAAACAAGCTTTAAAAATTTTGAAAAAAAATGTTCCTCACCTCTAAAAAAAGCAAAAAAGCTTTACCACTGGCGGAAATTGGCTGAAAAATTTGTTCGATTCTGTAAGATCGATTCAAGGGAAAAAGAATCGATTATGAAAAAGATCGAAAGTAAAAAAATCGTTTCAAAAAATCGATTAATTGTATTAAAATAATCGATCTTCAAAAGAATCGATTAAAAATCGGCATCCCTGACCAAAAATCTTGAAAGCCTATTTAAAGTTACACCTGTATTCTAGATTACGACCATGAAATACACAACACTCACAAAAAGATCAAAAACGTCCTCAACCAGTAATGGTACCCACTAATACAGGA